>OY776288.1:10548859-11148859 GCA_963675345.1 Trididemnum clinides
TTTGGCTCTGAAGCAAAAATTTAAGCTGGCTTAGCTCCATAGGTGTAACCAGTGCCCCACAAATGTCTTGGGCTAGATCAAAATGTACATCTTGGTAAAGAAAACAAAAATTTTCCAAAAATGTCGATTTTCTTTGGCCATGCCAATGCTGGGCTCGGATCATTGCTATTTCTCATGCATTTAAAACAACTTTTATTAACTTCTTCGCTCCCGCGATCATCAATTGATGATCTCGTGTTTTCAATGTTTTCCTCAAATTTTTTTGAAATTGAGTTACAAAATTAGTTTCTTAAAAAATCGATTTGTGACTTTATTTCTCTACCGATTTTCATAAAATTTTCAAAAGATCACGCTTAATTCCTCACGCATCAGGAGATGTATAATTTGTGCCCTAACTCAAGAATTTTTATACCCAAAATGGGTTAAAATCACCAAGAGCCAAGTTGCAGACGACAAAAATTGCTAAATATTCAACAAGAGCCAACTACCTTAAAATCAAATTGAGATTACATATTTACCACGAAACCAAAAGCCTTTATCATTAACACAGTCTGAAAACTATTTTATTGTGGTATTATTTGATAAAATTTCAAGCAATATTAACTCTTTCGATCCCGCGTGCATTGTGAGAAGCATTGTGAGAAAATGTCCGCGAGGTGTCAGAGCGAAAAACTGTCATAATTTGTCATAATCAATCATAATTAATCATCATAAAATACCCAAGTTTGTTTGTAAATCATTACTCATCTGTTTACTTCTACATTAAGTGTGATATATCGTTGAAATCTCTATTTCTTGAAGATTTTAAATATAATATAGCTGCTGCTCAGGCTATATGGTTTGGGATAGGGAAATTCACGACAAATAGCCGCAAACTCAGTCGCTAAATCAAGTGTCCACAAAGTGATGATGTTGAGATACGAAATTTCATTACAGCTCCGATATCCAAAATGACCACATGGTATATTTGATAGGGCGACAGGTTTTCTAAAACACAATGCAAGTGTAAACAAACAGCTACGATAAACACTTAACTAACTTCATAATGTAAACATATTAAAAATAGGGATTTCGATGCAAATTCGAAGATCAAAAACGGCGTTGCGACGGTGTAACATATGTTGTGATGGAAAATTTACAAATACTACGTCGCAAGCCAACAATTCACATTCAAACTTACTAAGTACATGCAAGATACATACAAACTTACTGAACTATTTGAGGTCCCACGCAAATTATTAATTTTCAAGATTGTCGTCAGCAGCAAAACACTGTTATTTCCTCTGGTTCAAACTTTTTACAGAACCGAAGAACTACGCTCTTAGGCCTTATATACGGTAGCAACAGCCAATCAAAATTCACGATACAGGCCACGTGTAGTAAATTTTCTAGAATAATCAAGCCGGAATTTCTCAGATCTTGTTCTATAGATTCCAATTGTCACATTTCGCAAGTTAAACAGTAGGATCACAGTTTCGAAATTAAGTGGTGCGTAGAGCGAAAAGTAAAGACACGATTAGATTGTCTGGTGGCAGAACAAAGCATTCAATTGTTACGTAAGTCCAAATTTGATGAAGGCAGTTACGGGGGTTCGTCTTTGTGCAAATAAATACTCCTAAAACAAAGCGAACAGACAAACGGCGAAATAGTTAATTAGCACATTCGGTTTTTCTTTATAGTTAAAAACAAATATCCAACAGCTGGCAGACAGTTTTGGACCACATAAACTAAAGGTCTCCAGCAGAGTGAAAATCAAGCATTGAATTCGAGCAAACAGCACATTTGCCAAAATAAAAATTTAAGAAATGTTCGATCCGTGACACACCGCCCCCCTTAAGCCGATGAGGGGTCACAAGGCTTAACACAAAGGCGCAAAATGTACACCAAAAATACAATTTACTTTACATAAGAATCATACACTATCACATTCAAGCAATGCGCACATCTTAGAAATTGGACGAACACACACAGAAAACTGGGTTTGTAATTTGGCGCTTCTAATCAGACCCTGTTTGTCTGGAAAGGTTTCGATTACTCGGCCCATGACCCAAGAGCTACGAGGTGAGTTATCCATTATAAGAACTATGTCCCCATTTGTGACATTGCGTGAAGTGTTGACCCACTTAGAGCGCTTTTGCAACAATGGCAAATATTCTCTAGTCCAACGTTTCCAAAATATATCTGCAAGATACCGCACTTGTCTCCAACGTCTCCTAGCAAAATTGTCCTTTTCTGAAAAGTTACCAGGAGGTAGGGAAACTTGTTCCTTTAAGAGGAGCAAATGATTAGCTGTTAATACATTTAAGTCTTGAGGGTCATCCGTTAAAGTGGTGAGAGGTCGACTGTTTATTATGCCTTCGACCTCGCACAAGAGGGTGAGTAAACTCTCGTCAGTTAAAATTTGTTCGTTGCATATGCCAGTCAAAATTTTTCGAGTAGAGCGAATGAGTCGCTCCCAAACACCACCATGGTGAGATGCTCTGGGCACATTAAACTTCCATTTGATATTGCGTTGCAAAAGGAAATCATTTATCTGGGCTTGATTCCAATCATCAATGGCTTGGGTAAGTTCCCGTTGGGCCCCCACGAAATTAGTCCCGTTGTCAGACCAAAGTTCCGCGACCTGGCCTCTGCGTGCAATGAAACGTCTCAGGCTTTGAATGAACGAGCTGGTTTCCAGGCTATATGCCACTTCAATGTGTACTGCCCTGGTGGTGAAGCAGGTAAACAGTACTCCATACCTCTTTAGTTTAGATCGGCCCTGCCTCACCAAAAATGTTCCAAAAAAATCCACTCCAACACAGGAGAAGGGAGGTTTATCAGGAATAAGTCTTTCCTCGGGTAAATTAGCCATTTTTTGTGTAAGTGCCTGTCCTCGAATCTTGCGACACTTTACGCACTTGGACAGCACAGAGCGCGCCACAGAGTTAACACTTACTATCCAAAACCTTTCCCTTAGCTTACCAATGACGTGTAGGCGTCCCGTGTGGCCTAGTCTTTCGTGTTGCTCTCTGATCATAAGCTCACTCTCATAACACTTAGGCAGAATGATCTGATGCTTGTTGTCATGTGGAAGACTTGACTTTTGTAGTCGCCCACCAACTCTTAGCATTCCATGTTCCAAGTACGGATCCAAATTGCGCAATGAGCTTGAAGATGAAATTTGTTCACCTCTTTGCAACTTCTCGATCTCTTTTCCATAGTATCGCCGCTGCAAGTGTCGAAAAATTAGGTACTCCGCCTCCTGAATCTCTTCAAGACTCAGAAGATCCTTCGCATTTAAATGCGATCGACCAAGCCAAATGTTTTTGCAACGAATCACCTGAGCGCAAACTCGCTTTATTTTATGCCAGCTTGAGTAGTTCCTGCATAGTCCATCCAAAAGGCTGATGTCTGGTTGCACCTTTACGGCATAAATAAGGGTTTGGTCTCTTCTTACTTCCGGATCGCTTGTAAACTCTGGTGTGGTAGGATTTTGAGGAATTGTAGGCCAGTAATTAGGTGGCTGCCACAAAAAAGCTGGTCCAATTTTCCACCGATTACATTTTAAAAATTCGTCGATGGTCAGTCCACGTGTAAGTAGATCGGCTGGGTTATCTTTGGAGGGAACATAATGCCACTGTGAGGGGTCACACACGTTCTTGATTCTCTGAATTCGATTGGCCACGAAGGTGTGGAAGCACTTGCTTTCATTGTTTAGGTAGCATAGAACAGTCACGCTATCTGTCCAGAAAACGGATTGGACTTCCAACTCTGGCATTTGTAGTTCTCTGCGAATCATCAAGTCATTCTGGGAGGCCACCACTGCAGCGCATAGTTCCAATCTTGGAATGGTTAGTGGTTTCAGAGGGGCTAGTCGACCTTTTCCAAAAATGAGGGAGCAGTGGATTTCACCGTTTTTGTTGATCATCCTCAAGTAAGTGGCCGATCCATATGCTCCCTCTGATGCGTCTGCGAAGTGATGTAGTTGTGCGTGAACGATATTGCCAAATTTGGGAGGCTTGAAACATCTTGGCAATGTGAAGAGCTTCAATTTAGGAAGTTGCTCGAGCCAGTTTAACCACTTCCCCTTTTCATTTGGGGGAATCGGGTCATCCCAGCCCAACTTGTCACGGCAAAGTTTTTGTAGCAATACTTTTATGGGTAAAACTGCCACTGCTCCAAAACCCAGTGGGTCAAACACAGAGTTTATCATTGACAGAATCCCTCTTCTAGTACATGGCTTGTCTCTTCTTTGAACCTTAAATGTCAATGAATCTTTTTCCACGTTCCATTGCAGGCCTAAAGCTCTTTCTGTGGGTAGCTCATCACTAGCTAAATCCAAATCTAAAGCTTCCTTAGACCACTCTGACTTAGGGATCGAACCCATGACCTCTCGACTACTGCTTATCCATTTGTTCAAGCAAAAACCTCCTTTATCCAACAGATCGCGAAGCTCATGTACCAGTTTAATGGCTGTTTCGACCGTGGGAGCTGAAGTTAAGCAGTCATCAACGTAGAAGTCGCGCTTCACTGTTTCCACAGTTCTCTTGTCAAATTCTTGCTTGTGATCGGAAGCTGCACGCTTCAAAGCAAAATTGGCACAGCTAGGTGAACTCACGGTTCCGAAGGGGTACACGGTCATTCTGTACTCTTCAATTTCTTCATCTATATTTCCATCTTTCCACCAGATAAAACGAAGCAGGTCTCTATCTTCAACCGGGATTCTTACCTGATGGAACATGGCCTTGATGTCAGCCTGAACTGCCACTAGCTCCCTTCTAAATCTCATCAAAACGCCCAGTAAGCTATTTGTGAGGTCCGGTCCCTGCAATAAGTTACCATTTAAACTAACCCCATTAAACTGAGCTGAGCAGTCGAAAACCACTCTGATCTTACCTGGCTTTTCAGGGTGGTAAACTCCGTGATGCGGTAAGAACCATGTTCTACCTTCGGGCCCTGGCTTCTCAACCCTCTCACAGTAACCTTGGTCTATCATGTCGCTAACGAACCTTTTGTAGTCATTGTAGAATCCATCATTCCTGCTGAATTTCTTCCTCAGATGACTCGCTCTCTGCAGTGCTTGAACTCGGTTGTTTTGTAGCTTGAGATTTGGATACTTGATCGGGAGTCCGATTTCGTAATGGTGATCCTCCAGTTGTTTGGTAGATTCATTGACGGCTTTCATGAATCGCTGTTGATCGACTGACATCTCTTCCTTTCCGTTTACCAAGGAATCCATGATATCGGTGCAGAGAGAGCACATAGGGTGGTTCTGACTGTCGAATGAGGACCTGACAAAAAGGCTAGTCACGTGATCCGAACGACCGCCTGCGCAATTCAATGTCCATCCCACAGGTGTACGAATCGCATAGCTGCCAAACGGTTCTCTTATGACCTCTTGCGGTTGCATCACCATTCGATTGTTATTGCCAATTAATAGACCAACTTTGCATTTCACTTCCGGGATGTAGACATCTTCAAATTCAGCGTACTGGTCTGCATGAGCTTGAGTTGGGATGTCCTTATGGTTAACTGGCAGTTTCTTGCAGGAGTAAAGTGAGCTCAGTGGAATGCAGCAGATTTCGTCCATGTCAGTCACTTCCAGATTAGACACAATCTTTGTTTTTTGATGTCCTTGATCTTTATTGAGCGTGATGGTGCGAATTCCGACCTCCTCACAGTCTTCTATCTTTAGCTTTTTTCTAAGATCTTCAGTGACAAAGGAGTGTGTGCTGCCAGTGTCCAACAAAGCCTTGGTGACAACTAACTCAGCAGACCCTTTTCTTCGTATCTTCACCGGTACTACGGGTAGCAGGCTTTGTTCCATCTGCGGCAGATTGATGAGTCCATTTTTAACCACTTGCTTAGGTGTCTTGGAACTCTCGTTCTCACCATCCTTTACGGGCTTGCTAGCAGGATTTGATTCATCTTCGTCTGGTGGATGCAGCAGTGTTGTGTGAAACTGCTTACAATCACGCTTTTTGCAAGCCTCATTTTTGCGGCGGCAGAACTTAGCAAAGTGGCCTTCCTTTAGGCAGGCTCTGCAGAGTTTGCGTTGACTGACAAACTCTATCCTCTCGTGGTAGTTAAGATCTCGGAACCTTTTGCATTGGTTTAGGAAGTGCTCCTTTTCACACATGAGACACTTGGCTGCGTGTGTGTCCTTGCTGTTCTTTACTTGTGTGGAAAAGTTCTTCGTTTTTCGGCTGGTACTGTTTTCCTGACTACTGTACGACTTGGAGGAGGTGGGTATTTGAGAAAGATTGGTGCTCTCTCGAGTCTTCTGTCGCACAAAATCACCGAGATCATTGATACTAATATCTCGGTGTTGTTTGTGCAATATTTGGTCCACCTCGTGGTTCCAGGCAGGTATCCAGGGTTGCGGCAGGCGATTCATAATTTTTGTCACCATATCCATGTTGTCCATCCGATTCAAGCAATCCATTCCTTGCAGAGTTATCAGACAAGAGGTAAAATCCGCTGAAAACTTAATCAGGCTTCTATGGTCATTCTCGCTAAGCGCTGGTCCTTTAACAATAGGTCTAATGCACGCTTCAATGACCTTATGCCTCTGACCAAAATACGACTGCAACAACCCTCTTGCTTCCTGATAACCTCGTTCTGCTGTTTGCATATGTTGACACCCCTTAATCAGAGAGTGCGCTATATCCTTAGTGTAGTGCAACAAAAAGAACAGCTTTCTATTCGAGTCGGTCAGTTGCTGATCAATCAAGACGTCGAAGGCCTTAATGAAGCTAAAATAGTCAGCTGGGTTACCATTGAAAAACGGAGGTTCTACCTTAAGGGTAGGTAATTTAGTAAAATATGAGTTATGTTGGGAATCGTCGGAATGTGCCAAAACATTAGCTGGATTAATAGGATTAGCATTGTCGGACAAGGTAGGTGTCTGCATAGCGCTTTGTGTGGGCACGTAAACCCCTGGGTGTATTGACGCATCACAATTAAATTGAGACATTACTCTAGTATTCCCAGTACCATTAGAACCAAGCACGTTAGTATTAGAAGCCTTAGGGACATAAAATGTCTTGGTTTCAAACGGCTTACTATATGGGTTAAGGTTTGAGACCATTTTAGCACAATTTACGTTAGCATCGCCATTAACTTTAGGCGAAGTACAAGGCACTGCCACTGGTACGGAAACGGAACTCGACACGTCAACCACAGGTCTTAAAATTAAAGATTCGTTATCAGGCACGGTTTTCACGAGCGGCACTTCAAATTTAGGTTTCAAATCCTCGGGCTTATTAATATCAGTGAGCATGCCGCTACGAGCATTCCTAGTGAGGCCTGATTTAATTACGTCACTTTTCACACGATTATCATGCAAATTGGTGAGTGCCTTATTTGAGGCATTAGCAGTGCTAGGTATATTTATTGCAGCGTCCGCATTGTTTCCGACCATATCAACCACTGTAGATTTGCTTTGTTCGGGGTGGTCATGGGGGACGTTATCGTTAGCAACAAATGTTAGCACATTAGTATCACATTTACGTTTATCCGCACCACCAATATTAGAAAGTTCACTACTTAGCTCCGCATCGACCTGATCCAATTCGGCTTGTAAATGAGCATGTTCCAATTGTTGTTGGAAGATCATGTCTTGATGCTCTCTTTCTTTCATCAGTTGAAACTCTCTTTCCTCTTCATGACGTCTTTGGGTAAGCTGTTTTTCTTCCAGGCGAAGGCGCTGCTGCATTTGTTGCTGCTTCAATTCGTCAATGTGTTTCTGCGACTTGATTCTGGCTTCCAATGCTGCCTTGCGAGCCCTTGCGCTGCTTGTAGATGATCTCGACCAATTGCTCCGGCTTGACGTTGAACGCCAGGAGGTACTTGAATGGTGGGATGATGGTGCGACCGAAGGAAATGTCGAAGAGCCAGCCATCTTCTTTGATTTGGATCGAGTCAGGATTTCGCTTTTGGGCGCCTTTGACTTGTAAGCTGATTTGTTGGAACGCTCACTTCGTTCATCATTTTTGTCGACTCGATCCTTGGTTGTTGAAGGCGTTGGTGCTGCAGGCGACATACTTTTCTTCGGTTCATCCTCTGGGGTTGATTGGGTTAGTGCAGTTTGGGCAAGATCTTCCTTTTGCATTGCAGAAGCCATTATATGACGTCGCAGATTCAAGAACAAGAGAACTGGAGGGGGGGGGGAACAGCAACCAATTTTGTTCACGAAGAAGTATTCAATGTTCAAGATTAGCTTTCCAAAGAGTTCAAAAACTTACATATAGCTGCTGCTCAGGCTATATGGTTTGGGATAGGGAAATTCACGACAAATAGCCGCAAACTCAGTCGCTAAATCAAGTGTCCACAAAGTGATGATGTTGAGATACGAAATTTCATTACAGCTCCGATATCCAAAATGACCACATGGTATATTTGATAGGGCGACAGGTTTTCTAAAACACAATGCAAGTGTAAACAAACAGCTACGATAAACACTTAACTAACTTCATAATGTAAACATATTAAAAATAGGGATTTCGATGCAAATTCGAAGATCAAAAACGGCGTTGCGACGGTGTAACATATGTTGTGATGGAAAATTTACAAATACTACGTCGCAAGCCAACAATTCACATTCAAACTTACTAAGTACATGCAAGATACATACAAACTTACTGAACTATTTGAGGTCCCACGCAAATTATTAATTTTCAAGATTGTCGTCAGCAGCAAAACACTGTTATTTCCTCTGGTTCAAACTTTTTACAGAACCGAAGAACTACGCTCTTAGGCCTTATATACGGTAGCAACAGCCAATCAAAATTCACGATACAGGCCACGTGTAGTAAATTTTCTAGAATAATCAAGCCGGAATTTCTCAGATCTTGTTCTATAGATTCCAATTGTCACATTTCGCAAGTTAAACAGTAGGATCACAGTTTCGAAATTAAGTGGTGCGTAGAGCGAAAAGTAAAGACACGATTAGATTGTCTGGTGGCAGAACAAAGCATTCAATTGTTACGTAAGTCCAAATTTGATGAAGGCAGTTACGGGGGTTCGTCTTTGTGCAAATAAATACTCCTAAAACAAAGCGAACAGACAAACGGCGAAATAGTTAATTAGCACATTCGGTTTTTCTTTATAGTTAAAAACAAATATCCAACAGCTGGCAGACAGTTTTGGACCACATAAACTAAAGGTCTCCAGCAGAGTGAAAATCAAGCATTGAATTCGAGCAAACAGCACATTTGCCAAAATAAAAATTTAAGAAATGTTCGATCCGTGACATATAATGAAAACAAAAAAATTGTTTTTTTGAATATGCAAATTTTATGCAAATTAGCCCCCCCCCCAACAGGTGCTGAGTTGTCTTTGAAGTTAGAGTACCCTTACCTCAAAGATCACTGCAGATTTTATTTTTCCACCAATTTCTTTAGAAATGGTCGCAAAATGATGCTAAGGAAATAAGCTTTCAAGGTACATCAGTCAAAACTTACCTAAAAGCCTAGGTTTTCTACAGTTTGCTACTTTCTGAGGCCCATGACCTTTTTGTTAACCGGTACTGACCGGTACCAAATTTTGTTAGTCAAATGTAGTATCTAAAATATGATCAGTTATTATCTGCTACAGGTTAGCCTAAACCATGTAACATTATGTATTTTTGAACAGGGAATTTCTTAAAGATTCAGAAAATATCAAGTTTAAATAGAATATGCTGTCACTAACAATGAAACAGCAACTTATTTACACCCCTCCCATGTGTTGAGAAACAAGGGGGATACAGCAAACTTTGATTTAGAGAAGCTAAACTTTTGCTAGCTTTTAAACTTGTACTTCAGTTTTAGTTTCCTTGGAAACTTGATGCGAAATGACGACTTTAGTGGTGAAACATTTGCAATTTATTTTGTCTTTTTATAGGGTGTAGTTTTTCTAAAAATTATACTTTGGTGAAGGTAAGTCAAAAAAGTTTGGGGGTTTTGAACTGACATGATGTACAGTACCCATTTTTGATCAGTAAATATGATATATTGCTTAGCCTAAACTATTCAAAGTTATATATTGCTGGAAAGCAAATTTCCTAAGCTTTCAAATGAGACCGGTATTTAGCAACATATCATATTTTTTACGCACTAAATCTACTTTTATCTACTTACCATTCAAATTTGTTTGGGGGGGTTTTGAGACCCCTAAAAAATTTGAAAATTTGAATAGGTAAATTTTATCATTATTGCTTGAAATTTTGTCAAATGATGCCCCAAAAGAGTAGTTTTCAGACTGTGTCAATGATAAAGGGTTTGGTTATGTGGTAAACCAGGTATCTTGATTTGAATTCAAGGTAGTTGGCTCTTGCACGTGTCTGCTGAGAATTTTGCAATTTTTGTCGTCTGCAACTGGGTTCTTGGTTCTTTTAACCCTTTTTCGGTATGAAAATCCAAGAATTAAGGCACAAATTATACATCTTCCGATGCGTGAGGAAATAAGCGTGATCTTTTGAAAATTTTATAAAAATCGGATGAGAAATAAAGTCACAAATCGTTTTTGTAGTAAACTTTTTGAAAAAAATTTTGTAACTCATTTAGAAAAAATTTGAGGGAAACTCTTGCCGGTAATATTACCGTCGTGGGATCGAAAGAGTTAATGAAATTTACTTATTAACTCTTTTGCTCCCGCGTGAAAAGCGAAAAAAAATGTCCGTAAGATGGCAGCGCGGAAAACTGTCATAATCAATCATAATTTAATCATAATTATGTACCTCAAGTTTGTTTGTAAATCATTACTCATCTGTCTACTTCTACATTAAGTGTGATATATCGTTGAAATCTACATTTCTTGAGGATTTCAAATAGAAAAAAAAACATTTTTTTAAATATGCAAATTTTATGCAAATTAACCCCCCAACTGGGGGGTAGTTGTCTTCAAAATTAAAGAGATACCCTCACCTCAAAGATCACTCCAAATTTTCTTTTCAACCAATTTTTTTAGAAATGGTCGCAAAATGATGCTAAGGAAATAAGCTTTCAAGGTACGTCACTCAAAACTTACCTAAAAGCCTAGGTTTTTCTACAATTTGCAATTTTCTGAGGCACATGACCATTTTTTAGACCGGTACCAAATTTTGGTAGTTAAATTCAGTACCTAAAATATGATCAGTTATTATCTGCTAGAGGTTAGCCTAAACCATGTAACATTATGTATTTTTGAACAGGGAATTTCTTAAAGATTCAGAAAATATCAAGTTTAAATAGAATATGCTGTCACTGACAATAAAACAGCCGCTTGTTTACACCCTTCCCATTTCTTGAGAAACAAGGGGGATGCAGCAAAATTTGATTTAGAGAAGCCAAACTTCTGTTAGCTTTTAAACTTGTATTTTGCTCCTTGTCTCCTTGGAAATTTGATACAAAATGACGACTTTATTGGTGAAACATTTGCAATTTATTTTATGTTTTTATAGGGTGTAGTTTTTCTAAAAATTATAATTTAGTGAAGGTAAGTCAAAAAATTTTGGGGGGTTTTGAACTGACATGATGTACAGTACTCATTTTTGATCAGTAAATATCATATACCACTTAGTCTAAACTATTTAAAGTTATATATTGCTGGAAAGCAAATTTCCTAAGCTTTCAAATGAGACCGGTGTTTAGCAACATATCATATTTTTTACGCACTAATTTTACTTTTATCTACTTACCATTCAAATTTGTTTGGGGGGGTTTTGAGACCCCTAAAAAATTTGGAAATTTAAATAAGCAAAATTTATTATTATCGCTTGAAATTTTGTCAAATGATGCCCCAAAAGAGTAGTTTTCAGACTGTGTCAATGATAAAGGGTTTGGTATTGTGGTAAAGATGTAATCTCAATTTGATTTTAGTGTAGTTGGCACGTGCTGAGAATTTGGCCGATTTTGTCGTCTGCAACTGGGTTGTTGGTGTTTTTAACCCTTTTTGGGTATGAAAATCCAAGAATTAGGGCACAAATTATACATGTTCCGATGCGTGAGGAAATAAGCGTGATCTTTTGAAAATTTTATGAAAATCGGATGAAAAATAAAGTCACAAATCGATTTTTTAGTAAACTAATTTGTAGCTCAATTTAAAAAATTTGAAGAAAACACTGAAAACACGAGATCATTAATCGATGATCGCGGGAGCGAAAAAGTTAAAATTTTCAAATTCCTTAGGGATTTTAAAACCAAAGTATTGGTACGATAGGATTGAAATAAGTCACCATTTGGTTGAGTTTGGTTTTTTATTGCTTTTGATATGTGATATCTAATCCTTATTTCTATCCAAATTAATCAATCCTTATTTCAATTCAATCGTACCAGTACTTTGGCAATAGGGCAACACCTCCTCAACAATGAAAAATGCATCTCTTACTACGATGACAACCAATTTTCTATTTTTGCTGAAGGAAGAACACTTTTTCATTTATCAATCTTGGAAGCAATGTTAATCAAATTGCTTAAACCAGAGCTTTGTGGCCAGAAAGAATTCGTCTACACACTAAAATTGCGTCATTTATTTGCACTCGACAAAACGTTTGGTTGTCAAGCAATTGGAACGTTCCGACATTTTCACCAACTTTAGTTGCTATAAATACCTCGCCATCAACATCAGTCTTCATTCTAGCGATAACTTCTGAAGAGAGCTAGAGGAAAACGTTAGAGTTTTTACTTATCCTTTTTTATAGAGTACAATGAAATGGTCGATAACAAAAACTTTATAACTTTTATTGTTTCAAAAAAATAAACAGCTCTAACACTAACATTGCAAACCACAAAGAACAAGAATAAAATGCTCAGCAACAAGTGGCACCTCTAAATGGGAAATAGAGGGGTGCCTTTTCCGAACGGCAGACCATGGTAGTGACGTAAATTGGACAAGTAAAAGATGTTAATATTTGTTTGGAAACCAAATTTGGCCAAATTCTTGGTTTTAAAAAATTGGCTCTGAAAAGGTGTTCACCTTTACCAAAAACTTGCCTCCGGGAATTGTAAGTGAATACGCCAGTGACAGCAGTATAAGTACAAAAGTTTAACAAAATATGATCAATAGGCATTTTGCTTATCAAAAAATTGACTGGGACTATATTAAAATGGTGCAACCGCTCTTGATTAGTAGATCATTTTACATTTTTTTGATTTAAGCGACTTTTTAAGCGACTCTTTTTTAAACGTAAAGATCCCAATTAAAAAAATTCAAAAGAAATGCAAGAATATTAAGTGATTGTGGTTGAGAAAAAAATTTTAAGGAAGAAGAAAAGAATAGTATGTACATTGAGTAGTAAGGTGGATGTGAAAGCACATTGCATGATCTATTGAACAGATTCAAAATAAACTCATATTTGCTGATTATTAACCAAATTCATTTCTTATGAAAATTTGAATTGCAGATTATGATTGTCTTCAAACCAGAGTTACGTTTCTGAGAGAATTACATCTCATGGCCAACCTTAACACTGAAGAGAGTACTAGAACATTGCTTCACCAATAACAAGATGATCTCCAAGAGTCACTGCCAGACGATGTGATTTGTTTTAATTGCTGATTTCCTGAAACAGCATCATCTTAACAGTAAATGTAAAATAAAAATTCAACGATTAGATTGACAAATAAAAATTAATACATATCGGCATTTCTAATGTACCTGCTGTACAAAAAATGTATCTTTGCCTAATGATTTTGAATTGCTTTGGTGAGCACTCATTTTTAGTGCCAATGGACCAAAAAATCAAATGTGTTCTTTTATGAGCCAGAAAAAATTGAATTCGTTAGTCTTCTCTACATTTTTTTCTACATTTTTTGTTTCCACTGGTGATCTTCAGCTATAATTGCTTAGTTTTCGGTTGGTCAAAGCTTTTGACTAGATCCCTTTAAACCTTAACCAACTTAGTAATTACCATGACCACTCTTCTCTACATTAAGATCAATACTATTTTGGAAAAATAGACATCGATAATCTTATTGACAACTTTGCTTTGTTTGTATCTAGAAAAATGCCATTTGATTTAAGTAAATTTTGGAAGTATATTTTCGTCGTTTCATTTTGATGACGGTTCATTGAAAAAAATGAAGTGTAGGCATTTGGATACCTCATACCCCCAAATCAATAAAAACCTTAATACGGCCACCGTTAAATCTTTGAACTTATTATAGAAATCGAAGCGGGTTAATTTATATCAACAAACTTGATTCCCATTTGTTTTTGCGTTTCTGTGTAGAGCATAAATTAAACAGGTCTTGGTAAAGATACAAATTTTATTGTCCTGCAAGTCAATGTAAAAAATTCTTCGTTGTAGAATCTAATCAACGTCGTGACAAAGAATTTTTGTAATTTGAGCCAAACTATTTGAAAGTAATCTACTGCTATTCTTTTGAATCTATTACATTGTGAGGCAATAAATTATTATCCAATACCTAACCACCATCAACTTAGTCAAACTTCAGTTGAGCTCGATTTTTTTCAATATTACAAGCAACTAAATTTGTACCTTAATCTATACCTATAAGCGCAATACTGTCTGTCTGTCTGTTTTACCGCATCTGAAACCGCTGAAGATGCAAATATCTTTTGTGGTGAGTGTCATAAGGGTATTTGTGACGTCATCATGACGTCATAATCAAAATAGTTTTTTAGAATTTGCATTACTTGACAGAGAACAACCGTTTTTTGCTTAAACGAAAACCAGCTTCCAACTAACCACATTTCAAAAACTTTCATTTGTTTGGGTTCTAAAATGACGTCAAAATGAACAATTTAGTGAACAATCTGTTTTTTGTCTTTTCTCAAAAAGTACTCATTGCAGAAACGCGATTAAACGTTCTTTTAGGAAACGTTAACAAGCTGCTTTTGATAAAAACAACTTTACAACAGATAATACTTATTTGACTATGCTACGAACAATTCTTTATTTAAGCACTTCAAGCCCTATAAACTTTTTTCTTCTCTTTTTCCCTTGCGCGCCAAAAACTGGCTCTGTGATGTTATAATATGTCTGGTACGATTAACACAAATTTTTTGCTATCGGAGATCATAATATCAAGATATTTTCACAAATTGCACACTTTTTACAAAATTAGTTTACTTAGAAACTGATTAGTGACCTCATTTCTCAACTGATTTTCAAACTTTCTTCAACAAATTAAAGATAATTTGAAGGCAATTCCGATAGTGTATAATATGTGCAATTAATATTTGTTTTTATACTGAAAAAACTGAACTTCAAGACATGTGGTGTAATATACTACCCCTCCCAAATAGTGGTGAGCTCAGTAGAAACAGATGATTTTAATACAAAAACATTGTAATAAAGTATTAACAATTACTATTTTTTGAAAGCTTAGAAAATTTGCTTTCCAGCAATATGCAATTCTAGTTACTTGAGGCTAAAAATTAGTTTGTAATGGCTGATCAAAACTTGGTTGCCATACATGATGTTACATTTTTTGTTGAACAATTATCCTACTAGAGCTTACAAACCAGCAATTGTTAAACAAAGCTAATTCTTTGGTACATTTTGACTACTTTTCCTCACAAGCGTGGTTCTTTTGCATTATCTGTCAACGTTTTCAAAAAGATTCATGAAACACTGAAGTCTCCAAATGTTTTTGAAATGTAGTCTACCGGTTAAAAACACAAAACATTTTAGTGCCTGCAGTTCTCAAAATTGCAATTTCTAGAAAAACTAAGTCCTTTGGTACATTTTATCTATTCTTTCTCGATAGCATGGATCTTTGGCATTGCAATCAAATTATTCAAAAGACTCAAAGTTTACAAATTTAATATGTAGCCTACTCCAAGCAAAACACTTGGTGATCACCCAAGAATAAGATGATGGGGTAAAGATGGTCCTTTCTTATGGTTCACAACAAAATGTATGTGTCGAGCTACATATGATCTAAACGTTAAGGCAATTTCTTTTGCAATTGGGCAAGGCTGTCGCAGCAGCCAGCTGAATTGATACTCTTGACCTCAACATTGTTAATGGGGGCTACCGCTACTGCTATAACTAAACTGTGAGTGCTTCATTTTGGGTTAGTTTGCTCTTTGCATGTCAGCGTTAATGCCAGGGCCAAGGAACATGCACGCAGTCAGAGACGATAGCTCATATTAATTTGCCTACAGTGACAAAAAAGTAGTAAGTAGCGATCCTAATATTTAATGGCTGAAAACACATAATGAGATCATAGTCTTAAATGACATCTCAATGGTTGCCACTGTTTACTGGAAACAGCAGTAGGCAGCAAAATTATCCACTATTATTTTGGTAGCAAACATAGGTGGTAAAGCCCATTACTGATATTAGTAATTGCAAGGATAGGCCTATTGGTAGAAGACACTAATCTTCATTTAGAAGTAGGGAGGTCTGGATTAGGGGCAAAGTTAAATGTAATAAAATCCCAATTTAAGAAAAGATCAAAATTATACAATAATAGCATCAATCTGTAACACTGGATCAAGTGGAAATGTTTTTGTTTGAAAATAGTTTAAAAGGTGCCTATTGCAATAGGTTGTATGACTTGAAGGAAAGGCAGGGCCTCTTTTTTCATGCTAAGGCCGAATTAAAGCAAACAGCACAGGAAAAAATCTTAATGTCACCAATATTAATACGAAAGCGGGTCCACCAAATCGTCGAACATGCCTATCACCATACAGTTCATTTCTTTATGAGTCAAAACGATCACCATTTTGGCAAACCGATCAATTTTGACTTTGTTTCACCCTCCCCCCCTTACTCTTTTAGAATTTACGAATGGTAGTTTGTATCATCGTTTTTTCTTTTTGAATACTTCCAGTTTTCATTAATAAACCAACATGATCACCATTACATGTACAGAAGCTATGGCTTATATTTCGTAAAACATTTCGTTTTGGCTCCAACAAATGTTTTTACGGGTGAATCTGACGCAGCTGCATTAATTGATACGTTTTAAGTCTTTCGCTCCCGCGATCATCGATTGATGATCTCGTGTTTTCAGTGTTTACCTCAAATTTTTTTAAATTGAGCTACAAAATTAGTTTACTACAAAAACGATTTGTGACTTTATTTTTCATCCGATTTTCATAAAATTTTCAAAAGATCACGCTTATTTCCTCACGCATCGGAACATGTATAATTTGTGCCCTAATTCTTGGATTTTTATACCCAAAAAGGGTTAAAAACACCAACAACCCAGTTGCAGACGACAAAATCGGCCAAATTCTCAGCACGTGCCAACTACACTAAAATCAAATTGAGATTACATCTTTACCACAATACCAAACCCTTTATCATTGACACAGTCTGAAAACTACTCTTTTGGGGCATTATTTGACAAAATTTCAAGCGATAATAATAAATTTTGCTTATTTAAATTTCCAAATTTTTTAGGGGTCTCAAAACCCCCCCAAACAAATTTGAATGGTAAGTAGATAAAAGTAAAATTAGTGCGTAAAAAATATGATATGTTGCTAAACACCGGTCTCATTTGAAAGCTTAGGAAATTTGCTTTCCAGCAATATATAACTTTAAATAGTTTAGACTAAGTGGTATATGATATTTACTGATCAAAAATGAGTACTGTACATCATGTCAGTTCAAAACCCCCCAAAATTTTTTGACTTACCTTCACTAAATTATAATTTTTAGAAAAACTACACCCTATAAAAACATAAAATAAATTGCAAATGTTTCACCAATAAAGTCGTCATTTTGTATCAAATTTCCAAGGAGACAAGGAGCAAAATACAAGTTTAAAAGCTAACAGAAGTTTGGCTTCTCTAAATCAAATTTTGCTGCATCCCCCTTGTTTCTCAAGAAATGGGAAGGGTGTAAACAAGCGGCTGTTTTATTGTTAGTGACAGCATATTCTATTTAACCCATTTCATTCCATAAGCCCCATTTGGGGATCACACTTTAGAGTGGAATTTCTTCTTTATTTGAAGGTTTTACAAAATATAAATTAATTTATATCATTGTAGAGACATTATATTTTAATTTCGCATTGATAGACTTTTATATCGAGTACATTTTTTGTTCTAAATTTCATCTCAAATTTGTACTATTTTCCATATTTCGATTTCATAACTTCAAGGTAAGATTTTGTGTATTTGTTTTATTTGTAAATTTCAACATTCCGATCAAATATGAAGTAAAATGTATATATTTATCATAGTGTACTGTATTTAGTCTCTCTATCTTACATTATTCATTTTTGGGCATGTTAAATGATGAAAGTCCCAATTGGGGATTGTGGTATTTTGCCTACATTTTTACCTTTTATTCAGATGAGTAAACCTAGAAAGTTTATAAACATTGACATGGCTGTGGAGTTTTTAGAAACTATGGAAGATGAAACACCAACAAGTTGTCAACATGAGACTGTTAATATTATGGAACTTCCACCAGAAACTGTTGATGAAATGAGTGATGCCGAAGAATTTGATGATGAAGAAATAGGTGAAACTCAAATTGTGGTTGTGCCAGGAAATGTTGAAGTTTATGTAGGTATAGATGATGAAAGTGAAGATGTGTGTGAAGATCAAGCATCAATAAGGAAATCTAAGCATGCAAAAATAGTACTAAAGGAAATACCCAAATGGAATAAATCTGTACCAAAGCCGACTGTACCCACAATTGATAACTACAATAACAAACCTGTCATGGAAGAACTGATTCGTGAATTTATTGACAAAAATTCATTTGAATTGTTTATGCTCATGATGAGTGGCATATTTGAAATCATACAACACCAAAGCCAAATTTATGCTGCACAGAAGAATGATCCAAGTTTTCACTGTACCATTGAAGATTATATGGTATTTGTTGGCATTCTTTTGCTTTCTGTGCATCGCCCTTATCCGAGGCAAGAATTGTATTGGGGTCTACATCCCAACTTTGATTGTCCAATTATTAGGGAAGCCATGTCCAAAAACAGGTTCATGGCATTGAAGAAATACTTTCATCTGAACAACAACCTAGAAATTCCTGAAAATTGTAAGGACCGTTGTTTCAAAATACGTCCTTTGATTGAAAAAATGAACAAAAACTTCTTGCAATTTGGGTATTTTAGTGACAAATATTCCGTGGATGAAAAGATAGTAGGGTACTATGGTCGACACCCCATAAAACAGTTTGTCAGGGGGAAACCAGTACGATTTGGGTTCAAGGAGTGGGCACTGTGTAGCACATCTGGCTATACCTACAAATATTTTGTGTATCAGGGAGCCAATGCACAACCGAGACTAAAGGATGTTCTACTTGGCACAGAGGTGGTTTTGAATCTTCTTGAGAAAATACCTTCTTGTGTCTCTGTTTTCTTCGACAATTTCTTTACCAACATGGATTTGATGAAGAGTCTTACAGAACTTGGTATCAAGGCTTCTGGTACTGTCAGACTCAACAGACTTCCTGGAAATCCTTTTGGAGCAAAGAAGGACTTGATGAAGAAAGAAAAGGGATTCCTGAAAACTGCTGTTGATGCAATTTCTGGGTTGTTTGCTTGCACTTGGAAAGACAATAGCATTGTTAGTGTAATGTCAAATGTTGATGGAGTAAATCCAATGAAACTGGCAAATCGTCGAGGCCAACCAGTTCAAGTACCCAAGTGCATCACGGAATATAATGCAGATATGCTCGGTGTAGATTTGGCTGATTGGAAGACTCAGAAGTACAGAGTGGGCATAAAAAGTAAAAAATGGTATTTCTCATTGGTAACTCACTGTCTGGATGTGGCTGTTGTTAACTGTCATATATTGTACAGTCTTTTTCATCCGGAAGAAAAAATGGACCTCCTCGACTTCAGAGTGTACGTAACAACAGCATTGCTGAAAACTGACAGCAATTCAAAACACAAGAAGCCTTGTGTCAAGGTCCCGAGATTGCCACAGCCACTCAACCTTTTTGGTGAAAAGCATTTTTTAGAAAGAACTGATGATGGGAAACAAAGAAAATGCAAGGTGTGCAAGAAAAATGCCAGAAAGCAATGTGGACAGTGCAACCTTGGATCTCATGTACAGTGTTTTGAAGCCTACCATTCTAACTAAAATTAACTCAAATATGTGACTTTGTGTGGTAGTTTTGTAATTATAATGATATTATTATCATAAAGTTTTGAATAAATGTCTTCTAATTTGAATATAACAATTTGTAAGCAATACGCCTACATTCCATGATCCCCAAATGAGACTAGTCCTAAAATCACAGTAAACATTTTTTAATTTTTATGAAACTTATACATAGTCTTAATAGGACCTATATCAACTATTATACACTAAGTAAATCAAATGTCTTTGCCCTTCTGAATTCTGGAATGAAATGGGTTAAACTTGATATTTTCTGAATCTTTAAGAAATTCCCTGTTCAAAAATACATAATGTTACATGGTTTAGGCTAACCTCTAGCAGATAATAACTGATCATATTTTAGGTACTGAATTTAACTACCAAAATTTGGTACCGGTCTAAAAAATGGTCATGTGCCTCAGAAAATTGCAAATTGTAGAAAAACCTAGGCTTTTAGGTAAGTTTTGAGTGACGTACCTTGAAAGCTTATTTCCTTAGCATCATTTTGCGACCATTTCTAAAAAAATTGGTTGAAAAGAAAATTTGGAGTGATCTTTGAGGTGAGGGTATCTTTTTAATTTTGAAGACAACTACCCCCCAGTTGGGGGGTTCATTTGCATAAAATTTGCATATTCAAAAAAATGTTTTTTTTTCTATTTGAAATCCTCAAGAAATGTAGATTTCAACGATATATCACACTTAATGTAGAAGTAGACAGATGAGTAATGATTTACAAACAAACTTGAGGTACATAATTATGATTAAATTATGATTGATTATGACAGTTTTCCGCGCTGCCATCTTACGGACATTTTTTTTCGCTTTTCACGCGGGAGCAAAAGAGTTAAATTGGCACGGGTAATAGTATGGCCTGCCGTGTTTAAATCACATTATACTTAGGAAAAAGATTTTTTCTATTTTGCTTGATAATAGCTTTAAGGAGCTATCGAAATCAAACCTAAAAATTTGGAAAAAGAAAGGATTGTTTAACTTCTATGAGCATACCTAAGAAAAGAAAAACAAATATGAGAAAGTTTGAGGCGAAATCAAAATTGACAACGTCACTGTGTTAAATCGCACCGCATGGAAGATATTATGCGTATTTTGCTTTATGATAGCTTTATAGAGCTACTGGGGTCAAACCAAACATTTGAGGAAAAGCAAGGACACTTTGAATTCCTCAGGGCACGTCAAGCATGGAGATAAGAACATGCTACATAATACATAGCCAGCGAAAACTTGAGAAAGTTTAAGGGAAAATCAAATGAAAACAGCGTCACTCTGTCAAATCGCACTACATGAAAAAACATTTTTGATATTTTGCTTTAGAATAGCTTAATATCAGAAATGCAATCCTCATTTCCAAACTTCGGGAAACGCAAGGCTCCGTTAGGTTCGTGTCAGCAATGAACAGAGCAAATAGACCTAAGGCATATCCAGGATCTTGAAATGAGATATTCTATTAGAAAAAGGAAGACAAAAAGTCGTGAACATCTATGTGCAGAAAACACACACACTTTTGGTAATTCTTCATACAAGAACCTAATAGGTAAAGCCGGCTTGGCCGGCTAAACCGACACTCTCAATCCCGACGTTACTGATGGAGACTTTTCGGGTGATGCCGTCTAATGTACAGTTTCACCTGGTTAACACGGACCCTGTTAAGCCGGATAACGGTTAACTCGGACCGTGACCAAGAAAAAAAATGGAAAAACATTCCAAGATTGAGAAAAAAAATGTTTGAAAATTTATAAAATGTTTGGCCTAAAATCGGCCGTTTTCTTCAATGCGGATTGTAGCAGCAGTTTTCTTCGACAGCAATACGGGTAGTACTTTTTTTTACTCACTAGTTTAGTTAAAAATGCCGTTATCATATAGGCTATTTTGTTTTACTACATTTACCTTTACAACACCTAAAAACAAAACAAATAAATCTCCTTTGCGTTGTACAGGTGTACTGTACATTAATTATTTACATGTTATAAATGTAAGGTAAAAGAAAATATCCTTGGTAATAGCGGATAATAACAGTTGATATTGGTAAAGGTTTGTTTGCTAGGCTAGGCTAGCCCAACGTAGCCTTCGTCAGGTGATTTACTTGAATAAACAAAAATAAATGAATACATAAATAAATAGATCTGCTTTTTTACATGTTATGAAGGCAAATGTAGTAAAACAAAATAGCCTATATAATAAGGGCATTTTTTTACTAAACTTCGTTACCCTAGGCATGTTTATAAGCTGTGGTTTATAGGCCGTTGGTTAAATTGGACAATCGGCTAACGTGGACACCCTTCCCCCCAGCTGTCCGAGTTAACAAGGTGAAACTGTACTATAAAGCAATGATTTTTTTTATGCGGATACGCTGCCTGTTATGGTATTTATGCCATTTATGTCTATACTCCACATCATTGTAATAAAATTCCAAGTTTATATAAAAATCAACATAAAATCATAAATATAACAATTTGTAAAACTGAATATAAAGAGAACAATAGCCACTTTTGTCGCTATGCCGGAAGCAAGACCAATAGCGCAGCCAAAGTAGGAACTCAATACCACAAATATGTAAAGTTTCTATGGCAGTAGTATCTGATCGTCTTATCGACAATCTATCTTTCACCGTCTCCGAGTAAGCTACAAAAATGCTTACAGGATATTATTTAACTAGCGTCGTCGAGTAAGTATATCTTTGACTCTTGTACAGAACAATATATGTACTTTTCAAGCATTGATTCGAAAATACATTGCTTGCTTTATGATTCGATGTGTAAATTCTTGTAATATCTGGATTTCCTCACTGGTAAATTCTAATGATTTCTTAACCAGCCAGTTTTATAAACACTTTCTCCTCCTTCATGACCGTTAGGCTTTTGCGCTCTTAGAGATTTCAAACATCTCTGCAACTCTGTGTTTATACTCTGTGTTTGTTTTTTGTTTATGCCCTGCGTTTGTTTGTTCTCGTTGAGCTATTCTAGTGTGATTTATGTTGGACTAATGTTGACTTTGCTGAAAGTTAACGGGTCTGTTAAATAAATAAATAAATAGGAAAGCGACAGAATGCATACGTAATGCATTCTGCTTCGAACTCATCTTGTCCGTTTCAAAAAAACGAATACTTCTTTTGAAGTTCTTCAGTAAATTTTGATTTTCTTTTTGGTATACCGCATTTATTTTTTAGCTTTTTGTATTGTTTTTCAAAAATCACAGCAATGATTATTATAAACAGTTCAACTGAAAATACTGTTTGATTTTTTTAACTAAAATAAATATGTACCGAAATGGTTCCTTTGAAATTAGGTCAATCGACCAGAACAACAAAGCAAAATTTATCTCGGTATCTCCGCTGCGTAAAATACAAGAAATGCAGTTTAGAAACTTATTGGTATTTGTACCGTTTGCCATGTAATCTTACTCTTTCAAACCTAAAGCAACAGTCAGTCCGAGGTAGACCATTTGGAAACTCCCTTTCATTATTTCTTACCAGTTAAACTTATTATCACTTGAACTAATATGCAGTGACATAATTTTTTAATCACAGGGTAAACGTAAAAAGGGCATTTTTGATCGACTTTGGATGACCAAATTAGTTTTTAATAAAAAGGAGAGCAAAAAAGGCATTTTTAAACATCCTCGGACGAAAAATCACTTTTTACCAAAAAGCAGGACATGTCCTTCAAAAAGAAGACGTATGGTCACCCGAAATTCAATGCAAAATTACTGAAAGGGGTCAGCCACTCTTTTGAAAAGCGCATTTTGATGTCTTTTGATCACGTTCGTGCAACCTTCCTATAGGATCCATAAATACAACAACTCCTCAAATCCTCTTTATGAGTGGTTCCAAAATTTTCGCAATAATGCAGGTCAATGAGTCAAGTCGCTTGCCAGCGATAATTAATGATGTTTTTTCAGAATTGAAATTTTTAAAGTGGTGAGCTAAACTGAGCATTATTTTGCTCTATCTTGTAATACAGAACTTTGTAGAGGTTGTTTAACACTAAAAAAATAGCTTGTTCTATTCAATTGGGTAAAATATGATAATTGAATTAACTTGAAGTGTGCATCTTGGTTTTTAGTCACTAAGTTGATTTGGAATTAGTCATTTGATTAACACTTCTGCAGTTAACTTGATGTGGTTGTTCATTTTTTTGTACTCCCAAAGATCTGCATTTGTTGTGTTAGTGCTACTTTAGACTTGAACTAAACTGCTAGGACATCACGGTTGGCATTTGCTAAGATCATTTTGCCAGAGTAAAAATTCAAATGAAATCCTCAAACACTATTAGTACTGGTAATTGTTTTTCCTTCTATTAAGACATGTGAGCCAAAATCTTTCTTCAATCAATTTAATTTTTTGCCTAACATTGTTTGAACAGGTGGCCCAATTTCTGTTTCAGTGTTTCTGTGTTCTTTATGTCCACTTTAACATTTGATACATTGTTTTTCTTGTTTTAGATTAGGCCTAGGGCTTATAGTTAAATTTATTTTTGTATTGTGTATCATAACAAAGTATCATGAGTGAGAGCAAGTTGAAAGATGGTGGTACATCAGATGAGTTTTCATCACATCAAGAACAAGCAAAAGAATTGGATAAAAGCATATGTGTAATGGATCAGGAAGAAGAAATGGGAAGAATAGGAGAAAAAAGAAATCTTAATAGCCTTAATGATTTGAGCTTATGCAGTGATGCAAGTAAGCACTCATCAGCAACATCTGATTCGTCTCTTCTTCATCCACCCCCTCCGTCATATTTTGTAAATCCTCGATCGATTTCTCTTGATTCCACGAAATCTGAAAAATCAGAAGCATCAACTTTTGAATCTAGTAGGCCTATAGCAGATTATCGTCGTATGTTAATTAAAGATCTTCGTTATGAAACAAGAAGACAGCTAGGACTTCGTCTTGACCTTGAACGAACAAATGTGGCTAACTGGAAATCTGTTGCTGATGAAATGGGATTTGACAATTTAGAGGTAGAGTTGCTCAAAAATTACTGGTAACACATTGCAAGTGCTTGATGACGTGTTATGCTACCCTTTTTCTATTATTTGTTGGAGTTTTACTGAGCATAATAAAATTAGTAACTTACTTTTGCACATGCTTGAAGTTTGTACTATGGCTTGAGTTGACTGCAATAACAACTGTGAGTGATTACTTGGGTGAATGCTGTGCCATAATGTCACCATACATTTCTAGTGGTTTGATTAAGCTCTATTTTAATTGTGCCAGCTTAAAGTCAAGGTTCACATTATTTTCAAAAGAAATTGCTTGCATTCTTTTTTTTTAATTTTTGGTGCAGTTTTGATAAAAACTTTGTAAATGAGAATTATGTTGAATATTTTGTATTTATAAACTATAGGAAATTCAAAAATTTTCCCTGATTGCAGTCAGTCACTGTGTAGCAGAAAAAAATTTGGTTTGACCTTGCAGTTTTTTTGTGGACAGTTATGATACTGTTCACAGTTCATGCAGATATGTGCTAATTATGAATCATGAGATTTTCGATTGCTGCTAGAGTCATATACGGCCTTAAGAAACAAAGTTAGAGGTTGTGCTAGATATGACAACCAAAATAATTAGACCATTGTTCCCTGCTATTATTATAAGTAATAAGGAGGGTGGCCATTACCAAAAAACTATGTAAATATAGAGCTCACTCTGCACCTGAATCTGTGTAAATAACATTAAGTCTTTGATTAGCTTAGCCCAACGGTGCAAAAATTGTTTTGAGCTTTAGTAGCAAGTAGAAATTTTTAGTAGCACACACATATATAAACTTTTCCATCCATTATTTATATGTATAAGTATTTCTACATCACTGCAAATTGCACTCCTGAATATAAATTTTTTGGTCACATTTTAGTGTGCAACCGTATTTTTGCACCCCTAGCTTGGATTATTTATAGAATAAACTGTAGTATCAAAAATACCCATTTTTGCAACTTGAAATAAATTACATTGCTGTAATGCTTTGCTCAGCGGTTGTCATACATTTGCTGGCAATTTTACATATGAGCTGATAGTCCTGCCATTACTAAACACTGGTCACTGTGTTCTTTTCTGGTACACTGCGATCTTGTGGCATTATTTATGTTGTTGCTACATCATAGTGATATAATTCATCTTGCTGCGACAAGAGTAGTAAATTTGATAGAAGAATATTGTGCACTGTTTTAAAGTGGTTGTGATATTGCTACAGTTCTAACGGTGGTCTCCAAGCGATGGCATACTGTTATATTTAGTAACATACCATGCTGTGGTCAGCTGGTAAGGTAATTAAAAACGAGTATAAATATGTATTTTTATATAGATTCAAAACATTGACAATGATCGGAATAAAACTCAGCGAGTTTTAAATGAAGCTGAGGTTCGCTTTCCAACCATCACAGTTGGAGATTTGTGTGAAATTTTGGAAGGTTTGGATAGACAAGATGTAATCACTGACATGGAACGTTATTTTGGTGAGTAGGCCAGTGTAGTAACACATATTCTTCTAAATGATAAAAACATTCGATGAAAATCAAAAGAAAGGTAATTTATATGCTGTTACAGTACTAGTTTTCAATACGAGCTGTATGGTTAGCTGGGGCTGCTTTGAACAATATAAAAAAGTTTTAACTGCTCAGCTACATCTTGCTTGTTAGTTTTTTCACAAAATTATCATCAGTTGGCTTTTTTATTAATCCGTCAAGGTGTATTCTGATTAGCTGCTACTACTACTACTACTGAAGACTGTTTTTGTTGGTGTCCAATTTCACCCCATATATGGGGAAATTTTGGATGATTGTAAGTGTCAACGTAAATCTCTAAACAGGCAGTTAGTCCAAAAATATCTCTCAAAAATGTTTTGTTAGCAGGTTAATGCCTGCTCTTTCATGAGCTGATGCACATGAATAAATAAAAAATTGCAGGCATGTACTGGTAGAACAATCACATTATAATAAACAAAAAAGTAAATAGCTCACAAGAAAGCATAATATCAGTACTATCAACCAGGGCCTCTGAGTAACTTTGGACAAAATCACTATTTTGTCGTCAATGCCTAGATTATTTGTGTGATTAAAATAGTGGCAGCTTTTGTTTTATCAGCAAGTAGGTGAAGCCAGCTAGTTTTTACGTGCATATGTTGTGGCAACTGTAGTTACTGCTTAGTGTTAGGCAGGTATAGCTAGTGGAAAGAAGAAAACGCAAAATACATTAAGAAAAATTGTAGCTCTATTACAGGATAGTAAACACCTCCAGACATGGCAGTATAAACGATTCTAGGACAAATACCCCCGGACAAATACCCACCGGACAAATACCCACCGGACAAATACCCACCGGACATATACCCACCGGACAATTACCCCCCTTGCAAAATACCCCCTGGACATATACCCACCACAAGATGAAATGTGAGGAAAAGTAAAGTGTATTTATTTAATATTTTTATTTTGTCAATAAATTACATACAGTCATATTTTATAAACATATTACATAGTAACCCTAACCCTAACCCTAACCCTAACCCTAACCCAAAACAAAAAAAACTGGTGGGTATATGTCCAGGGGGTATTTTGCAAGGGGGGTAATTGTCCGGTGGGTATTTGTCTGGGGGTATATGTCCGGTGGGTATTTGTCCGGTGGGTATTTGTCCTGATACCGTATAAACAACAGGTACATTGTTATGCTGTTTGTTCATATACTATAGATGAGGGTGGTCAACCTTTTACGCTCAGATGGCTGCATATTATCTTTAGTCATATGGCTGTAAAATTCAGGGCCAGGTAACCTTTTACGGCCAAAGAGCAATTTGGACCTTTTTCTCACAGCAATAAGAGCTACCATAAGTCTGCTGAACATAAGTGTGTTCCAAAAAAAGGTCTATAACTGTAACCGGTGGCAGTAGACCAAGTACCAATGCTCTCAATAAATGCCAAAAGAGCTGCAGATTGCCGATCTGTGGCAATTTATAACACAATGATAGAGCATTAATTGATGCATAATGGCTTACGTATATAGAAGTTGAAACAATGTATTTATTTATGAAGCCACATATAGTCGCACATTTACTATAAAAAGGCCGCTGGTTTCCCACCCCTGCTGTAGCTCATGTTTCATTGTTAGCAAATAACGGTTAGAAGTGTTACTTAATGGTTTCAGGTATAAACCGGGGTGGTGTAAAGGTTACTTTGGACACTTTAATTATCTAAGCATTGCCATTAGGTTATTTTCTCTTCCAGGCTACGTTGAAGGGAACACCTATAATGCTAAAGTGGATTGTAAATGGTAGAAAAGTACTAAACTAGTTAGAAAAAAATGCACAAGGAATTAAACCAGAATGCATAATTAGTTGCTAAAGACAATTTTTTTGATGATCCTGGAAAAAAATTGTACAAAAAAAGAGAGTACTCTGAAAATGCCAGCCCCTTCTTCAAAGGATGCATATCAGTTGTGTTTGCAACCACTGCTAATGACCAAGTGTTGCCCTCCTCACTTACCCATGCGCTGTGTACAAGGCAGACAGTTTATGGGACAGTTTTACAATTACTGCTCCATTTAGTGCAAGGTATGAAACATCGAAAATTAGATGATATGACTCCAATAACTTTACAGAATAGTTTAAAATGATGTTATTACAATATCGCAAAAAAAAACCGATGTGTGTGATAATCAGGAATAATTTCTCCAGCCACTTGTCATTAGAAATGACTGTTGTACAATAATTATGACATCAACATCTGTTTTTTGCCTTCCACAACCTCTCGCTGCGGCACGTTCTAGATTAGCTTAAGGAAAATGGCGAGCTCTGTTGCATCAGTACGTGGCAAACAATCGAAAAAGAATGTAGAAAGATGAGTTTCCTGGACTGCTACAATTTGTTGCTGGAATTTATTGAAACATAATACAATGTCAGTATTGTTCAAGGTTTCAAGCACGTGGCATAATGCCATTCAATCCTAAAACAGTATCAAAGGAAATGCCAGACTAGGAGGTTTGTGCAATGAAAAAAGCAAGTGCTGAGACCTCCGAGTAATCTGCAAAAAAAGCTACCAACAAAAAGTTGATCAATTGTCAGAAGTGCGAAATGCTAAAATTAAAGATTATTTCAGATTCATCAATGTGTATCTGGTCACGCTTTGCTCGCTAGTTTTTATTTAGCTGGAGTTACGTTAACTGTTAGACTGCTCTGCCACAATAAAGGTGGAGAACTCCTGTCAAGTGCCTTTTTTAAGAGCACCGCAAGGAGACATGTCTGCTTTTTTTGTACGTTATCTCTATTGTGCTTAGTGCCAACTGCCAAGTAGCAAAGCTGTAAATGCCAATTTTTAAATCTTTATACGACTCAGTGAAGATTTTTGCAAGCAATTCTATCTTTATTTATTGCTAGATTTGACTGACAAAAAAGGCAACTATTGAACAAATCGTTTTATATCAAGTTAAACACTGGGATCAATAGTCAAGTAAAGAATTTGTCCTAATTCAGACACAATTTACCCTCAAATTAGTATTTAGAACACGTCACTATATGCCAGCAGTATGATCTATTAGGTTTAAGCCCCGTTCGTAGAAGGTCTTGCGATCAGCAAATTCTCATAACCTGTTTTTGTGGAAAAAGCACTGTATGGCAATTTCCCGTTTCGTTGCTCTGTGCCAGCTGTATTGGGCACTCTAAAGCAAGTCTGAACACAACACTGCTTCAGTTTACTGACAAAAGCTGGGGCGCCCATCATGCGGCCTTGTGGCCGTACACATATATCTTAAGTTTGATTTGAAGTTTATTTCCGAAAAAAAGAAAAGTTTAATCTTTGCACAAAGAGAAAAACTGAATTTGAACATAAATTTTGATAAAAGACAGATGACATTGCATTACGAAAATGGATCTTCAAAAAAACAGCCTTTTTAACAACCAGAAAAACACTCAGTTTGTCTCACCAGGTGCCGTGAGAGAAATTAAAGACGGTATTACGGCTTCCAATAGTCGAGAGGGGGTTCTCCCGTACTGGAACATAAAATATTCATCTCATATCAATGTAAACTTTACCTTTTTGCTTACAATATGATTTGTAAACCGACTTTTTGTGTGCATTTCACTGATTGTAACTAGATGGCAACGTGACCTTTGACCTAGCTAGTTGCTTTGCATGTACAGAAAGGTAACGTGAAAAAGATCTGGCACTGATTCTGGCGCACACGCAATTGTGTTATGTTGCAGATTATGGAAGTAGTACATATCTTTTTTTTTGCAGTTCGCGATTTGTCTCGTCCAAGACCTAGCTTTATGGACAGAGACTCTTCATTTCAAACTGCAACCACAATGCTAGCTTCAGCTTCCTACCAGGAGCCCCTTCGTTCTTTCTCTACTCCGCAACCGGGATCTTTTTCTTTCCGGTCACCAATGGTGTCAGTGACCCCTCAGCAGGAAACTTTGCAAGGAAATCCTGTAATACAAGACTCCTTAGTTACAACAAGCACAAGCTTGGCATCTACCCTTCCACCTGTCGAAAAAGAATCCTATCCCCAATCTCTGCCGCCTAATTACCCGGGTAATTATTTTCTGTTGTACTTTTTATGTGGAATAACTATATTGCTTATATATTGATTTTTTCGTGAATTATTTTGAAGGTCCTGTGACGGTATTAGAGTTGGTGTCTTTGTACTGGCACACTTTTCAAACGTTTTGACTTGCCTCAGATGAAGTGCACGGCGACTTCCGTTTAACCAAAATGACAATATTATCTTGGAAAAAGTAGTTAAATTTTGAAGGTGGCCTCGGTTAATTTTTGTCCCAAAAACATGAAAAAAGGCTTATTAACATTGTTCTTCAGAAAACAGTATTTTTGTGTGTGGCACATTAAGTAAAGAGTGTGTGTGGCACATTAAGTAAAGTGTGTAAAGTTTTTATGTTTAGCTCCCATGCTTAGACTATATTGATATTGGTACGTATCTTTTACTGGGTTTAGCGTATTTAGTATCCTTGGCTTGCCTTCAATTCATGTTCCATTAGATTGAGCTGGCAAAGGTTTCAATTAATCTTTGAAATTAATATGGTACACCTGTACTATCGGCAATTAATAATTCAAAAAATAGTTCATGCATAAGCCTTGATATTAATCAATCATTAAACGCTCAAAGCAAAAACTTCTGAGTCAACTTTAATTATACGATATCTTTGTGACTTTCCAAGTAGCGAATACGGGAGAATTGATTCTTGTGTTGAAGTGCTGATTAATCGTTGTTAAATTTCTGATTTAAGCCCTAGGTATCTATGACATGCTGGAATTTTCCGGCCTTGCTTTTACAGTAATTTAACACTATTTTTATGCAATAACGTCGATCAATAGAATTGTATGCGTTAAAAACAATTAAACGTTGGTTGTCAAGTTTAATCAGTTGAATTTTATCCTAATTTTTCTGTGGTAAAAAATTTCTGTTTGTAGAGGCATTAAACCATTGTTGAAGGTAACGCTTTTTACAACATAGTGCTCTTTGTAGCTTATGATAATGCTTATTTAAAAGCTGTCTGATTGTAGACCGAGATTTTTTCCAACTGCTTGATTCTCTTACAGTGATGTAAAGAGGAATCCATTTTTAAAATTAAGTTTTGTACCCGTTAATGGAGGTGGTTGGATTTATCTGACGCTTCATGCAATCGCGTTAATGTCGTTGCACCGGCTGATCGTGCGACTAATCACGTAATTGTTTATGTAAATTTTGGTAAAAGCAATTCTTGTGAAAGTTCTCGCATCAGGTGTTCAAAACGATTATATTAAGGAAACTAATAACGCTTTTTCATATGTGTGTGAGTTGGCCTAATTGCTACTAGCCCTACAGATTATTTGGAACAATTTTGTGATTTACGTTAAAATGATTTGGTTAAACTGTTCCTATCAGCTTTTTAGAAAATTTAACGAGTAATAAAATCTTAATCGTGACCTGCACATAACTAAAGACATCTGTTGAATAGCAAAATTACCTGAAACGTATTTCTTAAAAAAAATAAGAAAAGACAGTAAAGCCTTTCGGAAAAATTTTTCTTTATCGGTGCGTTGATGATTAACTAACGATTTATTATGGAAAGATTAAAATAATATAAAGATGGATAACATCTAAGTATACTGGCAGCCAATTCGTCGCGAGTAAGTGAAGAATTTTCAATTCGAAGCTACCAAATGCGCAATTCACCGAATAGCCAGGTGATGGGTGACCAGCGTGGAGGGAAATACCCCTCACCTTCATAATGATTGCTGCTAATTATCCACAGTGCAACAACAAAATTTAGTACGTTGCAAAACAGCAAGCACCTGGAGTCTTTTGACTGTGACGTATGCTAATGGCATTCAGGTCTAAGCAAATTTACCCTGAAACTTGCTGAAAGTTTTCTCCGATTGCTGATTGTATGTGAAAGCCTTCAGTCACTCACTTGTGAGTAACAGGATACTCTGCGTGACGTTCATGTTGCTAATTGTCCGTTGTTACTATATTTAGACCTTTGACGTGCTTTTACATTGCTTGCAGGTCCAGCTGCTGTTCCTGTTTACGATCAGCAGCAGTATGACGCGTTTGTTCTGTACGACGTTGCCGACAAAAACTTCATTCTCAATGAATTTTTACCGAAAATCGAAAGGCAGGCAGGAGCGAAATTGTTCATACCAGAAAGAGACTTACCCGCCGGCGAGCATTCATACGACGCTCAACTGCAAGCTATGGTTAACAAGTATGTGGTTTAAGCAGTTTCTTGTGGTGATCTATCCCCATTACAATAGTTCTCCAACTGGGATCCGCGGACTACTGGGAGTACGTGACGAATTTTGAATGGATCGGCGAATGGCTTTAGTTTTTTAGGTTTAGACTACCTTTAAGGACGGCTACCACAACTTAATCTAAACAAGGTTATTATCTTGCAAAAAAGGGACAAACTGATGGAGATCCACCGTTATTTCAGGCAATAGGAGTCCACCTGTGAAAATAGTTCGAGAACCAGTGCAGCCTGGTGTGTTTAGTGGTCATTACTTTTCTGCACGCTGACCTTTGGTGCTCCATGCTTGCAGTCTGCCAGAGTCACGGGGCTTTCCAGTTATGCTCTTCGGTTAAGTTTTGCGCTGTTTTCAATGCCAGGTCCAAGGGTGTGTAATGACGTGCAAAAAAAAAGTCCCTATTTTGTCAGCGCTTGTGCCCAAAAGGAGTGAATTTACTTTTTCTGAAAATAGATCGTAGTTTCGCTTGCAAACCACACTGCGAAACCGACAGGATGCGATAGTGACAACACTCCCCCGGGTATTGCATGAGTTTGAAGGCATTTTGACTCAATTTGCTTAAAGAAATTTTCACGCAAGAAAAAAACTTTCGTTTTTTGTACTGGCGATGATATATTAGGGATATTTGATCGCTTACTGGCTAACCTGTTACACCCATTTAAACATAACAAAGCGTGGCGAATAGTTCCGAAAACCTAGACACTACGACAACATTTCTTGATGTAGAGGGCGTGAATTCGGATAGAAATGTTCAAAATGACTGTGAGTCTCAAAATAAACCGCAACGGCGGTTGTGAGTATAAAAGGTAATGGTTGTGGAATGTTGTGGCTATAAAACGGTAAAGTTCTATTTTGTAGGGAGTTTAATCGCTCTGAAATGAATCTAATATTTGGTGGGCTCCACCTTTAACACAAGACTCTCGAAAAACGGGCCCTACGTACACTTCGCAATCGGTAGGACGTACATCTGTTTTCTAAACACGTATGAGACATGGAATAAAAAAAAATGTCAGGAAACACTTCTCTTGACCCTAAAGTAAAGGCCGACCCCAAAGTAAGCAAAGAAAAACAACAACGATGGAAAGAAATCAAAGCCAAGATATCCAGTGCGGAGTGATCTCTGTGTAGTGATAGAAAAAAGAAAGCGATTTTACGTCATTTTTTCCCGCGTTTTGCTGGCTCAAACCTACTGATTCAATGTATGTCTACCACTACACACTCGCTTTTGAACCAGACTTTCTTGGAGTAACGTAGCACTTGAAATTCCGGATGCTCTTCATGACCAATATCAGTGGTATTTTTATGGAGATTTGAACTCAAGACCTTTCGTTCTGAAGCCCGCAACAATACCCTGAGGCAAAACTGCCTCTCATAGTGTCTCAGATATTCGCATTACTTGATTTTAATGTTTGTGGTAAGAATGCAAGCAACCCTACGTCGTGGAGTGCAGTGGTAGCAGTGCTGGGAACTCGAATGGTTGTCTCAATCGCAACACAGGGTTGGCCTATGGATCGTGAAACCAATAAAAATCTTTTACATGACGGAAAATAAAATAAATCACTCTTCATTAACCTGCATTTAAGGCTATACTTGCGCAAAAGCTTTCGAGTTAAACCTGCCGTCTAAAAGGTTTTACATGCTTTCAAAAGAACCAGCCAATACCTTACCTTGTTTAACTCTTGTGTTTTCAATGTGCAGTTGCCCAAAGTTAATTGTGATATTGTCGGATGAATTTCTGGATTCCCCAATGAGCAGATGGAGCTTGAACGTTGGTCTTTCGCTTGACCCTGGTAAGATCTTGCTAATATAGTGCGTTCAAATTATCGAAGCCGTTTTCTTCAGATAGTTATCTTTTCAATTCATGAACGTACAGAATCTTTTTCAACGAAATTTGCATTCAAAGGTATTGGGAAATTTCCCTTTGAATATTAATTTTTTTCAATGAATTCATAAATCTTACCGTTGCGAATCGTCGCTGGGGGGGTGGGTCCTAACGTTTGTTGGTGTTACGGCTATACAACTCGTTTGATCTCTGTTTCAATTGCAGCTGCCCGTAACCGCAAAATCATTCCTGTCATTTATAAGCGAATCACTAAGCCCAGTGTGTTGGCCGGAATCAACGCGTGTGACCGTACTCGTGTGTTGGAAGACAGTTGGTTCTGGGATGGTTTAATAAACAGTATAAAGAGACGGTGATAGGTTTGCTGTTACTTTCTGTACTTGTGGCGCAAGTTATTTGCGTGCAATGACAGCACTTGCTATTTTTAAAGTGTAAAGTTGTAAAATCACCTTACAGTTGAACTAAAATTTCCGTTATCGTCTTACTAAAATTTTCAGCATTAAGTGTTTTTATTTTTTACTAATTGTCTGAAGCTTTTTATTGCAAGAGTGACAACTATGCCATCACTAGCTTTTATGTGGTAGGGGTATGCTTAAAAAGATCACCGTCTTGAAGCTCTAAAAATATCGCTGCCCAATTTTTCCTGTCTCTAATTTTTCTGTTGAGGGATTAATTCACAAAGGAATAGAAACCATGTTTGTTGTGTGCCTAATGACAAGTAGTGCTTGCTCTTCCTGCCTTATTGCAGCTTCATAAGACATTCATGTTTGTTCTGTTTAAACATTTGCGTCATACACAAATTGTGTAATACATTGCGAAAGATTTATTTAGCTCTGTTGCGGAAATACTTTCATTCGTTTTCGTTTTTGACATGGTTTTGAATTTTTTTTTTTTTGATGCAATACTTTCCTTGCCTTGTAATGAGTTCTTAAATAAGTTACAGATCGCTTTTATGTCGCTTTATTCATTTAATGCAGTTATTTAAGTTCGCTTTATATATATGTTGCTTTGCAAATTTTTTTTCGTCCCATCAAATTTTTTCGAAATATGAAATTCGTGATGTCAATTTCAAAGTTTACTACAAACGTTTAAACGGAAAGCAGGGATTGGCCAGTTTTCCATTAAAGCGTTCTCCGTCTTCCGCGATCAGAAACATCCTTTCTCGCTTTACCACCTTATCCTCTTGCCACCTCCTTTCATTTTATTTGTGTTTGCTTTACCTTCAGGTAGAGGCTCAGCTTGATGCTGTTACATTCCACTCCCTACTGTAAACCAGTTTGAAAGTTGGCCGGGACGGAGCGGTTGTTTTCTTCGGACCCGTAATAAATGCAAGTTGTAGACTTAGTCCCACCACTTCGCAAATCTAACCTGATGAAACACGGGTACCGCCTTCCATCACTTTTTTCTACTGAGTTATAAAATTACTGTATTCTATTGAGAAGAGTAGCAATAAGAGACCGTACACTCTGGTAGACCGGCTAGGTGATGGTGGAACCATTAGTCGGCAATTCGTGTTTATAAGTGGTTCGATATGGTCTGCTCTTTTCCCTAGTCAAGTTTTGAATAGAACCTGAAGGTCTTTTTCATGTCGTGCGTGCCCTTAAAGATTAGTGATCGGCTATGTATTTTATGATTGGTTTCGCTTCAACTGTGTTTTTCCCATTTGATTCTAATACTTTGTCTACTAATTACGCCGCAACATACTTTTCAAATTGCATATCCATTTGCACAGCTTGACCGAGATGAACAGATTTTTCCAGTGAAACTGATCATGCAAGCCCAAACTATGTCTTTCGCCGTCCGCAACAATCTGGGTGACTGCCAGCTTTGAAAATTGTATTCTTCGCAGTCTTGCGGACTCTACTTTTCTATTTTGTTCGATAAGTTCAATAAATTCTCGATATTTCTGGTTGTTTACTTTAAATAATCATGCTAAATGAGTTTTGTTATGTCGTGTTTAATATGCTTATTAAGCTGTACTTTGTTTTGCTGTTGTGCATAAAAGTTCCAATTTGCAGTTTCGACGTTGTAAATACATGAGTTGTACGATGTGCTGTACATTATTTTCTCTCAACCTGGCTAATTGTTTATAGGGTTGGCTCATGATGGTAGCATCCGAAGCCCAAGCTATTTTACTTCTTTACTAGTTTAGATAAATTAAAGCAACATTTTCCCAGTGTTTTCTCATATTTACGCCTCCACTGCGAAACTTCTTAATATAGATCGCACTATAAAGCACGTGCATGGACTGCGCGATGCAACCTTATGGAATAACTGATCATGTATCAGCTGGCAAGATCCGCTGCAGGTGCTGCGCGTGCATCAGGTGCTATCTCAGGAAGTAGATGCGGAAGGAAGTGCTATGGACGTTGACGCTGGGTAGAAACTAAATTTATTATAAGCTCTGCCGAAACCAGGGAACCTATCAGCATAATTTCTTATCGGTGATCGATATCATTTTTGCGTCCGTACAGCTTGTTGTATTTTTATTCTTGACCCGATCTACACAGCAACGGTGTCGCTCAATGCGTATTCGAGTTTCAACATTTTGCTTGGATTGCGTGTTTTGATCAATTACAACAAACGATTGATCACGTAAGTGCATTTTCCCAGGTTTATCTTACTATAAATTTACTGCTTCTTTCGCCATTATTGGGGTCTTTTAGTGACGCGTATCCGACCAGCAGGAAACCGAACCTTCAAAATGTTGACCTTTTTATTTGTGTAAATGGCACTAGACTACTTGGCTGGACGCCATTGTAGATTTGGCAGCTGCTTTTGCAAGTGAGTGACCGGGTCGTGAGGTGCCGCTGTAAAGTTGCAGCATACTGGATTCTATGTTCTCCATAAGTAGCAAAGCCAGGAACCCGGTTACTCACAAAAGCAGCTGCAACATCTACAATGCTGTCCAGCCTCCCAGGTGGTCTAATGGTACTTACCATAAATAAAAAGACCAGCATCTTGAAGGTTCAGTTCCCAGCTGCTCGAATACGCATCACTGAAGAGCCCGAGTAATGGCGAAACCGATCTGGTACTTCCTGATTGTGTGTGATCATAAAATTCTTACTTTCACTGTACTATTGCTTTTTAGAATCTGCCGAGTAGAAAAAAATACTTTTACCAAAGAGAGAACAACGCAATCGATGAAGGGTTAAACACACCACCACTCGATAACTGCCACAACAAAATGGCCTTTCAGCCCGCTTGACCACGTCGTCCACCTCGCATTCAACTTGCGTGCAAACATTCTTCGGAGTTTCCAGTACTGTTGGCACTGTTAATTTCTACGAGGAGAGAAAATAGCCCTTGACATTCGCAGACTGAAACCCTGTAAAGTAATGAGACATTATTTATTACCGGTTAAAGAATCGACAGCTGCTCTATCGAGCAGGCGAATCATTCGCGGATACCAATCATTCACAAATTCTGTTGCGGATTCTGAAAGTAGCCAAGCAAATATCTGCATTCTGCAACTCTTGATGCGGTTGTGCAGTAATTTTGGTGTCCGCTTCGCAGACTCTAAAAATGGGTTTATTTGCTTGGTACAGTCGTACCGATGTTCGTAAAAACAATATTCACAACTTTCCTGCTTTGACGCGCAGCAGGAAAAGCACAGTGCGCAGAAGAAAGCCGCAACTTTGCTTGTTGTGTACTGAAACGGACACTTAGTTTTGATTAAGGGCGCCAATTACTAAAGTGGAGTTGTTGTCATTTCCAATGCTTCGAAGTAAATCAATATGCTTCTATTAGCATCACATCTGGTTCCACTCTTACGAATTTTTTTGTACCGAAATAAACGTTTCGCTTAGCCGCTAGATAATGCTATCGAGCAAATAGCAAACTACAGACATACGACAGTAAATTATACCCTGTGACAAAAGTTTAAGAACGGTTTTCAAAAACCTAAAAATGTAGCTGTGACTGCTGCTATCCCAGTCTCACGGTTTAGGGGAAGGTCTTAGCGCACAGCGCAAACTCAATTGCGGTATCAAAGGGCACTCTTGATGATTGAATCAAATGTAATTCAAAGACGAAAAATCCGATCTATCAGGTACAAATGGCGTCGATACTGCGACAGGTTTTCTGGAATAATTAAACAATTGTAAGCAAATAGCCAAACCTCATACTTAATTTGAGAACAAAACATAGAAGAATAGAAAGATGAAATAGCGATGGCATTAACAGCACGACGATAAATAATAGTAATAATTATAAATTACCCGCAAGAGTAAGAATCGGTTGGGTAAGATTCAGGAAATGTGGAGAGTTGTTGCTTGGAAATAGGTTTCCACTGAAGATGAAAGGTAAAGTTTATTGTTGTTGCGTAAGATCAGCAATACTGTATGGAAGTGAGACATGGTGTCTAAAAGAAAATAAAAAAGCAATTTTAAGGAGAACGGAGAGAGCTATGGTGAGAGCCATGTGCGGTCAGAAAATTGTAGACAGAAAGACGACTGAAGGACAGATGGATATGTTAGGGTTGAAGGAAACAATAGACCGGTTAGCAACAGCAAATGGAGTTAGATGGTATGGACATGTACTGAGGAGGGATGACGACAGTGTTTTGAGGGTTGCTTTGAATCTTGAAGTGACTGGCAAGAGAAAGCGAGGACGACCGAAGAAGACCTGGAAGAAGCAAGTGGAAGAGGAGACAGAGAAAGTTGGTTTGAAGAAGGAGGATGCTCTGAAACGAGATAAGTGGAGGGACGGAGTGCGAGTAATTGCAGAAGGAATGGGGTAAGTCCGGCCATCTCTGCTAAAGGGAAAACACCGCATAAAACTGAATAACTACTACTACTACATAAGAGGATTATGTGAAGCACTTGTTGTTAACAATGAATTCGGTAGCTTATAACACAATGAATTGCAATAGCTTATAATATATACACTTAGTGACTGTGTGCGACTTTCCAAAACGATTCAAATTTATAGCAGAGATTACACTTCATCCCTATTTTGACTTTGAGAAAAATGCCAAATGACTAGGGTGCCGCGATTTTATAGTGCTGCAAATTTACGAAATTCTAACGCTAGCACGTAAAAATAAACAATAAAAACTTCATAGAGATGGCTGTCCTAGATATTTTTTCCTAGTATTGCTTACAGCACAAAAGACACGATATATAACAGTAAGTCTCCAGCAGTTATAAGTGGTTGATATAGGAAGAGGTCCTGCAGTTTTACCAGGGCAAGAAACAGTTTTGATTAAAATTTTTAATGAAAGGATTCTGTCTGCAACAGTAGCTTTAAATGGTCATATCACGATGAGTAATCGGTTTGGTTAAGCCACATTGGATAATTATATTACTGGTTTAATGTAAAATCTTTTATGACAATCTTTTTGTTGTTCGCAAGAACGCGTATAGTAAAATCAATTCAATTGATAGGTGTAAAAATTGGGGAAAGAAACCATCTTTCAGCCAGGAAAAAAAGGGCTCAAAACGTAGTCTTAACCTATCGAAAGTTTTTTGTATGTCAATTTGCGAAGAAAATGGAAGTTAGCAAAGCAACTGTATACAATGCTATCATGAGATACCAAAATGAGGACATTTTCAAGGACAAAAATGGTCTGGCCGACCAAAGGTTTCCAGCAGCAGAGAAGATTGCCTTATGCAAAAAGTAATTGCTCTCTCTCTTTCTCAAAAAAAAAAATTCAGGCCAAGTTGATGGAAACTGACACAGTAGTCAGTACCAAAACCATGCAACGCAGGTTGTCGGTGGAATTTGCCTCAAATGGTGCTACAAGCCAGCCAGAAAACCATCTTGACTCATGCAATAAAGAAGAAACGTCGAAACTTTCCCAAAGAACTCGCCATCTAGGACAAAAAGATGTGAAAAAGGTACTTTTCCCGTAGTAGTCTTCTGTAAATCAGCTTTCTGGTCAAAGATATCGCATTTGGAGGTTTGTAGGAGCACGTTGCGAGGAAAAGTAGCCTACAGTACTCCAATTGTGAAACACCCCTCTGGCCAAATGATTTGCGGAGTAATGTCCTTCATCGGTACTGCTAGATGTCATTTTTGCCGTTGAAAATATATGTTAATTAGTTAAAGGCTTTACTTGAAAACCACATGAGAGTTCACAACTCTCAAATTTTTATGAATGATGTTGCTTCATGTCATCGAAGCAAGTTAGAGAACATATTCTGGGATCAAAAAAAGTATCCAAATGTTGGAGTGGCCAGGAAACCGCCCGGAATCGCACTCAATAGAAAACTTATGCGATCATATAAAGAATGAAATTTCAGGAAAGCATCCTTCAAGTCTTGATGCGTTTCAAACAGCATTTAAACATGGCTGAGTAAAAGAAATCTCTACAGTTTATTGCTGCAAACTGATTGATTGCACGTCACCTCGCCTGCAATTAGAGATCAAAAACAAGTGCGGTCACATAAAATATCAATTGTAAACTTTTTTTCAACTCTGTGTAAGGTTGTTATGTTTTTAATTGCGCTAAGTAAATAATACTAATAAATCACCAAAAAAGAAATGGCATGAAAGAAGTGGGCGAAACAAAAAATATGGCGGTTGAACACAGAATTGTCAAAAGACGCGAAGTGTCCTTAAATTTTTGTCACAAGCTGCACATTTGTAGCGTAAGTTTATTTTGTTTTTCAGCACAGCTCAAAGTTTTCTTCTTCAGACAAATCCAAGGGTGCATTTTGATAGGGAAAGTACTCACTTTTCTTTTAGAAAGTTACCTCATATTTTCGGCCAATAATAGTCATTTTTGAAATATCTTTCAGAAATTATTTATTTTCCTTCTGCCAAACCCCATTTTCTAAATTCCACTTTGAAAATCAAATAAAATCAGATGAACTTTTTTCATTTTTGGGAGTTTTCATTTGACATAAAGGTAGTTTTTTCAATAGACTTCTTCTACCGTACACGGAATCACTTTTCTATAAAATTTAGAAATTTTGACCAACCCGCTCTTCCGTATTGTTTGCTTTAAACCATTTTTTTAAGTTCATACAAAAAAAGCTTATTTATGTTTAGCTTAGAGAGAATATGGTACGTGCAGACGTGAAGCCAGCAGAAATTAAAATTGGAGTAGACTTTGCCTTGTCGTGATGACGTCATCACTACAAAATGGAAGCACTGTTGCAAGTCTAAACTTTTTCAGACGGCAATGGTGCCTCTCGCCCCCTACCGTAAGCGGCCACGTCACTGGAGCGTAGCAATTTCAGTTTGTTAAAAAATTAACAAAAACTTATAACTGAAGTCAGGTTGATGCAAAGTTTTTTTTTATGAGCTGTTTTTCTCTTTTACTACTTCTTTCCAGTCTCTATTAAGTTTTTATTTGTTGATAATTTATTTGTTGTTTTTTTGTTATTAGGAGGCACTGACTAGTAAACCTTTGGGTTATTTTAGTGTCTCCTGTTCCATGCACGAATGTACTATTTTATCTTACTACTGTTCTATGTTGATGTCTATTGAGTGTATTGGGCAAACAACAATAAACTATGACTATGACTATGACTATTTGTGGCGACCAGCGTTGTTTTTGTTAGTTTTATTGTTTCTGGTCGACTGTGCGTGTGCTTTACTCATTGACGGAACGCAATCAGCATAGTAAAGCTACTCACCCAGCATATTTTCAGAGGCATGCCTCTGAAGGCACGCTGGGGGAGTAGCTTCACTATTCCAAACCGCGAAACCGACTTCACATCGGCTGTTATGGATCCAGATAAGAGCATCATAATTGAAAAACTGAAATCTCTCGCCAAGACTACAGGCCCTGCAAAATCCAACCAAGCAAAAAATAATTAGATTAATCCTAAAAAAATGTGAAAAAGTCTCAAAACAAAGCTTCTCATTTCTTTGATTAGGGATGACATTTTTTATTAGGTTGACATTTTTTAAATGCGTTTTCGGTGTCACAAACTCCACAGATGACAGAGGTTGGGTTCCTATTTTCGAAGGTGATCCATCAATAGCTCCATCTTCTTTCGCATATCAATTTAAAAAATAAGATTCCGGGGCTCCGTTTGAAAGGATATATCGCATTAAATTGCAGTTACCGTTGGTAAAGTGTTACCTTACGTTAACAATCTCTTGCTGTTATTTTATGATTAGATAGAAGCTCCTCCATATCCATAATTCTACCCTTAAATCATCGAAAAACAGTTTATTTGGTTAAACTACTTTTGCATACATACACACAACTCACGTTTGTGATACTTATAAATCGATTTCGTGCGGCAATCACATTAATATTTTAATGGATTGCGGTACTTCGCACGAATGTCCAAAATATTTAGTTTCGATCTCTTCAAAAGTCCTGAATGTCTGCACGAATGTCCAAAAATATCTAGTTTCGTTCAGTTCAAAAGTCCTGAATGTTCAAAATTTGACAGCTTTATCGATGTTTTATCTTCATAGCATTTTGGCTCCAACCTTTTCAACCCGTGGATATTCTCGATTTCCGGATCTGACTACCCGGCAGATCCGCCAGTCAGTTATTTTGGAATAGAAATATCAGGTCTTTAAACAAACAGTGCTCTCAAGTAACATTTCCAAAAAGAGTAGCAAAATGTTGGTATAAATGGGACATTAAACCCCTAATCTCAATCATTGTATTTTTAATTTTGACCGGTCTTACTCTCAAACTTCGTACCATTTCTCAAATTTTCTCTGTCCATTCCAATAAGGAAAGGTAATGTAAAAAATTGCAATACACAAAAAAATGAAGCAACAACAGTTACTCAGGCACAGGGGCTGTACGTCCACTATAGTTTTGATAAATGGGTGACAGACCTATTGAACCTAAATGGTGACAAAGCGATTGTTTAATGAACAGGGATCTAACTCAAGAAGCATGAATGAAATTTTACAGTTTTACGATTGCACCAATATTTTGTTCGGTATTTATGCTTATTTTACAACTTTCTGAGCGTTCTTTCTATTTGTATTTGCGGCATAAATTTTCTTGGTTTCTACTGCTTGCTCCATCCACCTTGCAATCTTGATTACGAGGAAGCGGTATGAGATTGTTGGGGTTTTTGATGTAACAATTAAACCTGGTTTGATTAAAAGGTTGTTTTTAACCCTTTAAGATTCATAAGATTTCAATTCATAAAATTTGAGACAATTCCTTAATTGTCTGGTAACAACAAAATTAAAATGAATTTCAGAAAAATGGTTATTACGTCATAATGGTATAACAATAACAATCATGTAACATATGTGTTACATTATCCTTCAAAGGGTACGGTACCAGAAGGACACGATAAACTTGGCAAAAACAAACATGCAAAGATACAATTATGGTAGGCGTGGCCAAAAACATAATCGGAGGCAGCATCCCGCAAACATCTTTTGCAATTGCGGCGCTTAGAAATATCAGTTACCAATCAAACATTTTTAAGAGCAGAAAGGACAAGTAGATATAGTGAAAGTATAGCCCTAATACCCCTAATCCCGATCATGGTCCTGGAATCAAGACTGGTATTTCTCACAAGCTTCAGTAATTTCACAAATTCTATTCTTGTTTTCTACGAAATATAGCGTCACAAAGTGAAAGTTGGGAATGGGCACCGTAGAAGGTCTTTGTTTTACAATCGCAGAAATGAGTTATTTTGCGGTAGGCTTGTTTAACGACTTGGTGTAACCACCCTCGTAATGATGTTTGTGACACCAAGTTCCTTGGCTGCATCTACGTGGCTTGGTCGAGAGGCAGACCCAGGAGGGCATGCATCCTCACCACCATCTTCTCTTAGTCTTGGTTTTGTGAACTTGTTTGTTTGCATTAAAAGTTGATCTCAAAAAAGTAAAACCATTCAAAGAAAAAACTTGTCCCCCTCCCGATGACAAGTTTCAAGACCGCCACTGCTATACCTTTGCATCCAATCAATCCAGTAGGTCAAAATTTCAAGAAAACGTTTCTTTGATGGCAGTACTTATCTAACTTTCTTCTTGTACCGCTCTCTTAAAGTCTTGGTTGGTAGCAAACGCTCCCCCTCGACAAAGCATTAAACAATTTTTTTATTGTTCAACAACAACGTTAATGTGACGGAATTGACCTCGGGTGTTCGGTTGTAATACAGGCAGAATAGCTTAACAGTGTTGTTCTCAACCGGTTGCTACTTGGCTCACTGAGAAAAGAATTTTTCTAGAATTAGAGGGAAAAATTTGTTCTAGAAAGGAATTGGACAGAAAAATTCGGGTGTTAGAAGGAAAAACTTTTTCGCGCAATTCACAATAGTCTCCTAGTTTTATTTAGAACGCATACACTTCAATCGAGAGGTTGAAAACATCGATCTTCAAAAAGAAGATCCTATTTTCGGTTGGGAGAAAACAATTAAGATTGAGGTTTGGAAGGGAGGAACAGAGAAAAACTCGAGAACCACTGGCTCAGCAACTAATGTTTTTGCAATCTTAAGTACATTTCAGCTATTTTGTTTCACACCTAATCAGCTTATAAAAATTAATTTCATTATCCTGGCATTTTCAATTCGCAAATTACAAAAAGACTTCAGAGTAGGAACGTGAATAAAATAAGCCTAGTGAAGTGCTTTTCGGGCATACGGTCCATTTTCAAACTAAACAGAGATCTGTGGCCCAATTATATGCTTAGTATGTTTTTCCCAATTTTTGTGACGCTTTCCTTATTAGTTGAAATTAAAATAGCAAGCCATGGTCCACCCGACATATGTGTTGTAGCCCACGAATGAGCCATGGTTCACTGAATGAAAACTACTGGTTTAGACCTACTTACAGTGACGGATTAAAAGTAAATGAAACTCTGGTTTATCCAACTGCAAAGCCCTTTTTAGTGCAATAAACCTACCGGTAGAAATTAGTCTGAAGAGAAATTTAAACTATTTATTTTCGATGTCTCGGTATGTTTTTACATGCTTTTCCAATTCAGCAGATACAGTAATAGTTGGTCGATTAAAACTAAATTTTAAATCTATTTCTTATAAACAGTAGGCCTACCGTCTATATGCTCTTCTGCACAATAAATACTACTGTTGTTAGCTTTATATATCAGTGACCAATTTTTTCCTAGCCGTAAACATTTTACCTCTAGCATCCCACCACGATACGCCACCGCCATTTATCTTCTCAAAACCCACCTATTATTTGCCTTGAGAATAGATTTTTTAGATCGTTTGCTTGCAGTAGGGTTATAATTGCGTTATTGTGTGATCGCTGTCACAAATTATTTCTTTGAAAAATCAACGCTTTGTTGTACAAGACTAGATAATTTGGCGAGTTTTCCATTCTTTTGAAGCATTTCAAATTCTGTGCTTCTTGCGTTTTGGAGTGCAACACGAATACAACACGAATACAAATTTTACGGCCCGGACTTCATCCCTGTCCGCCCACTTCATTAGTCGACTTTCGCCCATTTAAGCTGGGATCAATGAAGAGCTGAATAAAAACAATTAGCTTTTGCCTTTTTTTCTTCTTTCGGCTCCTTCTTTTTCGTGGTCGTTACAGCAGATCATAATTTTCCATCTTTCACGGTTTTTTGCATCCTCTTCTATCGATCCAAGCACCTTCAAATCATTCTTCACTGCCCCCATGAACTTACTTATCGGTTTTCTCCTTTTCTTTTATTTGGTAGGCTCTTTTCCATTATCCTTCTCCATTATCTTCTTTTGTCATGTTATTCCTTTGTGACGTAATTTTTTTCACTCAGGACCCCTTATTGCTCCCTTAGACGTCACCATCCCCAGGCGTACACTTGAATGTCACCGGCTTTTCCAAGGTATGCACCGCCACACTTGGTGGCGGTGTCCGCCACTTTGGGAACCACTGCTTCAAAGGCACAATTATATATTTGATCACAATAGTTTTACACAGTGGTGTGAAGACCAACTAACTTATTTTCTATTCATTTCTCCTCAAAATTTGGATTTCACAAGCTATGCTCATAATACCAACCTCCCTACCAAAAAATTAAGACTATGCTCACTTACCATCAGCAATGACAGCAAAAGTAAATATACTACCAGGAATCTACCCGTGAAGTAACTTGCTCGAAGCGATCCAGGTTGATAATCATATAATAGATAAAATCAAGGTACACTAGATCAGCTGAGCTACTTTATTATAAGAAAAATCGATTTCGCCCTATACAGGCATTTTCAATTTCTATGTAAAACGAAAAAACAAAATGCATAAACCAACTTACCGTAATTATAAAATAAGAAAACAGAACTGACTATCTCACACTGGTTGGAAATTAAAATACAAAGCTGGCTAATAATATTTCGTGAACTTATTTATATGAACGGGAAATAAACTAAACTAAGGGGGTTGACTAACTACTCACTTGAACAAAACACTACATAATGCTATTCCTCGACTAAAACTAAACAGACAATATAGTACCAAACTAAAGACATAAAAGAGAAAAAAACTAAAACTTGTTACTCGCTCATAGCTAGTTACTAAGTAATAAGATAAAAGGCTCAAAAAATTTTTTGAAATAAGTGTTACGTCATAAACAAGAAAAAATGATAAGAGACATACGACATAAATCATTTAATAGCTGGCAAAATCATAGTTTGTAGGTTTATAGACGCTCCAAGTTTATGAAACCATTTATCTTCACATATATCTAGCACATCAAATGGTGGTTCTTCAACAAATATAACAGAAAAACACTGTGACAAACTAGGACGGCGTGCTAACAAAAGATTGTGATTAGATTTATAATGTTGCAGGAGAGCGGTACTATCGTTTTGGGTCGAAATATCAAATTTTTTCCAAGTGTGTCTATGGTTATTCCATCTAACCGAAAATTTATTTTTGTCTGTCCAACGTATTGAGCATTACAATTTACACAATTAGTAACATAAATACCATAATTTCTACAATTTAACGATTGGTTAAGTTTAACTTGTCTGTTGTTTTTTTCGCATTTAATATAATTTACACTCTTTACCATGCATTCATATTTGCTAAATTTTCCACAAAGGGCGCAATTGCCACACGGGCTTGATGAACCAAGTTTTAAAATCTTTTGTTGTTTGTGGGCTAAAGTTTTGTATTTCGTTAATGTATTTGCCAGACATGCTGGTCTTTTGTATATAACATTGGCTTCTGGTTTTATGGAGCGTTCTTTATCGGTAAGTTGTAGAAATTGTGGAAAGCCTGTTGCCCATGGAACCGGATTCTTTTCTGTCTGTTTTTTCTGATTGTTAGGTCCAAATCTTTCTGTCCAAGTGCTTACTTTTTGAATCATGTACTGTGTCACTTTTTTATTAAACCCGGAGCTTAAGCACTTATCTTTTAATTCGTTTATGCTATTTAGGTAGTCTTCTTGTCTTTCGTTCAATCTGCGTAATCTCACTGCTTCACTAAAAACGATATCTTTAAAGATATAAAGTGGATGGTATGAGTTTCCGTGTAAAAACGTACGTCCTGCTGCTGTTGGTTTTGTAAAATTTTTTGTTACGAAACCAATTGGGTCATCTTCTTCAATTTGGTGAAATACATCTAAAAATTCTACACCTTGTCCAGTTTGCCTGTTGTTCACCTCGCGAAACGTTAGGGTCAAGCCATTATTTTGAAAAATATTGGTTAAAGCTGTTTGTATAGATTTAGTGTTATTAACTCCGAATGAAATAAAGAAAATATCATCAATGTATCGTCTAAATAATTCTGTCCGTTTTAAATTACCACTAATTTGTTCAATTATAAAATGCATTACAATATTAGCCAAGGAAACGGAATGATTGTCTCCCGTAACTATGCCAGTTTTTTGTTTATAAAATTTTTTTCCAAATTGAGTAATAACATTTTCCAAACAAAACATCACCATTTCAACTATACTTTTTATAGCTTTTTGACTATAAGGACTGACCACTTGCAATGCTTTTTTCAGAGCTTGTCCAACAAGATTTCTTGATATGGTAGGATACAATGCAGTTACATCTGCTGCGACTAAATGCAATGATTCTGTTTGTTTTGGCTTTTTCATTTGATTCGTTTTCCATTTTGTTAATACTTTCAAATAGTTTTTCCTATCTTGGCAATATTCATCAATTTGAGTTTAAAAAAATTTGACACTAATGGGTTGTAGAATATACTCTAAAAATGCAGTAAATCACGAAATAAAAATTTTTCCTGCCGATTGTAATAATTTAATGGGAATCAATTCTGGGCTCGTGGATTCCAAAAGTTCTGGTTTAAGCTTGTGCGTTTTAAACAAAGGATAGAAATATGCCGGTGTGTTATTGCAAAATTCTTTAGCTTTCGGACCTTTAACTTTATGGTATTGACCGTCAGTAATTTTTAGTCCTGTAGTGTGATATAGTAAGTTATTGTCTATTACTTGTTCTTTGTGTAAAGTAATAGCAAGATTTTCACATTTTTTTCTGACCATTGCAGCTTTCTTTTCAAGATCGCTTTGCGATATATTAAGTTCTTGAAATTGTTCCAATTCTCTTTTCATAATATTGTTGTAAGTAGCCTAATCGATAATAACCAATTTACCATCTTTGTCCGTTTTACATACAATAATGTCGTTGTTTCTCACTAACTTCTTTAATTTTTTAAAACTCTTATTCAACCCAGCATTAAGGTTATTACGCCTTTTAAAATTGTCAATTACCTTTTCTTTCAGATTTCTTAGTTTTGACGTAATCATTTGCGTGTATGTAATAGTTTTTTTGTCGAGGTCTTCAATTCTTGGTCTAGAAAACTTAGTAACTTTAAGGTTTTCAGGTAGTAAAACTTTATTCTGATCACCGTCATTAAATACATACGACCATTCTATTCTTCTGATATGATGGAGAAGATTTAACCATTCTGTTGTTTCAATTTTTTCGGTCCAGCACGGAGTGGGAACAAAATTCAAGCCCAAAGCTAATAATCGTTTATCATCGTTGTTTATATTAACTTTCAATTTGTTGAGCACTGTAAGATTGGCGTTATTGATTTCTAACATACGCTTTTTTTCTGCCTTACGTTTTCGGTACCTTTTCTTGTCTTTTCTATTTTTAATGCGTTGGATCTCATTTTTTGAAAACTTCATCTTTTGTCTCAGTACTCTCTGCTTATTTGATAGCCAATTAAATTTGTTTATATACTCAAACTTATTTTTTAATCTTTCCTTGCTTAAGCTTTTTTTAATATTACTCGGTAGAGCCTCCAATTGCATCTTAAAACAGGAGTAAGAAAAATTAAGTTCTTTATTTTGCTGGGTGACTTTTCTTTTTTGTTGAGCTAATAAAAGATCAAAGTTAATTCCAGATTTATTGTTTGAAGGAAGGAGCACATTATAAGCTATACATCTCCACAAAAACGTTATTTTTTCTGGTATGCAAATGTTTTTTCGCAAATGCAAAAAAAAAATGTGAAAATCTTGCTATTACTTTACACAAAGAACAAGTAATAGACAATAACTTACTATATCACACTACAGGACTAAAAATTACTGACGGTCAATACCATAAAGTTAAAGGTCCGAAAGCTAAAGAATTTTGCAATAACACACCGGCATATATCTATCCTTTGTTTAAAACGCACAAGCTTAAACCAGAACTTTTGGAATCCACGAGCCCAGAATTGATTCCCATTAAATTATTACAATCGGCAGGAAAAATTTTTATTTCGTGATTTACTGCATTTTTAGAGTATATTCTACAACCCATTAGTGTCAAATTTTTTTAAACTCAAATTGATGAATATTGCCAAGATAGGAAAAACTATTTGAAAGTATTAACAAAATGGAAAACGAATCAAATGAAAAAGCCAAAACAAACAGAATCATTGCATTTAGTCGCAGCAGATGTAACTGCATTGTATCCTACCATATCAAGAAATCTTGTTGGACAAGCTCTGAAAAAAGCATTGCAAGTGGTCAGTCCTTATAGTCAAAAAGCTATAAAAAGTATAGTTGAAATGGTGATGTTTTGTTTGGAAAATGTTATTACTCAATTTGGAAAAAAATTTTATAAACAAAAAACTGGCATAGTTACGGGAGACAATCATTCCGTTTCCTTGGCTAATATTGTAATGCATTTTATAATTGAACAAATTAGTGGTAATTTAAAACGGACAGAATTATTTAGACGATACATTGATGATATTTTCTTTATTTCATTCGGAGTTAATAACACTAAATCTATACAAACAGCTTTAACCAATATTTTTCAAAATAATGGCTTGACCCTAACGTTTCGCGAGGTGAACAACAGGCAAACTGGACAAGGTGTAGAATTTTTAGATGTATTTCACCAAATTGAAGAAGATGACCCAATTGGTTTCGTAACAAAAAATTTTACAAAACCAACAGCAGCAGGACGTACGTTTTTACACGGAAACTCATACCATCCACTTTATATCTTTAAAGATATCGTTTTTAGTGAAGCAGTGAGATTACGCAGATTGAACGAAAGACAAGAAGACTACCTAAATAGCATAAACGAATTAACCCTTAAATGCCTGAATTTTCATTTTAGCAGCTAAAAATTTTTTTAGCATTTTTTTTAGCTTAAATAGAGTGTTTTTATGAATTAGTTATGGTTATGTGTGCTCACCCAATGTGGTGGGTGAATTTGGGGTTTGTTAACTGAAAGCAACATCTGTCTTTTAAGACCCTCAAACTTCAAAAATCACTAGATTTGTTTTCAAGTTTTATTGTGTGTGAAACTTCAGAAAACAATTAGATTTTGGGGTGAAACACAAATTTAGTTTACACTTTGAGCAAAACACTTTAGTAATGCCTTTGCAGCCTGGCATCTTGCACCTGCCTTTGTTTTGCACAAACTCTGGAAAATGGGCAACTTGATCTTTTCGTACAGATTCTCGAGGTATTGGTTTGGCAGGCCCTCTCTTGCGTTTTGCTTCAAAATCCTGCTCAACAGTACACGATGGCCTGCCCTTTCTTTTCCGTGTAGCTTTTCCTTGCTTGCAGAATGCCTCTGCAATTTCGGTTTTGAAGTTTAGCAGACTTATGCCAGCAGCAGCAAAGCATCCCAGTTTTGCTGCATCTTCACGATATTCTCTCCAAGCAGTGGCACACATCATGTCCACAAAATGAAAGAAAATTTTGTGATAAAACTTTCGTGAACGTATGCAACTTCGGTAAAGGGCAATCATGTGGTCTAGTCTGTCTACACCTCCCATGTGAGAGTTGTAGATGTCGACAATTGCTGGGACTTGGATGGGAATCTTCTTTCTTTCTTTGCTGTCATATTTTTTCTTCTCTACTGAAGGCAAAACAGAAGCATAAGTTGTGAGAAACATCACACAACGTTTGTCAAAATACTTGACAGCCCTCACTCTCTGCCCACATACCAAAGTTGAGCGCTCTTCAAAACAACCTCTTCCTTTTTTTTCATTTGTTTTTCAGAAGGCAAGCTGATGTTAGGAATTCGGTTTGGCCGCACTGTTCCCAAGGATTGTATTCCAACCTTTTGCAACTCACACACTAAACCAACACTGGTGAACCAGTTATCAAAAAATAGTTTGTAATTTTTCATTGGAGGCACAATGCTGGCCAATTTCAGAACAATGTTGCCACTTGCACCAATATCTGGAAATCATTCAACAGGATGGATTTTGCCACAATATATGTCAAAGTTGTAAACAATTCCTTTGTCGTCAGTGAGAACAAAGATTTTGTAGCCCCATTTTTTGGGCTTTTTGGGAATATATTGCTTGCAGTGGTGATTGCCTTTGTATGGAACAATCTGCTCATCCACACAAAGGTATTCACTTTTGGGGGTACGTTGCACCTTCTTTTGCAAATGCTCAACAAAAGGTCTGATTTTAAACATTCTGTCAAAATTTTCGTCATCTCTAGTAGGCTGGAGTGAATTGTCATTGAAGTAAATGTTTCTTTTGATTTCCTCCCATCTATCACGGGACATAACGTCAGCCACGTTGTCATTGTGGTAAACTTTACTCCAGTGAAGTCTGCTGTTTGGCAAAGAAGCGCATGCCATGTATAACACTGTTCCCAAAAACTGTTCTAGTTCCATCACAGTAAGTAGCAGTGGCTTATTGGGATTGTTTTGTACAGCATAGAGATTTGATTGCTGTACAATTTCTTCTAAAATTTGTTGATCAAAAAAATATCTAAAGTAATTTACTGGAGATTCTAATGTTTCCTTAGATGTAAGAGAAGGGCCTTCCCATTTAAACTGAAATGTTGACGAAGAAGATTTCTTCCACTGGTACTTTCTTTTATCTTTATAAAAAGATGCTGATGTTGTAGATGATGTACCTGAAACAGAACACAGCTTTACTTGTTGTTCAGTTGGTGTTTAGCAAAAAAGGTCATAGTTTCTTACTAGCAACATTGTTGGGTTGTACATCAAATGATGAGAGTTGGTGAAAGTCAGATGATGTACATGAAACAGAACACTGCATTACCTATTGCTTATTTGATGTGAAGCAAAGAATGGTCATAGTCTCTTACTAGCAACATTGCTGGGTTGTACATCAGGTGATGAAACTTGGTAAAAATCTTCCTCATCACTTGTGCTTACGCCTGATTCGTCATCATCTATAAAAGTAAAAATAGCACTGTAGGTGGCCTACTATAGGCTATACAATTATTTTGGGCATTTTAAGACAATTTAATGCTTATACAGAATAATTGTTAGGCATAGACAACAAACTGAAATATTTACCTGAAGGAGGAGGTCTATACTCTTCGCTGCTTTCAGACACAGATGAAACATCACTGTCAGCTGGTAAGGGTGCACACCGATTTTTGCCATAAAATGCAGAAGGAGTGTATACCATTATCTCATAAACTAGGCTGGTTTACTTACTAAATATGTATTGATTAGACTATGTAGTATTTCAATCAGATCACTTCGTTCTTTCGACAAATTTTCTATTCAAATTTAACGTTTCGCTCCCCTTAGTTACCGGGGAGCTTCTTCAGAACACGGTAGATGTTAATAATGTGACATACAAACTGTACAACATAAAATTACAAAGACTACCTGTATTACTAAACACTAAAAATTATTTATCAACAGGGCAGGCAATCACGTAATAACAAAAACATTGTTACATCACAGATACAGGAGTGGCCAAGTGAAAAGTGTTGTGAGAAACATAAGACATTACTTATTGGAGACGAACACACTATAAACAGTCGGAAAATTCGCACCATCATTGCGATTAATAACATTACATAAACAAGCCTTTTGATTTATCAAAAAACTTTCCGCAACGCGACGTCTGTATGCATGTGATTCTGACTTCAGAATTTTGACATTATCCCAATCTATTCTATGATCGAATTCCATAACATGTTGACTCAGCGCTGACTTTTTAGTGTTAAAAGTCTTGACCGCATCAACATGTTCCCGTTTTCTGGTTCTAACACTACGTCCTGTTTCACCTACATACACAGCATTGCAATCCCGGCAAGAAATTTGATACACCAAACCACGCTTTTGTTCAAAATTAATAACATCTTTAGGTTTGCGAAACAACGAAGACAACGTGTGATGTGGTTTTAAAGCCACTCCGATACCAACTTGAGTCAAAATTGGAACTTGAGTCAAGTTGGAACAAAACAAGTTAAATTTGAATAGAAAATTTGTCGAAAGAACGAAGTGATCTGATTGAAATATTGTTACACTCGACATACGAGGAATGCCTGCTATATTTAGACTATGTAGTGTCGTTACTAGTTTATCTCTGATCACTTCAAACTCTGTAACTGCTAGCTTCCACCACGCCATAAAAGTTTTCAGATGTCAAATCTAAAGTTTTTTTGTTAGTGTTTCCAGATATTTCCATTAAAATAGCTGAATAACAATCAGATAACAAGCAAATAAATTATCAAAAAAACAACGCAATTATGCATCTCCGAGCCTAATGTTGCCTTCAGTTAACATTTAAAAAAGTGAGTCTTATTTCACACATGGACATGGTACTTTTCTCAAAATTCGACAGGAGACGAATTAGTCCCCTACTAATTTACAAATAATTTACAAGAAGTGAAGACTAACAGCAAATGTCTTTTTTCATGCCAAACCACCATGGATTTTCAAAAGTTGGTGCATGTACTTGTTTATCATTTACTCTGGCCATAAATTCTAAGAGTAAGCAAATTTTTTCAAATCAAATGCTATAAATCGTATCGTAGGTATGTGGATTCTAGTTAACAATCGGCATTTAAGCGCTAAAATTAATTGCGTGTGATTTAAAGCGTAAAATGTTGTATGTTGCCTGAAGTTAACATCTGACGTTTAAGGGTTAAAAGATAAGTGCTTAAGCTCCGGGTTTAATAAAAAAGTGACACAGTACATGATTCAAAAAGTAAGCACTTGGACAGAAAGATTTGGACCTAACAATCAGAAAAAACAGACAGAAAAGAATCCGGTTCCATGGGCAACAGGCTTTCCACAATTTCTACAACTTACCGATAAAGAACGCTCCATAAAACCAGAAGCCAATGTTATATACAAAAGACCAGCATGTCTGGCAAATACATTAACGAAATACAAAACTTTAGCCCACAAACAACAAAAGATTTTAAAACTTGGTTCATCAAGCCCGTGTGGCAATTGCGCCCTTTGTGGAAAATTTAGCAAATATGAATGCATGGTAAAGAGTGTAAATTATATTAAATGCGAAAAAAACAACAGACAAGTTAAACTTAACCAATCGTTAAATTGTAGAAATTATGGTATTTATGTTACTAATTGTGTAAATTGTAATGCTCAATACGTTGGACAGACAAAAATAAATTTTCGGTTAGATGGAATAACCATAGACACACTTGGAAAAAATTTGATATTTCGACCCAAAACGATAGTACCGCTCTCCTGCAACATTATAAATCTAATCACAATCTTTTGTTAGCACGCCGTCCTAGTTTGTCACAGTGTTTTTCTGTTATATTTGTTGAAGAACCACCATTTGATGTGCTAGATATATGTGAAGATAAATGGTTTCATAAACTTGGAGCGTCTATAAACCTACAAACTATGATTTTGCCAGCTATTAAATGATTTATGTCGTATGTCTCTTATCATTTTTTCTTGTTTATGACGTAACACTTATTTCAAAAAATTTTTTGAGCCTTTTATCTTATTACTTAGTAACTAGCTATGAGCGAGTAACAAGTTTTAGTTTTTTTCTCTTTTATGTCTTTAGTTTGGTACTATATTGTCTGTTTAGTTTTAGTCGAGGAATAGCATTATGTAGTGTTTTGTTCAAGTGAGTAGTTAGTCAACCCCCTTAGTTTAGTTTATTTCCCGTTCATATAAATAAGTTCACGAAATATTATTAGCCAGCTTTGTATTTTAATTTCCAACCAGTGTGAGATAGTCAGTTCTGTTTTCTTATTTTATAATTACGGTAAGTTGGTTTATGCATTTTGTTTTTTCGTTTTACATAGAAATTGAAAATGCCTGTATAGGGCGAAATCGATTTTTCTTATAATAAAGTAGCTCAGCTGATCTAGTGTACCTTGATTTTATCTATTACCATCAGCAAATAATTTCATAGATTTTCATTCGTTGACGTACGAGCGTAATTATGTGCAAAGGCACATAAATTCAAAGTAGTAAAATACGTTGAAGCATTGTTGTATTTACAAGAATTGAGTTATGAAATAAGAGACCTACTACTTACAACCCTTTCATAATTGTTGGCCTAGTCAAAAAACTTAACGCCTCTAGCTGCTGGTATGTTCTATGCAACTAGCATAATTACAGTCAGGGTGGTGCGAACTGATTGGGAGCAAGAGTTCTCCGTCACAACGCAGTTTGCACAACTCTGCACCACAATACTGCATACAAAAATAACATGAGTCAAAAGAGTCGCATTTATAGATCCAAAATTCCGTATGGGGCTTGCGAGTCGCTGTTTGGTTCCCCATGTAATAGCATGTCTTATAACGATATCTCATATTCCTCCCATATGACACCAATATGACAATTTCGCTTCTTCCTCCCCCCTGGAAGGGTCATATAATATTTGAACGGCCAGTAGCTGAATTCCTGCGTTGATCCACATTGAGAAGTCGCTGATTTATTCGAATTTGCTACATTCTACTTCAACGGGCAGGTACCGAACAAGCTTTTAATCGCGTCCCTGCAGTAAGTAATTTTTGAGAAAATACAGAAAAGAAAACGTGCAATTCAGCGTGAATTGTGACGTCATGTTACTTCCAAAGAGATGTCATAGCGTCAGGGTGAAGAACATGTCGGTGTTGGCGGCTGTGCCGGTTTCATGCAACAAATATTTTTAACAACAGCAATAAAAACGTAATGTATTTTGTCTGTGGCTGGCTTTTTTGCTGTCAACCATAAAATGGCTGTCAACAAATATCATTTTTTACAACAAACATTAAATCTTCAGTGTACGCTCCTCTTACGTTATTCGAAAAAATTATGCAATTCTTTCTCCAAACAATCCAATCGCAACTCGACCGGAAACAAAAAAAGAGCCCACGCTAGAATCAAACCTCTGACTATGTCGTTCAGAATTTTGTTATGTTCTTTCTGAACTCAAAGCACCGATTTTGATAAAATAATAGCGTTCAAACATCGAGACGTCAGAGAGCTTTTTTTGTCGTTGAAGCAAGTCAGCATGGAAAAAGTTGCTTGCAACTAATCATGATTGTGACGTCACAGAGCAAGGAAAAGTTTCACGGGAGTGATAAGAAAAATACAAGAAGCCAGCGATGCACTTAGGAAACTGCAAACAGTGACACTGTTTCAACCTATCAGGTCTCTTCAGGCAGTATTGACAGACCATCCACTACAGTAAACCCGGGATAGGTCTCACAAGCGTGACGGTCTAAGCTATGCTTTATTAAAAGCCTCTAGCTTCTTGTCGGTGACCAACTGCACCGAAGAGACCTGATAGGTCGAAACAGTGTCACTGTCTGCAGTTTGATAAGAAAAATTTTCTTAACTATCGAAACATTTTTTGGAAATTATCGCTTGTAGACGTATTAAATATTGGGCTCACGACTTTTTCGTAATTGTTGGCTTGGCATTATTTGTGCGTGGTAAACCTGTGAAAACAGTAATAACAGATTAATGTTTTTTGACAACGCGAAGTAAACTTATAAAATCAAAAGTACAATTTTTTGAATAGGAGTCTAGTAAAAACATTATGGGGAGTTCCCCATAGTTGCTATATTTTATCGAAAGACCTTGAAATCCCTAGCAACTGAAACGACCAATAATTTCACCAACTTTTATCCCTTCTCTTAAACAGGCAACTCCCGAAAAAGCTTTGAGTGGCGTTGCTACGGTAAACAGTTTTTGAGCAAATAAAGAATAGAAAGTGTTTAATTCGGTGTGGACTGTGACGTCATCGTGCACTCCAAAAGGATGCAGAACATCAGGTTAAATGGTGTATCGATTCACGCAACTGCGCGGGCTTCATCCCATATGCAGTTCTAAGAACAGTAATAGAAACTTTGTTTTTGACCTTGAGAATTGTATTTGTTAAAGTAAAATCTATTATTTTTTGAGTAATAAACCTTGCTATTCCAAAAACTCCTCGGAACTGGACTTGCCTGCAATTGCAACAGAAAATGATTTGACAGATTGTAATCTGTTCGTGTGACTAAGCGCATTAAAGCACATGAACTATTTCCCTTAGTTTGGAAGTGTAGAAGACACCTAGGCTAGTAAGCTATTTTGATGCAAAGAGCAGAAATTTCTGCCTCATGGTGCGATGTGACATAACGACGTTGCTTTCTTTTAATTTGCCATTGAAGTTTCTCAAGTCCCTGCTCGCTACGGCTTATGTTTCATGCTTTTTTTCTCTGCATAGATGTACCCATGGCAATGAAAAGGGAGGACCTTGCTATTCCCCGATGGAGGTCGTAATTCCTGCATGCGTATTATGATGGTAATTATTTTAGCTTATTACCTACAAAGTATGATTTTACAAACTGTCATTTGCACTTTTACAAAATGAGAAAATGTGAGAGGGGGTTGCGGGGGAAACGCAGTCAAAAATAGTGGTTACGCCAAAATAATAATCGTTTTGAAAATTGAAGAAATGAGATATGCAGTGATAGGCCTACTTCACGATTTGGTGCGCTCCTTCTGCTATTTGTATTTGCCACGAGAAGCTATTATTTGGCTTGAGAAAATTTTAGACTTACATTTTAGTGGCATCTAACGGTTTAGTTGTGTAATGTTGTATTTGTGTTGAATGGTTTCAAACGAATACCTTCAGTTGAGTTGGCGTGGCTAGTTGAACAAAAAAAGGCTTGCTTACTCACCGGCTGAAAGTGCTAAATGAAATTGATACCAGACAGTTTAAACAAAAAAGAAGAAAGGTATCATTTGTTAAAAAAGACATGCTTGCAATGCTTTAAACATGGCCAAAAAATGGTTTCTCGGTGCATCGTGAATTTAGCTTAAATCATTGTATGATTTTTTTTGTAGAAAGCACCGCCTGCTATTTCCCGAAAACTCTAAATCGCGTTTCTACGATGAGCAGTTATTTAGAAAATGAATAAAACAAAATGTGCAGCCAAGCGTTGATTGTGACGTCATCTATACCTTTAGATAGATAAGATTTTTCCCACTTGTTAAGTTGGGAAATTGCTTTCGTTTGAGCAAAAAACCGAATTTTTTCGTCAAGAAATGCATATTTTAAAAAGGTAATTTTGTTGACGTCACCATGACGATACGAACCTTTGTATGACACTTACCTTAAGGCAATGTTCAATCTTACCAAGTTTCATGCTTGCATGTCCAGGAGTTCGGGAAGAGTTAAAGCGAACAAACGAACGAAAGCACAGACAGAGCTCTGCTTTAAACGATAGAAGCAAGGATTTGTTCTTTTTTATCTTTCTTTATTCTTGTTGATTACTTAAAAACTGCTTGGCGTACAAACACCAAACTGGGCACGATTGATCACCACACGGAGGGGAGAGTCATTAGGGGTCTGATAGCGTCACAATTCAAGATAATTTTGTCAAAAATTGCAGTTTTTCACGAAGAAATATCATTTTGAGCTTAAATTAAAGCCAGTACTTGCCAACTTAAAAATAATTTCATTTTATTACAATCTATCATTACGTCTTAAAACCAATTCATTATAAAAATAGTTTTCCTTAATTTTTTAAAACATACAGACCATAGAAAAGCGGTTCGTCGCTCTTTTGAGAGATATCATTTCATTGCTCTTTAAGGATTTTTTTAAATTTAAGGGTTATTGGGGACGCAACAAGCAATTTTGCGCTACACTGCTTTTATAAGCCCAACTATTCTTAAACTACTGAAAATACAAACACTAAACTGAGCTGTATTTATTACCTTTTTTAGAACTAAGATCAGCTCATACTTAAACATTGATTCTAAAATTTATTTTCTTCATTTTTCAAAGAGTGCTCATCGAGGAAAAGCGTTGAAGGCATTTTCGGAAGACATTAACAAAGCGCTTTCGCTTAAAGTAATTCTCTAACGTTTTGTGCAGTATCAAAGTGTAACAAGCGATTTTCACTGAAGTGTTTTTTAAGCTCGCTTTTTTCTTCAGTCTTGAATTATTTTCAAAAGCACTGTTACCTTATAATCGTTAGTGACGTCACAATGCTTACCACTATTTTGTGAGAACAGCAGCAACAGGCGGCAAAATTATCAACTTTCATGCTAATAGCAAGCACAAGTAGTAAAGCCCATTACTGATATTTGTAACTGATAGGCTCTTTATACCAGTACGTAAGTTTAATTTTCATTGAAAAGTAGGGGGTTGGCATTAGGGGCAAAGTCAAATGCAATAAAATCCCAAGTTTAAAAAAAGATTAAAATGAAACAATAACAGCCTCAATTTGTCTAACTGAATTTGGAATTTAAGTTTTTGCTTGAAAATAACTTATCAGGCACCAAATAGAAGAAGGTGTATAACTTTAGAGAATGGCATGGTCCCTTTTCTCGCTATGGCGGAATTGAAGCCAACAGCGCAGCCAAAGAACTTCATAGCACCAATATATATACGAAAGGGGCCTCAACAAATCGTACAATTGCCTACCACGAAATAGCTCATTTCTTTAATTTTGAAAACGACCACCACTTGGTCACCCCATCATTATTGACTGTGTTTTACCCTTCCCCCACTGACAGTTTTCACAAGTACGAATGATAGTTTGTGACATCATTCTTTGTTAGTACTACTAGTTTTGATTAAGATGATCACCATTACGTGCACGTGGCCTATATTTCCACAAGTTTTCGTTGCTGCTCTTGCAAATGTTTGTACGATGAAGCCGTACAGCTGCCTCAGTTGATACGTTTTAACTCGGCACAAGTGATGGCATGCCATGTCGGGATAATATCGCACCATACCTTGGGGAAACATTTTTTATATTTTGGTTGGTAATACCTTTGTAGAACTACCGGGATCAAACCTAAAAATTTAGGGAAAAGCAAGGATTCTTTTCACTCCCCTGGGTGCGAATAAACCGGGAATAAACAATATGCAACATAATGGGTAGCCATTAGGCACTTGAAAAATTTAAGAAGAAATCAAAAGAAAACAACGTCACTGTGTAAAGTCGCACCTCATGGAAGGTCATTTTGATATCTTCTTCAAAATATTCAATATCAAAAAGGTTTATCCTACTTCCAAACTAAGAGAAAAGCAAGCCCTTTGGCTCCGCGGAAGCAGTGAGCAGAGTACATAGACCTAAGGCGCAGACAGGACCTTCAAACGACAAAGTTGATTACGAAAAGGAGCGTACCAAAGCCTGAAAATTATATGTGCAGAAAAAACATTGACTTTTCGCTACTGTTTACACAACTTCCCGATGGGTGAAGTCGGCGCAGCCGACGGAAGAGACATTCTTTACATCGACGTAACTGATGGGGACCCTGCGGGTAGCGCCGGGACAGCCGGCTAATTGAACATAACAAAAGTTAACAAAACGAAAAGCTGACACAAAAAACATGGAAGCTTTTCACGCCCTCTCGGACTTGTCGGGGCAATATATAAATCCAAAATTTATAAAAATAATTTTAATGAATTCTAAAGCGATGTCTAGCTGTAAAACTCATTTACTAACATGAAGCAAGGCCGCCTCCAACATATTTCATTGAAAGGTGCAGTATTACGTCGTCAGCATGCAAACGTTAGTCACACCGATCTTTATTTGTGTTTCGTAATTTAATTACATTTTTCAAACTGATTTGTAGCTGCAAAACCTTTTTCAGAGTGTGCCACTAATCTTCGTTTTACTCGCCTGCTCAAAGCGCCTGCCATTACGAGATAAATGCAGCAGCGGTTATGCTGCTTCAAAATTTGGTCATTCGGTGGTGAATGGAATTGATGAAAGGAGTTTAAAAAATTTGTTCTAGAATGGAAGCTGATTTTGAAAGCAGCTTCTAAATTTAATGAATACAACTGAATTGAATTGGTTCAATTGTAGTTATTTTTTTTGGCTAAGTTGTGATTGGTGTGGAAAATTTCCGGTCGATAAATTATATTGAACCGTAATTTCAAATTGGTGGAAGCGACAGCGTTATTGTGGTCTGCGTCCTGGTTTGGAAGCAAAAGTTGCATTAACTGGTTGATTGCTGGCGTTTTCTATAAGTAATGTGGTCGACTTTATTTGAATTGATAATCTACAGTACCGATACTGTTTTCACCTTCAATAAAAAAATCGTTGTGCGTCATCGGATACGTGTTCATTTCTACGTAAAGAATCCGAGATATAAGAAGTCCGCACATACAGTGTTGAAACCTGACTAACTGCCGTAATCGGTATGCAGTTCTTTAAAATCAAAATTTGCATATTGCCCTGACGAAATCTTGGGAGTTGTTTTTTGTGTTAGCTGTACGTTTTGATACCTTTTTTATGTTTAATAAAAGTACTGTTAATGATTTTCTTTTGGCTAACCAAGATATTTTGGTAATAGGCATTACCATTTACATTTGCTTTCAAAATGACGATGGATAGTAAGTACACTTACTTCCTACTGCTGTTTTCACTAAAGTGGTATTAAGGAACAGTATTATCTTAGTCGAAATCGTAACGACTGAGTGCTTTTTTGATGCGTTCAAGAAAAGAAGTATGAATAAAAAAAAGCGGAATTGGTTGTTGCGTCTTCGATAAAGCTCGAATTGTTGACAAATTATTTCAGTCGGAAGCAGCTTGTATTAATAAATATCTTTTCTAAAGGTTTCAACCACGATTCTACAATCGGTATTTTTGGGAAAACGACAGCAAATTTTAGAATTTTAGTTGATAAGTATGACGTCATCTTACTTCCTAGATGTAAAAAGATAAAGTTTCTTAAAGTTGGTAAGATGAAATTTTTAAAGTTGCTAAGCCAGGTGTTGGATTTTGCTTAAAAACCAAAATCGGTTTCCTTCGTCAAGAAAAGCCTATTAAAAAAATTTATCTGCAAATGTGCCGTCATTATAAAGTTACAAACCCCATTTTGACATTCACCCCGAGGTGGTGGTCGATCATGCCAAGTTTTATGTTTTTGTACGCCCCGTAGGTTCAGAGGAGTTGAAGCACAGGCATACTGACAGAATTAAGTTTTATAATTTACAAAAATAGTGAAAACTGAGCAGCTTTTTTCTAATTTTTATGACAACTTGTTTAAATAACTCTTCAAGAAGTTAGCAAAAGCAGCTTTTACTTGCTGTCTAACATGATTCAAGAAAAAATCAATTGCGCTATAAAAATGCATACTGCATTTAAGGGGATCGCGAGTTATTCTAATAATGATACACTTTATTTCACAAATATTAGTTATAATCAGCATTTTTGCTTGATCATAAACTTGTTGTTTTGCTGATTTAACGATTAAAAAACGAACTGACAAGTTTTATTGAAAGTTGTAAAGGAAGCAACGTAAAGCCAAAGGGTGCGTACAGAGGCCGATTCCACCCCTAGATTACTTAAACCCGACCTGCATACTCCATCGTAAACCATATTTTTGAGTGAAATAGCAAAACACACAAGATTGGCCATACGGTTTCTCCTCAAAACTTTAAATTTTCACACACCATCTATTGCAGTGAGGAACAGCTACACTGGCCGTTTCACCGCCGCTTCTGTTCGGGAGATACTGTCTTGCTCACCAGAGGTCCTCGACGCACGAGCACACACCAACTTGCAGAACACGAAGACTGTATTATAAGGAAGACAGAAATTTTGCTCACAAATTAGCTGCATCACATGCACCAATTGCGACACGCTAGGCGTATCTGGCTCTAGTTGATACAAAATATTAAAGCCTAATGAAAAATCTCCTAAAATACAATCAATGCAAATGAAGATATCAAGCGAATGCGAAACAATCGTATATTATCGAATTAAGGCTAGCATTAGCTGACAATACAAGCTGTTTATTGTTTCCCAGTTGATTTAAGACACAGACAAGCGCTGTTAGAAATACATAAACAACTTACCACTCGCATTAGTTGGTGAAAAAACATCAGTTTCTATTCGCTACCACCCCGTACTAAAACATTGCCAAAGTATAGTAAGCTCATAAACGGTCAGCAGGCCTATTTAAAACCACAAGTAATTATGAGATCAATCAGCGAAATTGTCACATAACCATTAACAAGAAACGAGAATGACACACAAATCGATCAAAGTAAAGGCGTGAGTTAAAGAGAAAACAATTTACCGTATTTATTTATAATTGATTCACTGTACCAAACTTACGATTTCTTTCCATTAAGGGTTGAACGTAATTGAAAACAATTTCTGAAATATAAAAACGACTTCATCAGTCATCACATATTACAAAACATCCCTCTTCCTCACTTATTACAAATGACGATCTATTAAATGAGGTGGCAAACACAACAGCGTAAAAGGCGAAAGCTTCCGAACAGTTATGATATCAAGAACGTTAACAGTTACTTTCTAAAAGTACAAAACAACTAAACCAATGACAGGCACATGAATCACGTCAACACCATCTTAACCCGCTTCTCTTCTTAGAAGAATGGTCGGAGCAGCCCCTCTAGGATTTCCTAATAAATCTCACGATATCCATTTACTTTTACTAATTGAACTGGTTTGATTCTTGGCCTTGACCAAGCGAAGTCGCTGATGCAAACTTCTCCATTCAGTTCTTGGGCAGCCAAGCATTTTCTTTTTCTAAGCGTGGCGAAAATAATTTTACGAGAGAAACTTCAAGCAGTGTTTTACTTACACGACCAAAGCTGCTGAGACTTTTCAATATCAAGAAAAAGCAACCTGATAATGAGAGCTTTTCGAGATTCGGCGCTAAGAATTTGATCTATTTGTGATGTGCCTTCAGTTCTTCTTAAAATCTCTTTTTCCGCAGCTTACATTCGAGACCTCACGCTTTCGGTCATTATCCATGATTCATGACAATAGGTGTAAGCGGAAACAAAAGCCGATATAGGGTCAGGTTTCAATAAAGTCTATCCCGATCATTTACTAATATAGTAGGCTTAGCCAAAAAATAATTATTTTCATTAGTTGCTAATAAAAACAGATTTCATACAAATTAGAACGTGTATTTACCTGGGAAAGCAAAAAATGATTAAACATAATAACTGAGGCGAAATTTTTACTTTAACATATCAAAAATTTCTAAAAAACTTTGCCTCTTTTAAATGATTTTGGCTACGTTCCTAGAACAGGGTCCTTCAAAATAATTTATTCTTCGATGGCAGTTTGTAATGAATTGAAATGCTTGTCGGAGCCTTTTCGTATAATTTTTATTTCACCAGTACGTTATTTGTTTGGAAGTGTGTTAAAGTAGCGAGTCAGTTTTGCTGAAAGTTTTAGTTTGAGTATATAATGCACCAATCATTAAAAAGACAAATTTGATTTATCGTGGTTGGCTACGGGTAATGGCATTACTACAGGAGCAGAGGAAGCCCGTTCTTTAACATTACTTTAGTGGTCGTCGTTGTAGAGGATGACTTAACTATTTGTTGCTCATATTTCACAACAAAAATATTTTCATTTTATTATAGAAAAACAGAAATAAAGTGCAGCAGGTGACAGCAACTCGATGAAATAAAAACTACTTTTGCTCTCTCTCTCTCTCTATACGCGTCATCCACAATGTTGATATTGATATTCTAGTATACTGTTTTGTAAATTTATATGTGTAAATTTATTTATATTACTTTCTGTGTTGGCATATACATATAAGTAGATTTGATAGATTGATTGATTGAATCATTTCTAAAGAGATCTCAATCTTGTAATAAGTGGTTGAAAATAAAATTATTTTTTTGAAATTTTGACATGATATGGTCTATAAGCCTGGTTCTCAACCAATGGCTTGCAGCACCTTAAATCGGGTTGTGCTGAAGATATGAAAATGTACTCAGAACTTTGAGGAGAAGGCCACGACTATTAAAAAATCGAGAAGCCAAGCCTACAGCAATGGCTTTCAAACTGTAGTCCGCGAAGAATTCTCAACAAGTCCTGCATGGGTTTGCAACAATTTTCAGTTTTAAAATCAAAAACCAATATCTAGGGTTCCCACCACCCAAAAGATCATCATCATAAAAAAAGAACGCATGAGACCTAATCACAGCTCACTGCTTCTAAAAAAAGAAGTCATTAAAAAGGCCATTAAAATAATCAAAAAAGTTGTTACCAAGTAAAGAGGACCAAATGAGCCCTGATGGGTTCTCCATTAATTCAAACAAGCAAAGCGGTCCACCACTATAAAAAGTTTGAGAACCGGTGGATAGTGACTCCATAAAGAGATTACAAAAACTATCGTGGTGTAAGCTCGGGTAATGCAGCCAAAAAAAATGACGTAGTGGAGATTTGAATTTTGCTTGTCATGATGACACGTGACTTTCAACGTTGTCATTGTTTAGTACTGATTTAATTTCAAACTTTGAAAGGGGTTGAGAAAGCTTTTAGTTCCTCTCTTTTTTGTGGTTACGCTAATAGGCTACTTTTCAAAAATAAACAATTAGTAGAATTAATGGGACTGCACTTACGTTTTTTTCAAAGTTGTATTCAGTGGTCTCCCTAAGATTTGCGAAGCAGGTATTCTTTTAAATTTCTTGCGCTAGATTGTTTACATTACTTATCAATAGCAAAAAAGATTGAGAGAACAATGAATGTTTTTCCAAGATGTGGCTATCCAGAACATGAAACGTTTTGTATCCTTTGGTTTGAGAGAATGAGTCTAGTTAGATCTTAATCCGCTCAGTCACGGAATAACTTTCGATCTCATAATACGGTTTGTGTTAAAACCCATTTGACCAACAGGCTCAGCTGGCAAAGACACCACTAGCCGACAACTACCGTAAAATTCTATTTCTAGAAATGCAAAATGTCGCAATCTTGATAAAGTTTCGAACTCACGATCATACCGCCATAAAACCGAGCTCCGATTCACTCGGCCACACAGCTGAGATAGATATTGCTTAGAACCGGAATTTTCCGGAAGGCCGCCCAGTCTTTAGCCCGCCCACGGGCGCTTATTTCGGGTGGGCGGCTACATGGTGTTAGTAATTGATGGTGCTAATATATTTTACAGTGTTTGCATGTTTGACTTTATAATGGCTTACAATTACATAGTCTTGACTAGAATTTTGAAATAACTTTAGATTATGAGTTTTTCATTATTTAATTATTACCGTAACAAGTTTCAAATGTCCTAGTCTTCTTACAAAACTGTGTGTGAGTTTTGTGTGCATGTGTAGTGATTTAAACACCAGCAATTACTAACTACCCTATAACATCCCGGGCGGTTATTTGATTCACGTTTTATTTCCCCAATTTGTCTTTTTTCCAATTAGCGGCCCATGGCGGCCTTCCGAAAAACCCCGGTAAATTTGCGGAAAATTATCTGATAGCTTATGATAAATGAACTGACCGACCAAATTTTTTCTAATTTTCATGCTCTAAAATCCGTAACAATAGAGCAGTATAAACATTAACAAACTATAGATGGATAGTTTATCCGTGAATGTTTAGGCTATGTCAGATATTAGCAAAGCGTGGTGTCATTCAACTTACGCTACACATAAATTGATGATCAGCCTTTGCATTGCATATTACCGGATGCTATACCGAAACCGTGATCACAGAATAAATGATTTTGCTGATTGAAACAATGATGTTAACAATCTAAAATTGCCACTAACCCTTATTTGCGTAGGCTACCCCTGCGAGTATAACAGATCTAGGCTACACGACAATTATTTTCCATCAGGAATAGGTGTGATATAAAGAATGAAACATGATCATAAAACATCTTGAAGCTAAAAAATTGTTGCATATAAAAAACCCCATCAAACTGCATCATACTTTATTTTTAAGAAATGATAAAAATAATAAATCCATAATGAAATTTTAAGCTCGATGAAGTGAAATTTCTGAAGATTGTAAAATTATTCACATATGCCAGTTGTAAAATGAAATATCATAAAGTTTTTTGACGCTTTTCAACTACTTTACCATGGTCAAGTAAATTCTGTTTCTACTTAGTTCTCCACATCACTTTTATTGCTGAGAGCCAAGAATGAAATCTGTGAATACCATTTTTAGTTTTAGGCAATGGGTATGACTCGACAAGGAAATTAACCCAGTTTGCCAATTGCTTAGCAGAGCCTCTAACCACTAGAATATCGAATTCGAATTGTCCATCACCGAGACATTTTATGCAGAACTGACGTCAAACTTTAAAATTTAGTTTTTATAGGGGTCGCTTACGACGACTTGAAGCTGTAGGCATAGTTCGATATTATTTCTGAAGTAGAAAAAAATTTCCTTGATAAAAGTTTGTTGAAATTAAACAAGTAAACATTAGATGTGGAAATTTGACCGGTTCAATAGACTTTAATGGGTATACTGCATATTGTTTGATCAGTCATAACATTTACTTTTTGTTGGTTTCGTCATTGTATATAAACCTGACTTTCAAAATGCCCGATTATTTGGCCAAAAATAATCTCCCTATTCCTAATTAATTTCATCAGGAGTCCATTGACGCTTTTGGATTCATGGTGTTGATGAGCAGTTCTAGAGCCATTTCGTATACGGAATTGCAAACGTGTAGCTTTCAATTCATTTCAATAAACAAACCAGTTTAATTTGGAAGTAAACTTAGTTCGCAGTTTACTGCTGGGCAAAAATTGATCAAAGGCTTATTAGTTATTTGAACCAGACTCGGAAGCTCAATTAGGGAAACTTTAAGGGGTTGAAACTATTGGCGCAGCAAAAATTTTTAAAAAGGGCATAAACTTAATATCAATTAAGACTATTTTGGGGGGCACTTAGAATTTTGTTCGAAATGAGCTTTTTGGAGATAAAATTAAGGTAAATAAGCTCCTTTTTTAAAGGCACTCAAAAACGTGACGTGATTAAGCTCACATTTCTGCTTTGCTGACACGGCCATCAAAGGGTAAAAAAATCACGGCGCAATGATTGTGCTGCAGTGTCGTCGCCAAAGCAAACGACGTTGTGGAACACAGGCCGAAAGTGAAGGGAAACTAAAATAGACTGAATTTTGCATATCAAAACTGATTTTGTACGGCTAAAAATCTTGTTTTGAAAATTCTGTATTTTTGTTTAAAAAAAGACACTATAGACTATAAGATGTTTTGCAAATTATACGATGCGAACCTTCATTATCTTAAAATAGATATAATTGATCGTGTGTTGATGATTAGATGATTTTATAATATAATGTAATTTGAGATTTTTGCCACACTTGATGACTTGATGAGTTTAATGGTGTAAACCTTGCATGTGAAACGGTGTTTAAAGCTTAAACCACCGAATTTCCGATATTAAAAAATTCAATATACTGCTAAAATAGGTAACGTTAGCCAAGTACATGTCGCATCAAAATACTTATTTTTGTACTGTTGGTAACTGCTGAATCACGATTAAATAAATATAAAAGAAGATTGTCGAATACTAAAATAACGAACTTCTTAAGAAAAAACACACAAGTGCCTAACCAATACTGTGAAACAAAGAACACTGAAAAGTTAAAAACAAAGCATATGAACTGATTTTAACTAAAAAAACTGCAGTCTACGACTTGAGGTACTGAACTGTCGAAAGACATTTTTTTTCAATCAGTTTTTAGTTTTTTGTTAAGTCGCTTTCAAACAAAAATTGGACAAGATGGGTTTTGCGAGCGTACTTCATTGATTGCCTGCGATCTCGCATGATAGTTTTCAGAACAGAAAAAGAGTTCTCTAACTATGCGGTAGAGGCTCCGAGAGTGACTCCTATTTTCAGTGCATGGTGTACAGTAGGCATCGCCTTAAGTGCTTCACAATGTTCTGAAAGGAGTTTGGTTGTTGTCGGCTTTGTCTTCCCATCACCGTTCAATTTTGCAACGTACGTCTCAGCAACATCAAATTCTGCTTCCACACTTGTGCGGTCTATCGAATCTAAAACAGGCTGCACCATCTTTAGTCCAAAATGTTGCTATTTTCAAGTTGAAGATCAGGGAAAGAAGCATATAGTTTTGTATTTTGATGGGTAAGACGAACGTCTATTTTATTGATGACTTGATCCATTGTGCTATAAAATAATCTCCGCATTTCGTCTTTACACATTCCATTATTTCTGGTTGTTTCTTCGACTGCATAGTCTTGTAGCAATGTATTATCACGTCGTGTTGTCTTGAATAAGCATTAATTTGAGTAACGACCTCATCTCATATATCAAAAAATTTCTCTTCTGTTCGAAGATTGTGAACGTTTTCAACACACGCGGCAACAAGTGTCATCCCAGTTAATAAGTCAGTATTTTCAGCTTCAAGAATATTGTTGGCTGGAGCAAACAAACTTAAAACCTACAAAATGCAATATAAAAATTAGCCGTTTCAAAACGGTGTACCCTCAGTGCTTCGATTTTGCAGTCTTTTGGTAAGACTGCTTGGCCTCACTAGGTAATACACGTAAGGTCTCTTTAAGACCACAATAACACAAACGCCTTGTTAGGGTATAAGCCAGTAAATTTATGTTTAATTAATCAGCTTCCTAACAGCACCAACGGGTAATCTATATTGCCGACGCACATTTATTTACTGTCTTTCACATTAACATAGCAAACTGGTGACCTGAGGCTGTTCTTGAAACAGAGACATCACTTGTGATTGCAGAACAGTAAAATTATAGAAAATAACCAAACACTTGGAGTGCCCGATCTGTGGCTACGGTCAACCAAAAGGCAAAGCGATGTGTGGAGCATCCATTTAAAAACTTTTTGTGACAATCCTCGCTTCCAAAACATGGTATAAATTTGCACTGTACATAACATTAATAAAATATTCCTGCAAATGATAATTTTTCTCATTACGAAAACGGCAATTTGCATATAATATTTGCATGTAAAATATTGCATTATACAATATTTGGTAAAGAAACGCTAAATGTCAATTAAATTTAAGCGCAAAAAAGATGTTTTAATCTCTTCGTACGAGCTAAATACTTTATTTTTGGCACATCTGCATGAACTGTTGAGTGTGGTTTGCTAGTCCTTTTTTAACTGGGCACCACAATAGGCAGACTGCTTGGCCCCACCATCTGTCTGCTACTGTAAATATGGAGACATCAGATATAACGTCAAATGCCTTTGCCAAACAATACCTATGGATGTTGCGGGCTTGTCCCCCACACTATCTTTACAGTAAGAAGTGCCAAGCAGGGAAATTATTAATAACTTTGTTTAAGTCTTGTCAGGAGAAATGAATTCAGATCTGTGAAGCAGATAGTCCCGAAACCACTCATAGAGCCGAAATATTATAAGCCATCACGCTGGTCATAACATTGAAATGGGTTGTGGTATGAGCTTCTCCTAAGATCTGAGGCAAGCCATTTCATTGCTTCTGTTTTAATCTGGGAGCCAAGCAGTCTACTCGCCGTTATGGTGGCCCAGCAGCATAACAAGACTGACAAGTGCAACACAAGCTTATAAATTTAATTGTCACCATCAACAAATTATTTGAAACTGAGACAATAAGAATGATTATATAGCAATACATATTTTGTAAAGCATCTTTGCAATGAGCAAGAAACCAGCACCTCTCAATCTTGATGCCTCTATAGCTTTATGTGCCCTTGCAGTACCCATTTCTCGGAGAAGCAATTTTATAGATTGAAAAGAATTGAGAAGAGCTGTTACTGTAGCCAAATACCAGTCTACCTCTACTCAAGCAGGCGTTTCAACTTTTCCCCATTATAGTAAAGTGCAACTGTGGGGTTGCGAAAAAAGTTCTAAAGACTACCACAAACGTGAAAAAAATCGTTGATTGCTTTTTCAACCGACATTGCGTGCACCACTACAAGGTGCAATTGATGGTTCAGGCAGTGCACATAAGGAATCTTTCTGTTTTCTCATTCCTGCAATAGACGTTGAACTTCTCTACAGTGTCCTGCCGTTACAGATGCGCCATTATAGATTTGACTAGTATCTTTAACGAGTCAGTCCTGCTTTAGTAAGTTCCGCCAAAATCACGTCAGTAATTGATTTCGCATCACCCGAATCGGTGCTTGATAAAACCACAAGACGTTCCGCTACTTTTAAAGGATGCTCGTTAGAAAAACCAATAATTATGGAAATGTTTTCTACGCGAGTTGGGTCATTAGTGTCATCAACTTTGATTGTATGCCAAGAATTTCCAATTTTTTACTTAATGCCTACTTAATATCCTCGGTTACTACTGAGCTCAAAGCAACAATAAGTTCGTTTTGCATATCGGAACTGGTTTCGTGAGATAGTTTTAGTGATTGCACCTAAACCATGTTCTTTTTCAACAGTGTAATTGGACAGACTTGAAAAGAGTACATTTCTTCCTTCGCCTTCACTTTCAAATGCGTCATTTTTTCCTCTCAATGCCAATGGATGAGCAGCCAAAAAGCTACCATGTCAGTTTAGGTAGAAAAATAGTTGCAATTTCTTTCAATTGCTTCTGTGTTGACTAATGAGGTAATTTCCTTACTCATTTCAGATTGTTTGATTCTTTCTTTCCAGGTACTGCAGCATGCTAAGTGTTCTTTGGACACAGCATGCTTGGAAAAACCTCTATTCATTTAAACAGCATGCTTCCAATTACGATAGCCATCGGTTGTAAAAGTTGATTCACAACGCATTCCTCGAAAATCTCCTCCAGGTTTATATTCAAAATCGCGGCAAGGAAAGCAAAAAGCTGCAAAAAACTTGACAGAGTATTGCAACCAATCGCACCTCTGATACGACGCAGCATTCAAGCATTTTTTATTTGCCCCAAACATGCTTACAGGATAAGCACGCAGCCTAACTTGTTTCAGGTCGTCAACTCCCAAATCATTAGCACCAGCAGATTTTCGTTTGCGCATATGCCTACTTGCAGCAGATGTTGTAGGTGCACTGCAATTAGTATACGAGCTGAGATCTTGCAAACTTTCAGAACTCTCTCTTGAATTAGAACTTTGCAACCAATTTCTCGCACTCATTTTTTGCCTTTACAACCTCAATGAATAAGCGAAATGAAAACATCTGCTGTAACTGTAGATAAAACGGTTTATTGCGTTACAATTATTGTGTTACAGCATGTGATTGCTCCACAACCGTACAAAGAACGGACAGAGTCAAATGAGAATTATGTTGAATTGAATGTTGTTTTGCATCAGAAATCTAAGTTTTTCAATACCATGGTTTATTGTCTTGTCATTACGCGGTGCTCTAATTAAAACAAAAAATTTAGAGTAATCCAAAATTAGAGGGCACAAGCAGCCGTTTGGGGAGCGAGCCCCCGTAGCGACGGCACTGATCCTCCTTGGTTTGGAACCACTGCTTTAGAGTAAAGTTGTAGTTGGAATCAGTCGATAGTGATACTCACACTTTATTAAAACTAATCGAAATTTTACTATTAAATATTATCAGCGCTCTTATTCAAATAAAATATGTGTTCTTATTCAAATATCAATGTAATTTAATAAAGTGTGAGAATTTCTTTTGTCTGATTCCAGTTACAACTTTACTCTAAAGTTTGAAGTTTGACGAATTTTTCATAGCTTTTATACATTTAGTACGGTACTTGCTCTATAACCCAGTTTCCAAATGAGCATTGAGGGTTCCGTAAGGATTTCTCCTTTTTCAGTTTATTCTGTAGAACATACCGTTTTATTCATTTTTTGACAATATTTTGACAAAACTTAACGGCCCTAGAGTGGACGCACTATGCAATCAACTTAAACGCGGATTTTGTTTGGTTTTAAATGCATCAATTTTATTTCAATTATGATTGCGTAACAAATAAACAACAAAGCAAAATGTGGATTTTCTTGAAAGATTGAAAATAGCAGTAGTTAAATGACCCCAGAAAACAATAACACTAGTTGTTCACTAGCGCAACAAGCTATGATGCACGTATTATGACTTAAAATTGGTATGGATCAAAGGCGGGGGTTTTCAAGTTTTTTGTGCAACAAAATTTTTAGCTAAATTGAGAAGTGTGGCGCATACCTGGAGAAGAATAAAACATGAGTAGAACTCGATTTCATATAGCTGATTAACAAAAAGATCATGAAGTTGAAAATGGACGGAAGCATCGAAGTATTTGACAATCAACGGCTTTTTTGTGACGAAATGGGTAAAATAATCGCTTTCGTAAAGTTGATTTTTAAAAAAAAATCTTTGATTAGAGATTGGGCAGATACAACCATTTTTGCATACCCTATTGAGGAAAATCTTCGATGTACATGTACGAAAAACTTGCTCGATTACCTCCTAATTTTTTCTAGCGTACCCCAATTAGAGAACCCCTTAAACCGGAGACAAAATTTTATGCAGAAAAACCAGAATCAACGTAGTTCTCATAAATTTTTTTGTGGTTGGGGTTCCATGATACTTTCAAAAGTAGAGCAAGGTTTCCACGATCATAAATAAATTCAAAAGCTTTGATCTACCCTGTAAGGCGCAACTCTAACAGTCAGGTCTCTTTTAACTCCTCCGAAACTACTGGATGTGCCAACACGAAACTTGCGCAATTAATCTACGTCCCTGTTGATGACATCATACGTAAAGGTAAATTTTTAAAAAATCGCGTTTCTTGAAGTAGGAAAGCAATTTTTTGCTTTGACAAAAGTCAGTATTCGCCTTACCAACGTCAAGAATTTCCACTCTTTTGGGGAATAAGATAACGTCATAATCAATAATTGATTGTAAAATTTGTTTTCTTCATTGTTTTAAAAAGTAATAAACGTAGAAACCCGGTTGAAAGCATATTTAAAAGATATTAACAGGGTGATTCCGATAAAAGTAATTGTTTAACAATTTGATCTATATTGACGATGCAACAAGCGATTAAGTATTTAAGCATTTTTTTGCGCAAGCTTTTCCTTTTTTTCTGGAACGCTTCAAAAACATGTTGTTTAACAATACTTTGTGTGACGTCGTAATGCTGTCTGGCACCACTTAAGTGACATCACTTGTGGGCAGCAGCTGTATTTACCACTATCCACCGTTAACCACTGTCCTTTTGAAAGCAAACGTAAATAGCAAATCCTACTACTGATGTGCTGCCTGTTAAAGTGCAATGATATAAGCCTATTACTGTACTATCGTACCAGTTCAAAACTACTTTTTAAATAATACAATGGCAGGTACAAAAATTATTTGAACTGAACTGTATGTGAAATTTAAATTACAATACACTTCTAGGGTGAAATTCCGTGCCTGACCACAGTCAACCTATAAACCTAAGACATACTGATCACATGTAGCAAAGGGGAAAAATGCAAAGGTTTAATGAGAAATATTGCACAATTCAGAAAAAATTACTTTCTTCTTTCCCGCAAAAACCTGTTTGGTGGATGAGGTGTATGATAACCTAATCCACTGATGTAAATGAAGTGTAGATGCCGAACCACAGGTCACTTCGCTCCCTCATGACTAAGTTTACACGAGACTAAGAAATATTCACGCAGCCTGAGACTTTAGATCATACAGCTAGGCCTATAATAAACAAAAATATCGCAAGTAATGTACTTATTGGTCCATTAGGCCCCCTATTTAATCCTGTAAATATATCATTTACTTCATCATCCTTCCAAAATTTTGAGTTAATACTTCATGCGCTTTGTAAAGAAACAGATAAAAAATTACAAAATTACTGGCTGTTTGTGAGTTCGAATAATCTTAATTTAGAAACAGGAAATTTGGTGTTAGGGGTGAAGGCATAGATTGTTAAATTCAAAGTTTCAGAGAAAATCAATAAAAAATCTTTAGCACTGTGTTAAATTGCATCAAAATGGGATATTAGACCAACGAGATGATCAGATACTAGGCTTTTGGAAAGAGATATGGTCTCTTTTATCCTATTGTGGGATCAATTATTGCTGCCCTGGAACTTGGCATCACAAATATCATTACGAGGGTAGTTGCACCAAATTGCGAAATAAGCCTAACCCAAAATAAGTTGTTTCTGAAGTCGTAAAATAAACCCATTACGGAGACCATCACCAACTTTGATTTTGCGCTCCTGTACTTATCGGAAGAAAAGAATAAAAGATAGTTTGCGAGTAAGATCAGTCCTAATTGAAAGTGCGAAGTTTAGGATTAGAGTTGTTAAGGCTATGTCCCCATTTACCCCAACTTTTCGCCATTGATCTCAGCAATGATAACAGGAATGAAAACGGCGTAGCCGGTTGAACCGATATTTCTAACTCGACGAAACAGACAGGAAGTCTGTCGGGCAAATCCAATTACGCAAAGATAGTTTTAATTGATGACCACAACCTGATAATTATCCCTTTTTTAGAAAATTCCAGGAACTACTATTTATATCAGGGTTTGCAGTCTTTCAAGACTGTAGCATTTTAGCTCAGAGACATTTTTTCACAGCATCTGTTTTCGGAGCCGTATTTTGTGCAGGCTGATGTAGAACGAAGTTTGCATTGTTGAGTGTTGATTACTGCTACAGTGTATTGTTAGAGATTGATTGATACGTGCTTTCCCTTTTTGAATGTGCAAATCTTTTTTCTTTTTCTTACGTTTTGTTCTGTGCAGTTTGATTCATTTCAACATAGTAAAAAATCTTTTATCCAGCGTGATTTCTGATCCAATGAATTGTGCTGAAATTATAATTCGCTTTTAGTAACATCTTTTTTGGCCAAAAGAGTAGTTGCCCTAGTGATTACTTTTCGTCTTAGCTAAAAACGAAGTAGTGATAAATTCATGACAAGGAGCTCTAAGCCAGTAACTCAGTTTGCCGGGTCCTTTAACGAATTAAATTTGCTTTTCAATAGAATACAAAAAACCATACAGAAGCCGGAGCAATTTTCAAAAAATTTACGGCTCCACAGCTGGATCTGAGGCTAGTAGGTCAGTTCTTCCACAGTGGAGCTGGAACAGAAATCATGTTCTTCCACAGTGGTTTTTCAGCCTTGGTTATTACAGTGTCAAGGAGATTTTAATTTGATCTGCAGTACCGACAAAAAGTTAAGAAGTTTTTTTATTTAAGCAGTTTCTTTCAGCAATTCAATTTTTGTACTCATAACATGTTAATTTATTTTTATCTTAATTAGTCTACGCTATTCTTTATGTTTTTTAGCAGGTTCTATTAAATTGTTTTTGATATTTATCTGCAATTAGTAAAATATTAGATTTGCTATAAAATTTTCGCTGTCGAGATGGGACAATCGGTTGAAATTTCTAAAACTGCTAAAAGTATAGTAATTTTTCTTTGAGTATAAGGGTACAAAAATAAAGAAATTGCAAGCAGATTGGGATTTTCTGAAGCTCTTGTTTGTCGCGTACCTAAGCGAAAAAAGAAAAACGTAACCTTGTCTTCGATGAAAAGAAGTGGCCGGCCTCGGAAAATGACACCAAGAACGGACCGAAAAATCCGGAGGCTTTTGCAAGCAAAGCCATTTCTATCATTGATAGAAATCAAAAGATTTGTTCGTGAACTGGCTGATGTGTTTATAAAAACCAATCGCCATCATTTGAACAAAGATCTGAAGCTTCCTGCTCCAAAACCTTTTAAAAAACCACTCCTTACTCCGCAAATGGCCGAGAAAAAACTTGAATTCTACAAACACTGCAAAAGTTGGACAAGTGAATTTGGCAGGAAGTCATGCTTTGGGATGAGTCAACCTTTTTACAGCCTGCCTCCTACAAGTCCTATGTCCAAAGACTTGTTGGTTCTTCGACAGTAAATTCACGACACGTTTAAGCAATTGTCAAGCACTCTTCTTTTGTTATGATTAAGGGATACTTTTCTCATTCAAAGGCCAAATGATGATTGGCACACGTTATATCGATGCTCTAGATACCCATTTGCTGGCATTTATGAACAACCATGAATGTGCAGCATTTCAGCAAAACTCTGCACCTCTCTATAAAGCCAAAGAGGTCACCAAGCGGCTTCAGGCCAAAAATATCAACGTGCTACAATGGCCAGGAAATTCTCCAGACCTGAACCCAATAGAGAATTTGTGGACCTTGATAAAAAAAAAGTCTCCCAATCAAATCCAGGGAGCTTGGGAGACCAAAACAGGTTATTAAAGAAGACTGGTGTAAGGAAATTGACCAAAATTTGTGCAAAAATCTAATAGATTCTATGCTGAGCCGCATCCAAAATGTCTTCAAAACCAAAAGCTACCACACTAAATATTAATTTTAATAACTCAATTTGGTGCACATTAAAGATGCCATAAGTATGGCAAGTATTGTTGAAGATTCTGCAACAAAAATATGACAAAAAACAATGTTAGTCTGTTTCTTTAGTGTTTATGTGAAAAATTTCTAAACTTTTTTCCGATACTGTTCCTGTAGATCTGAAGTTCTTTAACTTTTTGTAACGCACTCTCTTTAACAATGTCAACAAAAATCAGTGCTTCGGTTAATACGAGAAAATCTTTCTTCTTCGGAGATCACTTTTTGAAGTGGTCATCTTACTTTTGGTCTCCAAAACAACTTGAAGACATTTGTTGTTCTTTTTAGAGAGATCCACTTCTCCAAAGCGCTGATTTTGACAAATTTTCGTGCAACTGTTACCAAAGAGAGGGCTATGACATCCTGAACTTCATGCACACGTCAAGGGGTCGCGCCTTCCAGTTTAAGAGCCGTTGCTTTAGATGTCACAACCTTCGGCCTGTTTAAAATAATGCTGGTAATGGTATTCAAACCCACTACACATAGGAGTCGAACAATGCTCATTAGCTTATAGGTGCTGAGTAGGAAGCGGCTTTGGCGGTGCCTGCGGCGCTACATATAGGTACCGTACTCTCTATTTTGCTAGTAGCTCTGATTGCTTTTTTCTCGCGATTGGTAGCACGTAATATATACGTGCAAATAAAAAGAGTGTTTGCAATCATCATCAGCCTACAAGGGTAGAGGGACACAAAGTGAGGACAAGGATGTAGAACTGTTGATGTGATAAGTGAAAGAAATTATTTTTTTTCACAAACGCAGAACGACTAGTTGATTGGATGGTTACTGTAAGTTTAATTTTTATAAAGCACATAATAAAGATCCATTGAAAGACATGACTAATTGCATTGTATTCAGCTCAAGCAAAACTATGTTTGAAACAGCAAGCGACTATGGATTATACGTCGGTTCAATGCTATTGTTTGCGCTGGCAATTTACTTACTAGCTGTGCTTATGGTGTACGTTTGCATGAACGGCTTTGATGAAAAACCACGGCGAAGTCAATTCACGCCTCGTATTTTTTTTCGAAAAACTTTTTCAATTGTTGAAAAAGTACAGCAAACGCACCTAATTTTCAAAACACTCATGATTTCACTTTGTATTTTTCTATCCGTGCTCGTAATCCTCCAAATCTGTTTACAGCAAGCACTTATATTCAACGCCACCAGAAACGCAGGCGCCCTTTCACTTGTACTAAAATATGTCTCCGGAAGTCAAATCGTTTTAGGTTATCTCTTTTTGTGGATTCGTCAAAGGTTATTCTACTCCGGATCCTCTCCTTTAAAAAACTTCATCAGGCGGAAAACTTTTTTGTCTGCTTTTAGCTCGTTCTCCTTATTCATGGTTCTGGCAAACGCGGTGATACAAATGTCACTGGTTTGGTATTGGACAGCGTGTACAGTCAGATATGAAGTTTTGACTTGGTTTGTGCCGTGTTTGATGGTTCAAGGAACACTTATTGGACTTTTTCTTTACCCTCTGTGGACCCTGAGCAAGAAAAGACAAAAGCATCTCAAATCGTCAAAAAGCAAAAAAAGCGTTTTGGTTGCCAGCAATGTTAACAATATAATTCGACGCTGTTTTATGTGCAGTTGCTTTTGCTTCGTAACAGACTTATCATTACCAATTGTTGTTATGGTAAATGAGGCAATGGAATTACCCTTTTTATCCGAAGCAGTGATGTTCTTCCTTCAAAACATCAATTCTATTGCGAATATTGCTTGTCTGCTTGGCTCGTTTCAGAATTGGAGAGTGCTTCTCTTTCCATGGAGAAAAATTGGCCAATTTCGACGACAACAGCGCGTAACCACAATAAGGTTGAAGGAACAACCGAACACGTCAGAAAGCACTCGCACTTGACAATATGCTGTAAATGTTACAAACCTCCCCACGAGCTTAAAGCGTCTGTTTCGCATTCGGAAGACTTGTCTCTATTTCCTTGTCAAGTAAAATTAGACTTTAAAATCGGTATTTACAGCTTCCCTGCTCCGCGCTCAGTATAGAAGGGGTAATATGGAGGAAACGCTGGCAAGTTTGCTAGTTGTGTCTTAGGGTAAGGCACTTAATGGAATATTTCCATGTCTATGTGTCAGACAGGTGGAGGGGTCGAGCAGGCCACTCGTCGTGGTGGCCCAGTCTAACTAAAGACTAGCTAACAGAGCATGAGCAACAAAGAACCAAATACTTTCTGCGACGATGAATGGTTTAACACTTCAACCGTTTTGAAACAGTTTGTCCAACTTTTTGCCGTTTGCGTGGCTCATGGTGGATGTGTGCGATGGTCAACGCTTTTTGCAAAGCTATCTTGAAATTCTACACGGTGGCACACAATTGGCAAAATTAGGCAGTTACCCTTTGGCAAAATTATACATTTACTCCATGATGCTTAGTTTATACAATACCAGTTGTTTAATTACGCTTGATTACGCTGTTTCTTTCATTTACTTGTCTATGAACTTACGATATTACGGAAAAACCAAACAAAAGGCAAACTTACGTTCTCATGCTTCATTCGTATAATTGCTCATGCAGTCTTAATAGACATAAACACTAAAAATTTTCTAACATTAATATTGCCATTCGCTGGGCAGTACAATTTTTGAAGTATGTGTTTACTTAATACTTTGAAATGATAACAAATACACATTTAATCATTGTCTGTACCTTAGTATTTCGACATACTACACCATTATTCACGTTAATCATGTAGCTGCAACGTTGGTGATACCTGAGTCCACTTTTGCAAACATGAACTCGTGCATTTAGTCAGAACTCAAACATGTCATACTCGTGTATTTCCTACTATTGTATCGTTACTACTTAAGTAGCCATCCGATTCCATAGCTTTTAGTAAACACATATTTTTCTCTGGTAACTTTCACTTTTTTAGCAAATAATTTGGATGGGGAGGGGGGCAGTTTCCTCTGCTGCGGTTTTACTTTACGATCGAGCTACTCCATTTTTCTTGAAACTTCGCATTCTTAAATTGGCGAATTTTTAAACTCAAAAGAAGACATGGTTTGTCTTTAAGTTCATATGGAAGTTTCTCGCGGAATAATTTGACAACTACTTCAAGGAAGACAGTATCATTTATAAGTGCTTTTCTCAAGCAGTTCCGCAAAAAGATTATATTGTGCCATTTACAAAGAGATCAAAACTGTAAAAAATCAATTAAATCTCTGAGTTTCCAAACATGGAATTTTTAGATTCATGTATTGAAAAATGTAAATCAATAAATTCTTTCAAAATAGAACTCAAAAATTTGCTATTGAGTGAATATCTTCACATTAAATATATTACATTATACATATATAAGCTTATCCCCGTTTTCACATCTAGCTCTTCTCCCTTTTATACGTGTGCATTAGTTTTTTGTGATATAAAACTATAAAATAACTTTGGTCTGAGATAACTCCAAGTATTAACAAGGTGGTTGCAGACTTAAGACTTATGTTTACTTTGCGGTCTAATTTTTGCCAGTTACTATGTTAACAACTAGATATTATCGCGTATATTGGTTACTTGTTTAATCAAACGTCTAAAAAGAATTCTAAGTCCTAAGGAGGCCCTCATGAATATATTGTCAAAAAAGAATAAGGATTGCCCTATTTGCTAAGTGTGCTACAAAGATGGTTGGTGGCATGTATTAAGTTTTATCTCATCTTTATCATTGCTAATGTTTCGAGCTTCGTGTCGACCATCAGCTTTCTACAACGATCAGAAATCAATGAGCAATTATAAACCGATCAGAGGTCTATGTAGTTGTCGGCAAAAACAAATATTATGTTCTTGACGTTTTGGACTCAAGTGAAAAGAGAGGGATTTGGACTCGTACTCGGACCTGTTGCATGCCGACTAGGTCTTGGAGCCAAGATCCAACTTAAACTCGTCACGTTTACAGTGTTTGCAGCTGTGAGTGACTGCATATAGTTTTATGATGTTTGTACGGCTATTCGGCTTGAGGAACCACTGCAGATAGCTTTTTAGTAGTTTAATCAACCGCTGTGATTTTGCAAAAATGCACGACGTTGTAGTGTTGCTAAATTGTGCTACATTGTCATAAGTTTATCTGATGTCCGCTATTGGGATATCCAGCTTGACGATAGACATCTGTGGCTAGTGCAAATGCTATTTGGTGTTATCAGAGTACTCCTTGGTGGAGATATTATGTTTGTTGTCTTTATTGTTAGTGCTTTTTTTTATAATAATTTTTGAGCTTTATTTGTGCATTATCATTGTCAATAACTGTTTTGTGTTATGAATGAGGTTTTAATTAAATCATTTTTTACGCAATTCAATTCGTTTGTTCGAAGCAAGTAGCAATTACGAGTTGACAGGTACTAATGTGCCAATTAATAAAGAATTTAGTTTATTAGGTGCAAGCAGCCAGTGATATAGTTCCAAAGATCTGTCTAGAGACCACTGCTTTGAAATCTTGGCGTTGGTATCCGACCTCTACCTAAGGCCTTGGTGTTGAAGCCTCGATGTCTCGGCTTTGCCGTTCGGTCTCGAGACCAAGGTACTTCAACCAAAAAGAAACTTTTTTGAATTTTAACTCTAAACAAAAGATTTGATGCTTTCTACAGTGCCAATTCGAGCAGTCGGCGCCTCTTCTTTTGTTGAACAACTCTTAGACACATCTATTCAATATCAAAAGTAAATAAAAAAATTTCTGCCACTCTTACCAATTTTTTTCTTACTATGTCAGCGAGCAGCTAATAGTGACGTTTTCTTATGTTAGTTTGTGGGAAAATGTATTTGTCAAGATTTTTGAGCAAACAACGCCAACACTGGTTTTCACTGTTGCAAGTAGGTCAGCGAGCAACGCTTTTAAGTATTTTCACTTTCAGACTGTCTTCTGTTAAAGTGCAAATTGCTAAACGAGTCAGTGATAGTCATTTTTATGTCACTCATACGTCGTTTGTGGCCGCAATTATAAACTTCGCATACAAAAGAAGTACACAATAAAACTCGTTTGAAGGTTGGTAGAAATGTCAATTATTTCGAATGCTCTCGGAGAAGTAAAAGTACAAGACAAAGAACTCAAACTTTTTCAATAAAAAGCCACATCCACATTTCAAAAATTTTGACGGTCCAACCCTAGAATGCTGGTTTTATAGTGATATTATATCCAATACTATTAAGCAAGGATTTTTTCCTTTTTTTGATTGTTTTTGTTAACTGATCAAAAACTACAGAGCCTATCAGGATCTCACTGGGCATGATTTATCACCGCATCGAGGTGATTGTCCTGAGAGGCCGATGACGTCATGACGATGTCCCATCCCACGTGAGAGGCAGATTTATTTATGTTTGTACGTATGTGGGCCGTAACTCCTCCGAAACTACGGAGTCTACAACCATCACACTTGATACAAATGATTACCACCTAGAAATGAATCTCATAAAAGTTTTGTGACGTTATTACGACGTCATCATTCAAGATGTTTTTTCAAAGACCTTCTTTTTTAACGAATGTAAGAAATTCAGAGCTTAAATAAAAGCCACCGCCCAACTAAACAACTTAAAAAATTTTCGAGTTTTTGGATAAATCAGGACGTCATAATTATCAATTGATTGTAAAAATCGTTTTTCTTAATATCTTGAAAAATACTGACCCCAAAAACAAAGTTGAGGACTCATTCACGCGGTATCAACAAGTTGACTTCCAAAACTGAGTTCTTTTTTCAACTTAGTGAATTTTGGCGAAGAAACAAGCAAATTTGTGTTTCATCACCTATTTTTTTGCTAAATTCTTCCAAAACTACTGGACATGCAAACTCCAAGCTTGACACCGTTAATGAACACACCGAGATGAGATCACAAGAAGATTGGTGACGACATGATGACGTCATAATTGATCATAAATTTCTCAAAAAATACTTTTTTCGACGGATGAACGCCACTTGTGGCTTAAATGAAAGCCAGCGCTTGACCTACCAACTTCATAACCTTTTGTTTTTCTTCGATCTATGATTACGTCACAATCATCACTTATATGTAATTGCAAAACTGTTTTTTTCACTTCCTAAAAAATACTGACCATAAAAACGCAGTTGATAGCTCTTTTGAAAGACACCAAAAATAATTTTCAAAAACAAGTTGTTTATTACATTTAAGATTTAAAGACTATTGGCGACCCAACAAACAATTTTGTGAAAAACTAAAATCAGTTTTTCTTCGTCAGGAGGGACTAAAGTTTAAACACAGACAACGGTTACAAAGTAATCAACAGGACGATAAGGAGAAAAAATAAAAATTATGGCAATAAACAAGTGCAGCAGCGACAACTGGCGGTCAAAAATTTATAAATTTGTATAATCCGGGATAAAAGCTGTTAATTTTATCGTTAAAAGAAAAATCAGTTTTGTGTATGTAAAATGATTCTAAAAACCGTCTTTTCTTATAGTCACTTTCAGTAGCTAAAATTTCAGAGCTTTCCCAATCAATCCGGTGTCCATTTAAGCAAACGTGTTTCACTAGAGCAGATTTCTTTTTAATTCCTCATTTGTTAGTTTGGCAATTATATCAGGTTTGACGTCCCTTTGATGTTCTTTGCGTCGTGTTTTAAATGATCGACCAATCTCACCAATATATACACCTGTACAATCTAAACATGGAATTTTATATACAACACCGCGTTGATCAAATTTGTTGATTTTATCTTTTAAACTTGGCAAAATTTGATCAACGCGGTGTTGTATATAAAATTCCATGTTTAGATTGTACAGGTGTATGTATTGGTGAGACTGGTCGATCATTTAAAACACGACGCAAAGAACATCAAAGGGACGTCAAACCTGATATAATTGCCAAACTAACAAATGAGGAATTAAAAAAGAAATCTGCTCTAGTGAAACACGTTTGCTTAAATGGACACCGGATTGATTGGGAAAGCTCTGAAATTTTAGCTACTGAAAGTGACTATAAGAAAAAACGTTTTTTAGAATCATTTTACATACACAAAACTGATTTTTCTTTTAACGATAAAATTAACAGCTTTTATCCCGGATTATACAAATTTATAAATTTTTGACCGCCAGTTGTCACTGCTGCACTTGTTTATTGCCATAATTTTTATTTTTTCTCCTTATCGTCCTGTTGATTACTTTGTAACCGTTGTCTGTGTTTAAACTTTAGTCCCTCCTGACGAAGAAAAACTGATTTTAGTTTTTCGAAACGTTGAGTTTTTGTGAATTTTGTGTAGATTTTAAATCTAAATAAAGATCATTTAAACTTTCGATTACACCAGAAGAGCTATATTGAGAAGTTAAAGGATGCCTGGTGACAAAAGCAAAATAAACAATTTTGTGGTTGATCGCTTTTAAGCTGAACTCTTTCGAAACTACTGAACATACAAACTCCAAACTTGGCATCATTTATCACCACACTAATGTGAGGGTCATAAGGAGGTGGGTGATGTCATTGTAACGTCAAAATTGATGACAGGTTTTTTAAGCATTGCATGTTTTGATTGAAAAAAGCAAGTTTTGGCTTAAACATGAGACAGCACCCAACTTCAATAAAGTTGGCGTTTTTAGGAACTGAGATTACGTCATGAAACCAAAATTCACAGCAATTTTAAGCTTTTATTTCAAATGCAACACGCGATATTTCTTTAATAACGCTGAAAAATTCTTCAACATGTTTCCAGCAGTGCTCATAGGTTTAGGTCGTCTGGGCGAAGAGTGCCGCATCAAGCTGGAACCAAATGCAAAGCTCTTTTGTTTAGCGTCACCGACAAGAATTGCGATCCCGCTTCAGAAGGAAGTTAACGAAGAACTTTGTCGCATGGTGGAGTTGGGAGTAATTCAATCCGTTACAAAACCTACGGAATGATGTGCGGGAGTGCTCGTTGAGTCCAAAAAGAACGAGAAGATTAGAATCTGTGTTGACTTTACTCAACAATTTTGTGTACCGTCAAATTTGATGTTATTTTCTGTAGACGAAACTTTAGCAAAATTGACCGAAGCTAAATATTTTCCCAAACTTGATGCTAATTCTGGATTTTTGCAAATCTCATTAGATGAAGAATCTACACTTCTAGCAACCTTTATTACTCTCATAGGAAGATTTTGCTTTAATCGTTGTCATTTGTAATCGTTGGAATCAATTCTGTTGCTGAGCATTTTCAGCGAAGAATGTTGAAAGTTGTATAGGGCATTCCCAGGATATTATGTAAAATGCATGATGTTTTGATTTTCGGTGACACTGAGTCCGAGCATGACAAAAAGTTGACTTAGGTTCTTAATTGGCTGCGTAAAGCAGGTGTTACATTAAAGAAGAAACTCAAATTTTCTCAAAAAGTTACGTTTTGGGGACATGTCATTGATGAGGAAGTAATCGAGCCAGGTCCGAACGAAATCACTGCGATCAAGAAAATCAAAGCACCACCAGATATGAGTGGAGTTTGCAAATTTTTAGGTGTGGATAATCAGTTTACTAAATATAATGCGGATTTAACTTCTATGATTGCACCCTTGCATGAGTTGCTGCGAAAAAGCGTCAGTTGGACAAGGGGAGAAGAGCAACAAAACGCGTTTCAAAGCATAAAAGACAGAATTTTGGCATTGCTTAACTTGAAATTTGATGACCCAACGAGGAGTACTGCAGTATCAACAAATGCTTCCTCATTTGTATTGAGGGTGTGTTGTTGCAAGATGCCTATAGATTTTGTATGATAAAACCACTAGGATTCGCTTCCAAAACACTCACATACACTGAACAACGTTACCCGCAATTTGAAAAAGAAACACTAGCGGTCACGCTGGCATCTAAAAAATTTCACGATTAGCTGCTAGGTCTTCACTTTACAGTCGAAACTGATCAAGAGCTGTTGGTATCATTACTAGCAGCCAAACCTCTTATCGACTTATCACCGCGTAACCAAAAAATGAGAACGCGGTTAACGTTGTTTTTGTATTCTGTTAGGTATTTCCCAGGAAAGCTATTGGCTTCCTTATATGCTTTATCGCGCGCTCCTTTGCGTCCAACCGATTCGGAATACCGAGATATATTTGAAGGTGTGGAAAAACATGTCGATACTGCTTTGCAATCATTTTTGGCATCTGAAGGTAAACTGCAACAAATCTGTAACACAATCCTTCTGGACGAGGTTTGTTGTAAAATTATTGACTTTTCTCAAAATGAATGATTGTTGATATATAAGCTGCAATAGAATCTTACTCCTCACTGACACAATTGTGATGCCCTTTTTTATGAACGCGGTTTATTTTTAAAAGGAAACTGCCTTGTTATACCAGATTTAATGAGATCTAACATTTTAGAAAAGATTCATGAAGATCATCAAGGTATGAAAATGCAGAAATCGAGGAAAAACTGTGGCAGGCTGACCTGGAATTGGTAGAGCTATTGCTCGCGTCGCTTCAAATTATTCTCTATGTTCTCAAATGAGACCCAACGACACTGAGCCAATGAAACCGACATTCTTGCCAGATTAATCTTAAGAAAAAGTGGCTTATGATTTGTTTGTACGGAAAAATCAAAATTATCTGCTTGTAGTTGACTATTTTTCTCGATACATCAATAATGCTTAACGGTGAAAGACAGAAAGAGAGGGAAAAACTTTTACTGATTAAACATAAAAAGTTTTTATTTGATTATAAACCATTCGGAGCAACTGCCCGGTGTTGATGGCCCTTACATGTTGATATTTTAAACTAAAATTTGAGTTAATATTAGAACAACTAAATTAATTTTTATTTTTCGGCCATTGTGCCCAAAAGAAAATGGGAGTTTACGGATGAGCTAAAGCAAGAATTTTCATATTTAGAAGACACTGGAAATGGTAACTTGTTTTTGCAATTGTTGTGAATCTGTGTTTTTCAATCACCCGTGGTGGACGTCCAGACGTTATCAGCCATTTAGTTGGAAAAAACACAAAGTCGCTGTTGAAGCAGCTGCATCCTCATCACGAGTGCCATCTTTTTTCAATGAAATTGGCTCCAATGCTGCGCTTGCTTTAGCTGCCAAAGAGGCAACTTTTCTTATAACACTAATACTCATGGGTAAAGTTTTAAAAGTTCTAATTGCACTTCCAAGTTGGTCTCAAAACTGTTTGAACCTAATTCTCGTTAGGGAGAACAAAGTGTGAAGCTACAGCTGCTAACGTTATTTCCCCGAAGTCTACTGACGAACTTCGCCAGGAGTTGTATCAAGTCAACTTTGTCACTTACAATTGATGCTTCAAACACCAAAAAAGTGAAACTTGTTTCCATTATGGTTTGCTACTCTTTACCAGAAATTGCCGTTAAGGTGAAGCTATTGGAATTTAAATCGGTTCTCGGAGAAACTGCTGAAATATTAAGCGAATAACTGCTTTATTACCAAACAAGGCTCAAGAAAAAATTGATTGGATTTTGCGCGGACAATTGTAACACTAACTTTGGAGAAGTTAAAAGAAAAGGACAAAATAATGTTTTCTTTGAAGTTAAAGATAGAGTTAAACGGGATCTTGTAGGCATCAAATGCATAGTTTACATCGTACACAACTGCCTTTAGCATGCTGTGGATTCTTTGCTAATATGCGTGGAAAGCCTTTACGTAAAGATTTATATATTCTTTTATATCTATGCTGTTTGAGTGTTGGAACTTAAAGAGTTTGAATACAAGCAACTTTTGCAACACGACAATACCAGATTTTTGTCGTTGCTTCCTGCTTTAGAGCGGGTTTTCAAATGTTTAAAGCATTAAAAAGCTACTATAACTCGCAAGTACGTTGCCCAATTGAAATTCAACTTAAACTAAAAGAAAGATAGTAACTTTGTTCCATACCAAGAAAAACGTCTTGGTATAGAAAAGGAAAAGCTTGGAAAAGCTTGAGAAATGAATGTAAGGGTATTTCTCATCGAAACTAGATATTTTTACGAGAATTGCAAATCATATCTAGATGTTTATCGCGATATCTAAGGTGTATGTGGGTCTGTGGAATAGATTAACTGCATATTTACGAAGAAATTAATCGACACCGACTCATTATTCGATGAGCTCGTTCTGGTGAAGAACTATATGTTTGAGAGCGAGAGCAGAAAGAGGTGGCATAATACAAAATATACCTTGAACAAAAGTGGATTCAATCTTTCCAAGCTTTTATTGACAAAAGCATAGTCATTCCAAACTTTCAAAAACTTGTCGATTTTTATTTTGTTTGCCTGGAACATCAGCACCAGTTCTGAATGAATTTTTCAATTATGAAAAACATGCGGTCTGAAGACAGCAGCGTTGTGCAAGAACAAAATGTCAAAGCTCTCCCTATATTCAAAACAAATATTGATTTCACGTGCAGGGAAATTCATGAGAAGATAAAATCAAACACTGTGCTTTTGAAAAAGGTGCTTGGCACAGAAAAATATCATTGATTTGTTGATAAACGTAATTCGGTTCTTTTTGTCGTAATTAGTAGCTTTATCGGTACTGAAATTGGTGACTTTCAAAAACCAAATTACGTAATGTAAAATATTGTTATTTTGTGTGCTGCATTTCGTCGTCCTGATTTGGAGTTGAACCCGGGCTGACGGCGCATGATCTAGTTTTCGTTGTTCAACGCTGTAATTCAACCGAGTTTTTCTTTATTGGACTGTGTCGCACAGGCGCAAAATTGCCCCAAACGTGCTTGTGTTGTCGAAGGTTGTTAGTTGGTTTTGATGCACATTGCATAGCGATTAGAATTGTCACTTTGACATTAGTATTTTGCTCACTAGAATCTCTGATGCAGTTTTGATACCATTGAACAGTTTTTTTTACAGAGCTAAATTGCTGCTTATTAGTGAATCGTTAGTAAGAAAATTAGTAAGGAAGTGTTAATAAATCCGGGTAACTGCGCAGCCCAAATTATTGGTAACTGCTTGCGCTGTCGTTCGCATTGAGTCTATTAATTGGTCGTTACATCGTTCAAATTTCCGCAATATACGAATCATCCACAATATATCTCAAACTCTCCCTGATCGTCTGTTTGGCAAATCTACAGTAGCAGAAACGCAGGAAGAATTTCGGAACGAATCGATAGTTGCAAGCGCGTTGCTGATAGGGCTAAGAGATTGTGAGAGCTGGTTTGAGCATCGACCTGGCCCGCCGGTAAACCAGCAAGTAGATCTTACACCTAATCTTATTGCATGTATGGTATAGGCCTATATGATGTGGTTGAGCTATAAATAGAGCACAGAAAGGATATAGTAGCAGCAGTTTGCAATATGCGTCTCGGTTTGCGTTTGGAAAAAATGGCAAATCTATCTTTAAGTAATGTACTTAGAGTTGATCAAGATCGCCAATCACTACAATTAAGTTGTAGCCATCTAAATGCTTCGAAGTAAATTCGCTTCTAGTGTATTTAAATCACGCCCAGTTCTATTTTTAATGAAATGTTATGTAGTAAGCACAACATTTTGCCTAGCCTTTAGGTGATGCTCGCGAGCTAGCATTTTTGTAAACAAGCATCAAGACATTAGACATGCGATAGCAAATTACATTTGTAGCGTAAATTGTGAATGAAGCACGGTGCTCTTCATCAGCTGGCGTCGTAAAAATCCTGCTGTATTTTTTCAAATGGCATAAAAGAACCATCACTTAAAATTGATTAGAACTGCATTGGCTCTGGTTTCTTCCATAAAAACGTTAGTTTAAGGATTCTCAAGACAATTTTTTGTGGTAGGCCTACTCAAGCCAGTTTCTCCTACAGGCACATGAAAGTTTTCAAAAACAGCCCGTGCATATTTGTTGCTACCACCTATTTTCTACAGCAAAGCCTTTAGAGTTTTTATTTTGGAGATCAACTTTTCGAAAATGATTATTTTGCCCATTTTTGTCAAGAAAAACAATATATTTTCTGATGTTTCGTCACTTATTCCTTTTTCAACTTGAACATCTTGTTTTTGGTAATCAAATATACAAAATCGAATTTTGCTTCTGCTATGTTTTCTTTTAGAACTACGCCTTATACTTTGGTTTAGCTAACAACTATGTAGCGAACCAAATTTTGAGAACGCCTATTCTTGTTTTATATCAATTTTAAGTTCGAGTACATGCATCACAAGTTGTTGAAGAAAGCGACAACCAAGCGTAATGTCAGGGCTTTCATAACGTCCTTATTTTGAAGGTTGACCGTAGGCCTACGCTCATATTTGGTGTAATTTTCAACAATATGCAACTACTTGGGTCTATTTTGATGTAAACTTTTTCCATCTCACCCTAAATAGAGATTTACAATCAGAATCTGCCCAACTAATTTGGTTGGCGGCGCCGAGGTTTTAGATTTTTGGCCCTAACAAAAAGGTATTCAACCCAATATGCACGCATGAATGCTCACATTTGACAAAAAATTGTGATTGATCTTAATAAAAGTGCACTCGACCCTCGTTTATCCGGACCTCGTTAATCCGGACTTCGGTTTATCCGGACAGTGGACGTCAAACAAAGGTCGCCAACTTCTTTCCACCTGGCTGTTCTGCATCCCAAGCCCCAACCATGTAAATACATTGCAAATATTTTCAGGAAAGCAAAATTATACTGCTGTTGTCTTTTCCAGGATGGCTATTTTATTTTATTGGCATTAAATGTATACGTTTGTGTTATACGGACTTTTTCATTTATCCGGACCCGTTCCGGCACCATTTAGTCCGAACAAACGAAGATCAAGTGTACATTGTACATATTGTTTAGGACTGTTATTTCATTTGATTTGCATTGTATACAGCAGAGTATATACATTCGTGTTATCTGGACTTTTTCATTTTCCGGATCGGTTCCCGCACCATTTAGTCCGGAAAAACGAGGTTTGAGTGTAGTAGCAAAAATATTTCTTTCTAGTTGTCCTTAATTATGATTTTAGTTTGATAGAAGCCTTTCGCGTCGTATTCTGCCGTCGTTTGGCCAAATCCAACAACTGTCTTCTAAACTGTTTGAAAAAATCAACTATTCCCTTTGCTCTACAATTGTGATGCAGTAGCACTTGATGTGAAATTGTTGAGCATAAAAACAAGTAAAGTGCAAAACCATGACAATTGTTACATCATGCATTTACTCTATAAGTTAATAAGTTTTGCCAAATTATTCTCGAAAAAAAAACGTTATGTTTTTCCAATTTCTTTTTTGCCAAAACAAATGTTGAGGAGCCCCCAAAGCTCACCGAAACCCTTTAACTGTTTTGTGGAACTCTAGGGTTCCGTGTAATCCCGGTTGAAGAGCAAGTGAAAATATTTTCTAGAATAAAAAGACAGCTTACATTGATAGCAATACGTTTACGATTACGGTTCTCGCTAACGTAGGTGCACTAAACACATTTTATAAATGGAACCAGAGATGTCGGCATGTCATTTGTAGAGCAAGTTTACCTATATTCCCTCACTCCATTCAGGTTTCTTACTTTAAACAAAACCAAGACACCGAATTTTCGGCAGAGAAAGAAAAAAGCACTGAAAAATACTCCCAAAAATTTTCGGAAAATATCGGCTTATTTTTTAGAAATTTCCGGCATAATTTTGGCAAACAAAAATCATTTTTAAAAACATTTCTTCAAGAAATTATTTATTTAAGGTAACATAGAAATGGGATTTATTTGCAATTCATAATAAAAAGAATAAAGTTAAAATGCTGGTAAACAGTTTTATTAAACCGTTTCGCTTGTACACAAAAAGCATCGTCAGTGAAATGGTTACCAAAGGTTAGACTAAATATTAGATGCTCTATTGAAAGCTAAGTACTTACAACTTAAATTTAGCCAGGTTTTCACAATTATGACATCATTACGTGATAACACAAACCTATAACAATTTGTATAATTAGCAATGGCAAGGTCTTAAGTTATGAAGCACACTGCCGAGGTATTCTTTCTGTTACCATTAAAAATAAATTGTTTGCGATGTTCCCTCTGGGTTTATTTGTAGATAAAGTTTTCGAATAAGTAATACTTCTTAGATTCGTAGATTTCTGCTGGTATTGCTGTGACCGAGAATTTCAGGAAAACAAAATTGATCTTGCGTGTAGATTTAACCTAGAGTGCTTTGCATTACGTGATTCATGATTGGGTTTTCCGTTTGGTACATGGGTCGAATCCATGTGACTAGCTTTCAGATAGTTTTGCCAATGTATGCTTGACCACATGAGCAAAACAGTTTACACACTTCTCGATGTAGTAGGGTTTTAACTACATTAATTTATCAGAGGAAGGAACAAGATTTTGCCTATTGAAGTCGAATCTAATTCAGACTAACCTTAGGTTACTATTTATTTAACTGATCATGCTTTTTGTGTAAAAACGAAACGCTTCAATGAAATGCTCATCAACATATTAGCTTTATTCTTTTTTTGCTTCAAACCACTTCTTTAAGCTCGTATGCTTATTTTAGAAAGGATGTGGTATGATTAGGTATGCATAGTTGGAAAAAATTAGGAAGAAAATGGGTTTTCCCTTGTTGTGATGACATCACCACTACATGATGGAACTGCTTTTGTAAGTCTAAATTTTTCAGGGGGCCACGTCGTCTGTTGCCCCTGCGCCCAAGCGGTTACGTCAGTGTTGCGTAATCAATTTTGTTAAAAAATAAGCAAAAACTGAAGATTGAAGTCAGCTTTACGTGAAGTTTTATTTATGGACGGCGGCGAGCGTCGTTTTTATTTGCTTTCTTGTAGCAGATCAACTGTTTGTGTGAGTGTGTGTGTTTGCATTTCCTCAAGGCAGACTGTGATTGGTGATGGGATTCAAAAGCTGCTTTTTAAGACATGCTGGGGGTGTAACTTCATTATTCAAAGCGATCAAACTGAGCTGCTGCGACTATCCTGGATCCCGCTAATTGCAAAACTCAACTCTATCACCAACGTTTTAGTCCATGTAAGGCGCAGGCACGCAGTCATTAATTTGAATTGGAAGAGCGGCGGGCTGATCAATCGGAAATGGGAGAGATTTTCAATTACTTTCGTTGTCACACCTTGTTGTTTCTTAAAATAGCTGCCAAAAGTCATTGATCAAGAAATTACAATTGTTTGTGATGCAGAGTTGGGGCTCAGTGACGTCAATTGTGGAGTTTAGTAACGTCACCAACACCCTCTAAATAGAGTCATCTGGATTGGATTCCTGTGGGGGTCTAATTTCAGTGACACTATTCAGGGACTGATACCAAGCAAGCTAGTACCAAAAAATATGGAAAAACTCAAAATGAAACTTATAATTTCTATCAACCGTTGGGACACTTTTTTATTTGGGGTGGTACTTTCAAATATGCTTCCGGTGTTAGGAACTTCATTGATGTCATCGGTTGGGATTCCTATTTTCAAGCCTAGATGTCAATAGCTTATTTACTTTTGGGGTATCAATTTTAACACTAGGATTCCGTGTATGCAGCTATGAAGGTATGTTGGTCTAAATTAGTCAAATCTGGCAAAGCGTTACCTGATGTAGCAAATTCTTGCTGTTAATAGAATCAAACAGGAAATTCTCTACATAGGTGAGGCTACCTTTAGGTCATTTAAAAAAACTCATGTTTGTGATATTTATATGTTGATGTCGTGCCGTAATCACATGAATATTTCAACCAATTGCGGTGTTTGTGCACGTATATCAATAAAGTGTTCACGAACACATTTATGGGCACAAGAATTATTTTAAAAATGATGTACATTGTTTAGCATATATTAATTACAATCAGCATTTCTTATGAATCATAAATTTGTTGTTTTGCTGAGCTAATTATTACAAAGCAAATTAACAAGTTTTACTGGAAGTTACAAAAAAAGCAGGCCAAAGCCCTGAAGCAGGGCACATGGGCCATGCTCCTCTACTAGATTGCGTAGATCCAATCTCCATTCTCCATCTTACGATATTTTTAAGTAAAATAACATCATGTGCGAGGGCTAAAATACAATTTCTCCAAAAACTTTAGATTTCTACCAATGATGTTTCGAGAACGAAAGGTTGCGAGACCAAAAGCAAAACCGAAACCCAGAAATTGTTCGAGACCAAGACCAAAACCAAGACTGCAGGTTTTTTGAGATTTTTGCTTCTAGACTGAGATCAACATTTTGTCGAGACCAAGATCGAAACCATCAGAAAACTCCAAAAGTAACCGTTTTCAACAAGGTTCAACAAAAAAGAGTGCAAACAAGGTTGTTTACCGAACCTACAACTGTCTTGATTGCCAGAGTAAACTGTTGCAAAACATTAAATCTGTGTCGCTTCAACATGTTTTCAGAAACGCTGTAGCACAGTAAAAAGTCATATTGATTCGTGAGTAAATTACTTTTTAATACAAATTTTGCTCCAAAAAGACCTGGTCTCGCGACTGCTTGCAGTACTTGGAGATCAAGTCCTCATTAAGTCGAGACCGAGATCGAGATTGAGATTGAGATTTTTTGCGAGACCAACAAATAGGCTCTGGAAACTTCCATTACGGATTTCTTCACATCTTCTCAAAACCAGCTTCTCTTTGTAGAAGAATCCCTGTGGCAGCGTTTCAAGGATCTTTTACAATTCGCTTACCCTTTAGCTACATTCGCTAACTCAACTGGTTTAATTCCAAGCCATGAACAAGCCAAGCTGCTAATGTAATTCATACATTTGGCTCTTGTTCCGCCAAATCTTTTTTACTAAGTAGGTCAAAAAATTATTTGCAAGCGGGTCTTCTCGCATTGTTCTGCTTACGTAGCCAAACCAATGCTGCTGAGACTTTCCAATACGAAGAAGCGGCTAGATAATAAAAGATTTTCGAATTTCAATACTGAGAGTCTCATTCATTTGTGATGCGCCTTGAATTCTTCATAAAAGCTCCATTTCCACAGCTTGCATTCAAGATCTCAGTCTTTTCATTGTCTTCCATGATTCATGACAACAAGTGTAAACAGGAACAGAAGCCAATTTAGGATCAAAGATCAAAAGCTAACTTAGCTCAACATCAGACTTTATCAAAGTTATTCTAATTATTTACATACAGTATATAGTAGGCTCAGACAAAAAACAAGATTTTTGTAAAGAAATATTTTCTTTTAAGATACCAAAAATTTTTGAAAAACTGTGCCAAATCCAAATCAATTTGGCGGCATTCCCTGATCAGGGCCCTTTAAAATAATTTACTCTTGAATGGTAGTATCTGATACATTGTTATGCTTGCTGGTGCCTTTTCATGTAATTGCTGTACCATTAGCACATTATTTGTTGGGAAGTGTCTTAAGTACGGAGACAATTTTAATAAGCCTTTTAGTACGAGTACACTCGTATACTGTAGAGCACCAACCACTAAAGCAATAAATATTCTTCGTAATAGTGTGGTACGAATTGAGGCGTTTCGATAGGGGGAGAGAAAATACGTTTTGTCAAGTTGACACTAACTTAAGGCTTGACGGTAAGGTGACTGATTCAAAGTGATTGATGCTTATACTTTGCTATAAAAAGACTTTTGCATTGTTATAAAAAAAAGAACAGTTTTAAAGTGCTATTGGTGGCAACAACTCGGAGCTAAACCCCTTTGCTGTCTTCCTTTACGCTTTATTCAAAATCCTAATATTAATATTCTTGCATGTTATAAGTTTATTTGTGTAATTTAAAGTAATGCTTTTTGTATTGGCTTTTACTCGAATATATTTGCTTGATTTAGTGGAACCTTTGTAAAGAAGATCTAAAACCTGTAATTAAAAGTCAAAAAAAAATTATCTTTTGATTTGACTTTGACATGAGAGGTTTTAACTCATGACCATGCAGCCATTAAACCAAGCTTCAATTCCCTTCATCACCCTGTTGAGATTAAAATTGCCTAGTTAGAATATGCCTATGGAAACTTTTAAATAAACTAACTGATAGCTTATGATATATGAACCAACTGAACCAATTTTGCATTTAAATTTCATGCCCCAAAGCCGTGATAAAAGAGCAGTTTACTCGTTTACGAGCTATTTATTGATGATCTGTTTGTGCACGTTTAGGCTTAGTCAAATATCTCCCAATCGTAGTTTCATAAAAGTTACATAATACGTTAATCCCTAGTGAACTAGCGGCTAACTTAATTTGGTTTCCATTGTGCTCTCCTAAATACTTCTATTGCTGAGAGCAAAGCAGGAGATTTGCAAATATCGTTTTTATTCTCAAGCTATTCGCCTCACTTGACAATAAAGTTAATTGACTCAGGTCAACCGATTGCCTAGCCGACGTTCAAACTGCTGGACCATTGAATTCAAATAGTCATTAACGAGTTTTCTTATATAAAATTGACGTCAAGAACGACGAATTTTACGATTTTTTTATCGGACCTGATTCAGACGACTTGACCTGATTCAGACGACTTCAGAAGCTGTAGACCTAGTTTGCAGTTTAGTACCGGTACTTAAAAGGGAAATAAATTGCAATTGTAAAAGGATGATAAAAATCTGATGCAGAAATGACAAAAGTGAAAATTTTGACGCGTTCGAAAAAACTCAGACTATTAAAGCATTTTATGTGATCAACCACAACATTTACTATTCATTGATTTTGTTGCGTCAGATCAACCTGACTTAGGAAATGTCAGACCCAGTACCAATGCTAGAGCTTGCACCAATGCCAGAGCCTGCTAGAGCCTGCTAATGCCAGAGCCTACTAGAGCCTGTACCAATGCCAGAGCCTGCACCAATCAACAACCGCCTCAACGTGGTGATGCCGTCTCCGACCCCGTTTGGGTTGGGTCAAAATGGCTGTTGGACTTCCCGAGGTTCCCAGTTACCCCGGGCACTCCCCTTTATTTCTTCACTATGCTGCCCTTGAACGACCGCAAAAGGGCAGCACACAGCTTCCTTAAAATTAGTCGCCTGTTTTGTATTTCTCTCTTCTGCCCTTCTCTTGCCCGTCTTCGTCTCCTTCTTCTTCTTCTTCTCTTGATGAGCGGTAACTTTCATGCCAACCCTGGCCCCATCTTTCCCTGCTCTGTGTGCGCTGAAGATGTGACCTGGCGGGGCAAGTCAGTGCAATGCTGCACCTGCTCCAAATGGGTCCATCCAAGGTGCTCACAACTTTCCTTCTCCAAATTTAGAACTCTTCGCAGCTCTCACTCTTAGAGCTGCCCCCTGCTGTGTTCCCACTCGTAAAACTGTGACTCTCTCCTCGCACTCCTCCGACATGTATACCTTCACTGTACAATCTAGGCCTTCGTCTGTTAATGCTGCACTCCCGTCCCACCCCGTCTTCAAACTTCTTATCCCCCGTCGGCCCATTTTATATCCTCTCCCTCTGCCCCCTCACCACCGTTCCTTGCTCCTGGCTGTCCTTCTACGCTTCCTGCCTCCACTCCTCTCCCTGACTCTCTCAGGGCTCTCCAATGGAATGCTGGAGGCCTTTAAGCCAGAAGCACTGAGCTACTTCACTTTCTCTTGTCTCATCCTGTTGACCTTATCTGTATCCAGGAATCCAATCTCAACTCTTCTTCCTTTTTTCCGGATTCCTGGATTCTCTTCTCTGCGTTCTGATCGCAACCACTCTCGGCCTGGCATTCTCTCTCCTGATCCCACATTCGCTAGCGGCGGTGTCATCCTTTTCGTCAGGCCGGGCCTATTTTTCTCTGAACTTTCTACCTCTTTTTTTCTTCGCTCGATCCCTACTGTAATTATGTAAGGGTCAACATCTCTCCTAACAACTCCTCTACGCAGTAATTTCTTAATGTGTACGCCCCCCCATATTTGTTCCTCTCCGACTGATGGCAGAACTGACTCCTTTTCTTCTTCCATTCTTCCCTCCTCCAGAAATCTTTTCATTCTGGAGGACTTCAATTGCCATGACCCCCTCTGGGACTCAAGATGTACTTCCGACCCCCGTGAGGAGGAAGTATTCGACTGGGTCATCTCCTCTGACCTCCTCCCCCTCAATGACCCTGACACACCCTTCTCCATTGCTCCATTGGCAGTGGCTCTTCTTTTGACATCTCCTTTGCTCCCTCCCTTCTTGCTCTTTCTTGCTCCTGGGAGGTGCTTTAGAACCTGGATTCTGACCATCTACCAATTTTTCTATCTGTCCCTCTCTCCTCGGTCTTTCGCTCCAACAAGCGTTCTCCTTTCTTCAACTTTTAGAAAGCTCGCTGGGATGATTTTGCCTCCTACTTTGACCCCCACTGTCATTCTGCAGAGGAATACTCGTCTCCTTCTCTTTCCTCTGCTGCTGCTCTCTTTTATTCTTTGGCACTGAATGCAGCCAAATCTTCCATTCCTTTCGGCCGCATCAAACGCCATCCTAAAGCCTGGTGGTCTGCTGAGGTGGAAGATGCGGTTAGTGAAAGACGCAAGGCTTCCGCTGCCGCTCACAGAAGTGATGAATATTGCCAGGCTTACATCTCAACTTCTCAACGCGCCTTGTCAGTCATAGCCAAGGCAAAGGCTGAGGCATGGCAGACGACTTGCTCTCCTCCCTCTTCCAAATCACACCCGAAAACTGTATACTCTTTTCTCCGCTCTATCGCTAGCTTTCCTTCTTCGTCTTCCTCCTCTCCTAATTTTCCAAACTGTTCTTCTCCTAGGGAATCGACTTTGGTCTACGCCGCTTACCTGAGATCTTACTTTTCCGTTTCTCAGCCAAAGACCCTGCGTAGTAGAGCCAGAGGTTACCTCTCTGAGCTCCGCCGAGCCACGTGGCCTGTGGAGTCTTACTCGTCCTTTTGCTCCTTTCTCCCTCACAGAACTTCTTGCGCTGCCTCCAACCTTTTCCCCTTCAGTGCCACTGGCCCAGACAAAGTTGCCTATCCCATGCTAAAGCACCTTCCTCGCTCTAGCATGGATTTTCTTCTTCACATCTTCAATCTCTCCTGGTCTTCGCATTCCTTTCCTTCCATCTGGAAAACATCTATTATTTCCATTCACAAGATGGGAAAACCACTCGACTCTCCTGCTTCCTTCCGGCCTATCTCTCTCAACTCCATCGTATCAAAGCTTTTTGAAAGCATCATTCTATCCCGTTTACTCTTCTTTCTAGAATCTAATTCCATTCTCTCTCCCACCAGGCCAGTTTCCGCCCTGGACGATCTACATTTGATCATATTCTGTTCCTTTTTTAGTCCATTTCGGATGGGTTTAACAAACGCAGGCCGGGCTCTCGGAAGATCCTGTCTACTATTGATTTCTCTAAAGCTTTCGACTCCGTCTGGCATCCCACCCTTTTTCCACAAACTCATTTCGGCTGGCCTCCCTCCTTGCTTTGCTCGTTGGACTCTATCTTTCCTTTCTGATAGGCGCGCTTGCGTAGCTTATCAAAATCACAAGAGCCGTTCCTTTCGAGTCCGTTGAGGTGTTCTGCAAGGAACCGTTCTTGGCCCGATACTTTTCTCTCTCTTCATCAATGATCTTCCTGCTTCTCTAGCTTCTTCCGTCTGCTGCTCTTTTTACGCTGATGACCTGGTCCTCCTCCCCCTCGGTCCCCAGTGCGGTGGAGGCAACACAAGGAGCTCTGTTTCGATTGAAGTGCTGGTCTGAGTACTGGTGTCTTCCTCTCAATCCGAGAAAATGTGAGGCCTCCTTCTTCTCAGTCGATCCCCATCAAGCTAACCTCCAGCCCAACCTACTCTTACTCTACTCCTGCCTCCGTTTAAATCCAACTCAAACCTTTCTTGGGGTCACCTTCGACTGCACTCTTTCCTTTTTTTAAGCATGTATCTTCGCTGAAGGCCAAATTTTTTCCACGTCTCAAGGTCTTACGCTGTATGTATGCTTCCGCATGGGGCCCCTCTAAGGAGTCCCTCTCTCTTCTGTATAAATCTTTTCTTCGGTCTCTTCTCACTTATGTTTTACCCGGATGGTTTCCTTTCTTAAGCGCTACCAATATCACCAAATTGGAACGCCTCCACCCAGCGGCTTGTCGGGCCATCACCGGCTGCCTCCCGTCCTCCCCTATCCCACTTCTCCTCTCCGAGGCTTCTCTACTTCCTACGATCCACCCTGACTCATTTCACTCTTTCATCTTATGAGCGAACTCTTCGTCTCCCAACCTCCTTTCTTATTTCAGGTTTGGCCAGACTTGGAGTGAAACCAAGACTCTGCAGATTGTCCTGGAGAGCTTTTGCGTCCACTCACCCGCTCATAACTCTTTCTACCTCTCCTGGGGAGGCTCTTCTTGCTCGCCCTCCCTTTCCTCTTTGGAATCTGCTTTCCTTCACTGTGGAGTCCATCCTTTCCTTTACATGCTCCTGCACTGATCCCCCTTTCTCTCGCCAAGGTGGGGCTCTCGCCCACCTTGACTCTCTTGTCCCTCATAACCTGGTACTCTGGACAGACGGCTCTGTTCCTTTCCGTTACACCAGCAATCAAATGATGGTTTTGATTTTATAGTTTTGAAACGCAGTGCCGTCGTGAACACGAAAGGTCAAACGATTGCTGTCGGTTCAGTTAGAATAAATAACGATTGCTGTCGGTTTAGTTTGAATAAATGGTTCAGTTTGAAATTTTAGCCGTTGTGGCTTTTAGTTTTTTGTTGGTTAGACAAAGTAAGTTACTAAGAAATTATTACTGTTGAATTTGGATCATAAAAGCGCCACAAAGTGCCTTAAAATTGTCGTTTTGCGCGTTTCGTTCCTAGCCTACAAAATTGATCTACAAAAAAATTTGGAAGTAGATTGACTTTGCAATTACCATTTAAAAAGGGCAAAAATCTCCCAACAATTGATTTAAACTAGACGCAGAAAAGCGTACAAGCCAAACGTGGCGCTTTAACCGATTAAAACTACAGTACCATTGCATTAAAAATTTTTGAAAAGGGCGTAAATTTAACTCAATAAGGATGATTTTTAGAGGGCACTGAGAATTTTGTCCACCATGGGCGTTTGGAGTAAAATTAAGGTAAAATATCTTCTTTTTTCCAATTACCTTGGTCTACAACGTAACATTCGATAACGTGACGTAATTAATCTCATATTTTTGCTGTGTTATGAAGGCCACCAAAGGGAAGGAAAAGTATGGTACAATGTACCCAAAGGCACTTTTACGAGTTATCTTTTTTTTGGGGGGAGGGGCAAAGCCGACCATAAATAAGATGAATCTCATTGTCAAGTGTGACATCTATTCAAGTTTGTGACCAATTATTCTGCAGAGTGCGTTTTTAAATCGATGTTTTTGCCTTTCTCAACTTGAAGACTTTGTGGAGGGTTGGGGGAGTCGAGATCAACTTTTTGTAAGAGAAAATTTCAACCATTTTGATCTCCAAACAAACATAAACAATTTTTTTTAAATCAATTTTTTAGAAGCAAGAATTTTGCCCATCTCGGTCTTCAAACAGCACGAAAACTTTATGTTTGACCCAAAGAAAGGCTATTAAGCCTTGTTTTATCAACCGTCTGGAAAACTTTTCTTTTCTCTGTTTTTTTGAGGCAGATATGAAATCAATAAAACCAAAAATAATAATTGCCAAAAAATGTGGTCTATCTTGGCGGGTGCTGAATTACAAAAAAGTTTGCAAACATGATTTCGAAGCAACACGTCTAATAATGTTAAACTTTTCTCGATGAAGTTTTTATCACTTGTATATACGATTAAATGTTCCACAGCAAAGCTACGTACCTGCAAAGTAACAGGAAAATGATTAGTTATAAATCGTTTAACTGCGATTTGACCATCATTACAACTAAACAATTCCAAATTTTTTATAGCTAGGCTGAGATAGACAGGAGGAGCAGAAGCGGTACGGCAAAGTCAAGTTCGTTGCAACCAACTTTAAGCGTTTGGTGAGAACGCCTTCAGTTTGAGCTGAGGTTCCCAAAGTTTTTACGGTTCGGGCCATATTTCACTAATGTAAAGGTTTGACTGGCCAAAAAAGAGCTATTTTTTGGGATTCAACCGGCTTAAGTTAGGGTAACCATATCTGAAAAGGCAAAAGTTACGTTCTGAACTCGAATTTTGTTGCAGACAATTGTCACGAGACTAGCCGCAGGCTGCAAAAACTTCTTGCGCGTGGCGATACTTGGTGCACTCTTGGTTTAGAGCAGTGTTTCCCAACGTGGGCGGTATCGCCCCCTTGGGGGCGTTGGAGACTTGCAAGGGGGCGCTGTGAGCAATTTCTTATTTGAGGGGGCGCTGAACACGCATAAGGGGGGCGTTATAAAAATGCTTATAAAAAACAAAATAATAATATATAAAATACATTACATACTACAATTCTACGTGTTATCACAAGAAACAATTGTACAGAAGAATATATAATCTACTGTATTTTTCCAATTTCTACCTCGTTTTGCTGCGTCTGCTGTATGTAGGCAATAGGCACCAATCAGTTCATTACAGTTCAGTTGCTTACACTCTTAGTTAGACCCCGTGTGTTCGTGACGGTGGCATATGTGTGTAATATTGTCACAAAATATCATATTAATTCGTTAGATTTCTTGTCATTGCTCGCTTTTCTGCTGATGCTTTTGTTTTTGTATATTTCGTATTGTTAAATGCATTGCTAGCAAGATTAGTCTTAGCCTACTACAGCTGCCTTTTTTCTTTGCAAAAACATGTACGCTTTTATGACGTAACAATCCAGCTTGTTCGCTTGTTCGAGTAACCTCTAAATTTTGACGCTATTTATAGTCATTCGCTATAACTAATTTACTAGAGCTTTCTTTTGTTCTAGCATTTTTGCTTTAGTTTTATTTGGAAATCTGGAAGTTTCTTGGGTCATGTGATAATTTTCTATAAATATTGTAGCTGCGCATGAAAAAAACACATAGAGAGGGATGGGAAGTGAAAAGAGGTGAAAAATGGAAAAGTATTATCGCATTTGTTAATAGCCTATCGTTGTTGAAGAATTTGAAGCGGTTATTTTAAGCAATAGTGCTTGTACATTGAAATCGATACTGAAGTGAAATATTTTTGTTGTGAAAAGTCAAAAACTGTTAAAGCTGTAATATAACATTGTTGAATTTAAAAAGAAGCGTAATTAATCTAACTGGAAGAGACGTTAGATTGTTAAAGAATTATTTAAATTAAAAGAAGCAATAGGGCAAAAGAGTTTGTCCTTAATAAATTGAGAGTTTTAAGTAAAGCTACGCATAGAATTTCGACTTACCTTGAAGCCTACGTGAAACGTATTTCAGACACAATCTAAGAGTAATATATTTTTAGCCAAAATAAATAAGACGTCACACACGCCCTAACCACTCCCTGTTAAGGTTTGTGACAAATATGTTGCTCGCGCTTTTATTCACATAGAATTAGTAAATTAGTTTTGGACTTAAATAATATTTACAAACATTATAGAACCTATCGAACATTTGTGAACATTTTCAATATATCATTTTTACATTTAGTTAATGAGAATTTTAACCAAGGAATATACATGAATAAGCAAATTTTAACTGAGCTACGGCATTAGTAAATTTACAAATTTTGGTGCTATTTAACCAAATTTTGTGTATCTTTTTAAAATTAATGCATAAATATTATTAATACTACAAGAATAATTGTTCAAAAATAATAAATAATTTTTCAATTTATTTATTTCGAGGACTTTTCCATTTTTAAAATACTATTCACAGACGTAAATTTAAATTTTAAATTGATCTTGTGATATTCACACAGAATTAATATATTTTCAATATATTGAATACTATTAACTTGTTCAAAAAAGATCTTTTTCATATTTTAAAAATCAAACAGCTATTATTTATAGACAATTTAAATAACATTATTAGTAATAATGTTACTATTGGTTATGTATCTAATTATGTCGCTATCACTACGGTCACCTATTTTATCAATGTTTTGTATAACTGTTAAACTTATTTTCAGTAAATATATTTAACCATAATAATGACAGATAACACGCTCAAAAAAAAGTGCAGACAATATAACGTGGAATATCTTAAGTATGGATTTATCAGTTCTCCTAATAATAAACAACTGCCGATGTGTCTTCTATGTCAAAAAGTGTTCACCAATGAGGCAATGAAGCCATCCAGACTTTCTGAGCACTTTAAAAAGATCCATCCTGGCAATGAGAAAAAACCTTTGTCATACTTTCAAACATTGCGAAATAAATTTGAGAACAGAAATACCATATCTTTTTTTGCGACGAAGCAGTCACAAAAAAATGACGATGGACTTATTTGTTCCTACAATATCTCCAAAATGATTGCTAAGTCAGGAAAACCTCACATAATTGGAGAGCAACTTATTTTGCCAGCGATAGAGGAAGTTTTGCGTACAGTAGTGCATCATGCTTCACCCAGTACAATAACGAAAGCAATTCCACTTAGTAATAATACTGTACAGAGAAGGATTGACGAAATGGCGTCGAATATAGAAGAAACATTGTGTGGCATACTTAAAACTCAAAAATTTGGTTTACAGCTTGATGAGTCTACACTACCAGGTAATGAGGCACTTCTTTTGGCATATGCTCGTTTTATTAAAGATGAGAATGTTGCACAGGAACTGCTGTTTGCGAAAAAACTCGAAACGGATACTAGAGGTGTATCTATTTTTAATGTAGTTAATCAGTTCTTTAAAGACAAAAATATCCCCATGAACAATATTGTTGCTTGTGCAACAGACGGTGCTCCTGCATTAACAGGTAAATACAAAGGTTTCCTTGCATGCTTAAAGAAAGCTGTACCATGCGTTTTTACAGTACATTGCGTAATTCATCGGCAACATCTCGTTGCCCGAAACTTGAGTGAACAGCTTCATAAATCTCGTAATGCTGTTATTAAATCAGTAAATAGAATAAAGTCTCAACCCCTAAATTCCCGGATGTTTGGACAACTTTGTAACAGCAACGATGAAGAATTTGATCGTCTTTTATTGCACACTGAAGTGAGGTGGCTGTCAAAAGGAAATTGTTTAAAACGATTCTACTCTCTTTTCAAGAGCGTGGTGCAGTTTCTCAATGAAAATAATTGTGATGAATTGAGCGATTATCTCTTAGCACACAAAAGAGACATTGCCTATTTGGTAGATTTATTCACCATATTCAACGACCTTAATTTGCAATTGCAAGGTAGTAATTTAAATCTTATTCAAGCAAGTTCTAAGATTTGTACATTTATAAATAAGCTAATCTTATTCAAGAATAATATTGGCCGCCGGAATCTAACTCAATTTCAGACACTTAATGAACTAGAATCGATAGAAAATGATAATTGTGATGGCTCAAATCTGTCGGATGATCACCTCTTGATCTATTGCGATCATTTAGAAACGCTGCACAAGGATATGAGCTGTAGATACCAAGATATTATAAACATGAAAGTACCGGACTGGTTTCTACAACCATTTACAGATAGCTGTATGAATGAAACAGATATTGAAATACAAGAAGAGTTGATTGCTTTAAAAAATGACTTCGAATTGAAACCTCTCTTCAAGCAATCATATCAACAATTTTGGTTACAAAAAGAAATCCCTGAAAGATATCCTAAGTTGTGGGAAGAAGTTAAAATTTATTTCATAGCATTTCCAACTACATACTTGGCTGAACAAGGATTTAGTGTTGTCACTCAGCTACTGACGAAACAAAGAAATCGATTGCAAATCGCTGAAAGAGGAGACTTAAGGTTGATTTTGAGTAATATTGAACCGAGAATAAGAGAATTAGCATGCAAACACCAAATTCAGCCGTCACATTAAATATAGCAACTGAGATTAGATAGGATAAAGTTAAAGAATCAATTTTTTTCAGTGAAACTTAGTTTTTAGTAAATTTTTTTTTCAAGGCGTAATTTTATGTTATTTTATTTATTCGTTCGTTGTTTTAAATTAGTTGGAACTTCCGCTTTTTAGTTATTACTGATTGAGGTTGTGTTTTTGATTCGTTTGTTGCTTTTAGTGTTAAGCGTTTTGAATGGGCATTTTTTTATTTTTGATGGAAATACAATATGTATATTTTATTGACATTCTTTTGTTTCTCCTTAATTCGTGCAATCAACATATTGCTAGCTGCTAGCTTACTAAATATACATTCATAAGATATTAGTGACGATTAGTAAGTAATTTTATTTTCAAAACGTGCGTAGTAATTTGTGCATAACATTTGAAAGTTGGGGGGCGGTATGAATTTTTTTTAAGAACAAGGGGGCGCTATAATAAAAAAGGTTGGGAAACACTGGTTTAGAGCAACGATTCTCAACCTGTGGTGCAGCGAGGCTATCATGACTACAAAAATTTAAGAAAAGCATTCACTGAATTTTTTTCATAAAGCAATAGCAAAAATTACGCTGATTAACAGCGTATAGAGGGAGGTCAAGGGGTATCTACAAGCAGGGATGCCTCAAGGGAGAAAGAAAAAATTCTTTCCAAACCAAAAAGCTTTTGAACCTGATATTCTCAAAATTTTGTTAAATTTATATGAATCTACATTTGTTTACTTAATATATTTACAGTAGAGAAGTAGGCACTTCGCATTTACTGTAAGTGCGCACCTATCGCAATCGCGTAAATTGCGCAGCTCTTCTTTCAATTATCTTTTACTGTAGTTTAATGGAGGTTACACTACTCGTCAAAAAAAGTTACTTTCGCACCTTATTGCGTTGCCCACTACACACAAATATCATTTGTGCTTATTGCGTTTGCTTTACATTGTTCAATTTCAAAAAGGCGCAATTTAAAATTATCCATTATTTTTATGTTTCAATTTTGTGCTGTTAGGGGGTCTTTGTCAGTTGCGTTCATATGGATTTTTACTTTTAAATGATGAAACCGATGATAAGGACGCTGATAATGTTTTTCAATTTCTTCTTTTAATTACGCTTGTTGGGCTGCGTTTTAATCATTGCAAAAAGTAACCAATCCTTTCTGCATATTGGCCATTGTCTCTTGCCTATATACATCTCGTTCCTGTGTATCCCTCCACACCCATTCAACAACACTTGTCACTCGCCCATTGCTCCTACGTAAGCGAACAACGTCCTTTAAAAAGCTTGCCCTAGGGATCTTTTGGCACCACTTCCTTCATACTTGTGCCAAGCAGTTTTTGGGGATTCGGAATTGATTTAGAAAAATTGGATACTTTAAAGAATACCATATCGCGATTAAAAAAGAAGTTCCGCTTTCGTAGTTTAAACTTTATCAAATATATTTTAGATCAACCGATCACAGTGTATTAACTTGAGAAGTTCGATGAAAGTTTGGAGAACAACGTAGGAGTTACTCTGCGGAGTAGAGGAGTGGTTGTAGGGCATTCTCTTGGTATTCGGTTGACCTGAGTCCAATTCCCTCGCTGACTCATGCCAAAAGACTATAAAAAAAATAGTATTTAATAGTTCCCCTTCTCATTACAAGAGATAGTATGGAGAAAACGCAGGAAAATTTTCTTATTATGTCCTTGGGCTAGGCATTTAACGAGATACCTCCATCTTGATGTGGCAGACAGATGGTGGGGCTATGCAGTTTACTTGTTGCGGTAGCCCAGTATAAAGAAGGACTGCAAGTTGAGCATGAGCCCATACGCAAGAAAAAGACCGTAGGGGTTCACAAATTCGCGAAGTTTACAGCCACTTTCTTAGATCTTGATTGGATGGTTTTGGCCAATTTTGAATCAGTTTAACAAGTTATAAGAGGTTTTTGATACGTATTGCAAATAATGAACCGAGCCTTTTGTGTTTTGCCATTTCATGCTTGATAAATTGTAAATGTCGTCATAGTTTAATTTTCCTATGACGTTTCAACCTTCCTATGTTGCGCTTGCGGAATCCAAAACACTTCGGTTTGCGCCATAGAAGCGCTACGCAAACTGTAGACCGCGACCAAATTTTTGGGTCATTGATACTTTTTAGTGAGCACCACACAATATCCAATTGCGGGCCACTCAACGAGCACAAGCAAAGAGCATCAACTTTGAAAAATTGAACAAAGATTTTAAAGCTGATCTCGTAAAAAAAAGATTTTTATCTTAAACAGCACTACAAAACAGAAATCAAAACAAAATTTTGCTCAATATTAAGAAAATTTACTTTTAAAACGTTGATCTCCAAAAAATAAAATGGTGGCAAGTTTTGAAAGTTTGTCCAGCATTGGTCTCAATCAGGTTTCTTCAACTCTAGATGGACCTCCAGCAATAATGATTGAAAGGTGGATTTGGGCCACTTTAAGTTTGCTGATCGCTGCTTTATAATGTTTGTTATAAAACAATAAAAATCAATTATGAAAGAATATTTTTCACTAATCACTATGACAACATCAACTTCTTCGAAGTGCTGATTTTGACACGTTTTTGTGCAACTAAAGCTTTAAGAAGGAGCATAGCACAATGGCTTTGCTCCTCCCCAATTAAAAAATCCCAATTTATACAAACAGATGGCCTGCACAACTCAAATAGAACAAAAGCAACGACAACCACACGCTTTTTTTATCATCTTTACTTACAGATTATACCTGAGGTTCAAAAACGTTACGCTTTGTGAGATGCGTTGATGAGTTGTTTTAGAACTGAAACAGTCGCAAGGTTTCAATGTCATTGACTTTTTGGTGGGGGTGGTGGGTGGGCTTAACTTGTGTTGAGAGGGTTTTGTTCTTATTTTTGTATTGTAACATCTTTTTAATAGGAATTGACTTTTCGCGGGAACGGTTTTCGGAGGTAGTATGTTGTGGTGATCCGACACGTTCAGTGTTGTGTGTTTTGTTGTAAACTAAATCGAATAAATAGGATTGCTCCTTTCTGCTTGCGTGAATTTTTTATTATGTTGTGTTTTTGCGTTCTACGATGTGTTCTTACGATTTGACACATTCAAACAAACTGAATTAAAATATTCTTTTAACCAACGTAATTTTTAATCCAATACGAAGTGTTAAAATTTCAGTTCGCATTTATAAATGCAAAATTTTTTAGATCAAAATATCAGATTTTTAGGTCGTACAAGTAGTTGCCCAAATAAATAGTTTTTGTCTTAGATTAAATTCAAGTCTCAGATGAGCTGATGACATGAAGTTTCAAGTCGGTAAATTCAGTGTGCCTGCTCCTTTACCAAATTCAATTTGCTTTACAGTGAAATAAAAAACGTTCTTGATGAAGCCATTTTCCAAAAAATTAAAAGCTATTTTCTAAAAATTTAGACCTCCCAAGCTAGATTCAGGGCTAGTGTGTGGGCGCTAGATAGTCCGGCAACTGGAGCCACAGCCAATGCTATTTTACAGTGGTTTCTCACGCGTGGACACTACTATATCAAGAGAATATACAATTGGATCCCGCTAAATCACGGTTTGTCAAACAGTTTGAGACCAGTGGAGTATGGAGAGTGGGGCTTCTACGTGTGCCCCCCTGAAGTACTCCATAGGAAAACGTTAAATATTTTTTTTCAGTCATTATTTTTGCAATGCTTACAAACAAATAACTAGTTCCACGGCCCCTTGACAAAGCAAACAAAAATTCGTGTTGCCAGCTAATTCGTGTAATCTTTTTTTTGTGAGATAGATTTTTCAAAGCGATAATTTTCTCACAATTGTTCTCTGAAACAAGGTAAATTAACCTCTTTTTTGGAGATCAAATTTTTCAAACCGGTTGTTTTCTCACTTTTTATTTCCAAAACAACGATATTACTTTTATGGAGATCAACTTCTTCAAAGCGCCGGTTTCGACAAGTTTTTGTGCAACTGAGGACAAAAGGGGGATAATGGCACCGTGGTCCCAAGCTCTTCCTACAAATTTTACGTACATCCAAGGGTGTTCCTCCCAGTTTAAGGATCCATGGTTTATATGTTACAGCTTTCTGCATGCTAAAAATAATGCTGGGAGTGGAATTCGAACCCAGAACTTCACAAGCCAGTCAAAAAATGATGAACAGTCGATAGGTGTAGATCAGAATATGGTTTAATTCGAAACTTCCAGCAGAGCTACAACCAGGTGCTCTTCATTTTGCAAGTACATGGCTGCGATTGCCTTTTTTTCGCGATAGTTGCTACGTAATACGTATGCACATATAAAAAGAGCGTTGGCTATTGGTATAAGCCAGTACAAGTGCAGGAAAACAAATCGAGACAAAAAAGTGGAACCGTTGATATAACTACAGAAAACCAATTGCTGATTTTTTTTCAGATTCGCATTACGATTGGTTGACTAAACGGTAGTTGTTATGTTTAGCATTCATGAAAAACAAAGCACACTTTCATCGAAAGAAATTGCAAATTGCAGTGAATTAAGCTCAAACAAAACTACGTTTGCAACAGCAAGCGACCATGGATTTTTCGTTGGCTCAGTAATACTATTTGCAATAGCAATTTATCTGTTAGCTGTGCTTATTTTGTACGTTTGCATGAACGGCTTTGAGGAAAATCCACGGCAAAGGCGATTCACGTCACGTATTTTTTTACGGAAAACGTTTTCAATAAATGGAAAGCTACAGCAAACGCTCCAAGTGTTCAGAACACTAATGTTTTTACTTTGTATTTTCATAGCTGTGCTTTTAATTATCCAAATCTGCCTACAACAAATACTTTCATTCAACGCCACCAAAAACGCAGGGCTGGTTTCCCTCGTGCTAAGATATGTTTTCGGCAGTCAAATCGTCTTGAGTTATTTCTTTTTGTGGATCCGTCAAAGATTATTCTATTCCAGATCCACTCCCTTGAAGAACTTAATCAGGAGAAAAACCTTTTTATCTGCTTTTAGCACTTTCTCTTTATTCATGGTTTTGGCAAACGTGGTTATACAGATGTCACTGGCTTGGTACTGGACAGCATGTACAGTCATACAAGAAGCTTTGACGTGGTTTCTACTGTGTTTGATGGTCCAAGGAACACTATGCGGACTTTATTTTTACCCATTATGGACCGTAAGCAGGGTAAGAAAAAAATATCTTAAATCGTCAAAAGGCAATGAGACTATTTCTGCTGCCAGCAGTGTTAGCAATTCAATTCGACGCTGTGTTATGTTAAGTTGCTTTTGTTTTGTAACCGACTTATCATTTACAATTATTCTAATGTTGAATGAGGCAATGGAATTACACCTTTTATCAGATTCCTTAATGTTTTTCCTTCAAAACATCAACTCTGTAACAAATATAGCTTGTCTGCTGAGCTCGTTTCAGAACTACAAAGTTCTTCTCTTTCCATGGATGAAAATGTGCCAATTTCGAAGACAACAGCGCGCGAGCACGAACAACTCAAAGGAGCAACGGGACACAACTGACAACACACGCACTTGACAATATCGCCATAAATGCAACAGCGTTCACCACCAGGCTGAAGCGTCCGTTTCGCAGGAGGAGGATTTGGATTCAATTCTCTCGCAAAGCCATATTAGACATTAAAATCGATATTGACGATTTCCTTGCTTTGCGCTCTGTAAGAAAAGGGTAACATGGAGAAAAAGCTGGCAAGTTCGCTGGTTATGTCCAGAGTAAGAATCTGAATGTAATTCTTCCATCTTCATGTGACAGACAGGTGATGGATCGAGAAATCAACCAGTCGCTGTTGCCAATTGAACCTGAGCAAAAATGAACAAACTATTTCATCGACGACAAATGGTACAACACTTGAACAGCTTTGAAAAAGCTATTTTAGGTTTTTGTCATTTGACTCTGCCTCTGTGGATGTGGGCGTTGGTAATCGATTTTTTTGACTCTATCTTAAATTGTAGAGATTCTAAACTAGGGGCACCTAAAGTTGTTGCGGTTTGGGGCCATATTTTCACTAATGTGAAGTTTTAACGGGCCGCAAAAAGGCTACTTACTTTTTGGGAGTTTAACGGTTGCAGACAATTTTCACAAGACTAGCTGCGGGATGAAAAGGTTCCTACACGGGTGGCATGCAACCCGCACTTGGAGAACTCTTATTCCACAGGAGGGCGTAATCGGAAAAATTATACGGTCACCATATGGTGCAATACCTATAAAATAGTATTTGCTAGATTATGCCGTATTATGAAGTTTTTGTATACTTATTTGTGAGCTTGTGATATTTCTGATGGATCAATTAAAAGGTGAATACGTGACTGCATGCTGCATTTGCAAAACTACTCATTTAGTCGTAACAAGCAGAAGCATTAAAAGTTGTCTAGAATTATTGTTGTCATCCGCAGTGCGATATAATTTCTTAAACTGTGTGTTTACTTAATAGTTTCAAAAATAACAAATATAGATTTTATCGTTGTCTGCAGCTTAGCTTTTCCTCACATTGCGCGATAATTCACGTCAAGAATGAAGCTGCAGAGTGGGTAAAACAAGAGGTCACTCGAGAACTCGGACCCGTGCATTTAGTTTAGACTCAGACTTGGCGTAGCATGTACTTACTGCAGTGGAGTCGCCACTTCTTAAATAGCCGCTTTATTCAATAGTTTTTAGCGGGGGAACATTTTTCTCTTGCAGCGATATTTTATTCAGCAAACAAAGTTGATTGGTTTGGCACTTTCTGCATAAGCGATTTTGGTAAATTTTACTATCGAGCTATTGCATTTTACATAAAACTTTGCGTTCTTACAATGGCGGATCTTATGAACTTAGAGAAGGCATTGTTTCTCTGCAAGTTTAGATTAAAAATCCTCCATGAATAACTTGACCATTACTTTAAATAGTCACTAATATTTATAAGAGGTCTTCTCAGGCAACTATTTAAGGAGATTACTCTGTCCCATTCACAAAGATATCAAAACCGCAAAGATCAACACCAGGGTTTCTTTAATACGGAATTCTTTGAATTTAAATATTAAAAATTGTACATCAATAAATTCTTTCATTTCACTGCTTACGGCAATTGTACACTAATAAGCTACTTTATGACGCCATAGAAGTTTGATTGATGAAAAGAAGTGTTTATTGGTGAGTCAAAAAATGTGCTGTTAGTTTATTAATAACTCAGTTAGCAATATTAAAATTGTAAGTTACTAAAAATCTTGATGCGACAGAAAAAAGTAAATATTTGAATTTAGATCTTTAACTCACCGATTTTCTAATCTGCTATTCGCTGGCATTCACTAAAGATTGTGTTGCCCAAATGTTAAATTAACAATTGCCATTGAAAATTGCCACTGGCACAAGCCCTGATCAATTTTCGGGTGCATGTTTCGACCACTTCAGCGAAAAGCATTTTCAGTCAAAGTGGAATAGTCATCCGACCACATAAATCCAGATTATTATCTTCTTAAATGCTTCTGTATCTGTATCTGTATCTTTTTTATTCATGACCACCACCATTACACACGACACTGAACAACAATAATAATTAGAGAAATGGAGTCAAGAAAAGGAAGAAGCGACACAACGTCAGACGTTAAAACATGCAAATGAAAACAGTGGATCCATAAAACTAGAGCAATAGTTGCATGGCCGCTAAACCCTAAATTCAGGCAATTAAAGAACAGTTTAATTGAATTGAAAAAAAAAACAAAAAAACAAACAGAACAAAACAAAAACGCAGGAGTTTTTACAGCTGTAGATCATATTATTTTGTAAATAAGAAGTAAGAACATTCGAAATAGTAAGGATCAGAAAGATGACCAGTGCGAGACACGGTTACGTAGGTGGTCAATGGGTGGCGCAACCGGCCTATAAGGCTGTTTTTTAGCTCATCTGAGCATGGTGAGGAAAGAAAAACCACCCTGGAAATGAAACCTCACCGGGTCCGGAAACCCTTTCATTAAGTAACTGGTCGAAAGAAAGAAAAAAAAAAAAATCTACGAAACACATGTACATTATTAACTTACAAGACACGTAGCTTAGCTCACCTCAACACAAAGATTTTAATGTGTTACCTGAGAGTAACAGTTCATCAATAAGTAGTTCGTCCTACAGCCCTAGTTCTTACGTTTGCGAGAATGTTAGTAGTTTGTTACTTGCAGAATTAAAAGAGTAAAATTTTACCTTCACTTCGCGTACCTGTATTTTTGATGAGAAAGCAGTGTTGAGAGGAGCCAAGCGTTAACATACGACACAACAACATAATCATTTAAACAGATGATAATCCTATTTTACATTAAGAGATGATATCTGCAATGCACATACTATACTTGATTATAATAATGTGGTTGTCATGTTTCAAGCACTAATTGCTCTGCCAAGTGGTGTTACATATAAAAATAGCACTGTTCTATAAATTGTGAATTTAACAACTGCCAACTGTTGTGTTAGAAATTGGCCTATTATGTTGTAACATATTAAAATGTGGGTAGTATTACTATTCTTTTACAGTCGAAAAAATTAGAAGGTGATGATGCTCACAATATAAGGTTAGAGTATACTAAAATATTCAAGTTTAGGTAGTAGTAATTTGGTAACATGAGTTTCGATTGTTATCTTCTTCTTCTTCTTCGTATGGAGGCGATGTTTCTTAGATTGTTATTATTATAATCCATTGCTGCCCAATGTCCAATGTTGCAAGAAGTTGTTGATGATTGGTTGTTGTATTTGGAAGCCTTAGAAGAATCGCCCCTGCATGATGATGATGATGTTTCCTTCGATCGCACCGCGTACATTATCTGTAAGCAAAAGAAGCGAACCAGCAATCTGTTCAAATACCAATGGAGTTTGTGCACAAGTAATTTCGCAACTTTGCGCTGAATGTGACAACAGACATTTTTTCATTTTTGAAAAAAATTGGCAATTTGCTCCAGATGGCGGGACCTTGGTACGAAATAGACTGCTGACATAAACTGCTAGAGCAAGGTTTTGGTATTAATTTAGATCTATTTCTGGTATTATATTGTGAAATGCTTTTTACAAATACATTTCGAAATACGTCAGGATTTTTTCCAGAGTTCTGTTTGAACATAAATACTGCAATCTCCTTAGTGAGTAACTGGTTTATAGTAAGTAGCTGGTGAGTTTTTCTTACATCAGTTACATCTCTGTAGTGCCTTAGGTTGCATGCCATCCTTATGAATTTGTTGCATGTTTTTTGTAGTTTATTTATCAATGTTTTATTTCCAATGCACCAATTAGTAATACAATATTGTAAGTGACTGTTGATTAGAGAGTGGTACAAAGTTAACATGGAGCCTTGCCTTAGAAAAGGTTTGATTCTGCTTACCACGCCAAGAGTGGACCTTAATTTATTTTGAAGATGTCTAATATGTCCTGTCCAAGTTAAGTGCTCATCAATATGTACACCTAGAAATTTCATTGTAGTAACCTGTTCAATTTTTATATTTCTAAGTGTAACAGTTAAGTTAGTAGGAGGTGGTTTAGATTTAGAGGATCTGAATAGAATGCATTTAGTTTTAGATACATTTATTGAAAGATTATTGGCTACCATCCATTTGTCAATATAGTGCAACTCTTCTTGAGCACGTTCATAAAGTGTTGCTATGTTTTTATTTTCTAAAAATATGCTTGTGTCATCTGCAAACATAACGGGATCGGAGAATTTTAAACAGTTTTGGAAATCATTAACATAAACTAGAAATAACAATGGGCCTAAATTTGAACCTTGAGGAACCCCTCTTGTCACTGGGTTGATTATGGTTGATAGAGTGCCATTACATTCCACTTGCTGCGTTCTACCAGTCAGGTAACTCTTAAATCAGTCATAAGCTATGCCTCTGACTCCATAATGTTGCAATTTGTGAAGCAGTATATCATGATCTATTGTGTCAAAAGCCTTAGACAGGTCAAGAAAAATACCGAGTGTGGGTACTTTATGGGAAAGGGATTCGGTTATTTTGTGTACCATAAACGTTATTGCATGTGAGGTGTTATGATGTTTTCTAAAGCCAAATTGATGGACAGAGAAAAAATTACTTTGGTCCAAAAATGTGCACAGACGCCTATACATAATTTTTTCCAAAATCTTTGAAACATTTGATAACAAACTTATAGGCCTGTAGTTATTAATGTTGCTGCTGTCACCTTTTTTGTAGATTGGACATACTTTAGCAAGTTTGAAATCATTAATGAATTCTCCTTTGCTGAGCGATAAGTTAAAGATGTGGCTTAGTGCAACTAATATGTTATCTGGTGACGACTTCAATAGCTTTGATGGTATTTGATCTATGCCAGCACTTAATTTGGATTTCATGCTATGCAATATATTTGAAATTTCCATGGGACAAGTAGGCCATACAAACATTGTCGAGCGTGAGGATGGTTTTAAATATTCACTGTATTTGGCTTCACTAGGTGGAAGTTCATCCATCAGTTTGGAGGCTATGGTGGAAAAGTGGTTGTTGAAATGATTTGCAAGAGCCTGTGGTTCATATATTTCTTTACCATCAATTTTGAGTTTTTTGCAATCAGATTTTCTTTGTTTTCCAAGCAAGTTGTTAATAAGACGCCATGTATTTTTTATATCACCCTTGAATATGTTAAATTTTGACTTATAATAAGTCTGTTTTTTCTCTTTTATGATTCTGTAATAGTAATTTCTAGCTTGGGTAAACAATGTTTTTGAGTGGTTTGTTTTGGTTTTCATGTAGTGTTTAAAAAGGTTTTCTTTATTGTCCAGCGATTCCTGAGCTTCTCTATCAAACCCACTCTTGTTTGGTTTGTTTTTAAAACTGACCTTCTTTAATGGAAACGATTTTTCAAAGTCAGTCATATACTGCTTTTTCAGCTGATTGTATGCATCATCGGGATCAGACTTTTCCAAGATAGGAGTAATGTCAAGTTCAGATACACATTGGGTAAACGAGGCTATTTTTGTGTCACTGAAGGAGCGGTAATACTCAATATTTTTAGTCTGTGATTTCTTGATGGACATGCATATCATTGTTACTAGATGATCAGATATTGAGTAAGTAATTATACAACTCTTTAGTTTTTGTGCATTGCAACAGTTAGTCCAAATGTGGTCTAGGAGTGTGCCATTGGTTTGTGTGATTCTAGTTGGCCTATTGATTAATGACCTATATCCATTTTCCAACATTACTTCAATGAAGTTGCCAACATTAGGTTCATCGCAGTCAAGGAGGTTTATGTTGAAGTCTCCAAACAATAAGCATTCCCTTTTGCTTATTTTGTGCAGTGTATTTTCTAGAATTGATTGAAACAAGGATTGGGCATTAGCATCTTTACTAGGAGAGTGGTAAATATTTCCACAAGTTATTGTTTTATTTTTGAACATAATATCAACAAAGATTGCTTCAAATACTTTTTCATTCATTATTTCTAGGTCAGTACGACGAGAGTAAACCACATCATTTTTGATATAGAAACCTACTCCTCCACCTCGAAATTTTGATCGAGGGTTAGATATGAATATGTAATCCTGTAAGTTTGTGTGTGGTCCTGATTGGTTTGGCTTTAGCCAAGTTTCTGTTACAGCAATTAGGCTCGGCTTAAATGCTAGTGATGATAACAATCCTTCAAGTTTTGCCAAATTTTTGTAGTTGTTTAATGATCTTATATTCAGACTAATAGCAGTGAAGTTGTTATCTGAGGAATTATTAATGTCATTCAGTAAATTGGTATGAGCTTTACTACTGGTTACATATCGATCATTTGTATCAAACAGACAAATTTCATCAACGTCTGTTAAGTCATCACTTTCAGTGCATGTGATTTCATTGAAACCACCAAAACTGCCATCAAATATTTTGTTTAGTTCATAAGCAGATAGCAAGGTAGCGTTAGAATTTGTTTGGTTAGATTTGTACAATTCATCAAATTCAACATCAGAACAAGAAGAAAAGGGAAAAGAAAAATCATTGCACAGGTTACACTTCCAGGTGCCTATCCCATTATTATTTGTTTGACTGTCCTTACCAGTGCATTTAACATGAATTATCTGTAAACATTGTGAGCAGATTAATGATTTTTGGTTTTTTCGAACTGTTTTCAAACAATTGCAACATGTTTTATCAGGTTGTTTTGGCATAAGATAGTTCAAAACTCAGAGCAAAATAAGTTCTGTAAAGAAAAGAGCTTGCTGAAGAAACTGTACAGTTGGCTAGTAGACCAGGCTATGATTATGTAACAACTACTTAGTTTAGTTTGGCTAATTTGCATTTATCAGTTGCAAAAATTACGTAAATATTTCCGGCATATTCGTTAGTTACACAGAAGCAGCATGATGATGAGCAATGCATAACAATACAACACTAATGATATGAAATGAATACAGGATTTAGTACTAATATCTAGAAACTATTTATATCTTATCATTAACAATAGCATCAATATCACCAAAGTCTTCAATTACTAACCTTTTGTTGTCCTGAATGCAGTATACATTACCATTGGTCGTCCACACATTGAAAAATCCAAATGCTTTCCTGGCCTCCACCACAAGTTGTAGTCGACGTTTCGTGAGGGACTCTGTGATCGACAGCTTTTCCACACTTCCATCAGATTTCAACCTCCGTTTGTTGTTGTACACCAGGTCCCGTACTGATCTCCTCACGAATTTGATGATGATAGGTATCACTCCCTTTTTCCTGGAAGGAAGTACATGACATGTATCAATATCATGAGATTTGATTTTATAATCAAGTGTTAGCCTAGCATTTAATTTTCCAGTTACATATTTTTCAAAATCGACGTAACTCCCCTGCATTGGAATGTTCTTGCATCCATGGAGGATCAGGCAGTTGCGTCGGCCGTACTGTTCCAGGTCATCAATTCTCATCTCATTCTCTCTTGTCGCTCGTGCCACCTCCTTCACGATCTTCTCCAACCTGTTGATAGCCTCTTCCATATTCTTGAGCTGCTGACCTTGGGTGTCGTTTGCAGTATTACCATCACCTGCAACAAAAGACAAACTGGCAGAACCAGCAGTTTGGGGTTGCAGGTACTGTTCAGCATACCTTTGTTGAGTGGACTTGATAGTCTGGATTTCCTCCATCACACTCTCCAGGGTATACTTACTTCCGACCACAGCCATGACAGATATCCAATACTTTACAAAATCAAGATATTCTCAAATTTAGCCTATAGGAATATTAGCCTAGAACTACTACCAACTTAGCATAAAACTCAGCAGATCATCTGAAACTTATTCAAATAGAATGAATTGATACATCAAAAATGCGATGCAAATATGTACAAGCAAAATCAAGTTAGCCTACTTTTTCTGGTTTATTCGCGACCTAAAATTTTAATACTTGTGCAGACCTGTTACTTTGGTACTTTGCAAAAATTTAGCGACCAAAAATTTTAACACTTGTACAGACCTGTTCCTTTGATTCTTGCAAAAATTTAGCGGTCTGGCTAAATAAGTTGTTTGGTGGTAGGCTCATTTTACAATTAGGTGCAACTCCTCTTGTATTTGTACTTGAGACATCAAGTCCCTTGGCTGCACCTGTATGTCTCGTTCACGACGTAGCAGCACAAAAACGGCCAGGCTTGTCCCCAAACTCCTTGCACATGATCACCCTGTTGGTCTGATTCCATTTTTATGGAAAAATTTCCTTCATAGGTACGATTTTACACAGTGATACATATCTTTTAGAATAATTTCCTCAGAAACTTTGGATTTCATAAACTATGCCCTCCTAATACCGACTTTCCTGCTCCTGGTATAAGATTGCCTTTGTTCACCAACAGCTATTATTTAACAAAGTTTTATTAGTTCCATCACTACGTGCACGCATGTATAAACTCAATGTTTTAGAAGAACGCTCAAGTGAAAGATGTGAGTACAGGATTAAGTGGTAGGTGTAATGGGCCAAAAACAAGATTACTGCTGATTACTTTTTTGTAATAGTAGACTAAGCTATATGTCCGAAAGTAGCGTTCTTCGACCTTTTTACAACAATACCTTCACCGCTCGTCTGAATTTGTACTTCACCTCGCCTGCATCAAGAGGTTTCATTTAGCCAGTTCGCGCGAACCGTTTCTTACAACTTTCTGAGTTCATGGAACCGGTTTTTAAAAATATTTCGGCGTAAATTTTCAATTTGAAAATTTCGATCTCCAAGAAAAAGGTCTGCGCCTTGTATTGTGGCAACATTCAACAACTTTTTTTCAAATAGAATCTGTTATTACACCTTCTAAATGCCACCACTGCTTACATTCACTTTATTCGTCACTCAACAAACACAAATAGCAAAAACTTATATTACTTTTTCAAGGGATTAGCTTTTCGAATCATTTTTGTCCCAAAATAAAATTGAAAACCTCTTCTTTTTGAAAGTGTTTTTATGGAAGTCTTTGTTCACCTCCATAAAATATCTGAGATGAAAGTTATAGCTTAGTGCATAGCTCATGTTCGAACGATGTACACAATTATACCAAATAGAGCATCAAGCAACAATTGATCATCAGAAACGAGCATCGTGACTTTTATGCAGTAGTTAATGTAATTAGAGTTTGATCAATTACAATTTGTATACAATGAACTATTAGTAGTTCTTGTTTTTGGCCCATTATAAATCTAATTCGCGTTGAATGTTAGCTTAACTGAATAATTATTATTCTGTTTGTGTTCAAGCAAATCAACTACACGCTCCAAATCTGTAGCTGACTTGCCGGCGCTGCCGGAATCGCCCGCAGTACCTGCCATCAATGATGTCGAGATTAACAATATCGGTTCACACCGCCAACCCGGCATCACCCAATGGATAGTTTTGAAAGCTGCAATAAAAGTTTATGCTTGTTGACACAGCCAAATCTTGTTCCGAAACAAAACTATCGATTTCTGAAACGCAATTGATTAAAAAATATTATGGGGATTGCTCATAGCCACTGCATGTTTCTCAAGTTACTGGAGTCCCTGGCCAGGTCTTACTTGCCCTGTTTTCAGCATAAAGGTTCTTAAACCTAGCAAACTTTTATCCGTTAAATTCAGTAAGTGCTTCAAAGCATACAAAACTTGTGGAAGAGCGCCAAGGTGATTAGTAACCATTTTTAGGATTAAGTTATTAAATATCAGGCCCACTACTAACTACTTTTTTGTAACTGTAGGTGTATTTGTATAAGCTAACTCCTCTGGCTGGGCACATGTTGCTTGGTCCTAGCATGAATGCAGCCAGGCAAATACCAAACTAACTCGAAATGAACCACTTTCAGTTGAATTATTACAGTTGCATGGCCCCCATCAGTAATGTCGAGGTTGAGAATATCAAATCAACCGGCTGTCCCGGTTCACCCAATTGGAAAAAAAACTTGTTTCTACATTTAAATACCTTGCAGCTCGACAGTAATAATTTGTAGCAGAAGATAAAACAAGACATCTTTGCCCCTTCTTTTTGTAGGAAATCACCAAGTTTTTGCCTGGAGTAGGCTACTTTTTAAAATTTTTAGATTAGGCCTACTCGTTTTGAAAATGTTAATAGATAATGCCAAAGAACCATGCTTTTGAGAAAGAACAGTCAAAACATTACTAAAAGACTTAGGTACATGTAGTTTTCTATTAGAAATTGCAGTTTTGTGAAGCCAGCAATCAAAATTTTGAGTGTTGTTGAGCGGAGGGCTACTTTTTTGGAGACTTTATTTTTTTGATAAATCTTTTCAAAAATTTAAATAGACAAAGACAAAAAAACCATACTTTTGAGGAAAAACAGTCAAACTGTACCAAAGATCTAACTTTTTTTAAAAATTGCAAGTTTCTCAGGTCCAGTAGGATAATTGTTCAAATAAAAATTGAATATGATTTATGGCAACCTAATTTTGATTAGCCGTTCTTAGATTCGTTCTTGTTCATCCTTAGCCCTAACTAAATGGAGTTACATACTGTTGGAAAGCAAATTTTCTCAGCTTTCAAACAACACTAATTGCTTATTGCTTTTCATAACTTTTGTATATTAAACTTGCCTGTTTTTACTCAACTTACCACTTTATGGGAAAAAATCACACAACAGCAACAGCTCTTAAAGTTCAATTCGTTTAGAAAAAAACAAATAGTAATGGCACATGTTCTATATCTTGCATCATAATACAAGGTATATTACATGTACCATTGCGGAATTATCGAAATTGCCTCAAAATACCTTTCAGTTTGTTGAAGCGGTACTGAAAATGGGTTGAGAAATGAGGCCACCAATCAGTCTTTAAGTAAACTAATTTTGAAATACTTTTGCTATTTTTGAAAAATCATCCTGAGATGATCTGTGGTACCGAAAGTGTGTATTGATGGTACCAGAGCATTATGACATCATTGAGTAGTTTGAAGCGTGCAGGAGAAAAGGCGAAGAAGCACGCTTAGAAGACTTACAATGCTTCAATGAAAAATCTGCTGTTGCATCTTCAATTGAACTTTAATTGTTGTAGAGTTTGCTTTATTGAAAGTACCCTGTAAATATCTCCCGAAAAAGCTTATAATCGCCTTTCTACGATCAGTAGTTTTTGAGAACATACAAAGAACACATTGTGCAATCAAACAACAGCTGTAATGTCATCGTAGACCCGAGAAAAATAAAATGCTTTTTAACTAAATAAGTTGGGGGCTCTGGCTTTTGCTTGAGAAAAAACGGTTTTCTTATGTTAAGAAATCCAGATTCAGAAAATACCTTTGAATATGACGCCATGATGCCGTCACGGACCTTTTATGCGAAGCTTTTCCTGGGGAGGTGATTGATCGTACCAAGTTTGATGTTTGTACGCCCAGCAGTATAGATGGAGTTCAAACATAGACACACACACACAGTCTGAAAGTATTAGGCTTATACTATAGATTTGTTACTAAATTAACTTTTTCTAGAAAATATAGAAATTGGTAGTTGCTAATTTGAAATTTTCAAGACGATCTCCAATTGAGAGGAATCTGCCTCCAGTATCACACCAAGGAAGAATAGAAAATTTTGCTAAAAAACGATCACCAACATCATACGGTACCATAGAGCAATCTATTACATCATGTCAATAACCCGCGACCGGTTTTGACCTTATTGGGTCTCTCAGGCAGGTGTAAAAAACACTCAGTAATAAACATGTAAAAAAAGGACAAATTTGCCATTGGGTGCAAAAAGAGGCATACAAAGCAATGTGATACAGCAATACCTATACCATGGGAGTCTCATTTAAGGTCACACACACACACACACACATGACATCATGGATATGACATACTTTCACTTAAATTTTTGAAAGATAGTATTTTCTGATTTTAAAGTGAGAGAACAGTATATCGTGATCATAAAACCAACCTACATTCTTCTAAACGCTTATTACATATCTATTAGTTTCCATTGAAGGTTGAAACAATAGAAGTAATATACAAACCTATCTGTTGGTAACCATTAAATTTGCGTATTGAAAGTTAAAAGTAAATTACCGTATTTGCCGGACTATAAGCCGCACTTAAAAACTTAAAATGTGTTTTAATTTAAGGGGTGCGGCTTGTAGTCAGGTGCGGCTTATAAGTTAACTTTAAAACCAGAAAATTTTTAAAAACCTAAATCTATTTTTTAAAACCAGAAAATTTTAAAAAACCTGAATCTAGTAATGGCTAGGAACACCAGTCCATTCAATTTATGTTTTACCGGTAAGTTTCCATTTGCTAATAGATAGTCTTGTTTCGTCATAATTTTCATAACAAGTTATAAAATGCTTGAATATTTCTCTAGTTTTAAAAATGCGGTTTATAGTCCGGTGCGGCTTATACCGCGGTGCGTTTTTTTCTGGGAAAAATTGGTGAGGTGCGGCTTATAGTCCGGCAAATACGGTAATTAGCTTAAGGCTTTAAATTTAGCTACCAGCAGATCCATAGACAATACAATCTGACTTTTAACATGATGCTTATACTATAAACAGATTTTCTTATATGTTATATAATTTTTTATATGATTTTCTATAAACATGACTTTAAACAGATTTTCCTTCTGCAACAAGTAACGGTACCATTACCGAAACTCAGACAAGTGGGTCTTAAACAAGTCCACCATAGTAATCCAAAAAATCTTGCCAAATATCAATGCAAAGCCATTTTTCCGTGTAGTTCAGAGTCATCAATGCGGGAAAGATGACGGAATAGATTTATCACTTCATTTTTTAGCAATTTTTTTGTAAAAGCAAACTAGTCTTCAACTACAAAAATTAGACAAAATTTAATTAAAAATGCTTCAGAAGGATCATAATAACCTTTCAAAAAAATTTTTAACAAAAAGCACTCGACCAATAAAAAAGAACGGGTACTTACATTAGATATTTAACACAAATAGCGGAGGATTTTTGCTTATAGATGATGAACAAGCAGAGAACGTATAACGCAATTGAATATCCGGTAATCAATCGATTTTTCCAACCCTGAGTAAATAGACTTTACTATTTACGCTTGCCTTAATCAGAACGGCTGCTGTAACAGACAGCATTTCGACGAAACAAAGCTGTAGCAATGAATAGGTATAAATAGGACCATCGGCCGTATTTCGGGTCATCGCCTGTGCATTAAGACTATTCTCACTCACAAAATTTCTATCATTTTGCGAAATCAATCCATTCCTTCCAATAAGTATAAACGCACAGAATCAAAATTGGGGTGGAAAGCTTGATGGATTTATTGCGACAACCGCCACTCATTCACGAGTGATACGGCTTCGCAGAGTACTGACAGACCTTCCACCAAGTGGATCTAGTATAGATCCCGCAAGTGTGGCGGTCTAAGCTATGCTTTATTAAAGGCCTCTAGCTTCTTGTCGGTCACCAACTGCACTGAAGAGACCTGATAGGTCGAAACAGTGTCACTGTCTGCAGTTTTGCTAAGTGCATCGCTAGCCTCTTGCATTACTATTAATGGATTTTGTTTCACAATTACAGAAATAGTTACTTGGTAGGCTTCTTTCACAACTTGGAGCAGCTATCCTCGTAGTGATGTTTCCGATGGCAAGTTCTTTGACTGCACCTCTGTGCCTTGGTGTCGAAGTAGAGGAAAAGGTGTTATACCTTGCTAGCGAATCAAGGGGGAGTTGTAGGGTATGCATTCTCCTAACAATCTTTGTTATAGTCTTAGATTGGTGAACTAATTTGTTTGTACAGGGTGCGGTAGATATATCTCCCATATTTTAAAGGCTGTTAAAGAGGAAGAAATAACATTTATAAAAAATTAATGCACTATTGTTTAAACGGAGAGCTTCAGTTTGTGATTATTAGGTTTTAAAAATTTCATCCTCTAAATAGTGACCTCTACTCGTTATACCCTGTCGCAGACGATTTCTGAAGTTTTCAATTACCCGAAAGCCATTCCAGGTGGTATTCCTACAAACTTTAGACAAATAGCATCCTTTGTAACTAAAACCTTTAATGTCACTAAAGTGGCATCTTCAGTGGTGGGCGATTGATGTTGGTAGATCTCAGCTTTCAAGTAACCCCAGAGAAAAATTCAGAGGGGTTGAGATCGGGCGAGCGTGCTGACCGTTGAATGTCTCCGCATAAAGAAACCAAACGTCCTGGACACGTATCTCACAGAACTTCCCATGATCTTCTTGCTTTGTGTGCGGTTACCCCGCCCTGATTGCAAAGTTTACAATGTGAGAGCATTTAGAGAATGTAATTTTTAAAACCTGATTATCAAAAATTGTAGCCCTTTGTTTAAACAACACTGACATTAATTTTTTGTAAATATTGTTTTTTCCTCATTTTGTCCACCTCTAAAATGTGGGAGGTATTTCTGCCGCATACGGGTATTTCTCTCGAGAAACAATTTGTTTAGGAAATGGGATTTCCAAAAAAATTGATTTCCAAAACAAGATTTTCTCTTCCATTTAGATTTGGCAGCGGATGAATTTACACTTTTCACCCTTTGAAACAAGTTTTTTAATCCGCTACTGCTAGTGTTAGCCAATATTTTTTGCATTTGATTACGTTGGTGTAATGACCAATTTTAACCTTTTCCGGTCCTATGTCGCCTCTGAGGCGACATTGGTTTTTTCCCCTATAGGTCCTATGTCGCCTCTCAGGCGACAAGGTTTATTTTAAAAGTCTCTGAACTTCTTAGCTACTCCTGACATCTGTTTGCTTTTCAAGCGTTACGAGCTTTACTAATCCGCCAAAAAGAAGGTGTTCGACACCATAGAGACCTCTGTATTAGTAATTATAATACCGTGGTTATGGGTTACATGATTTCCCAGAATCTCTTGATAAAATCTTGCTCTTCCTAGAATTACATGATTTCCCAGAATCTTTTGATAAAAAAAATAACTCTTGCTTTTCCTAGAATAACTTTATAAGAAAACAAACACTGTTGCTTGTAGTGGTTTTACTGTCAATTATTTCTTGTTCATCATGGCTAAAAGGATTGTGCGGTCTGTTCAAATCGTAAAGTAAAAGGTGGAAGAAAAGAAACCGTGTTTGTGTGCGTCACTTGCACCAGGAAGCCAGCCCTATGTGTTGGGGATTGCTTCGAGAAGTACCACACCCAAAAGGACTACCAGATGTAAATCAAGTAAATAAAACCTTTTTTTTTCAAGCGTCGATTTTTTATGCATGCCAAAACGCTTTTCAAAATCAAATTATTAAAAAAAAAAGTTGGACCTGGCTAAAACCTAAGGCTCTCAAAAATAGGACCGGAAAGGTTTAAAGAAAAAATTTGCTTCATACCATAGGTACGATGGTATATTATGTGACTATGATGGTACAAAGTGGTGTACACCTACTGATCTACTTTCTTCTATTGATTTACCCTCAAAATTTGGATTTTATAAGCTTTGCCAATAATATCGTCCTCCTTGCTGATAGATTAAGACTATGGCTCCTCACAAAAAGCAAATGCCATAGATTCATGTGGAAGAACGCTAAAGTGATTGATGTATTTACAAAAGTTAGGCTACAAAGTAATTGGCAAACTACTTGCAACTTTTTCGCAATTGCAAGCCTGGCAATAAATCTTAAAGCTTCTGTAGAGTAATTCATTCTCCCTGTATAAACGCAGCCAGGAAAGGGTAAATTGATCCAGAGCCCACAATTCAGCATATACAGTTCAGTTGTGGCAAAAAGTTAGATAGTGGCTTGAGTGTATAACTCACCGACCAGTTTTTTGTGCAAAAGAGTAAAGAGTTTTCAAAATTCTTCAAAATTTTACATTAAAAACTCGGATTTTATTTCACTTTGCTACACGTGACAAAAATGCCTAAAAGGTTGAGTGCTACATGACTGTTCTACATAGGTATTCTAACGTCAGCTATCATAATTTTCGTACTTGCCACTGCATTATTGCACTACCCTATTTAAAGCGACTAGAACTGAAATATGTCATTGTACTTTACAGGCGACATATCGGTAATAAGCTTCCAGCCTCTGCTTTTAAAATGATAATGAATGGTAAGTGCAGGTCTGTTGTCATTACAGTGGCACCAAACAGCATTATGACAAAACGAAACACAGCTCTTTTGAAGCGTCCAAACAAAATGCTAAAGCATGCTTTAAAAAAAACGCTTAAATGGTTATTTGCTTCTTGCTTTGTTGCTGAAGCTAGGTGTTAGAGAATTGTTTTTATTGGAAGCACCTTGTTAATGCCTTTCAAACACGTTGTCATCAGCTTTTCTACGGTCAGTATTTTTGTAGAAAACAAATTTCACAATCAATTGTTAATTATGTCGTCATCCTACTTGCCAAAAGGGTAAAATTTTTTGAAGTGAATACGTCCGGTGCTGATTTTCGTTTAAGCATAAAACCGTTTTCCTGCGTTAAGAAATACAAACCAAAAAAATTACGTTATTTAGTGACATGATCAACCCCCTTACAACACTCACTCCAGAATGGCAATCACGCGTGGAAGTTTTATGCTGGTCCGTCCAGTGATTTCCGAGTAGTTATTATAGAGGTACAGACAAAATTGCGCTTTACAGCACAGATGCCTGCTATGTTCCATAGGTTTTGTTCTAAACCCCACAGCTTATTTTAAACCTAGCATTACGTATGCACTGCCAAAGGAGCAGCAAATTAGATCTCCTCTGAATCCATTGTTCTTCTTTAACGATAAAACTAGCACTGTTTTAAGAAGTCAAAGTATTTGTATTCCAATTGTCTACCAACAGCTATGCTCTGTATGTGACATCATAATTTGTATTTTCTTTTTTGGTTTAACCTTTAGTTGCGAAGCAAGAAAGCACTCACGAGAACTCGATTGATGCTTTTGCATGCCAAAAGTTAATCGAAAAAGCCAGAAGTTGAAAACTTTCAAGTCAATACGGGTAATAATACTGTATGATTATGCTGCTCTGCTTCAAAAAAATTTTGGTAATCAATGATTACCGAAAATAGAAAATTCAATTCAAAAAATTTAAGACTTTCTTTTTTAGAAGTATGCATAAAACAAATTAAAAATTAGTAAGTAACACTAAGCTTAAAATTTAGCCGCGATATCGTCGAAATACGAGAAGATCTAGATGAAGTAGGATTGGGCAAGAAGCATTCCTACTCGAGAAGATATAGGTCAGCCTGGTGATGAGAAAGTTGTTCCATCAACTGCAATCTTTTGCCCTAAGGGACTAGCTCGGAGATGAAGACCAGTGAGTCTATTCATCACGCTTTGAAAATACCGGTTTTTGTTTGTCGTTCATCTTCACTCAGTTATAATCTGAACTAGCGCTCTTCAATCGGGATTTAGCGAAACCCTCGATTTCCATGAAACATTTAGAAGGATTTCGCAAGGGTTCCTTCTTCTGAATTTTACTTGAAAAAATATAACATTTTTTTTCAATTTTCGAAAATATATTGGGAAAACTTAACGGCTGTACTGTAAACGCATCATGTGATCATCCTTATTGTGCATTTTGTTTGATTTTAGAAGCGCTATTTCATTCTAGGTATTATTGCGTGACAAATGCTCTACAAACCAAACAGTAAATTTTCTAAATAAGATAGAAAATAGCAGTGGTTAGACGACCAAAGAATACATTCGACTTTTGGTTCACTTTTTTCTAGCTGCAATGAATCCAGATGTGCGGCGCATCCTCAAAGAAAAATATAGCGTGAGCAGAATTCGATTTCACTAAGTTGATTACCTAAAACAGAAATCTTGAAGTTGAAAAAAGGCAGAAGCAACGAAACGTTAGAGAATATATATGGTTTTCTGAAACCAAACTGCCAAAATAAATACTTTCGTAAATTGATTTCCAAAAAATTTTTAAGTAACAAATGGGTGAAAGCAACGAGTTTTACCTAGGTTATAGTACAAAATCTTTGTTGTACCTAAACGAAAAACTTGCTCGATCACCCCCAAATTTTCTCTCGCTTACCCCAGTTTAGAAATCCCTGATCAAGATTTTTATGAAGGAAAGCCAAAGCCAATGCAGTTCTCATAAATGTTTTTGCGATTAGGGTTCCTTGGCGTTTGTAAAACTACAGCAATGGTTCCACGACGCCAAAAAAGTTGAAGGGCACTGGTCGAAACTCACTGACTAAGGCTCCCAGAGCTCTCTTAAGCAGCTTTGGTTTTGTTCGGAGGAAGCTGAGCCCCCCTGATGATGTAGAACCACATAATCAATCAAGCTGAAATCTGTTTGGTTATTCAGTCAGAAAATTGAGCTGCCAATAAGGGACCTCGAATTACACACCTTATTGAAGAAGAAAGGTATTGGGGCACATACCACTCAAAACTTACCCAAGCTAAATTTCACAGTCGCTAACCAAAGGCGATTACGCTATTTACTGCACTTAACAGAATTTAACATCATTGTCTTTGTGATACAAACATGTGGTTCTTCAACGTTTAATAAGGACTTGTAATTGTTTCAAAATTTATAAATAAAACACAAAATAGATACCGGAATTATGCTTAAAATGAAAGGTTGTTGGAATAATATAATTTTTGAGTGGGTCCACAGGTTATAAAAGCAATACCGCACAGATTTTTTAAAAATAAAATTTGTTAAATCATGTGGCTACTTAAATATATCTAATTATTTGTTTGTAAAAAATCGTGTAAAAATGCACTTGAAATGCCGAAAAAATTTTTAAAATATTTCTTTTTACCTTTCTGTAAACTGTTTCTTTTTTTAAAACGTTTAAAAGAAATGCAAAAATATAAACACACATTGTAGAAATGAGATAATTTTATTAATAATATTACAAAAAATATTTGAATAAAGCTTACTGCTACTAGAAGAAGATGATTAAAAATAATTTAACATGTAACAAAATGACTATTTGAAAGCGCTCTTCTTTTTTCCTGTAAAAGTTGTTAATCAGTAGTTATCGTAACTATAACCTAAACTATCACGTACATGCGTCAGTTCAAAATTATCGAGACTAAAGGTAATTGCATACAGATGCTTGAAGATCGGAACAAATAGCCGATCTTCATGTGAGACTCGTGTAAGAATTTACGCAATACACAAGTAAGTTCACCCAACAAACTCACTAAATTTCTGCTTTAAATTTGGCTATTCAGAGATTATGTTGCGATCAGCCTGCTTCCAATTAGTTGTTAACGTTGTGATTTTGTTATTTCCAATGATTTGCTGTAGACTTCAAAGCCAGTTTAAAACAAAAGATCTATATCACTTAAATTTGTCTTTCAATAATTTAACTTCTTTTAAAAAACGAAAAAAGACAGTTCACATACTTGGCTACCAGCTTAACATAAGCTTTTCCGGAACTGAAAGTGTTGTCAATGTAATGACAGAAGTAGATATACCGGTATATATTGCTAAAGCGGCATACGAATGTGACACACAGGACCAAAAAAGTTTCGGATTTTTTTAGTCAGGACGTAGATAAGCCATGCCTATTGCCTCAAGTTCATTCTCCCATATCCATTGCCCCTTACTTATTGCGCGGTGGCCATTGCCCCATGCTCATAGCCTCATGCTTATTTCTAATGTCCATGGCCTTAAGCCCATCGTCTCATAATTTTTTTTTTATGTCCATAACTCCATGCACTTTTTTCTTGCCCATTGCTCCATGCGTGTTTCATTGCCCCAAGCCTATAGTCTCATATCCATTGTATCACGATCATTGTTTTATGCCCACTACGCCGAGTTTATTTTCCAACACCCATTGGCTCACGCCCAATTCCCCTAGTCCATTGCCCAATTTATTCTCATGTTTGACATCGTCTTGACGGTATTGCTATGACGAATGAAGTCTTCTCGCTATTTGTAACAACAAGAGAATAAAGAAACAAACATGAAAAGTTTTACAATTTAATAGAGACCTCGTTTTATCGTATAACTGACTCTTAGTGTAGTTTCCTAAAAGAGAAAGAGTGTTCGGCAGAAAACATGGCTTCAAAATTTTCATGCTGAGCTAGGCCTCGAGATGGTACATCTTGGGGTTCTTAACTATTCCACTTTAAAATTTGTGTTTGAAATTTTATGTGGTTTTTGTTCCTTAATCTTAGGAACCCTTTGGTGTTGGGACCCAGAGAGGACGGCCTCATTAATATTATGGTATAGAGTGTAGTAGTAAGAGGGTTCATCTTGCAAACGTTGTACCTGGGTTCAATTCCATTGTCGAGTCATAAGTTACCTTAAAAGCGGTACTCGCTGCTACCCTGCTGGACGCTCAGCACAAAACAAATTACGAGTAGAAAAAGCCGGAAAGTTTGGTTGTTCTGTTCTCGGGTAAAGCACTCAACGGTATTACTCCATATTTTTGCGGCAGCCAAATGGTGAGGTCAAGTTTCTTCTACTCGTCCAGGTGTTCCAGGCTGGCACTCAGAGCATGAGTTCAAGAGCATTAATAAATAAATGAATAAATGATAAAAAAGTAGCTCCCTAATGTAAACTACCTCTCTGCTAGACCCAGCTCTGTCTAGAAGTAGTGTTGATGAAGCGCACCAATTATTGCAAATGAGTTTTTTGTTGCTATCTCCAAAGCTTTGAAGTAAATTTTCATCTATGTACATCACTTGCGGTTCTATTCAGACAATTTTGTGTTTGCTCAATAAATCATTTTGCTTGTCGCTAGATGATGCTATCAAGTCAATATTCTCAAACAAGCATTTAAATCAGGGTTTCTTGAACTGAGGAGCGGATAAGGTTTATAAGGGGAACGCGAAGGTTACGGTGCCATGGTCCCCATTTTTGTCCCAGTTGTAAGAAAATTTGTTGAAATCAGCTCCATGATAAAACGGATAGAAAAATGAAATAAAAGATTTTTAAGTAGGGATGAAGATCAAAGAGCGGGAAAATGACCGCTTTGAAAAAGTTGAACTTCAAAACAAGGTTTTTGCGTATTAAAAAGGGGCATTGGCTTTTGTTAGAATAGTAGAGAATGATTACTTGTCAATACATTTGGGAATTCTTTATTTATACAATAGACATGTGATAGCAATCACAATATTTATACCATAAGTTCATTTTTACGCCCACACTTTTAAGTGTTCTACTTTGAAGAAAAATCCAAGACTGCATATTTTGGGGGAAATGGGGTGGAAAAATTTTTTTTAATTCCCGCTTCTTTCAAAAGTTAATCGCATATATTTAGCAATTTTTAAAAATGTGTTTTTGCCAAATTATCTTTTTCTCTTTTACTCAACTCCATTTTAGATTCTTCAAATCTTAAAAAGTTACTTAAAATCTGAAGAGTTTCCATCATTTTTGAGAATTTTCATCTGGCACATCCGCACATTTTTTCAATTGGCTACTTCTCATAGTTAAGAAAAATTTATTTTTGTAAAATTTACATCAGGCTGGTCAATCCGTTTTTCCATACTGATTATCTTGAACCACTTCTTCGAGCTCAAACGCTTATTTTAGAGAAGATATAGCACAACTTTGGAAGAAGTAGACCTTTTCGTCGTCATAGTGACGTCATCATTGATTGGACCACCGTTGCAAGTCTAAGTTTTTGATAGGAAACGGTGTGTCTTATCCCTTACTTCAATTGGCTACGCACGGGTACGTTATAATTCTATTTTGTTAAAAAACAAATGAAAACTAAAAGTTTAAGTTGGGTTTGCGCCTATTTCAATTACTTTGGGAATGTTAAAATTTGTTTTGAAAAACAATCAAAAGTTGTATCGGCAGGATGTTGTGGCATGTCACGATTGTTTAATATAGTTGGGGGAAGTGTTATCAACGAAGGGACACTTTTTGGGGTGGCTGCATTTTAGAAGGTAATACCAGGAGATTCTAGGACAAATACCCCCGGACAAATACCCACCGGACAAATACCCACCGGACGTATACCCACCGGACAATTACCCCCCTTGCAAAATACCCCCTGGACATATACCCACCACAAGATGAAATGTGAGGAAAAACCCTAACCCTAACCCTAACCCTAACCTTAACCCTAACCCTAATCCTAACCCTAACCCTAATCCTAACCCTAACCCTAACCCTAACCCTAACCTTAACCCTAACCCTAACCCTAACCCTAACCCTAACCCTAACCCTTAAACAAAACAAAAAAAACTGGTGGGTATATGTCCAGGGGGTATTTTGCAAGGGGGGTAATTGTCCGGTGGGTATTTGTCCGGGGGTATATGTCCGGTGGGTATTTGTCCGGTGGGTATTTGTCCTGATACCTACCAGGAAAGTTTGTCTCTAAAATATTGAAAAAGTCAAAATGTTACATACCTTTTTAAGTTTGGTGTAACATTTTTCAATTTGATGTTACACTTTTTGATTTTAAAGGTGACACTTTTTGATTTTGAGGTAACGCTTTTGATTTTAGACGCTTTATTGACACTAGTGTTTGCGATGCCAAATTTTGAAGTCGCGACGTCAAAATAGGATTCCATGTTTCGTCAACGAAAATATGTAGGTCTAAATTAGTAACAGTTGACAAAGAGTTGCTTTGCGTCAACAAACTCTTGATGATGATATAAAATTATAAAGAAAGTCTTCCATACGGTCATTTTAAACAATCGTTTTATTTGATCAAAACGTTTCTATACACGTAAACACAACTCATGCTTATGACATTTATAAATCGATTTCGTGCTGCATTCACATTAATATTTCACTAGATTACAGTATTTATGCACGAGTGCTCATAAATATTTAAATTTGTTCTACATCACTTAACACTTTCCACTTGATGTATAGCAAAATAATTAGGGTTTCGAAACTGTAAAAAGATGCCAAATCTTCAGAATTATCGGCTTTAGCGATGTTTTGCTCTCATGGTCTTTTGGTTGCAACTTTCCCAGCATCTAAATATCCCCAATTTACGAAAACAGTATTTGACAGGGCAGTTTTTTGGATTTTTCTGACAACTCGCTCAATTAACCCCTTGAAAAGTAACAGAAAACTGCTTCTTCGTGTTGTCGGACATAATCAAAGGTCAAATCAGTGAACGGCTTGATTAATGTGCACACTGCATCATGGGCACAAGAATTATATGAATAACAACTTGCTTTGTTCAGCAAACAATAATTATGATCAACATTTCTGCTTAACCATAAACTTGTTATTTCGCTGACCTAACGATTGCAAAGCGAACTAAGAAACTTACTGGAAGTTCCAATAAAAGCAAGGCAAAGCCAAGAGATGGGGCTCATTGGCCATGTTTCTCTCGCTGGATTATTGATTTCCATATTTGGCTATTTTTAGTAAGTTATTGTAGAAGGATCGCGGGCGCAGCATTCCTAAAAATTCCGTTTAAGCTCTCCAACTTCCAGCCACTTTTGCTTACTCAGCATGTTTAATTCAAAGACGTTACCAAGCAGGTCGTTTATGCATCTCATTCGTCAAGTTCTAGGGCGACCAGCGGGGGTTTTCCATTTCGTGTGACAAAATAATTTGAAGACTATTCTTTTCTTGTAGTGTGCTACTTACCATGACTACACTAACGCAAGCGAGACTTTTCAACATGAAAAAGCAAGCGACTAAATGTTACTGAAAGAGATTTTGAACTTCAAAGTTGCAACAAATTTTATCAACTTTTTATACTTTGATTGCTTGGTTTATATTTGCAACCATACGCGAGACGCATTAGGAAAGATAAACAGCAACATCGAGTGAAAGTGCTTGCAAAAGTGGAATGCAAAAAAAAGAAGCCAATAGTTTCTTGGAAAAAATTTTTTTATCGTGCGGCGAGAGTGATTTGGTGCAGAAGCGCAGTATAATTCAGCCAAAGCAAACCGAAAAAAATCAAAATGAAATATGAAATAGACTGAAAAACAAAAAAGTTTGAATTTCAAGATGAAACATTAAGTGCAAGTATCAACATAACACAGTATTTATTAACATTTACTTGACGTTCGTTTTTGAAGAAACCCAATGAATGCTTGTTCACTCTTCGTGCATTTCCTGCCATAGTTTATGGCCTCAATTAGCCAGTTGATTTTCAGAAATGGCTTTGAAACTCGTGGTGGATAATCGAAGTATTGTCTGGCTGTAATTGTTAATTTCACAAATATAGGTGAACTTGAATTCAAAGGTTATTGGGAATTTGTTTGCCATCAATCTATCCCCATGTTTTGTTACTGCATATTTGAATCTTATCGGAATCGTTTTCAGCATTTAACACAGCTCAAAGGTAAACATAACTTACCCCGATTCTTAACTGTATATAAATATAAACCTTCGTAATGAGGTTATTCCCTTTTACATTCAAAGATCCGGCTCCCTCTAGATCGACCAGCAGGGCTACCAGTCGACTGTGTCGGATTGAAAATATCGGTCCGGTCGGCAGCGCCGACTTTACCCAAAGAATGTTTAGGAATAGTAACCACCAGTGGTAATACGGGCTTTACCCTCCTAATTTTAATCGTCGTACTGCAATCAACACCGGCCTTTCTCTCAATCTTCCAATCATTTTAGCAATTTCATTCGCTCTTACTAATAAGTATGGAGGCGCAAGGTAAAAATGAGGAAAAGCGTCGAAATGGCGGTTGTTTTACTATTCCAGAAAAAAGCTAGTTGGTGGTAGGTTTGCTTCGCGACTTGGTACAAAACCCTTTCCTAATGATACAGTTGTCACCCTAACAGGGAAGTCTATCAGGTTCTACATCTTGCCCAATCTGTGACCTGGCAGTAACGACAGTTAAGAAAAAGCTCCTTTAATGTTTCAAAACACAGAGTCATGTGGCAGATTGCAGTTCAAGTCGTACATTAAGAAGCTATACAAGTCTAACACAAAATTTTGCTGATAGCAGAAGTAATTAGGACGAAAACAAATTATTTTGTGACACTTTGGAAAATTAAAAACTCTCTAGGGCCTCGCGATACATGGTTCGAAACGAATGAATTAAAGAATTCTGAGTGCAAAGGACAAATAATATCAGCCCACAGCTTAACTTGCCAGGTGTACAAGAATTACCATGTCACACTATATTTGACTAGAATATAAAAATTTACAAATGACACTTGTAGTCGACTTAACATTTATTAATGCAAGCTTTTGTGAGCGAATGCTCACTTCTTCAGGCAAAATAAATTGAAGAAGTGAGCATTCGCTCACGAAAGCTTGCATTAATAAATATTTAGTCGACTACAAGTGTCATTTGTGAATTATTTTTATATTCTGATTTACAAGTCGACACGGCTATACTTCCTATATATTTGACTAGCTAAACTTGGATTTGTCTGCAAAAACTGCTAGTCAAAACCCCAGGTCCAAGTCCGAGATATAAACCCACAAGTCAAACTTCGCAAGTTCAAATCCACTTCGTAGAAATCGATAGGCTATACTGCCAGCCTTCCACCTTGAAGAAAGGATCGACAAAAGCAGTTGATATTCTTTTACTTCCATTGGTCCATAATTTTATATAATATTTTTCAATTGACAAGGTAGACTAGATGGTGGACTGATGATATTCATAGTTTGGCTTCCAAAAAGTCGGAGGCTTTGTATTTTTGATAGAGGGGTTTAGTTGCATCAATTCTTAGGTCACAGAAAAACTCGAATCAACTGATTGAAGACTGGTTGACCAGTAGATTTACTCCTAGCAGAGTGCATTTCTTTCACAAGCAGACACCTGTCGCGAAATGTCTCTCCAGTAGGCAAAGAGTCCATTCATGCAGGTGAAGTTTTACCACGACCTCGCCACCATTAAATCGCGCGATCATCCGCTTCACCACTTTGCTGAGTGTGTTGTCGCAATGAAAAACTATTCAAGATTAGCGCGCTAAACTAACTGATCGCGATTTGCCTAATGTACGTGTCCAAAGGCCGTGATGGTAGAGTAAAACTGGCTACATCTAAATAAATGATTAACTGCTCGCTTATCCGTGCATGTTTAGTCTGCTTTACATATGTCCATATTTTATGCAAGTCACGCGACATATTAATCCCTCAATTGCGTTCGCAATACAATGTAATGAATGTTACAGCGAGTCAGTAATCACAGAATAGATGATTCACTTAATTATCAACGATGTTAACAATTGAACTTTGTCACTGACACTTACATAAACACCCCAAAGGAAGGCCAGATCTAAACTACAGGACCGTTGCTTCCTCATCATTTCGATATGCTCATTTTGATATGCCAGTTGTCATTAAATAAATATCGCAAAATTTTTTTCCGCGCTTTTCAATTGTGACGGTTTTTTAGCGCCAGCACATCTTTTAGATCGAGGCCAGGTAAACTCCGCTTCTGATGTTTTGTTCTACGCGATACTCTTGATGCTAAAGGTATTGACCACAGTCTACCGACAGCGAAATGGTCGCTCTCATCACAGTACCGCCGACCTCGAGCTGTATACCGCAGCAAACCTTCGTCTGAAATTGACGCCAAAAACTGGACAACTGAACAATAAGTTTGTTACTAGGTTCGATGCGGATGATTTGAAGTTGTAGTCCAAGTGGGGAAAAATCGCTCATAAAAATAACTTGACGCAAAAGCGATAGATGCTTGCATTTTGACCGCTTCAACAATAAATTTTAACTACATGTCACTTATGTTTGATCAGTCATACCATTTGCTTTTTGTTGGTTTTGTTGCGGCATATCAATCTGGCTTATAAAACGCCGCTGTAATTGCACAAAAATGAATTCCCATTGCAAATTAATTACAGCAGCAATCAACTATTGCTTCGACAATCCACTAAACCACCTCAACGCTACTTTTGGTATCATAAATTCAAACAAATAAACCTACTGAATCACTAATCGAGCAGTTTTGGAGCGGTTTCATGTGCTAGATTTCAAACGTATAGCTTTTCAATCAGTTCAAATAAAAGATTCAGTCAACAATTTTTTGGAATTAAGATTTTCAGTTTCTGGCTGTTTAAGACTCGTAAGGTTATTTATGAAGTATCAACTTTGAAGTGCAATGATTTTTTTTCCTCAAATACGGGTCATAAAGATGCATTGTCATCATCAGGTCTCATACCAAATGTAAGATACTTTAGGTGGCTCCTGGCTAGCCCAATATCCTGCATAGGATTGAATACGAAACAAACCCAAATAATCCTACACAAAGCACGAGACCTAAGTACCGTTTACTTTTGGACCAGGTTTCTTTTAACGTTACTGCTAACCGTGCAAGCATGAACTAAAACTGATATCCTTACATAAAACTGATCACACAAAAGATAAGTAGATATAGAAGAACCTTCCAATGATTATACACAAAATGTAATGTTTTAAGGCATTCATGGCAGTAGGTGATTACATGACAGCAAGCCCCGGCATGCGCGGAAGAGCAGCTCAAAAGACCCGGGTTCGAATCTCACAGAAACCAAACACGACGTATCACACCCCGGGAAAAAAGTAGTTTTTACGAAAGCTCACGATCTGAACAACGTTAGTATATCGAAATAGGCGGGACCATCCCTAGACCCAGGTTTCGGTCTGTTGGCCTCATCAGCAAGCACTTGTCTCGCCCACCGCTGCTCTACCGAAGGGGTCGTTCAACGCATAGAATGAGAGATTAAAGCGAATCAAATAAAAATATCCCAAAGAATTGTTGTGATGTAATGTAATAGTTTTAATATCAAATCTAAACCGAAGCAGTCCTTCTGGCTGACGATCACTATACCGGATTCAAAGTGCTCGTCTTACATACTCAAAGCAATTAATCAGCATTTTTTATGGGAAATATATTTCAGTAAATTCAAATTACCGTCGTCAGTCCCCAAGAATAAAAACAACACAACAACAGCAAGGGTATCTGGCCTTCGCACGAAACGTAACTGTTGATGTCAGTTGATAGCATTTTGCTTTGGTGCCAAATTTTGCTGCGAGAGTTAGATCAGCTCACTTTTATTGTGTTGTTTGTATGCTTCGAAACTAAAGATGGTAATTTGAATTAACTGAAATACTTTTTGTGATAAAAAATGCTAATTGATTGCTTACAGTTATGTAATACAAGAATATCTCAAAAAGTAAAATTTGCTAAATTTTGAAATTGCAGCCATAATTTATGGCCATTCTGGTATTTTCAGTGCTTTGCCATTATCCTGTTGGAAAAAGGATCATTGTAAATTTTATATTTAAATTCATTCTTTTGTTTCACCAACTAAAAACAGCTCATGCACAACGACTTGTAATAAGCGCGTTTCAAATGGACTACTTTTGTTTTTCTAAATTTAAGGAAAGGTTGTAGTCCCCCCTGCCGACGCCCTTGTTGATAGGTAACCCAGTTATGCCATCAATCAATGGCCCATTTTTATTAACTTCTTTTATTGGTTTTAGAAATGTTATTTAGATAAAGCCGGAGCATCCGGCTAAACCGTTATTTCAGGCTCAACCTAACTAATTGGTAGCTTTGCCGGGTGACGACGAAAAAGCCGGCTTGCCTGTAATAAAAAGAAACAAACTTAGTTTATTACTCAAAAACTAAGAAACGTTCCGTAGGTCTACCGAAAATTCTTCACGGACCCTAGTTTGGAAACCAAAATTTATCGCACCTTATTTTTTGTAGCCTAACCTTGAGTTGTTGCTTCATTGCACTAACACATGAAGTTTCTGGCAGCAGGAATGAAAAGTACTTTGATGTAAAAATGGAAAGGAAAAACCATATCACTGTAAATTTTTATTTTTATTGAAAAGAAACGGTTTGAAGAAGTTTAGTTCGTTGGGCATCACAGCACGAGCATGCAACAAACACGAAGCAAACCGATATGCCCTGAGGAATCAAGGAAGTGAAGAATGATCTTCTCGCCAATCTTTAGGTCTTGATTGGATATGTTTGACTGATTCAATTAAGGATTGCTAAATGTTTGTTTTTTTGGCATTTGGCATTTTTGTTTTTTTGTAGTATAAATTTAATTTCACGTTTCAAGGAATGAACTCTTTTCCCCAGATTGGAGTAACTTCTGCAATGCCCTCATTACTAAAAATGCATTGAGAGGAAATGTATCTTCAAATTTACAATAAAAATAAGTTGATCTTTGTAGTTGTTGCATGAGTGCTCAATGACATAGACGGTAGTTATGCGTGAGAGCTAAATGATTATTGTTATTATTGTGAAAGATCACAAATATTTCCTATTCCAAAAGATTGAATAAGATGTTTTTCTTCTTCGTAATAAGCAAAATCTTTTGTTTTTGAAGAAGCATCTGAGATTATGAGCTTCTATTTAGCCTTTTTTGCTAATCTTCAATTAGACTGGGCCACTATCACGGATAAAATCTTCAATTATACTGCTTGGCCCCGCCATCTGTCTGACACATAAACACGGAGGCATCCCGTTAAGTGTCTTGCTCAAGGACCCAACAAGCAAGCTTTCCGGCTAGTTCTCCACAATATCTCTTTTGTGCTGAGCGGCAAGCAGGAAAGCTATGAATACCATTTTTTTTATAATCTTGTGACATGACTTGATTTGGAAAATAAATCCCAGGTCTACCACCTGCAAAACGGACGCTCTAACCACTACTCTATCGCACCGGCAATAAGATGTTGTGCACGCCTAATAAACATTCGGGCAAAACAGCTGTTGCGTGAATAAATTTATTGAGATATGTAGTATTTTTTGTGATCTTTCGTAATAATGATATGTTTAGCTTTAGGTAGGATGCTGGTAGAGAGATAAGAAGCTGATCCAGGCCCGATATCAATATTCGATGTGGTGAGATCGAAAGGTAACAATATTGAAGAGAACATCTAAAATTTTTGCCAAAAGTGGTGTTTTGAAAAGAATTAAATAGTTTTAGAGGCACAAAAGTTTTTTCCAGACAAAGCATTTTTCAAAATATCTTAGTTTCCATAAAATCCTGGTTTTTCTTTATCTCTTTCTCAACTTTTATTAAAAAGGAGGGCGATTTTGAACTCAAGCCAAAGAGTGGCAATTCGGAAAACCTGTCTCCTATCAAAAGTTACATGACGACATCACATAGCTTGCTAACCGAGGTTTGAGACGTACAAAGGTTGATCATTTTAAATGATAAAATTAGTTTTAATCTTTTAGTGGTCAGTTTAATGCTTAGATTGGTTTTAGTCTTCAAAACTTGTTTGTGATTGTTATGGGGGTGACACACAAAGCCCCAAATCACTAACAAAACTGGCAAAATTGCCGCCCGGGACGGATGTTAATTTTTCCGCTCCTTAAAAGTTCTGGCAGCTCTTTTAAACATCGACAATGGAATAATGCGGATATGTAGGCTTGCAAAATAAAAAGACAAACTGCATCTACTGTTTGTTTTCCCCAAACTAACTTTGGCAGTATTGAGGGCTCAAAAGTTTTGGTCGAGCCTAAGGTAGAGAAGCAAATTATACAAGCGATCTAATAGATACAGAGTTGTGCGAATGTGGAAAAATGCAAAAAAAGTTGAATAATGATATTTTGAGTCACCATAAAATGCTGTCTCCAAACTAGTCCCGCCCATAGCTGACCGCCTCCCCCCTCCCCCCCCCGCTTTCCCTCCCTTGTTACGCCACTTAATCAAACCCAGCAAACGCAGGAACATTGTGTCTATACAGTTTTAATGCTATATTCTGTTGGACGCATCGAGTTTTAGTAACAAATATTAAAACACTATTGTTTCATAGTAAAAAGAATAAAGCCAAAATGCTGGTTTACATTTTATAAAAACGTTGTTTTAGCCTAGCCTTAGGTGACTACAGCAGTTATTTAATCGATGGAACCCTTAGTGTAAAAGCGAAACGTTTTAACAAAATGCTTAACAGCATTTTGGCTTTATTTTTTTAATGAAAATTGCGAATTATTGTTTCAATTTTGTAAAATTTTAATAGTCAAAATTAAACGAATACGACATAAAATACAGGCTACCTTCTGAAAAGTTGCTTTCCATATGTTTAAAGCAGTGCTTACTTGAAAACCTCAAAACAATGAGTTTCATGAGCCCATGTTGTGCATGTAGCATGTAGTTTGACAATGGTAAAATAATATGGTATAGCCAATGTTAGCATATTCTGTTTCCATCTTTGAGCACACACTGTGCTCATGCGCTGCTTAATACGTTCAAATACTTCTAATGCAATTTAATGCAGTTAAAAAAAAATTAACGCTATTTTAATGCACTTTAACGCATTTTCGTCAACATTGCTTTGTTAGGTTGAGCTGTACTCAAAAAATTTTATCACTAACTCTCTGTTAAGTATTTGTAAAAATGAGGCGTTTATGACCAACAAATCCTCCTTGTAATGTAAACTGACAAATTGTATCCTACTACTAGTCTGCCCGGCAAGACATGTTGTACTTACCGTTTATAACTTCCCAAACTACAAGAAAATATCAGTTTCCCATGTGTTCTCCCAGTATGCAACGGGTAATAGATAAAAAAATTTGAAAACGTTTTCATTGTGTTAACTTGCTACGTACCACAAATACAAAATGCTTTCAAAATATAACTACTCTGAAATATGGTCAAAAATTTCAGGAGTAATTGCGTAATAGCAGTACTATGGTAAACAATACGAATCTTGGAACTGAGGTGCCTCGCTGAGATCTTGTAAGTCGAAACAGACCAGTCTGCGTATGTCATACAATACTTGCTACTGGAGGACAAAAGATGTAAAATTTTGAATCAAGTTATCGGAAATCGTAGACATTTTACTGGTGATACAACATGCTGCTATGGCAGATGTAAAAGCAAGTAGGCTATGTAACAATCAATATTGCTTGAATACTGTATTTTAATATTGGCCTTAATCAACGCTGATAAGCAAAGACATACGGGATGCATATGAATTACAGTTTACGAACGGTACTCTTTCCAATTCCAAACATTATCTATGCATTAATGTTTCACATAGGTATGTTTGCCAGGAAAGGAGTGGTTTTCGTGATTACCCTACAAACAAGCTTAATTGCCTATGCCGAAACAACAATGTATCGATATTGTTTGGCATGGGAAAACTGTATTGCTTTTATACGCATTCGACATGTCTTTGCTCACCAGCACTAAATGGGACGATATTGGAGTGAAATTTTGAATGAATACCGATAAACACATGGCGAATGCCTTTGCATCTGCCACAGTAGCAAACAAAATGGGCAGTAAAATATCTACCACAAAATTGGCTCATAATTTGAACAGTTTTTTCCTTAAATAATGTTTTTAATGACAGATTCTGACAGGTCTGTCTTGGACTACAAAGATTTGCTTTATCAACTCCATTCCGAGATCTGCAATGGTTACAATCGCCAAGTCACAATACAATTCATTAAAATAATACAATTCATAAAACAAACCAATTCAAAATAATACAATGCACTACAAATGCTTGTTAGTAAAGGCTACAAACATCAGCTATGGGATATTTTTGACAAAACATTTCATATTTTCCGTATATAGCATATAAAAATTGATTTTTCAAAAATTAACCTGAATTTTATGTGGTGTACGTTTAATTTTGACTATTAAAATTTTACAAAATTGAAACATTTTAATATTATGTTTTAATATTGGTTTGAATACTGTTTTAATACTGCTCACTATGACAATCGATACACCCAACAGAAACTAGCATTCTAACTATATTGACACAATATGTCCATGTTTGCTGTACAACTACTTTAGGTTATACAAGGCAATGGAATGATCGGAGATGAGCAGCACTGAGATCTGCGATCAGAATCTCTAGATACTTTGCAACAGAATCGAAAACACTATGTCGTCACCATTGCACGAAGTAGCGCGGATCTGTTACGCTTTATTGCACTTTTGTGTATCGCCGATACAAGCACGAACAATACACCGACATCGTGGGCTTGAAAGTCAAAGTTGACCAATTTTTTCGGAAACATCTTCTGAAAAATAAATGCGATTGCCAATATCAAGTTTAGCTTTGCCGTTGGGGGCTCCAATATTTTGGCCTCATGATGGACGAGGACATTTTTATCAAATCGGATATACAGAGCAGAGTTGTCTTTATGTTGGTATGTAGTATGTACGGTTTAACTTCTCCAAAACTTGTGGTACTTGGCACGATTGATCATCGCCTTGGAATGAGGGTCACAGTGGGGTTGATAACGTCATGATGACGTCATAATCAAAAGCAGTTTTGAAGATTGCTTTTCTTGACGAAGGAAAACTGGTTTTACTCAAACGAAAGCCAGTCGTTAACTTCCCCAATTGCAAAAATGCTATCCCCTTTGGAAAGTCAGATGACGTCAAATTTAACACTTGATTGCAAAATTTTTTCTTTTTGTTTTCTGAAAAAGTGCCGATTGTAAAGACGCGATTAAAATTTTTCACAAGATATTAACAAGATGCTTTTGAAAAAAAATAATTATACGGTGAATAAATCATAATTGACGATACAACAACAGATTTCTATTTAAGCATTCTGAGCATGTTTTTTTTAAACGCTTCTAAGTAGATCTGTGATTTCATGATGTGTCTGGTACTATTAAAGGCGTAGTGGTTAGAGTGTCCGCTTCGCAGTCGGTAGACCTGGGGTTCATTCCCCTTGTCGAGTCATACCAAAAGACTTTAAGAAATGGTATCTATAGCTTCCCTGCTTGGCGCTCGGCATTTATGGGAGGTTGTGGAGAACAAGCCGGCAAGTTCGCTTGTTGTGTCCTTGGGCAAGGCACTTAACGGGATGCCCCGCCTTTATGTGGAAGACAGGTGGCCCATAAACCTCGAAAAAGGCAACTGCCAAGCGAGTGCGGACTTCCCGTCCAAAGTATAGCGATACAATTCGCTTTCTCGTGAATGGAGGATAAAAATGGCAAATAAAACAAAAACAAAGTCATAGCAGCAGCAGCAGCAGCAGCAACAGAGCTTAAAATGATTGTACCACACGTTGCCTTTTCTAAAGCAAACAACTGACATGCTGCCTTTAAAGAATGATTTATTGCATTATAAGCATAGGGGAAGGTGGGGTAAAGCGTACCATCTACGACTTAAAGCATTATTCATTAACTTTACCAAAACATTTGAGGGTTTTTGTTTTGAAGTTAGCTCCTACATATTTGCATAAAATTTAAAAAACTTTTTCGTTAATTGCCAGCTTCCTTTTTTTATGTTTGCCTCCTAATGGTCCACTTTACCCCATCTACGTAGGGTAAAGTGGACCAAAGTAAATTTTAAGCAGACTTGATAATTTTTCAGAAGCATGAATTTACCAAACCTTCTGTCAGAATCACTACGAAAAAATAAATGGAGTTAACTAGTTTTGATATCAATTCACAACAAAAAAAATGTTTTTAAACATAGTTTACAGATGAAGTTATCATACTATGAATTGCAACTACCAAAGGCTATATGGGCCCAGAGCAAACATTTAGAATAACATTGAATCCAGCGGTCATTTTCAGTTGATTTGGAATACATTTTGTCGCGGTAAAAGCATTCAGCACTCAATACTGTTATTGTTTGCGACATTGCTGATCTCGAAGATTTTGTTTTTTCAAAAAAGACGTTTTCAGGTACCTTGTTTTGCTGCATGATCGCTCTGAACGGTGAAATTTAATTGCAGTCATTGCCTCCTGCATGGTGAACTGGTCAAAATTGCATTTAAACATCTCTTTGATTTCATTTTTGGCGAGTGTTTCTGCTTTTCAGAATAGAAAATGGTTGAACAGGACTTGTTGTGGTGAAACTGCATACTGCTGTTTCTGAAGAGCATGAATAGTGTGGCAATATAAGAACAGACACTATCAGAGTACAAAATAAGAAACCGAAGTCTACAAGAGACAGACATTATAAGAAGACAAGCATGGTAACTGAGCAAGAAAGGATTCTTAGCCTACACTGCTCCCATCACATATGTTGATGCCAATTGTTGAAACAGTCTGAGCATTGACCCAGTCATATTCCATGTCGTCCGCTACGGCAGTGATGGTGTTATCTGTAAATTCCGATAGTGCTAAGTCAGCTTCCTCAAAAACTTGAAGATTATATGGCACAATTTTGCATTTCTTGAAACCGCTGGCGGCATTGGTAGCAGATGCTGCTCGAACATGGGCATTTCCGAAAACCTTTTCAATTTAAAATTGAGTTACCATTTTGAGTTGATTGTCTCTTGTGCATGAAAAGTGTTTTAAAGGAATATGAATGGGACTTTGAATGGTTGTATTCTGTGGCTACAGTGAGGGAGTATAAACAAAACTATAACGTTACTTTCTCGAGCTCTTTCAATAAATTGCAAATCTGTGCTATAGGTCATATGACCAATGACCATCCAAGGAGAGAGTTATCTTCTTTATTTGGTTTGACACACGATAAAAAGTGCTCGAACGAAGAAGTAAACACATCTTGGTACGCCCAACCAGAAGGATAACACCAATGACACGTGCCAGGGGGAGTTCCATCAAGCAATTCTTGCTTCATAACTGGTTGAGAAAATATAAGACAAGGTGGAATATGACCTCCTTCGGCAGACATGCAAATTACTGCAGTACATAACACGCCTTTTTCTGAAGAGGTAATGCTTTCCACCCGCTTTTTTCCTTTCAACGCAAGTACCTTTGATGGCTTTGTCTGAACTATCGCAATTTCAGTTCCGCCAACGTTAATCACACAGTGAAGCTTAAAATGATGCAAGTCCATCACTTCGTCCGTGAGAGCAAAAACTTCCTGATGCTCACACGATTTCATCCTCCAGCACGAGCCGCAGATGTAGGCTCCAGTGAGCAAAGACGTAATGGTGAATTGCGCGGAAGAAATTTATTTTCCCAATCAACACTAGCAGGTTTTTTCCAAGTTGAAGTTATTTTTAAGACAATTTTTCCTGCTAATTCAAATGCTAATAATTAAAGATATTTCCTTGTGATCTCAAAGAATTTCCGTTTAAGTTTGTGCACATTTATCACTCTTTTTTCCTGGACCTTGAAAAATGTGGTGTAACATCTTTCAAGATTTTTTGCTCCAAGTAGCATTGATATTTTTTCCTCGAACTCTTCTTTTGAGTGTAGTTTTGGAAACGCCATAATGTTTACGTTCTTTTAGGTATCGGTTACATGTTTGCTTTTTATGTACATCCCGAATTGCCATAGAGATATCTTGTTTGTTTCAGGTCAGAGGAATGGATGTCTTTTGACTGTTGCCAGGCATTATCTAGCACAAGATTATATAAAGCATTTACCATCTAATTTGGTCATATAATCATAAATATCACATTAGTTTATTACGGGGTAAAGTAAACCACCTCTGGTCTACCTTGTCTTCATTTATTGGTAACTATTGATTTGGCTGTTAACCAAACTTTGATTTGGCAGTATGAAAAAATCCAGGCAATGCGTTTATGATTCAATTACATCCATTTTACCAATTAATCGGACTTTCCACCCATGTAGGCCTACGTAAAACAACATCTAAATCTTAAAGTTGGCAATAGATCTTAGAGATCAAAAAACAATCTTCGTGCTTTACCTTATCTTCTCAGCACCGAAATCTAACTAGGCTTAACGGCACGTGCAACTACATTGCATTATTCTTCAGTAATTTCAATGGTATCCGGAAGAATGGCAGCTTTTAACAGGAAAAAATGCAGATTTGCCTCTTCATACCGTTTGTCTACTTTACCCCACCTTTTCCAACCGGTGGGCTTAAAAACCAACTTTTTTTTAGTTGTACAATGGGAAGTTGGCATATTTTTGTGCAGTCTGGTTGCACGCAATCCTGAGTAATGTAAGCATCCAAGACATATTTTAAGTGCAGCAAACTTGAACAAATCGGTCATTTTTCATATAAAATCTTGCAGAAATCACAAAAAATTATCTGCATTATTTGCGCAAATACTTGGTCGATGGTGTATACTCTTAAATCATAACCTAACCTGTGGTAATAACTCAACTGTAGGTGCTTGATTTCGGGCTAGTTTGCTCTTTTCCTAGCTGCGCTTGTACCAGAAACAAGCAACATTTTCAGAGCCACAGGCATTAGGTCATATAAACAGGCCTACACTTACGAAAAGACGTAAGTAGTACGTTTATTATTTGATAACTTATCCATAGAAATACGCTTCAATCACTTTGGTAAGCACTAGGTGAAATGAATAAAAAAAGTTTGTAAAATTGTTGTCTCCTTCAAATGTAAGTCCAGTTTCTAAATACTTCTATGATTGACACATGGAAAATAAGACGTAACTAGGGACTTCAAAAACTTTGGGAATAATACAGCGGTAATGCACAACCCCGATAATGTGTTTTATTCGATTCCTTTTAAAAATGGTACTTTTGATTTCGGAAAGAGAATTGGCTATGTCGAAATTATAACACTGTAATTACCGTTCTCACAACTACCGATTGGGTGAGACCGGCTAGGCCGATTGAAACGATATTTTTAATCTGGGTATTGTTGGCGGTGGTTCGCTATTGTAATGACTGCAAGTGCTTGACTACAGATAAATTTACGCTTTACCTGGCTGGGTATTTGCCAGCACCAAGCAGCAAAACGAGCAGCCAGTGACTTTAGGTTGTACAAATAGGTTTGCATTTGCGAAATGTCGTAGGTAGTGGGTTTAAACTCTATAGCATGTTCATGAAAATTACTCATCAATCACTTTGGCATCCTCTCACAATTTTGTATTTATGCTCCCACGCATTTAATGAAATGTGCGTATGTAAGTTACCTAGATTGTTGACTTTTTCAATTGTGAATAAGCTCAATTCTTAAATACGTCTAAGCTAGAAACAGAGCAATTTAGACTTTACCAGGGACTTCAGAAACTTTAGGTTTGAACGTTAAGGAAAATATAGCGGCTATGCACAGCCCCATAATCTTTTTATAATTGATTTTTTTTCATAAAACGGTACTTTTGATTAAGCAACGAGAATTGGGTATGCTAAAAAAATATTAGCTTTTCATCGTTGTTCTCGCAAATATTTATTGGGTGAAGCTGGCATACCAGGCTGGACGTATTGATAACCCTGGCGTTGCTGATGGGGCTCCTGCGAGCGCCTTAGGATCCACTAGTTTCAGAATGAAACACGCACAATGTGGTTACCGATTTGTGATTGGCCCCCACAATTCTTTCTATTAGCCTATAACTTCATGAGGAAATGATACCAAATCTTTAGAAACATTAATGATTAAACTGATGGTGAAATAGACCACTGGCTTATTTAGAAAAAATTTTGAGGGAGGGGACTACAGGATTTTGTGAAGTTGAAGACCATACTTTTTAGAGACCATCTTCCTGAAACCAAGAATTACGCCTGATTTGGTCTCCTTAACAGACCAGAAAATCTTTTGTTTGGAGATCAACTTTGTAAAGCGAGAATTTTGCCGTTCTGATATCCAAACAAGCATAAAGTACTTTTCTTTCCACATTTTTTGCTACAATGATAACTATTGTTTTTTCGGAGGGGTGGATGCATCGCATATTATAACACTACGTAAGTAACGCCTCCGATATAAGAAGTTAGAACAAAAGTAATTGCAATACTTGTATCGATGGTTGGTATCACTGCGACATCTTCACAAAGGTATTGCGATTCTGTACGACACTGCTTTTGCTTGTGTACCAATGTGTCGGTATAGCAACATTGAAAATTTGAGGATTTCATCATCCTTGGAAATGATAGGTTAATAGTTTTGTAATTGAATTAAATTCTTACGTTATTTCCGGTTGTAACAGCACGTGCTATCACAATGCTTAGTTGAAACAAATTCAATTAGTCATCCGCATATTGAATACATTTATGGTAATCTATTTATTCCATTGGCAACACAGAATGGATGAGTAGCTCATTTAAGTGGTTTGTAGTCCAGGTAAGAAGGCTTGCGTAGACTAACAGGCATTTCTATATTATTTGTGGCTGTGGCCCAATAAAAGGGCCCGTTTAATAAAGATGCTAAAAAGGGCATTTGAAGATCGACAAAATAGGGTGTTGCACATACAAGATATCGCAACTGGTGGTGATCTTAGCCAAGGCTAAGCAAGGAAACAGAGCCGTGGAGATTAAGAATGCTCTTCATGCAAGGCAAGCCAATGCCTTAATCTTTGCTTTTGTTTACTCTTGCATGAAATAGGTCTATTGAAGTTGGCAAAGAGCTGATCGTGTTTCAATAAGTGCTGCGCGGTTGGACAAGAGCTTCAATGAGATTATAGTTTTGGCTCATGTATTATTTTTTAGTTTTCATGTTTATTTGTTTTTGCTTTATTTTATTTGTTTTATTTGCCATTTTTATCCTCCATTCACGAGAAAGCGAATTGTATCGCTATACTTTGGACGGGAAGTCCGCACTCGCTTGGCAGTTGCCTTTTTCGAGGTTTATGGGCCACCTGTCTTCCACATAAAGGCGGGGGCATCCCGTTAAGTGCCTTGCCCAAGGACACAACAAGCGAACTTGCCGGCTTGTTCTCCACAACCTCCCATAAATGCCGAGCGCCAAGCAGGGAAGCTATAGATACCATTTCTTAAAGTCTTTTGGTATGACTCGACAAGGGGAATGAACCCCAGGTCTACCGACTGCGAAGCGGACGCTCTAACCACTACGCCATCGCGTCGGTTTATGCAGAACGATTTCAAATAAAATGAAGCAGAGTGTGTGGAAGTTGTTAGGATCAATTAATAAACGCTCGTTTCCTCTGACATCACGTTTAAGATCAATCAAAATCGTGTCTAGTTTGTTTCATCATGACGAGGCAAGTATTTAGCACAGCTCCATACTAAGCCAATAAAAAGCATACTTGTGACTACGCAGGGATATATGGCCCTCTTGAAAACGTATTTCCAGCAATATCCAGCTGAAAGCTAGTATTTGGTTAAGTGTCAATGAATTGCATCAATAAAATCATCACAAAATAAACGAAGAATAGTAAAGAAATGTTAATATTTGTTGAAAATCAATAAAAAATGCTGGCCGTGTTTGTATTTTAAATTTTGAATATACACCGCGCCAGTAATCGAAGTAGTGAAAAGGAGCGTGGCGAGGATTTTGTCGCTAGCGAGGAAAGTTAATGATATTAACCAGAAGTTCAAAAAAAAATCCAAAACTTTTCAAATTTGAAGGCTGTCCACAGAGAGAAGGCCAAGTTTTTAAACGCAGAATTTATGTCAATGTCAAGACTGAATTTTGTTATCATTAAGAGTGTAAATTAACAGGGCATTGATTTTTGTTGTGTCTTTGCTACGTCCCTGCTCAGCGGCGTATTAGAGAAATAAAGAGCGTCGCCTTCCCAAACGGCATGACAGAAGCAAAAAAAATGGTATTCATATCTGTTTGAAAACCAAAATCAGCGAAATTTTCGCTTTCGAACCCTTGATTCTCAAAAAAAATCTTCAAGTTACAAAAACAAAATATTGGTTTCCAAAATTTACGAAACAAAAACATAGTTACCAAGGTTATCTTTTAAAAATAAAGCACAGCTGACATCATTGAATTCAAATCAGCCCAATTCATTTAAAAGTGCAGGGCAGAGCAGCTATTGCTAAACATAGTTTTTAAAGCAATATAATAATCTTGGTGAGATATGCATCAAATGTTAATGTTATGGGCTAATTAATAACGTTATAAAAATGTAATGGACCTAATGACTTTCGAATTAGAGAATAAAATTATCTATTCGAGTTAAGCTAACAAGAAAAGACAAGATATAGGCAAATTTAATTACTACTGCAGCAAGAAAATAAATAATTTGGTGTACCTATAAATCTTGTTACTAATAATCTGTCAAAAAAATCTGAAAGAATGAGAGCGGGTTACGAACCCGCATTCATATCAACCAGTCGAAGGATATTCATTAATTCATTAGTTTGAACCTCACTCCCAGCCGTATTGTTAACAGATCGAGATTTGTAAGCAAAAAGCAGTATTTCTTAATGTATTTTTGTCAATATGCACTTTTAGCTTTGATTAAATATTTATTTTCCACAATCCAACCAAAATTAAACCGCACATAAGCTAGTAGCTCAAACATATAGCGTACCCATATATAAATGACCCAATGTAAAAGCTGATCTTCAAAAAAAAAAGATCATAAAGCTAGAAATTGGAAACAAAAAACTTCTCAACACCATGTGATCTTGAAAAAAGATCACCAGTTCTCTTCTGATTAATTTCCAAAATTGAGGCATTAACCTTTTGAGGGAAAGTGTAACACATTTGTCACATGAATGTTAACTGTTATATCATTATGACGTAATAGTCGTTTTTCTGAAATTCATTGTATTTTGTTGTTACCAAACAGTTACGGAATTGTCTTAAATTTTTTGAATTATCTAATGATCCTTAAAGATTAAGGATATGATCTTACTGCTTTCCGTCTTAAAACTACACACCGGTGGGTTGCGAAGCAACATTTGGGAAGCTCTGCCTTAAGATATTTTCTAATTTCTTTGCTGCAACCTCTTCCATTATCCGTTAGTGGGAAATCTTTCATCGATTAAGAGTTTCTGATCTGGAGGAAAATCCAATCACGATTTCTCTTGTTGCAGAAAAAGTGATGTAAATAAACTGTGAATTGCTTTTGAAGGCATATTGCCAGTTGATCTGATTCAGTAACTGCTAGTTGTACCATTGGCTACAGAAATTTGTACAGCAAATTTAATTGCATCGCACATCTTTCTAGATTTTTGATTTTGAGAACTCGCAAGCACCAGTGTATTTAGAAACAAATTTTTTATGTAGGGCAGAGCATTTTGTAAAGTCGATTCAAGTTTTTTTTTTTAAGATTAACCTTTTGAAACTGAGAATTTCGACTGAATTGTCTTCAAGCAAACTTAAAATTCTTTTTTCAAAGTTTCAACATTTTAAAAGCAATAATTCTACTGAGTTTGGTTTTCAAATGAATGAGAAGACCGTTTTCTTTTTATATTTATTACTAGTGTCACATCATCTGGGGAGCCCATCTACCTTTATCTTACTTCCTGAAATGCGCCACTGATTGCAAAGAAACCATACAAACCAGTTGTTTTTCATTTACACTTGTAAAACCTGCAGAAAGGCTTTACAAGAAGATAGACTTTATTGACAAGTCCATTTAAAGCGGTGATGCACAAAATGCCGCCCGCCACTAGTCTCGTGACAATTGTTTGCAACAAAATTCGAGCTCAAGACGCTGATTTTGCCTTTTCACGTATGGTAATTTTAACGTAATCCAATTGATCCCAAAAATAGCTCTTTCGCGACTGGTGAAGACTTCACATTAGTGAAATGAGGCCCGAATCGTTGAGTCAAAAGAGAATTAGAGATAGCAAAAGAAAGGCGCATATCATTTGAAGTGAAGAAATCGTAATGCGAGTCTCTAAAAATTTAAGCGCTAGAAATTTGTATAGATTTTCACGCTATGCCATCGGAGGAACATTTTCAGCGTGCAGTTGTTTCCTACTCAGAAAATTTCGGCGGTTTTTTCAAATATGCTGAAAATTAAGTCAATAATCTTATTTTACAACCATACTACACATTAAAATTTTCTGGTTCCAACAGTGTATTGCTGTAAAAATTTTCCAGTAAATACAACAGCAACGGCTCGGCCAACTAAAATTTCGGAAAAAAATTTTTTTTATGCTTTTGCCTTTTCTTTGTACTATAATCCTTTTTTCGCAGAGATTTTACTGATCAAGTCTTAAAAGCTATTTATCCTGATAAAAATGTTGGAGTCAAAGGCTGTTTAGACGCTAGTGGATCAATAAAATATGTGAGGCTTTAGAGAAAGGTCGATAGACTAAAAAGTTAAGAGAATGATTCTTCTTCCCGCCCCCTATGTACTTGTAGCCTAAAGTGCGATGCTTACGTCTTATTGGCCAAGGTCTTGTCGTGAGAAGCCGCTGTGAAGTCACAGCATAGTGGATTCTATGCAGTCCTTAAGTAGCAAAGCCAGAAATTCGGTCACTCGCTTACAAAAAGCAGCTATAACATCAGCAATGGCGTACAGTCAGGTGGTGAAGAGGTACCTGCCACAGAAAGAGGTTCGGTGTTCTGCTGATCGGATACAAATCACTGAAGGGCCCTAATAATGGCGAAACCGGTCTGATGCTTCTTTATTGTTCGTTTGCAACTAGTCAAATTAAATAAGAAAGAGCAATACACTGCACAAGCCTACATTTACATGTCAATTTTTTTTGTAAACTTTGAAAAGATAATGGCTACTGTACAAAGAAATGCTAAAAACTACCAACGCATCAATAAAGTAGCTATAGGTGAGACCAATTACATTCTATTGTTGACATAGTATAATATGCCACAGAAAACCTCAAAAGAAGTGAGTATGAGTAGCCAGGGATGAGTAGCCAGGGATGTGGAAGCGGAAGCTGCCCTTTTTCTGTGGAAGCGGAAGCGCGAAACCTCTACCGCTTCCGCATAGGAGAGAGAATGGAGGGAGAAAAAAAACTAATTCTGCTATCCTTCGGAGGAGAGCGAATAGGAGGAGCATAAACATTAAGAAATGAGAGCGAGGAGAAGTCGTTTAGAGAAATGTTGACCTCTGCATAGTCAGGGTAGGAGTCAAGTGAAGAAAGAGAGGAGGTAAAAAGCTCAGAGAAGGATAAGCCCTGCCAGACGAAAATGATGACGCTATCGCTACCGTCTGTGACATCAGTAGAAAAATTACCAGATCGAAAATAAGTGCCATCGCATCGCAGAGCAGAGAATCCAGGAATCCGGAAAGAGGAAAATAAAGTAAGGTTAGATTCCTGGATACAAATAAGGTCAACGGGATAAGACGAAATAAATTGTAGCAGTTCAGTTCTCCTGGCTTGGAGAACCCCAGCATTCCATTGAAGAACCCTGAGGGAGTTAAGGAGAAGAGAAAACAGGAGGTGAAGAAAAACAGCTAGGAGGATAAGGCGGTGGTGAGGGTGCGGAGGGAGAAGATACAAAGTGGGCAGAAAATGGATAAGAGGTTTGAGGGTGAGGTAGGAGTGTTGCATTAGCACAGGGGGCCAGATTTGAGCAGTGGAGGCATACCAGATGGAGGAGTCTGAAGTGGAAGTCACAGTGCTGGTAAATGTGGGATCTCCAAAAAAAGCAGGAACGCAGAAGGGAGGGTAGCTCCAGGAGTGAGAGCTGCCAAGAGTTCTAAATCTAGAAAAGGATAGTGAGCACTTTAAATAAACTCAATTAGAGCATGTGCAGCATTGCACTAACTTACTCCGCCAGGTCACATTTCAAACGCACACTGAACAGGGAAAGACGAAACAAGGGTTAGGATGAACGTTGCTGCTCATCAGGAAAAGGAGAAGAATGAGAAGACGAGCATGAGAAAAGAGAAGAAAAGCCGCTTTTAAAGAGGCTGCGTGCTACCCTTCTGCGGTCGTTCAGGGGGCTGCTGGGCGAAAAAATTATTTGTGTGAGGGGAGTGCCCGGGGTAACTGGGATCCTCGGTAAGGCCAACAGCGATTTTAACCCAACCCAAACAGGGTTGGGGACCGCACTACCACGTTGAGGCGGCTGTTGATTGGTGCAGTTGACTTTGCTCGCTTTACATGTACGGTATATACTATATATACGACAGAAATTTTGCACTTTACTATCCAAAAAAGATCGGAGTCAGTACGTGTTTTGGGGACGGACAGAAGATCCATAATGATGATTAGAGTTAAAGTTAACTCAAAGTCAGAGTTAGTTGAGGATAGAGAGGGAAAATCAGCGCTATACGGTGTAATTTGTTGCTGCGACGACAGGTTATTGTCGAGAGCTGTAATAAATATGTGGTCATTCGGTTTAGATCTGAGAAGCATTAGATAAACTGTTGTAAAAGTGGTTGTAAGTAGTGAAGGAACTTGTAATAACTGTCTATTTGTGGAAGTGTTTAATTATTTTTTGAACTGTAGTAACAAAGTATTTGATTTTCTTGCAAGCAATTCGTGATTTCCAAATTTTTGTTAGTGGGGTTCCGTGGCAAACGCGAAAGTACATTAGGGGTTCCGCGATGACAAAAAGATTGAAAAACACTGTTCTACATTCAGCACGAGTTCTAATATCTAAATAAGAGAAACACAGAGTAGTTCAGAACATTAAGCTCAAGCGAAGTAGATAAAGTAATAGCAATAAATGAAGGTTTTTGTCTTCTCAAAATGCTAAAGTGTAGGAGAAGGCAGGCTACAGACCCACAAAAGTTAAAAAAAATTGCCATCGGTCGTTTTTTGTTAGTGGAAGCGGTTGAAAAAAAACCGCTTCCGCTTCCCTGTGAGTAGCCTATCCTAAGCCATTGCAAAGAAATCCGACAAAGTAAACATATTGTTGAAGACCTCTTTGTCTCATTATAGCTTCCCCAAAAAGCTCTCGCAAAGCCAATATTTTGAAAATGATCAGAACTCTATTATTGAAAAATAACGATTTTTTAACTTTTGGAGATCAAACGAATCCATAGCGCAATGGTATTGAATTTTAGCTATTAGTGTAGTCAGGGAACTCACATTACGCATTCGCCATTTTTAAATAAATGTCAAGTTTAACTAAGAAGCTATTGTACCTTTTTGAGCTGTAAAAGATTTACCATCTGTGGCATATATTTTACTTGGGGGACAAAAATAGTGTCACAATCAGTGTTCCCTCTAAGAAAATTTTGCACTGAGCAAACATTTTTTTTAGTGAGCATGAATATTTTGAAGCTGAGTTAGCGAAGTCCTAAATGAACGACAAACTTTGTAAATTATTAGAATAAATTTAAAGTTTTATCAAAATAGAAACAACGTAATGAACACATTTAATTCAAATTGCTTCTTGTTTTTTATGTTTTTTTAGTGTTTGTGCACTTTGTCCAGGTTTATTGCTGAATCGTGACAGATAGCTGATTCATCATCACTGTCATCCTCTGTTGTTTCTGACGTTGTAGTCAAGACATTTTTGACCATTATCAGTGGGTACAGATGATATGGCTCTAGCCTGGGTCTGTTTTTGGTTTTAATTCTGTTTGTTATGCTTAGCTTCTTTCACAGTCAGCGCTGGAGGCTTGAAAAGAAGAACATATTTGAAGGAGGCAAAGGATAGTGGAAAACTTTTCGTGCCTAAAGCAAATTCCAGCCAAATCACTTAAGCCACCTGCTTCAAACGTTTCCTTTGCCAAAAACTTGAAATCATTATAAGCTTTTAGAGTATCTTTTTCATGTTTATGGCCATAGCAGTGAAAGAAGTGGCTGAACTGCTTTAAGAGTTGTTGTAACTCGTTTAAGCCAAAATTGAAATTGGCTTGTTTTATGCAGCTGTTGTCAAATATACACCAATTACATAGTTTGTTGTCTTCTGGAAATCGGTCTTTCAAATGAGTATAAAGTCTTTCAATAAACCTAACTACTGGAGCCATTTTGTACATAGTTAATGCTGATTTATCATTCAAATTTTGAACAGTTACACTCCAGTGATTTTGTTTACCCAAGTACTGCGCCTGGAGCTTGGCAATCTTGCTGCGAGCAACTGCTTGTGCTTCCATAGGAGTGATATCGCTTTTTTGAAATGTCCTTGATAAATCTGAAAGTTCTGTTAGGATATCATTTACCTAAACTGCCACCGGATCACGAGCACCTTGTTCTTTGCAATAATCAAGAAGTACATCATAGTTTTGTACTAGTGCTTGTATAGCAAAATGACGAGACAGCCACCTCACATCATGTATGGCTTTGAAAGAAATTAGGTTGTGACCAGATGCCTGAGCAATAGCTTGCAATCCTTGCTTCTTAACTGACGATCTTCTAAACATAGTATAGACGGTTCTTACTAATGTTTCAATATCTTGCATAAGGAATACTTTTGACCACGCATCATCGATTCCCAGATCTTCTCGGTGAGCTGCGCAGTGCTGTTCAATTACATGCGGTACAAAATTCTTCAATCATTTTGCTACACCATTTCGTTTACTAAGCATAACAGCAGCGCCATCACTTGTAAACATAACCATTTTCTGAATATCAATATTATCAGTAGTGTAAAATTTCTTGATTTCTTCTAGAATAGAATGACTGTGACAGCGAGCAAGAGGTATAATCCCTGCAAACACTGTCTTAGTCATTAAGCGGCAATCATCTGCAGTACAGTACTTTATGTACAATATCAGCATTTTGTTAGATGAAATGCCATTGCTTTCATCAATAATTAGGGTATGACATGTTGCTTGTCTTGTGTTTTGCATGGCTTCTTCCCTGGCGACAAAGTCGATGCTTTTCAAAAATGCAAAGCCGTAATTTTTGCTCCACCATGAGAGTGGGCAATTTAGTGTATTTTGACATATGATCATTTATCACTTGGCACAATAATATTGACGAATTCACCTTAACACTAAGCAGAACACTATCTATGAGAGTCTTCTCTTGACAAAGTTTTCAAAGTTTCGCTCTCTTCTGCAGTTGGCATTGCGGTGAAATAGCTCGAGCTACCACCTCTTGCCTCAAGATTTCGCTTCTGAGTCAATGTACTTAGTGCTTCACTGTGATGTTTATGATTCAAGTGGCGTTTTAGGTAGTCCACCTTCCATTCACTCCATGATTTGCCTTTTCCAAAATCACTATCAGGTGCAGCTTCATTACAAACTTTGCAGATTATCACATTCCTTGGTGCGGAATAGTTATAGATAGTTTAGCGGTTTGTTTTTTTACCTTGTGTATACCGGTAGCATCATCGCGAATTATTATCTCACACTCCACTGCTGTATTAAGTCATTCCACTAAGCCATTCCGTTTTTTTTTTAGCTTTGCTTCCTTCAATAGACATTTACTTGAACGTCAGATAAAAAGCTTTTTATTATATTGCTTGTAGTGAAAAAAACTCATTCTTAGTCGCCTGCAAAATATGAGAGCGCTTACGAATTATTTTCAAGCTAAAAATTTGTTAAGAGTTTTTCAGACAGCATTTTAAATCACAGTCTACTTAGTATCAATTGCAGTATAAATAGACTGACTATCTTAACACAAAACGACTAATAGTAGCTGAGACTTGACGATCTTCTCTTTAATTTTAAACTCCAACTTTCTTAAGATAAGTTATTATGTCTGTCTGTATCGTATCTTCGGATGGTTGATTCCCGCAATTTCACGCATTTTTGTGCAGTGTCGTTAAAAATACTCAAATCGTCACGAGAACAAGGTGTCTTGAGCAGTGAGCATTGCAGTAGGTGTTCCATTGTTTGTGTCTCTGTGCCACAATTACACGAGGGGTCGCCAGTACGGTATCCCCATTTGATTAAATTTGCCTTGGTACCGCCTACGCCAGATCTAAGCCGATTGAGTGTTTTCCATGTTGGCCAGGATGCATTGCTTTCTGGAGGAAGACTCTCAGATGGTTGAATTCCCATATCGACAGAGGGTGGGTTGGATAAGTTATTATAACGGAGCTTTTTTCCTTGATGAATATTGTTATGATATTACAATAAATGCCATTAAATAACTTAGTGAGGCTGCCGGTGCTCTGCATACATATTTTACTTTTTGAGTTAGTGCTGATAACAACTACCTTTAAGCCTGAGTTACTTTGTCATATGTAAATGCAGTTTTATGATAAAAAATCACTAGTCACAACAATTGCCAGAGCATTGTTGCAACAAAATCCTCAATTGTAAATGTCATATTGCTACTACATAGCAATTCAAGGCTGCAAGTCGACTGCACTTCCAATCGGCTATCTAGGTTACGACTGAGAAACGAGTTGCGAAGAAGCAAACAGATTAACCTAATTCAATTCACATTAGAGACAGAGCAATCCAGATCGCAGTAATTTAGAATATCCGAAGTGAGCTTTTCTGGATTTAACGCAGCACAGATAAACAATAATTCAGGTCACGGTAATTTAAAGAATGCACAAATCGCGCTCTCTGTTAGATCGATCTATCCCAAAGAAGTGTTGATGATCGTTGACTTTTAAATTTGGAATGTTTTTAGTGCGCTAAGGAGAGATTTCACTGCGCAAATGGTATGATGGCACTGCGCAATTGCGCACCTTAGAGGGAACACTGGTCACAATATATTCTAACTGACCACAAATTTAATTTTAACACATTTTTTACCAAATAAACAATGTTGAAAGCAGTGATTCTCAATCTTTTCATTGCCGTGACCATTTTTAAGGACTTTGACTGCTGTTGTCAACCAGCTTTTTGTGGAAGATATACTGCTAAAAATTGATATTTTAAATCACCTAAAGAATCGTCATCCTAGATTGGCTTGAGGTGATTCAACATCTGTATGTGATTTGCTGTTTCTATGTGAAGTCAAAGGTGACGATTCTTCTGGTAGAAACTCAAGGGTGGAAATTTTTCTGGTGATCCAATATTTTGTTGTAGTTTTTCTTGAAGATCAACTTTTTGAAAATGATTGTTTATTCTATTTTGACAGAATTTTTGGCAAATCCTTACTTGAAAGTGTTTTTGATCTTGAAGGCCTTTTTCCATTCGTAGGTCATACCTTGACGCGAATGCAAAGCGCGTATGATGAACTGTTTTGTGGACCCCCACAAAAATCTCCTGAACACTCCTAATTGGAAACTACTGTAATAGTTTAAAAATGAAAATTTGGTTTTAATTGCGTCAACAATGCGTGCATAGAACAGCTTGGCAAACGATCGAAGGTAGCAATATTAATGGGATTTTGGATTTATAAACTAGAATCAAAGCCTAAGTGGCAACATTTGAACGCTTTTAGGAGTGAGCAGTCAAAGAAACGAAACCTAAATAAAAAGATGTTTCCACCAAGCATGTGGGAACGCATAGCATTAGTTTGCTCCTCGGCAAAGTTTCAAACCTTAACTTGATTACCATCGATCTCAAAAATTTCAATGCTACAAAAATGTGTTCTCAAATCAAATTCATTGAATATCAATTTTGAATTCGTTCAACTTTATATTGCCAACGGCGCTGCAACTCGGTACTCTCCGTTTTGCCACAAGCTGCGATTGCCTTTTTTCTCTCGATAGTAGCAACGTAACACCTAACGCGCATATAAAAAGAGTTTACACAAATCATAACGTGCAGAGCAAGACAAAATCGAGAACAAAGCAATCGAACTGTCAGTAGAATTAGTGAAAGCAGTAGCTGATTTCCTGTTTTTCAGAATTGCAGAACGACTAGTTGATTTCTAGTTACTCTTACGTTTCCATTAAAGAAATGGCTAATTGCAGTGAATTAAGCCTGAACAAGACTTCGCTTAAAACTGCAAGCGACTATGGATTATACGTTGGTTCAATGCTATTATTTGCGCTGGCAATTTATCTGCTAGCTGTGCTTGTGGTGTATGTTTGCATGAACGGCTTTGACGAAAAACCAAGACGAAAGCAATTTACATCTCGTATTTTTTCACGGAAAGCGTCCTCGATTGATGGAAAGGTGAAGCAAACGCACAAAATTTTCAGAACATTAATGTTTTTACTTTGTATTTTCGTAACTGCATTTTTAATCTTTCAAATCTGTCTACAACAAATACTTCTGTTTTACCCCACCGAGTGGGCAGGCGCGCTTTTTCTCGTGCTAAAATATGTCTTCGGCAGTCAAATCGTTTTGGGCTATTTTTTTCTGTGGATCCGCCAGAGGTTGTTCTACTCCGGATCCTCTCCTTTAAAAAACTTAATCAGGGGGAAAACTGTTTTGTCTGCGTTTAGCTCGTTCTCCTTATTTATGGTTCTGGCAAACGTGGTCATACAGATGTCACTGGCTTGGTATTGGACAGCGTGTACTGTTTTATACGAAGCTTTGACGTGGTTTCTGCTTTGTTTGATGGTCCAAGGAACACTTATCGGACTTTTTCTTTACCCATTGTGGACCCTAAGCAGGGAAAGACAAAGGTATCTCCAATCGTCAAGAGGCAATGGAACTGTATTTGCTGCCAGCAATGTCAAAAGTTTAATCCGACGCTGTGTTATGCTCAGTTGCTTTTACTTCGTAACAGACTTATCATTTACAATTATTCTAATGGTGAATGAGGCAATGGAATTGCACTTTCTATCAGATCCCTTAATGTTTTTCCTTCAAAACATCAACTCTGTTATAAATATTGCTTGCCTTCTGGGGTCATTTCACAACTGGAAGGTTCTTCTCTTTCCATGGATGAAAATGTGCCAATTTCGAAAACAACAGCGCGCGAGCACGAACAACTCAAAGGAGCAACGGGACACAACTGACAACACACGCACTTGACAATATCGCCATAAATATTACGACGTTCACCATCAGGTCAAGAAGAGTGTTTCGCAGGCGAAAAACTTGGGTTCAGTTCCCTTGTAAAGTCCTACCAGACATTAAATCGACATTTACAGCTTCCCTGCTCGGCGCTAAGTGTGAACGGGAAAGCGTAGAGAAAAAGCCAAGCAGTTCACTCGGTGAAGAACTTGGCAAGATTCTTTCTTTTTTACGTGGCAGACAGATGGTGGGGCCAAGCAGACAACCTGTCACAATAGCTCAGTCAAGCTAAAGGCTAGCAAAAAAACGAACAAGTTCATACAACCATAAATGGTACAATAGCTCAATGGTTATGAAACAAGCTTTTATCAAGTTTTTCCCGTTTGACAAAACTGCTGCGGGTGTGTGCGTCAGTGAACTCTACCAACGCTATCTTGATTTTATATATATTTAATCGATAGCACAATTGGCAAAATGTAATAGGCGCAATTTGGTGCTATATTTATAAAATAGTTTTTGCTAAATTACGCTTTATAATGCAGTTTCTTTATGCACTTATTTATAGCCTTGTGACTTTTCAAAAAGACCAAACAAAAGGCAAACGTACGATCACATGTTTCATTCGCAAACTACATATTTAGCCTCGTTTCAAGACTAAATACAGGTACAAGCTTTAAAACTTACGTACATTTAATGTTGCCAATCGCAAAAAAGCACAATTTCTGGAAGTGAATGCTTACGTAATAGAACAATTTCTGGAAGTGTATGCACACGTAATACTTTGAAAAATAATAAATATACATTTTGTTGCCTGTGGCTTAACATTTCTTCATGCTACACCATAATTCACCGCAAGCATGGAGCTGTATCAAGTTGTGTGATATTTGTAGAGCAATTTGGCACGCGTGGATTTGTCTGTTTGTTTGTCTCAACTACCAACTGCCTAGCAACAGTTTAATCGATCGCTGTGACAATGTTTAAGTGCAAGACTGTAGTGTTTTAAAATTGCGTTTCATAATAAGTTGTACTTCTATCCGATTAACGCCATGTGGTGCAAACAGTGTTACTCATTGTTAAAGATATACATAACATATTTGCCCTTTTATTGTTAATGTGTTTTTCTTTCACTAAGCTTTGTTCGTGCAATCATTTACAAAGCCACCTCACTAACAGTCTTGTGTTTCGAGTTGTTTTAATTGAATAAATACTTTCACGAAATTTAAATCGTGTATTCGTAGGAAGCAGCAATTACTATTTAATTTATAACAGTGAACAATCTAATACAGACTCTAAGTTTATTAGGAGCAAACAAACCGCAATGTCGCATAGCTAGAAATAAGCAATCAACTTGAAATCTTTTTGATTATACTGTCAAAAAACCGAGGAGCTAATAAAGGATCTTAACTTTTGCTATTAAATAGAAAGGAAGGGGTGTGAGGGCACATGCCAGCCAAAAACTTACCGCAGCCAATTTACACTGTTGCTGTCCGTAGGCGATGACGCTCTTTACTGCACTTGACACAAACTAAGGTCACTTTTGTAAAAGCTCAAGCATGTGATTTTATAACCTCCTCCATTGCACTGTAGTTTAGGAGGAACTCTTATTCCATGATTTAATCCGCCAAACTAATGCAATGAGCAATACTTTATTCAACACAATAAAGTTGACTTAACAAAACCAACACAAGAAACACTGATGCTTTTCGTCTCCCATCGGAAATTTCCGATTTATTTTTGCCGTGATCAAATTCCCCGAGGGAGGACAAAAAGCCGGTGTTTTTGTGTTAGTTTGGCTGATCAAATCATTATCGTTTAATTGAAACCGAAACGTTTACGTTGGAGTGGTTTCTTTTTCATATTTTTTTATTACTATTAAAACACATTTTATTTTCTTCCCTTTCCCTTGCTTTTTGGTGCAAGCTGTAGTCCTTCGATGTACTTTCGCGGAAGCTTATAAGAATCGCCAGTCAAAATAATTTCAGCATTTCGGATTTGGTTGCCTTGTATCAATACCTGCAAAAAAGCATTTCAAAAATTCACGTCCTAAGGTGAAGGCATATATATATTCCTTGGCAAAAACTTAAAACATTTTTAACATGAATTTGATGAAAACATGTACGTAACCAGTTTCAAGAGTTAAACGCCAACGATGTAATAAATTCAAGTAAATTCTCTAGGTTACTAGGTTCTCTTAACACAAATTACTTGACTTTCTTCAGCATTTATGAATGGAGATTAAACAGCTAATATCCGTCAGGAATAGATAATTTCACATCCAAAATATCATTTTTCCGGAAACAGTGATTTAATAAATGAAGGTCATATAAGTTAGAATAATAGAAAAGATTCATTATCTCAAGACATGTTGAAATCAAATGGCCAAATTCAACAAATTGGAATATATTTAGGCAAAATTAACCACAAGAATATATAACTTACACCTTAACCGCTAAGCTTTTTCCTAAATTAATATTAATCAATGGTACAACGATGTGACCTTAGTGCCGAAATCAAAGCAAAAACTTATAGCAATTAAACAACGATGTTGATTTAAAGTAAATGTAATTATTAACATGGGAAATATATTTTTCTGTTGCATCTTTTAAGACAGCGGTTCTTAAGCTACGGTGCGCGTATCACTAATGGTAACCAACTCTTTCTAGGTGGTAGGCTAGCAGACCACGCGGTTACATGAAAAGTTGAATATCTAATAAATTCGCATAGTAGTCTAATTGTTGTCACTACTGCTGAAATCAAACAGGCATTTTAACGAACTAAATGCCTTGTGCTTTGCATGCAAATACTAACGAGTTTTGTAAGAGGAAAACAAGCTTTGTGATATTTAAAAAGTTTTTACACCATTTTTAGAAGCCTATTGTTGTTGAGAGTTTTCAAAATTTAAAAAGTTTTTACACCATTTTTAGAAGCCTATCGTTGTTGAGAGTTTTCAAAATTATTACTCAGTTTTCTAGTTAGACGCATTGTTTTTAGCATATGGCAAAAGGATTAAATCCTCCTCGCATCTTGGGCAACGCGGGAGAGAACTGGTTCTTTTGTAGCACAATACATCCATCAAAATTTGCTTACATAAACACTGATATAAAAATGGCATTAATTCACTTAATCAGATTATTTGACACGTATATGTAGCCGGCGATACATTATAAATCTGACCTATCATGTAAATGTGAGTGCTAAAACAATGCATTTATACATACATATATTTACGACATTTATCAGAAGATTTTAACTGCAGTAGAGCTTTTCTTAACCGCCAGAATGCTTTTAAAAGTGCTTTTCTAATAGTAAACATGCGTACAACGTAAAATGCGTTTGTAAACTTGTTTAGAAGGTGAAGTATGGCGCAACGGGCCACGTAAAAGGCTAGCAATTTGCTTATGCTTCTGCAAAACTGTTTTAACAACAGCTTTGTTAAACTACAGTAAATTGGAGCTGGTGGGGAAATCTGCGAATTTCTTTCAAGTTTTTCTTAAATATAAAACAAACAAAAATTTGTAAAAATGGTAAGAACAGAAGACAATATGACCGATTTTCTTGTTGGAATCAACTGAAAGTTCATTTACAACTGATTTCAGTTGAAACAAGTGACACGCAACGGTTCGTATTGTGCACCAGGGTTAAAACCAGGTTCAACCATTACTGCGGTAGTATTGATTACATCGTCCGCTTCGTACCAAGTAGACCTGGGTTTCCAATCCCCTTTTCAAGTCATACCAAGGACTGTACGAAACCGAGTTAACTAAGTCATGATCATAAAAGTGCTATGGGTCTCAACCAATGGCCTCATCAGGCAGCCACTGTCAGCGCCGCGTTGGTTAGAACAACCGGTACAAGTGTATTGCGAGAGAGAAATACACATAGCAATTGCTTAAATAATGGGTGCTATATTTTTAAATCATATTTCTCAGTATTGCATGTTTTTGCCAAGAGAATGCGAAGTACCCTCAAAACTTTTGTTTTGCTTTGTACGTTTCATGAAGTAGCCACGTCCAACGAAAGCATGTACAGTCCAAAGGAAACCGAACGCCATGCTGACCCCAGCGAGTATATCACTGAGGCTTTTTTCATTTGAAACACAATTTCATGGAACTTTACACTATACGTGATGGCACTTGTCAAGCTTAGTGGGTATCCCTATTGTCGGGGATTCCTCGTTCCCCGCAGCAAATAGTTTTGATGGTCCCAGCATTTAAGCTGACCAAATTCTACAAGGGGCTTACTATCACCAATAGTGTGTGAAGCCTCACTGTTCCCAAAGCAGGAAAAATACTTGCTTGAATTACCAGGTTAGCAGTAATTGCGATGAGATGCCTTTCAATCGGGTAACTTAGCGTTCCGACTACAAATCCAACTTTTGAATTTCTCTTTACACGAAAAATAGCTCAAGGCAAAAGACAGGTATTTTTAAATGTGGCATTTTGAATGAGAAATAGCTGTTACAAAGCTGTTGTGTCAATATAGCCCATATTAGTTGAAGATAACTGAAAAATCCACATATAAATTATAAGTTGTAGTGAAAATTCATACCAATGAATGAGCAAAAAGAACCTGAGAAATGAAAGTTTGTGACCTGCTGATAAACGGTGAAAATGATCATGTTTTTCGCTTGCGCTAGCATTGACGAAAGCATAACGTCATTTTAATGTAAAAATAGATGTCCACCATACCTGTTGTAGGAAAATTTTGATAAAACTAAAAATCAATTTTGATACAAAAACGCACGAAAATATGAAACCCAGGGAAATAAGTGATAAGTAACGCTACGTCCAGTGTAAACCAAACGTAAATGGACATAGTTTTCAATCAGTTTACATTTTTCAATTATTTCCTTTAGTTTACACTTAACACAAAAGATTTGATGTAAATCATTGGTTTTTAACCGGAGGAGAATTTCACAAAGAAATTAAATAAGCCTTAAGAACAAAATGAACTAGTTGTTGCGAATCTAAAAACCAGACCTGCAATGGTCCCTTCCTAAGTTTACTCTTGAGATGTCTAGGTCGACCTACGCTAAAACAAACTGACAGGAAAAATTCATGTGATATAGCCTATACATGATACCCGCAGTCCCATTTACTACGGTTTCCAGCTTTTCAGATGAAAAATATTTTTAGAGTCGAATTGAATGAATAAAAGAAGCTTTGAAGGTTACATCTTCAAATTACAGTTTGGGCCTAACCGGTTGAATCTCACAAAATTGTTTTCTGCTTGATTCACCGGTAACGGCACGGGTAGCCTAATCAGAAAGCCCACCATGAATTACAAGAAATCACCAGTGGGATGTTAACCCAAGTCGCGCTAGATGCGATAGTTAACTCAGTGAATTAGCGTCAGCTGTAACCATGACTACCTAGCTTTTTGAAAAACACAGGCCACGTGAACTTTTCCTAATTTTAATACCTCTGTTCTCTTAATTCAAGACTTTACAACACATGGAACCAAAACAGGGCTAGCTCATACCTTTCTCAACACTAGTACGTAATTTTGTTCTTTCGTGCTTCAACTTCATCTCTCTAACAGGACAATCAAGTGAGTAAAATTAACAAAATGCAGACATCAATTCAGGGCAAACGAAGCAATACAAGAGAGCCCTTACTATCCAAAAAAAATAGCAAGCTACGAAAGCAAAGGTTACTTCGCTTCGCGTAACTAAGCTTCTGCATCACGACATCATAAAGCGCTCTTCAAACGTGGCACAGTACAATGAGACGCGGCCTCGTGCGCAAGAAGTGCTAGCTTTCAATGCTTCATGATTACCACATTGTCGGTCCTATAGGAAACGCATTTTCTCCGGCATAGCCGCAATGTGAGCGGTGGAAATAACAATGCCAGCAGCACGACAACCCAAAAGCGGCACAGAACACAAGCTGTTCATTAATTGTTTTTCCTCCAATTGCAGAGAAAAATACTTAGCGGTTATAAAAAAACCCTCATTTTGGTTTGCACAAAATAACGAATTGACGTTAACGTTAAGTAATTGGAATTACCAGCAGAAACCACCAGCAAACGTAGCAGATAATATCAAAATGCACTTGCCGCAAGCTATAAGCACCGCTTCTCTCAGAAGATAGAAGCGTGATTACAACGAGCAAGCCACCTTCATACTGCATTCTTAAACTAATTTTCACCACTTGTGACATCGAAGCTGAGGTGTAGTGGTTGAAACTATCCGCTTTGCGTGTGGTTGATCTAGATTTAAGTCCCATGTCGAGTTGTACTTTAAAGATGGTAGTCACAGCTTCCTGCATGACGCTTAGCATGATAGGAAGAAAAGGCCGACAAGTTTGTTGGCTGTGTCCTTGGAAAATGCACTTAATATTCTTCATGCTTACGTGGCAGAAAGATTGTGAGGAGGAGTATCTTCAACATGTCGCTGTGGCCCAATCTGAATAAAACAGAACGCGAGTTCCTACGCCTGAATGAGCCACACGAGATGATATGCCTGCGGGTTTTTCAACCCAAAAAAGTCTTAAAATACGTGAGGTGACTCAGCAGAATTTTTCCCAACCGCAAGCAAACGATTGCAAGTTAGGGCTATTTCCAATTATGACCGAGCAACTTCAGATCATGTGGCTGCTAATCCACACTTTGCTGCTCATCTATAAATACATCACTGACTATTTCGAGAGAAAAAATTTTCACTTCAAGTGCTGATTAAGAAAACTGGGTCAAAAGCAATTCCGTTAAAAAGAAGGAAATGACGCAACGCAGTTTCCATGACGGAAAAGAATGCAATGTGAATGCGATCACCTTCGCTAACGAAAACAAAACTGGATTCTAAATAACTCACCCATTGCTATCACTAGCTAAAAGCATTCTAAAAGTCGACTTATTGTTGAATACTAAGTTAATAAATAATGCCCATTCCACAGAAATAGGTTTCAGCGGAATTCAAACTCACAACGAAACGTTTGCCGGCCATAATTCCACTGGCATAATTTCTCATAATAGAAGTTCATAAAAAAAAATAACAGAACTGATTAGGCTTATCTGTCAAGAGTTTTGTGATAAAGTTCAACTTTAAACCGTTTAGTTTCAAAAAGCTAAATTGTCTCTTTGAATTTAACATCTATCGCAATAACTTAAATTCACTTTAAACTGCAATTAATTTAACAAATATTAAAACCCAAAAAAAACTACTTTCTAATGATGATGCACTACTTGAATCAAGAGCATGCAAGCCTATAGCAGTTGCAGTCCACACGAGTCGAGGAAAGCGCATGACCATCAGGGCAGGATTAACGGGCGGTCCTTATGGGACTGGAAAAATAGGTCCTAAATTACAGTCGTTGCCGAGGTATGAGCAACGAACTAAAGGAAATAAGCGCAAAGTTGTAACAACTAGATTTATGCCAACTAGAATACATTGGCAGCTAGATGCGGCAGTTCTTTAAAAACGTGCAGAGCAGTTAAACTGAAAATATGATTTAAAACTACTAAAAAGGAAACAAGCCTTCTGTCTATTAGTCTGTGCTGTTGTTGCTACATTGTAAAAGGAAAAGTTTTAGAACATGGCTTCAACGAAATCAACAAGATGCAATTATGCCATTTTTGGTTATTTTTTTGTTCACAGTTCAGGGTCCACTTGCAGCAGTAACTGATGCCTCACTGGCAAAACTGTGGCAGCAAAACAGTAGATAATTCAAATTCAAATCTTCATTCAGAAAACATCTTGAAGCCATATCTAGACAACTTGGCTTGATACTCCAACGATTTCATTCGGTTCTACTTGATTGAGAGTGATAATGCGTCGTGAGATAAAACCAAGCATATTGATATAGATAGCTACATTAAGTTTTGTCTTTTTGATACCAGCAATGACTGGTACGATTTGACAGTAAAACACACAATACGTAAATTATGTACGAAATGCAAGATTGTTGGAATAATTTGGTTTATTCGTACTGCACATAAAAGGTTTATCACACACGTTTCTTCGATAAAATTTGTGATATCATATGGCAACTTGTTATTTATTTATTTTTTTCTTTGAAAAAACTGGGCAAAAATACCCACAAAATGTCAAGAAAATAATTTAGAAATAACATGTTTTTTTCTCTAGAAGCCATTTTTTAAATAATTTTTAAAAAATGCAACAAAAACACACTTAAAGAACCAGAACATTTCATTTTCACCTGATCAAAAATAGACCAACTCGCAACAAAACGACTATTTCAAAGTGCCCTTTCTTTTCCAAGTAAAGTGTTACTACTACCCCAACAATCACACGCAAATGCAATAGATGGCACGTTTTTGCTTAAAAATCGCAACAAAGTAGCCCTAAGCTCACTCTATTAAGATTATGCTTGCTAAAAGAAAGCTTGTTTTAACTAAAACAGAGATACCAAGTCTTTAACTAATATAAAGATATTAGGGTTTTGAAATTTGGCCACGTAGTTTTTAAGTTATGAACTTTTACATAGTTGAAAATTTTACGTTCTGAATTCACTGCATCGCTGCCAAGGCGAGCTTAGAAGTTACAAGAACTTATCAAATGTTGACTAGTTGATGGAAATCTGAACAAAGCTGATTTCGATGACAAGTACGTCGTATAATACATTCAATACACATTAAAGAGAGGAAAAAGCGCTAGGAACCTGCTGATCCCCCTTCTAAAAAGGTAATTAGCATTCAGAAATAGAAAAAAAAGCTCCAACCACAAGTTGACTCCCACAGCCCTTGGCTTAAGGCCATTTAGTTATCAAATCTATTAAGTTCTTGGAACTTTTCAAAAAAAAAATGATCGAACAAAAACGTTATCAAAATAGGAGTTGAAGGAAATGGCCTATACAAGTATGGCAATCAGTTTAATCTTCAATAAATAACTAAAACTTTTTCATTGCTGATACTTTCAGAATTGTCATTTCATTGACGCACCATGTAAGCGTGGGCTGAAGTGCGGAGTCGGAACTTCGAAACCGCTGCAACCACAGCTTACGCTTTTCAGAAAAATTCTCCTATAAACGCATGCTCGCACACGTAAGTGGAAACAAACTTTTGGCATGGACCAAACTTTACGCTGCGCGCAATTGTGATTAACTATAAAGGCTGGTTTCCATCAGGCATGGCGTGAAAAAACGCGCTCGCTTCGCGCACGAAACTAAATAGAGAAACAAAAAATGTTGCACGCTACGCCTGCAATCTACGCCTAATGGAAACCAGCCTTTAGTGTTTTCACACTAGGAAAAATTACTGCTCCTACATAAAGGAAGCAGTAAGAGGTTGTATTTCCGTGCTATTCCATGTAAGGGAAGACATCAGACAAAAAAAATTGAGATTAATTGCAACGAAAAAACTTTGCAATTAACCTCAATTTTTTTTGTCAGTACGACCGTGCATGCAGGAAGGCCGTATTTAGGGAGGCGGTAATTCAAACTTTCCGTAACGAGTAGAAATATCAACTTTTCTACAGAATAGCGCTTTTCTGCACATGATCGTTATGTAGCGAGAAATTATCGCGTAACCTACGGGCAATGATTCATTTTGTTTGTAACTGCCGCGACTAAACAGGCAATTGGGGCTATTATTTAGATGTATCATGTTTTCGCTCAAAGACCACTTTCGTCGGTTCAACCAAATGACTTCATCAACTTATACATGAGCTAAATCACCACTCTGCGCCTCGTGTCAAAAAAATTCGACCTATCCTTGCCCTCGAGAGTTCGCAAGCGACTTTTTACGCATTGCGCAAAACCAAGAAGGCATGCAGCTAAGGAGTCTTTGCATAGAAATTGAATGCAAATGAACAAATTTCGAAATATTGAGAGCAGGCGGAAAAATGGTGCAATTGTGATGACATCCAACACAAAAATGCTTTTCTTCAACAAAAACGGTTTCAAATCGTTATTACGACTGATAAAGAATAAACAGCACTAGTCAAAATGTTCTACATCAACCCTAACTAACGAATTGGATTTTGTTAAATAGAAACACATATTAGTGAATAACACTCAGGTTAATCAATCTCTTACTTGGTGCAAGGGATGGGTGGGCTTTGAACCTGGTAAAACTGTTATTGATGTGCTTGCTTGAGCTTTTTTCCTCATTATGTCAGCGAAATCTTGCGGTCGAATGAAAAAATGCTCAAGATTTTGAACGAGAGTAACCTGAGATAAAAGGGAACTATGGAGTTGGAAATTGATAGCGGTAAAGCACCTGTAACATTTGGTCTACACCGCAGCCAAGCACAGCTTAACTCTTTGTTTATTTCGGCTCAGCTCTGAGCCAAAATAAAACAAAGAATTAAGTCGCACTTGTCATCAGTGTAGATCAGGCTTTAGGCACTAATAGGTCGCACAACTCAAAAAGTAAAAGTATCACAGTAGCCAGGAACAAAATTTTAGAGGGGACAAACATACACTTTTCAGGCTTACTGTCCCTCAACATTGGTTGATAACCTTTCTCTTTTCAAAGATCGACGTTCTTTTGCCATTCTACTTGAACTTACCTTCTTGGTTGGATAGAGGTCAAATAATTTATTAGGGGGCATAGCCCCTTCTCCTTTCTAGCTACCACGTGCACGAACAAAAGGGCAGCAACAACCAAACATTTTCCCCATGTCAGTCATTGTTAATGACAGATTACGCAAAAGCAGAATAAACACAATTAAATTTGTTACGAATTTAAATTTAAAAAATGAGGTAGAAGAAATTTAAATATTGTCGAAATTGTTGCAAAACGGCGAAATTTGAAGTTGATCTTCAAAAAATGCAAAAAATTACCAAAGTCGAAGTTGAGCTCAATAAAAAGAAAAAAAGGTCTTTCGCCAAACCAAAAGAAATGAATTAGTAAAGGATATTGTCGTGACCGTAAATCGTTAGAAAATTTCCCGGTGGGTCGCACCAAATTAGACAGTAACAAGAGTTGAAACTAGTGTACTCTAAACTGCGACTTAACATCAGTTTTTTTTTTTAAGCCACATGCCAAATTTATGCCTGAACCTACTCAATGCTCACACCGCAACTGCAGATTTCCTATTTCCTTTTCGCGTTTTTTAAACGGGCAAAAGGAAAAAGCACTAAAACATGCGCTGTGGTGAAAATGTTGATGTTGATATTTCGAGGACGTGACATGAAGGCTTTGAAGGAAAGCATACAGTACTGTTAGCTCCAGCTAATGCAGCCAATACTTCTTTGCTCACGTCAAGATATGAAACGCGGATAGTAGGTAATTCTGACGAGGTAACCTAAATCATAACTACGACAGTTTCTACGGCTTCAGACAGTTTTCCAAACTTTAAGAACTCAACCAAGAGGCAATTGGTTGTTTGCGGAAATGCTTTCTATTGCTACCATTACCAGCCGCAAAAAAAAAGGGAAAATGTGTGAAGAAAAAATGAAAACGGTAGGACTGCTGGTTAGTTCTGCAAAAAGCTGCACAAGAAGAATGTCCTGGTTCAACATGGCACCAGTACTCCTCCTTAATTTTGCGTAGCTAATCAACTTCGTCCATTGTCGAATGAATTTTCACCAAGTGGGGAGCGAATGAATTTTCACCAAGTGGGAAATAAACGAAACCGTTATCTTTTTCAGAAAATATCAGGGTATATTTGGCATAGTATTCAAATAAATCACGTCACTAAAGCATAGCGGTTAAAAAAGTTCTTCTTACGAGACGGAAATTTCTCAACTTCACTGCAAGAAAAAAGGGTTCCCATATGCAGTCATAACAGGCAGAAATACCAGTTTTAATAACTATATTGACCCTGATGTCAGCAACACCAGCATGATGACTGAGCACAACGAAATTCTCGTCTTGATTCAAAGCACGGAGAGTGATTTTTGACACTATAGTCTAAAAATATGCTTGCAGATCATGATGACTGAAACGAGCCTCTACTTTCGATCTGCAAGTGCTCGTACGTCATCTGGAGCTCGATCACGTGATAGTCGCACTGAGCAACTTTTTGTATGAAAGATGCTGAGGTTGTGAGAAAATGTTTACCACCTATCCTTTTCTCGGACCATTCTAGCTTCGATTATCTGTATTTTTTATCTTGCGGCTGCACTGGTTGGATGTACAACCAGTCCGATCTGCAAGTTTTGCAACATAATGGAAACATGGTATTGGTGCACAGTTAATAAATGATGCGCATTCTAAAACAAACCAGCAATACTCGCTATACTGAGTTATTGTGTTGCTGTTAGAATTTTTTGCAAAAGACGGTTATGGCATAATTATCGAAAATAAAAGCAGAAAAATATAAGTTTATTTTTGTCAAAGGAACACCATCAGCTACTACAGATATAATAGTTAGATCTGTCCGCATCTTTCCGGTGCCGGGTTAGGTTTTTGCTTTAACAATTCTCATTATTGTAGTGCTGCATTTGGATGAGTAATTTCTACCTTTTTGTTTCCCATTCTCTGTTCAAGCTTCACAATTATCTTGGGAGGATTTCCTTTCTTAATTATCGGGTTTGCCCCTTTGAATTTCAACTGATGATGAATCTGCATGGTGGAGAAGATCCTAGAACATACAGAAACGTTTATATAAGCTGCTGATTTGGCACGTCCAACCTCAAAAAGAATCAAAAAATCTGGATTAAAACTAAGCCCTTGATGGTAGACTAATGAACTGGTCTGATCGTTAACTTAAGTTGAACTTTCGGGTTGAGCGTTCACAGCATTACACCGCAAACAGCTTGACCAAGCGAAACCGCCGCTAGCTTTCAAACTCAATCTTCGAGTTCAAACCGTGGCCAGCACCAACCACAATTTATAGAAGACTGCCGACTCGTCGGCCGTAACGTTATTTCGCAGTCTCCCGACTCTCTACTCGTGCACGCTGCTTCGCAGTCTCCCGACTCTCTGCTCGTGCAATGTATGATAAGTAGAACAAATTTTTATCATTAATCCTGGTCTTGTCATTCTTAGTGCCATTTGAGACTTGATTTGAGTTGGGCATTTGAGACTCCACGATCTCTCTCAACACGTGATATCGTTTTTTGGAAATGCTGAGTAATTTCACAACTCAATCACATAAGGCTACCCTGCAAGCAAACTCACGAAATTGTAGCAAACGCTGAGTAATTTCACAACTCAATCACATAAGGCTACCCAGCAAGCAAACTCACGAAATTGTAGCCCCTAATAGCAAGATCATTGTACCATAAACACAAATAATCGTTTTTTCTACAATTTATACGTATATTTAACGTTTTGCTCTCCTTAGTAACCAGGATGCTCCCTCAGAATACGGTAGATCTTACAACCGGTGTAACTTATTAACTGCTGAACAAAGAAACATTAACACAGCCTATATTAGAATACATTAAAACTTATTATTAACAAGGCAGGCAATTACGTAACAACAAAAACATTATGGAATAGGGCTGAGCAAAAATACAACGTATTATAGGGTACAAAAGACATCATTTATTGGCGGAAAACACACTATAAATCGCAGGAAAATTTCCTCCAACATTACGATTAACAACATTTAGTAAACAAGCCTTTTGATTCATCAAAACACTTTCCGCAACGAACGCCTATATTCAGGTCACCCTGATTTCAGTACTTTTTGCATTATCCCAATCTATTCCATAATCGAAATCCAAAACATGTTGACTCAGTATTTCCTTTTTGGTGTTGAAAGTCTTAACCGCATCAACCAATTCCCGTTTGCTGGTTCTTACACTACGTCTTGTTTCACCTAATACACAGCATCGCAATTCCGGCAAAAATTTGGTACACCACATCACGTTTTTGTTCCAAATTAATAACGTCTTTTGGTTGGGAAAACAAAGAAGATAACGTGTGAGTGGTTTTCAAGCCACTCGATACTACACTAATAGTTTCGAAGACACCTTGAACGTAGGGAATCTAAGTAGCAGCACTGGTTACTAGGAGATCCACTGCTCTTTAAAGTTGTTTGTGATGTGATGGAATTTTTCAGTCTTATTTTCCTTATTATATGTGATTTTATCAGCTCTGAACTACAATGTGCGAGCCACACTAACTCTTTGATTCACAGGATGATGAGATGAATACTGAAGATATCGGTCCGTTTCTGTTGGTTTCCTACACACGCTGTTGCCAGGGATCCATCTTTCAAATGTTGTACGTTTACGTCAAAAAAGCTTACTGCCTTTACTGTTCTAATTCTGCAGTAAATTTTATTGATGGACATACATTATTCAAGTAATTGTCAGAGGACTCGACCATATTTTTTTCACAAATGCATACACGTCATCTACATATCGTACCTATAGTGACGGAGGCTTCAAGTAAGCATTCGAAGCCCTTGGTTCAATCTCTTCCATAACCACATTTGCTATTATTGGAAACAAAAAGGAGCCCATTGGACAGCCATAAACCTGTTTACAGATGACGTCATTTTGAACTGCCGCCATGAGTTTCGGCACTACAAATTATTGTTCCGGCCGCCATGAGTTCCGGCACAACAAATTTTTACCAATGTTGTTACCATTGATTCGAACACCCAATGTGCAATCATCGCCGACTCTATCAGCCACAGTATTTTGGGGGTTTCTAGTGGTACCGGAGTACGCAAGCTAACCACATTAAGTGAAAGTTGTGATTTAGATTTGTCAAGTTTGAAGTATGAAATCAACTCTACAAATTCAGACAAATTTATAACTGTGTACTGGAAGTTTCCAACTTAGGGAGCAAGAATTTGTTTGAGGAATTTGGCAAGCTAATAGGTAGATGTACCAATGAAAAAAACGTTAGAGCGAAGAGGAACATTGGATTTATGAACTTAATAGAAGTCCACATATTCTTGGTAAAGCTGAATCATTGCTACGTAAGTTCTATACAAATACGAGGATATCTTATCATTTTCACACAAATTCCAAGTAAAATAATTGAAACGATTTTTAATAGCACAGCTTAGATTTGTCAAAATTACCTGCAGTTTATAGTGTGTTCATAGCCAAGAAACGTCTTATATACCTAATAACACACTTTACTTGTGCTCACTCCTGGTTCTATGATGTAACAATAGTTTAGTTGCTACGTAATTGCTTGCCTTCTCAGTAAAGTTTTTTTTAATTCTTAGTAAAATAATTTTCAGTTCTTAGTAAAGTGTATGTCTATATCAATTAATGCAAGAGGCTAGCGATGCACTTAGCAAACTGCAGACAGTGACACTGTTTCGACCTATCAGGTCTCTTCAGTGCAGTTGGTGACCAATAAGAAGCTAGAGGCTTTAATAAAGCATAGCTTAGACCGTCACACTTGTGGGACCTAATACTGGGTCCACTGTAGTGGATGGTCTGTCAACCTCTGCGAAGTTTGCTAAGTGCATCGCTAACCTCTTGCATTACTATACATGTAAGACCTTGTGACCACTCGGCTGTGACAGCACTATTGTTCTAGCAGTTGTTAGACTTGGTGCACCTGCGACAACCGCCACTCATTCACGAGTGATACGGCTTCACAGAGGTTGACAGACCATCCACTACAGTGGACCCAGTATTAGGTCCCACATGTGTGACGGTCTAAGCTATGCTTTATTAAAGCCTCTAGCTTCTTATTGGTCACCAACTGCACTGAAGAGACCTGATAGGTCGAAACAGTGTCACTATATCAATTAAATTAACTTAACAATTTTTAATGTTTAATAATATATATTGTCTTGATATTTTTATACTTAGCAGTTTATAAGTTACATAGGATGCAAGATCTACCGTATTCAGAGGAAGCTTCCCGGTTACTAAAGGGGAGTGAAACGTTAAGTATAAAAACAAAATTTCGAAAGAACGATTATAGCTGTTAATGACACCAACACAGTCGACAAACGAAAAACAATCGTGCTTTACCGGATTAGACATGTGAAGCTGCTCACCCAGCATGTCGTAAGAGACGACTTTTGGGTACCCACCAATGGCAGTCCGCCTTGTTGGTGGTGGGGCTATCAGTCAGTAATTTGCATTCATAATTGGTTTAATATGGGCTGCCACTTTTTTCCTAGCCCAAGGGTGGGCAAACTTTTTAGCCGGAGGGCCGCATTGAGCATTCAAGAGTTGGCCGGGGGCAAGCGCTTAAAATCTTGCAACAGCTGTATACGATGCTCGTACAATGCAATAGCTTCTTGCAAACTGATATTACAGGGCTTTGAAAATGAAGATTTCCGAAAAAAGAAAAATCATTATCCTATATTTGAATATAAGATGCGTCAATTCAAACTAAGAATTGCGTAGCAGCTCTTTCAATGAAGGCTTCTATATTTTTTGGCTCTTTAGTACAACAAGTGTGGCCACACCTATCATATTAAATTAGATATATGGAAGTTTCTACAAGTGTTGGCGGGCCGCATAAAATGCGCTGGCGGGCCGTCGCGAACCGTAGTTTGCCCATCCTGCCCTAGCCTAATTCAATTAGGCATGAATCTGGAAAATCGTTTTGTGCCGTGTCTCCATCCCAAGGAAGTGGAGGAGTAATCACCACCAACAGCAGCACAACAACAACAACAAACAAAAACGCCAGCTATATTTGAGAATATTGTAGTTACTTGGAAAACAACGCATCCCATTTCACTTTTTCGACATCAACGTTTCCTTTGCCAAATACAATGCCATGCAGCACTGGATCGAGCGTCACCATAGCGCCCTCTATTAGCTCATTATCGCGTACGTAATTGGTCACAAGCTGTCGCACCTGCGTGGTTTCCATAACTGCTCCCTTTAAATAATAAGCAAAAAAGAAAAAATTAGAGTATTCTGGTATACAATACATTTTATTTGAAACTAAGATAATCTTGGCAAAACGCTATATCAAAGATTTAACCTAAATATATACACGAAAGGCTTATAGTAGGAATTCATCAATATCTGTGAGCACCTAATGCATCTATGAATGTGCTTTACAGTGCCCAGCAAACAAATAAAAGCATACATTTACTGAATAAAATTCTCCGTGAAACGTCACAAATAATGCAATACATTTCCTGTAAAGCAGTTACAGACACTGTCTTTGAGTGGCAGATTGATATTCACCTAGATAACATACTTTCGAAAATCCCAAGGCGCGGAATAAAGACGAAGTGGCGGCATTGACGCCATAAAGAAGACTAATTTCAGGAGGCTCGTAATGTTTCTGGGTGAGCACTCCAAACTGAGTCTCGGTATTCATTTCATCACTTCGTTCAGATTCGTTGCTTGGCAAAGGGTCAAAAGATTTTATTCTAAAAACCAATGAACTGCTTACAAATCATTGACCTTAGTAGATTTTAAGGCTTATACTAGGCAATAAATCGAAAACCAGTGAGTTTAATTTAGGTTTCACGTGTTTGAAGCTCAAGACAGATCCAGTCGCGTCTTTCGCCCATCACAAATATTCCCTCAGCCAAGAAAATTTTAATTAGCAGTAGAATCATCAGCTGTGATGCCCAGTTTACGACGTAGAGGCAACTCCGATGCAGACTTGCACAACTTGCCCAGCAGACAAAATGCAGTACAACAAATGTGTGCAGTAAAATCTTATACTTACTCTTCATGCGAACGATTTACGGCAACTACGTGATCATTTCCTTTTGTTAACTCTTTTACTTCTATCAGCTCACGTACTTGTAAAAGGTCAAGATATCTGGCAACAAAAGTATAAAAATGCTCTCAGGCAAGGTCATACTTGGAAAAAGAAAACGGGGTAGAACTTTAAAATCCAATTAAAGTTGTGTAAAATTAATATTGGTAGACCTCAATTAACTAGATACCTGAAGATCGATTTTGAAATTTATTCTTTCTTAGGTGTCCCTCCTCACATAACTCTCGAATCAAAAAATTAATTCAAAGAGTTTTTTATTATATAATATCTGCTTGGTGCATTATTGCATACTTGCTTAGTTTCTTGTACGAAGTTTTCTTAATATCCAAATATTCTCCAGAAGGTACACACGCAAGTACCTTAGATCTAAAAATTAAAGATATGAATGTTTTTAGTGCTATAAGTCCATGGTATACTAATATATCTGCTTTGCAGTAAAATAAGCCAAATACTTGGCTTTATTGCAGCGTGTATTATTAGATTCCTATCGGAGTGCACTGTTGAAATTTTGAGCTTAAGACAGCGTAATTACAGGCAAAATTGGATACCTTGGTGGCGATTTCACTTGCTACCGCTGGCAAATCCACTAATACGACAAGCAAATTAAAAACCAGCACATCGTTGGGCTAAATCCATTAATTCAAGACACTAAAAGAATTTTCATATTTCCACTAACACGTAATGCACCTTGCCTGTAAAACGTTCCCGTGGGCATTGGCAGTTCTTTGTCTTTTAAACGGGTTTTCAAAGCCGTCATGAAGCAACTATGCAAAAGTTCATTCATCTTTTCCTCAATATTTATTGGCGATTCAACAGCAGCTCCAGCCTTTTCAAACAATTCTTGGTCAGATGAATGAGGCACGTTGCTTGAATCAGCGATAGAAGAAATCGCGTCAGAAGTTGAATCCACATGAACTATAACATCACCATGTGTTGATTGCAGATTAAGATCTTTTAGCTGTTCCATATCTTCAACTTTGTCAACAATATTTTGTTTACTGTCCTCAGATTTATTAACGTCTGTGGCATCAGCAGAAGAATCTGCTTGAGCAGCACTAACACCAACTTCTAGGTAAGTATCATCTTCAACTTTGTCAACAATATTTTGTTTACTGTCCCCAGATTTATTAACGTCTTCGGCATCAGCAGAAGAATCTGCTTGAGCAGCACTAACACCAACTTCTAGGTAAGTGTCATCATTTTGGCTTTGGACACCGATTAACGGTTGAATCTTGGGTGGCTGTAAACGTTCTCCAAGCTCCCACAAATGATCCCCAAAGATATGAAAAATCTGAACTGCTTTGCCTTGTCGATCTAAACAGAAGGCATTTTGAAAGCTCACCTAATGCAAAAGCAATAAAAACAAATCAACTTACTCAAAATCGCGATGGAAAAAACTTGCTTTCGTAAAATAATATTTATTTTTTACTTATAGCACTGTTGTCTTCCAGACTCGCACGATAGCAGCAGTGGCGCTAAGCACAGCCAATTGTCCACCGCTTCTAAATTTCTAAAAGCTGGTTTCCATTAGGCGTAGATTACAGACGTAGCGCGACAAATTCTTTGTTTCTCTATTTAGTTTTATGGGCTCGCTCATAAAACTAAATAGAGAAACAAAGAATTTTTTGCGCTACGCCTGCAATCTGCGCTTAATGGAAACCACTTTTAACTTCCAACATTCCGCTTGAACTGCTAGGCAATACTTCCAATAAATTTACTGCAAGTTGGAATCCGCAAAGTGCTTTTTGCAAGGGCACAGTAGCAGAATCGTGGCGAGGTTTAAGCAAAGAACTTTTCGATCATAGCCACAATAAATCAGCACTTTAACCCAATAACCATCTTGCTGACACAAATTAAATTTTTTTTTGATGAGGCATAAACAATTCTGAAACTTTATAACAGATTTTTTAATAGTTTTTGATGAAATAGAAAATAATAAAACCCAATATAGCATTAAAACAATGCAAGAAATTAAATTTGCTTCACGCATTTTTAGCATTACAGTTGATGATGTTACCTACCACTAGAACGATAAATCTCGTCAGAAGATTTAAGAGCAACTCCAACAGCAACAGCAGAGGAATTACTCTCAGTGTTGATAGCAACAATCGAGTTCTTTGTAAAAAGGGGAGCTTCTTTTCCAGGAAGTAAAATAATTCCAGGAACCATTAAATCTAAAATACAATATTTTTCCCATCAACCAATTGTTGTAAACCAACCAATTTCAAAAACTAGTTACTCAGTAGTTGTCATGACAACCAGAGCAATTTCAAATGACCAAGGCCTTTGCTACTGCGACCAAAGATGCTTCGTTTTAAACTTGTTGCCAGCGCAATGCAACAAACTGAGCATCTAACTCGTAGCTGAAAGGTTCAGAGCAAAGTACTCACAGACCACAGTGCTAATATTGAATGTGGAACAGCCATTAGTGAGGAAGAACCATCTAAAGCATTTAGGCGCACGCTTTGGGTATATGCAATGGTTTGCATGGACTGCAATGACCTGCTCAATAAACCCAAAATCCAGCTTAATAAGCCCAATTTTTGAACACATTTGCTTAAAATTGGGTGAAAAGCATCGCCATTCACACTTCGTCACTATTTTGATGGTTTCACACTGTGCTATGTTGCTGACCAAAATTTTAATTCAACTGTTTCACCACAGATCAGTTATTTGCACCATAATTGATTGACAAGACTAATGGTGTGATGTAGATTTTATTTTTAGCAACTCTTAGCCATAGTAAAGTCGGCCACACTCATTTAAGAGCATGAGTGGCAAAAATTTGTCTACAGTTAATAAGCCCAAAATCGTCCAGTCCCAAGGAGGGCTTAATAAGCGGGGACTACTGTATTTGTATAACGGTGAATGCTGGCTCAAGAACTGCAAGTTTATTTCGCAGTCTTGCAGAATCTCCATTCATCTTGTAATCGAGTTGTAGATTAAGTTCTTATCTATCCTGTAATTGGCCCGTTGCAAAAAGACTCAGAGTTGTAAAACTGAAGAGCAGCCTTCAACTTAATAAATGACCACAAATTGAAGTTTTCAAAAATCATAATGCTTGAAGGCTAGGTTAATTTTAAAGTCGTTTGCACCCAATAAAATGTTTCTTTATGGTCACCGTTACGACAAAGAGAGAGAGAGAAAACTAGGGATGGGCAATTCAGAATACCAAATTCGAAGGATTCGAATCCCAAACTATCCAAATCCAATAGGATTTGGTTAATATTCTGCTTGCAAGCTTTATCACGTTGCTTGTTCACAGATTTTCTTTTTGTAAAAGTACCATTTGCATGCAATGATTCAAAAACTAACTCGCACACACAAACATTGATTGAATGCGTCCGTTTTCTCATGATGCACATACATGTAGACATAATTTGATTGCACTGCAATAAACTCGTTCTCTGATTGTGCTTTTGTTGTTTTAAACTTGTAATAAATGCTTTCATGTTGATTATGCTAATTGCCAAAAAAGATTCGGATTCTGGATTCGGTTTAACTATTCTAGGATCGTATATTATTCTGAATTACCATCCCTAGAGAAAACACTTGTACTCATTTTAAGTTTAATACAAAACAAAATGTTTAACATTTGAAAATGAGCCACAATTGTTCTAACCTGCACCATTTGCTAATTTAGCGATTACATTTGAGTGAGTTGCAACAGAAGGAACCAAACCAGAATGCTTCCATAAGAAATATAGTGTAGGATATACTTGTTTATTCACATCAAAAAATAAAGGATTACCATTGATAACGTATATCAACACTGTTTCCCTTCTGCAAAAATGACCATGCGATCAAGAACACATTAATTGCAAACATCAGCATGCAAAAATTCATCCGAAATAATTCTCCACTACCTAAATGTTACAAGAGATGCTATAGATGTGCAGCAGCATTTTACACCAACATTCCTCCTTAGTTTTTGGGAAATTTGATATGTGCCCAATAAAAAGTGTGCCTAATTATGAAATCAAGTTAATTTACTAAAATCTGGATCATCACTCTTACCAAAGTAAATAAATTCAGTGATGCAATAAGAGTGTGTCAGAAACTTGATATGATATTTAAGAAATGCACTTAGTGTTGTTTCAAAAAACATGAGGCATAGCATAAAGTGGGCATGAACCCAAAAAAATCTTTAATTGGCTAAAAATTAATGAAAAGCAGCTGAAACGGTAACTACGTTTTATAACTTTTGTATCAGAATCTCTGAATCACATTTGGTATGGCATACAGACATCCAAAACGTCACACTTAGTGAAAATGGTAAATAGTAATGTCTGTAACTTCAGCAAACTGCGAAAATGATTTTAATGCTCATGCAGCATTTACTAGTCGGCCATTGATCAGTTGAGAATCAGTGCATAGTAAAATTAGTCAGTTGCAAGTTCTTGGCTCTGCAGTTGTTCAGGAGCCATCTATAATGTAATTTTTGTATTCTTTATGCTCTTGATTGCAATTTCACTCCCTGCATGCTGCTAGATTTACAACAATTTAATCTGTGTCCTCTGGCAAAATGATAAGTGAAGTATATAATGATTTATACATAATAAAAGCTAGTTTTTTAGAAATAAATCCACAAAATGACAAGCAGCATCAGCAAGACGTAAAGTTAACCCAACTTACTTGTTAGTAAACACTTTTAAAACATTGATTTCATCTTTATTTGATATAATAAGAGATATAGGTTCTTTAAAATCATAACTTGAAAATGTCTTTTCTACTTCAGCTCTCAAACGCTTCCGATCAGACCCTCTTATTTTTACATTTGTTTTAGTGTGAAATGGTTTAAGAAACATCTTAAACACTATAATACTATCGCTGTGATCATTAACAGATTTATAAAAGATCGACTACAAGACTATAACCTGCCCCAATTTAATTTTAAAGGAAACATATCATAAAGTCAACTAGCAACTGGTATCATATTTGTTGCACCCGAGCAAACACAAGGCATACAAAAAGTGTAATAGTATTGGAGACTGAGAAATTGGAATCGGGTCACTGCAACTGTTCAATTAACAGTTATCTTTTTAAGTACGGTATAAGCAACACCATAACTATAGTATGACTAAAATCAAGACCATGAATGGTCTTGCAATTTGGCACAAGCAACAAATTGGAAAGTAGATTAATAATTCGCTAGTTGATGTACCCTACAAACATACTGCAGCTCTTGGCTCTGCTCCTCATTTCACTTAGCCTGCATCAGCAAATCACTTCTTGAATGATCCTTGTTATCGAATTCTCGGCAATGTCATTTTCCTATGTTTGGTTTAAAAGAAACCAATGCAGAGTGCACAAAAATACAGAAATTCAGATTCAGTAGGACTACTGAATCATGGCAATACAAAAATTTAAACAGAAACATAGAGACTGAAATGTGAAAACATGTTCTAAAAAAGTGTTGCACAACGGTAGCCCAAGTTAAAATGAGTGCACTCTGGGTGGAAACTACCATATTTATTCGTGTATAAGTCGCATTTGTGTATAAGTCGCACCCCCTACTTTTGCCTCAAAAAATGGTACAAAATTTTTTTTCCACATTTTTATATTAACTCTTTTGCTCCCGCGTGAAAAGCGAAAAAAAATGTCCGCAAGGTGGCAGCGCGAAAAACTGTCATAATCAATCATAATTATGTACCTCAAGTTTGTTTGTAAATCATTACTCAGCTGTCTACTTCTACATTAAGTGTGATATATCGTTGAAATCTACATTTCTTGACAATTTCAAATAGAAAAAAAATTTTTTTTTGAATATGCAAATTTTATGCAAATTAACCCCCCAACTGGAGGGTACTTGTCTTCAAAATTAAAGTAGTACCCTCACCTCAAAGATCACTACAGATTTTATTTTCTACCAATTTTTTTAGAAATGGTCGCAAAATGATGCTAAGGAAATAAGCTTTCAAAGTACATCACTCAAAACTTACCTAAAAGCCTAGGTTTTCTACAATTTGCAATTTTCTGAGGCACATGACCTTTTTTTTGACCGGTACCGACCGGTACCAAATTTTGGTAGTTAAATTCAGTACCTAAAATATGATCAGTGATTATCTGCTACAGGTTAGCCTAAACCATGTAACATTATGTATTTTTGAACAGGGAATTTCTTCAAGATTCAGAAAATATTAAGTTTAAACAGAATATGCTGTCACTGACAATGAAACAGCCGCTTGTTTACACCCTTCCCATTTCTTGAGAAACAAGGGGGATACAGCAAACTTTGATTTAGAGAAGCCAAATTTTTGCTAGCTTTTAAACTTGTATTTCGCTTCTTGTCTCCTTGGAAATTTGATACAAAATGACGACTTTATTGGTGAAACATTTGCAATTTATTTTATCTTTTTATAGGGTGTAGTTTTTCTAAAAATTATAATTTAGTGAAGGTAAGTCAAAAAATTTTGGGGGGTTTTGAACTGACATGATGTACAGTACTCATTTTTGATCAGTAAATATCATATACCACTTAGTCTAAACTATTTAAAGTTATATATTGCTGGAAAGCAAATTTCCTAAGCTTTCAAATGAGACCGGTATTTAGTAACATATCATATTTTTTATGCACTAAATTTACTTTTATCTACTTATCACTAAAATTTGTTTGGGGGGGTTTTGAGACCCCTAAAAATTTGGAAATTTAAAAACATAAAATTTATTATTATCGCTTGAAATTTTGTCAAATGATGCCCCAGAAGAGTAGTTTTCAGACTGTGTTAATGATGAAGGGTTTGGTTCAGTGGTAAAGATGAAATCTCAATTTGATTTTAGTGTAGTTGGCACGTGCTGAGAATTTGGCCGATTTTGTCGTCTGCAACTGGGCTCTTGGTGTTTTTAACCGTTTTTGGGTATAAAAATCCAAGATATAGGGCACAAATTATACATGTTCCGATGCGTGAGGAAATAAGCATGATGTTTTGAAAATTTTATGAAAATCGGATGAAAAATAAAGTCACAAATCGGTTTTTTAGTAAACTAATTTTGTAACTCAATTTAACAAAATTTGAGGAAAACACTGAAAACACGAGATCATCAATCGATGATCGCAGGAGCAAAAGAGTTAAAATCAAACACAACATCTAATATCCACATGCTTTTTCATTACAAAGCCACACATGCATTTGTCAAAAATGGTATGCGCGACGCTAGCTCGCATGTGTATGTGCATGCGCCCGCTTATGCTGACTCACATGTGTATGTGCATGCGCATGCTTACTTGAAGTCTAAACTGTTGTGGTGGCATTGTTACAATCAATTAGTACAGTAAACACGAGAGCACTTTAGAATAAAGGTTGTGAATAAGGAAGCAGCGATTAAAAGACATACGTTATGACACACACAACAGGAGTTGTGCATGACCACCATACATTACATTTTAAAAAATTTTTAAACTTTTAAAGCAACCTCGTGTATAAGTCGCCCCCAACTTTTTGGGCAATAATTTGGTACAAAATTTTCCGACTTATACACGAATAAATACAGTAGTCACTTCTATCATGATTGCAACTGAAATGTAGATGGTGATCCATATATAAAGTCAGGTGTGGTTGGTGACTTTCGACTTGTGGTTTGTAGATGAATTTGCTGAGGTTGCTACAAAAGTATTTGCCAAAATATATAAATGTTATCATCAAATCAAGTAAGGAAATGGTAGAAATACAAAAATATATAGAAGTTGACAAAAACTGATAATATAATGATATGCCTGTAAGCTGTAATTACCTATTTAGGTAAAATTAGATCATTTAATGGAGTTAAGCTATGGTTTTTCATAAATTTCTGTTTGATGTTTTTTTTTATTTTTGAAAGAATTTACACAATCCATATTTTAGTGTTGCCCTTCAATGCTTGTTATACAAATGCATGTTGGGGTGGCAGTTGGAAACTGATTTGGTATATATTTGTCCATTCATGCATATGATCTCATGATAGGCTGATGAGCCAAAACCAACCAAACCCCAATATATATATAACAAGAACAGAAATATGGCCTAATATTCACTTCATTTAATAAAGATTCATGCAATAATGCAAACTTAACAGTTTGTAACCTTGCAAATGTCAATTTTTGTAATTTTGATAGGGCTTTGATCAATTGTCCAATCACCAAAAGGTGAGTTAACCAACCTAAACCCTCCTATTGCTCTGTAATTGTTAAAAGTTTTTAACCAACTGCAACCTCCCTCATTTAGTTCGTGTGAACGTTATTAATGATGCAAACAACTTTGTATCGTTTAATTTTCAAAATTACCAATAATATGGAGGTTTTGCATTTTATCCCTCTTTGAAATACCAAAACCAAGTTATATTATTACAGTTTTACACATAAAAGTATTGATTTTTTATGTTTGAAAAATACATCTCAGGAGTTACACTAATAGTTTTCAAACATTTGACATATATTTTTATTGGCAGTGGCTATTTTGCCGTTGATGGCAATTTACCCTCAGAGACTATTTTGCCGTGAGTTATTTGTGATTGGTCAATCTTAATGACGTACTAAACATGTGACTTTTGGTCGTCTCTGATTGGTCAATTTTAAAAACCAAAAAAAAAAATTTTGCACCCCCAGGTCTCTATCCCCCACCCTGTACACTCCCTTCCAGTGTACACTGCCCCGTAGATTTACATACTGGGCCTGCCCCTCCAGTGTACACTGCCTTTCTTTTAAAGCCCTGGCCAGCTGAGATTTGAACCTGCAACCATGGTATCTCAAGACCAGCGCTCTATCCACTACACCACAGTGTCACTAATGTTATCACGGTAAATTGGGCTATATAAACACACGTAAATGTTCACGGCAAAATAGATTCCAAGGGCAAATTGACGTCGACGGCGAAATAGCCACCGCTTTTTTTATTACAAAGTGATGCATAAGTTTTAGTATTCAAAAGAGTGTTTAATCGAATAGACTACAAAATAAGAGGATAATCTACTGAACCCCCAAGATTTTTAAGTATTTTAAAAATCAAATCACAATCATATATTCAAACCACTGTTAACATTTATGCAAACTAACTGATTACAATGGGAGAAAAAGAAGTCTAAAAATTATGGAGAAATAGGGAGAAAATTGCCCCTGTTTTGTAACAGATTAAACATTCACATAAAAACTCAACGTTATGTGATGGATTTTTAATCCAAAAAGATGACAAACATTTGTAAACATAGGCTCAAGCTGTGTTATACAAACATACAAAATCAATTGGCTCTATGTTTTGTTTAGGCAGTGGCTATTTCGCCGTCGACGGCAATTTGCCCTTGGATTCTATTTTGCCATGATCATTCACGTGTGTTTATATAGCCATATTTGCTATTATCGCACCAGTGACTCTGTGGTGTAGTGGATAGAGCGCTGGTCTTGAGATACCAAGGTATCGAGTTCGAATCTCAGCTGGCCAGGGCTTAAAAAGAAAGGCAGTGTACACTGAAGGGGCAGGCCCGGTATGTAAATCTACGGGGCAGTGTACACTGCAAGGGAATGTGCAGGGTGGGGGATAGAGACCTGGGGGTGCAAAAATTTTTTTTTTGGTTTTTAAAATTGACCAATCAGAGACGACCAAAAGTCACATGTTTAGTACGTCATTAAGATTGGCCAATCACAAACAACTCACGGCAAAATAGTCTCTGAGGGTAAATTGCCGTCGACGGCAAAATAGCCACTGCCTTTTGTTTAAAAACCACAACAATGTAACGTTAACCAGGACAATAGGGGTAAAACACTATTTGTACATGTTGCAACAACGCTATTTGCATAAAATTTTTTAATGTGTTTTGAATTTGGTCCCTAAACTTTTTGGATATCAAAGTTAGATATCCTCCATTGTCCACATATGTATTTGTGGTAGAGTATTTGAATTAAGAGTGCATTTCATTAGCGCCTAGGACCAAAGCTAAATCTAAAGCTGCTCCAGCTCCAACTCCAGAGCTATTTGATAACAACTGCTTCAGCTTTATCACCATACTAACTCTGTTTCCAGAATTAGAAGCCTTACCTCTCACTACCCTAAGCTTTGACAAGAGCATAGCATAACCAATGAATTCAAAATATTAATTCTCTATATTCATATACAATAATTACACAGAAAAATTCAAAAGCAATTTGAACAAACTGCATTGCTTATTTTCTTGAACGTGTATACCCATAACAGTACCCTATAGCAACAGTCTTATCAACATCTTGAAGCTGGGGCCAGTTTAAAAAATACGTTATATCACTATTATTCCGCCAGCAAAAAAAAGATCCGCTTTTATTCTCAGGCAAATTTGCGATTGAAATTGAGCGACAACAAACATCAGTTCCGTCGTTTGCACGTGTAGCGCAACGGCAGGCATCCGACTGTAGTCCGAATTAAAATGAGTGCACTCCAAGTGGCGACTAGTCATTTGTATCATGATAGCTGCTGATATACTGTTATTCTGGCTACCAGGTATTTTTGATAAATTCATTTGATTTAGCTCTTCTGGTAATGACAACGTTTATTTAAGTTGATTCAAGTTCTTACCGAGCATGCAAAAAACTTCAATATCCGTCAACGTTTCGAACAGCTATACAGCTGTTCTTTATCTGTCCTGATGAAGTCCTGATGACGAACAGATGAAGATGAAGAACAGTTGACGGATATTGAAGTTTTTTGCATGCTCGGTAAGAACTTGTATCAACTTAAATAAACGTTATCATTACCAGAAGAGCTAAATAAAATGAATAGCTACTAATCTTAGATTCCGTTTGGTTTATAAGTTAACATTGCTGTTGGTGACTTTCTGTTTGTGGTTTGTAGTAGTTGAGGTTGCTACACAACTCCCCCCTTCAAGCACGCGCAGCTAGCGGAGACGTGCATAAGGACGGAGGAAGTTGCTGAGGTCGCAACATGCCTTCCCCGCCAAGGTTTAGAGAGAGAGGTTTGCGAGCAGAAGTGAGATTCTCGCCAAGACTTTAATTGGAAGGCGGTCTTGACGTTGGGGCTCGGCGACTTGACGATGGCTTGTGCTGCCTAACTGAAGACGCTGCCGTTCAATTAAATCAAAGAAGACGTAACTTCATCATGTTAGGGTCACCATTGTAGCGCAACGGCACGCATCCGACTGTAGTTCGAAATAAAATGAGTGCACTCCATGTGGCAACTAGTCACTTCTATCAAAATTGCTACTTTGGTGGATTCCATTCGGTTTATAAGTTAAGATTGCTGTTGGTGACTTTCTGTTTGTGGTTTGTAGTAATTGAGGTTGCTACACACGCATCCAACCTATAACTGAAGCTTTGCAAAAGTAGTTTTTAGAACACTGCAAATGAAAAATTGCAAACGTATTGCAAAGTTTCATGGTGGGACTGCCATAAACCGCTCATCAGAATATCAACAAATTCGCGTGGTAATGAACAACCAAGTGAGTTTACACCGTTATTCTGATGAGCGGTTTGTGGCCAAACTTTGCAATATGTTAGCAAATTGATATAGCTGTTGAATCTCAAAATTATACAGGGTGTCCCAGAAGTTGCGCATCATCCTAATCTGCGTTTTCCATATTTGATACAGATTTGATTTAATTACAAGAAAAAAACTAGAAGTACAAGAAAGAGTTAAATTCATTTTTTTGTTTAGAAGAGCTGGGGCGACACACCAATCTGTAGCTCAAGAATCCAACCTCAATTGCTCTGAGCGAGAGCAACCATTAAGAATAACAAAAGCAACTGAGTGCTAAATGACAACAATAACAAGGATGCAATAACTACTTGAGTGCCCAAAAATCAGCACTAAAACGCTCAGGAGAGTGAAAGACAGTTTGATATAGAGAATTAATGATTGTTTCATTGCTGTAGGTACACAGTTTGGGCATTTGCTATGATTGTGATCAATAAAAGTGTTTTCTGTGGAAACCTGGATGGTGCGCGACTTCTGGTACACCCTGTATTGAAATTCTTGAAAAGAAAAGGTGTTTAATTTGGCTTAGACTGATCACAAGTTCTTTATGGTTGGTCGCCATTCTGTTTAGCAAGCAACAACCCTCTTCCCCAGCCATTGTCAGGCGAGTTTGTAGTTATTCTGATGAGCGGCTTATAGCGTTTCCACATTGAAACTTTGCAATAGAATTAGCAATTTTTTACTCGGGGTATTCCAAAAACTACGTTACTTTTGCAAAGCTTCAGTAATATGTTAGATGCGTACAAACGTGGGAGCTTTTTCTTCTATTGTTGTCGCTCAATTTTCATCGCAAATTTTCCTGAGAGTAAAAGCGTATCTTTTTTTTCTGGCAGAATGACAGTGGCTAAAAAAATCTCTAAACGAGCAAAGGTTTGCCAGCCATGAAGAACTTTTTCGTAAGAGACGGAGGTGGAACTCCATTAAATTTTTAGGAGAAGATGGGGCTGGAGCCAGTTTTAAAAAATCTGCTTTTATAAAGTGTGAAAAATCTAGCTGTAGCTCATGCTTCTGCATTTTCCGAAATTGAAACGGATTTCCAGCAACGGCTTCTTCGAAAATTCCCGTTTCCACTGGCTCCGGCTCCAAATCTCAGCATTGCATGCAGTAAAAAAATAACTTAGGATTTAGCTTAACGTGTGATGAAGTAGCCAAGAGAATTGCGATCTGGGTTGGAAATCTAGGCAAAGAATGCCTTGCACAAGAGAGATAAAGAACCTGAAAGGAAAAGGAATTGAAAGAAATACTGGTACCGGTACGGTAAAAGATTGCAAGGACAATTTTATTCAGGGTCAATTGATTTACCGACTACGATTAAAACTCAACAAAACCAAATGTCACCCACCGAAATTGATCAAAACCTATAAATATTAACAATACAAATATGGTCTAATATTTGCTTCATTTAATGAATCTTCATGCACGAGCAAAAATCTAACCGTTTATAACCTTGAAAATGTTTATTTTTGTAACTTTGAAAAGATTTTGATTAATCGTCCAATCACCAAATGGCCCTTTACCAAAACCTCTTATAGCTACATCATTGTTGAACTTTGTGTAAACTAATTGTAGCCTAAATCAATTGGCTTGTGTCGGTACTAACAGTATTCAAATGTCTTTTTGTTGTCAAATTCTCAAAATAATCAAAAATATAGGGAGTTTCCATATTTTATTTCCTTCTGAAGTACCAAAACCCAGTAAAATTAGGGAGTGTAGTTTAGTGGTAACGTTATTTTCACCCTTTTTTCAAACGAAGCAATGGGCTCCGACGTTAGTTTAATCAGACGTCTTTCCGAAAATGCTTTGTTGTTAGGCCACAGCAACTCCATAAAGCGATAGCGTATTTAGCTAGTAGCGTTAGTTACAGGAAGTAGGCCAATGCAAGCAGTTTACATAGCCTAGTCTCGTAGTGGTTAACTGGGAGATAAAGTTAACACCTATTTAAAATTAACTAAAGATAGATATTGTAGTTTTAGTTTCTCCTTCTGAAAGTTGGATTGGATAGTCCTACTGTAATGTGGTGCCATATTTCAATCCACTTACCTGAAGCAGGTTGAATGCCAACGCCTAGCCATATGTGTAATAACATTGGACACGATAAATACAGATTGCATATTTGAGTTTTTGTGTCGCATTCACAGCAAGAGGCTAAAAAATATTGCGAAATAGTCTACAGTAAAGTTTACAATTGCTGCTCCTTTTATTATTTGACAAGAATATTTTACAATAAAACGTAGACATGTTAACTTGAACGTACTTCAGTAAGATTTCGGAATATTGGAGAAACTTTTAAAACTAATGCGTTTGTTTTGATCTAGGAATTTCAAATATCTAAATCACTCGCTGCTAAACGTATAAAACGATGACACAAGGTAAAACACTTATCAAACAACTGAAGAAGACCTTCTGCTAGTAGCAGCTGAGTTGAGGCCTAAATAGCCCCCCTTGTAATTATAAAACAGTGGGGGTTCATAAGACATATTAAAATCTTTTATTGGAGGAATTGAATCATTTGAATTAACAGACTCGACATCAGCGTTATCATCTGCCGCGTCTGAAATTGTTTGCTGCTGAGTGTTTGCCAGTAAAAGGCGATTAAGATCGCTTCCTAGCAAAAGTTTTTTGGAATTATTTTGGACAAAACCAGACAAACGTAATCGTCTTGCTAAATCTGCGATGTCGAAAAAAAAGTTTTTTGATGGAACAACATTGACGGTGAAGCACCGCTGGTTCAAACGTTTTAAACTGGTGACGGTAGTGGGAATGTTACAACCAACACTTTTGTGTTGCTGTGCTGCTGTTTTTTGGTACCGAACATCATTATTCGCTTGTTGAGCCTCTTGAATTGCATTGCCCAATCCAACCACATGCTTTGCTATTTCAGTTCCGTTTTCGGAAGCAGGCACCATCTCAATTTTCATCATTTTTTCAGCGTCATGTTTTCGGTAAGTCATTTGTTTACTTTCAACATTTTCTTTGTCCAAAACTTGAGGTAAAGAAGAGATATTATCCGTTTCTGAATCGGACCCTGTTTCGGATGCTTCATAGATTGTTTCAAAAGCAGCTTGAAGTGGTTTAGAAGAGTTGATTTTGCTAGGTTTTGACTCATTAATGTGAGGAAGAAATTTCTAATCACAAGAGCAAAAATCAATAAAATAAGTAAAGGAATTTAAATTGGAAACGTTATTGATTTTTTTTCCTAAGTTTCTCCTTTTTGTAACGTTCATTATTTGACAAAGAGTTGGCCACTTTTCGTTAGTTCAGCTTGTTAAAGCGGGTCATCAAAACAATAGAGCGTGTTTATGAATCCAGAAATTTCGGATTAAAGTAATCATCTCTCTCAACACCAGGTCATATTGCCCATAATGGTCTGCATGTGCTAAGCAATAAAGAAGTAAACGTTTCCGCCCTTTTGGCATTAAGGGTTTGAACCTGGCCTTAAAGTTCTTAAAAAATAATATCGAGTAATTGAGCGGTGTTCTTTCAATTTGATTGATACACCGCAAAAAAAGAAAAAAAATCTGGAAAAATATTTTAACTTTTCGGGGGATAGGCCTATGGTAATATTGAGTAACGAAGAGTAGTTTAATAACCTGCTCCATTTCTCCACTTTCTTTTAATTCATCGTTGAATTGATAAGATGACGATAAACTTTCAGATTGTTTCCAGTATGAAAATGCGAGAACTTTGTCCGAAATTTCCCCGTCAAAAAATTTTCGCTGAACTTCTCTTTTAGTTAAGTGGGGCGACCTCTCGTGAACAAGAGCAATCTTATAAACATCGTTAGAAATAGGAGGCGTATTTTCACTAAAAAGAAAAGAAATTCTGTTGATCATAAAATATCACTAGATACAATTATAATGTCTCGGATGTCATCACATGCCATTAAAAACCTAAAATTTTGAATGTTAAACGAAAACAACTAACTTATTTAATAAGCATAATAAAAAAAGCCACGATTTTCTTAAATTTCTGTAACTCGATCCCGTTGCAAGCTATTTTAAAGTAAAATATGAAAATTTTTTGAAGAGGTACAAGTTGTTTTTATTAATTTAATTGGTTAATATTTTGGCCTATAGGCTAACTGCAATCAGTTGAATAAAGTACCATTTCCACCACCGGTTTCGTTTCTATTAGACGATTTGCTTTATGCGGTATATATCACTCCGCCATCTGTCCTTTCAACTGATTTTGTTAATTTTAATTTATATATTGTGCACGCTCACTACAGTGAGCTTGTTGCGATATATGCTTTAATTCCCAGCCAAGCCAGTGCCCTTATTAAGTTATAATACGAATTATAGGAGCTGGTGTTAGCCTGTTGAGATATTAATTTAATTGTTAATTAATTAAATCAATTGTTTATGAACAAATTTTGCGCGGTTTCAGAATTTATTGTCTTATTTAATTCTTGTAACGGAGCGGCTAGCAATACATCTTTGCACACCGTTAATTAAAAGACTTTAGTGAGCAATGAGTTGACAAAAAAACTTCCAAATAGCTCGAGATTGACTCCACAGTTGTAAAAGTATCTTGCCTGCAGCGGTCTTGATGCTTTCGCTGTGACTTTACACGAATACAATCGGGACATGAAACTGCTCCAAGCACTTCGCAATGTTCCTTCGACATCAAAACGTTTTTGTTTGTTAAAATCCGACTCAGCGAACTGAAAAATAGTGCAATGAAGGTTTTTTAATTTGTTTGAGTATAGGATCATGACCAGTCATCGCACACTTATGGCTGTATTAAAAAAAAAGAAAAGAGCAGGGAGAGGGGAAAGAGAGATAAGAAGACGCTATGGATTTAATCCTCTCCACAGTGCTGGTTTAATGCAAACTCTGCTGTTTGGGGAAAATAAACCAAAAATTTGTGTCTTCTCTCTCCCCCAACTTTGCAAAACACCTAAGAATAATCGCCGTCGATAACCTTTTTTTAAAACACTTTGAAACCTGCTATCTCTCTTAGCTTGAATGTCCACCCCCAAATGCAATGTTGTTCATAAGGTGCAGACTAGATTACTTTGGATACAGTCGTGATATAAGCTACATTGATACCAATAAAAAACAAAGCCAACGAGGAGCGGTGTCGCCACTAGAACGTACAGCATCCACGATAACCTCAAAAAGTGTCAGGCAAATTTCGAAAAATTTCATTTTCTTTCACCTTTGAGTGTGATCTTTCATATTATTCAGACGATAAGTTTGCTAGAAAGTGGAGTAGGCAAACCGCTACTAGATTACATTGATCGGTCACCTTATGGACGGTATAAGACATTTAGCAACTTCACGATACCGATAAGGTGGCAAATCAATTAAAGTGCTTGCAGGAAAGGATATGAAATAGGACAATTTTTGTGATTTCAATCTTTCTTACTATTCTAGGCTATAATTCAAGGTTGGAGAAACTCGAGTCCGAGCCTGAACTCGAGTCAACTCTTTAAGAATTCGAACTTGGACTTGGATTTGTGTTTTCCCGACTCGATGCGGTTGTGTAGTTTGGCAGCGCTGTGAAGACGTGGCTTCGTAATTAACCAGCTCATTTGATAGTTTTAGCTGACGAATATTTTTTCTCTAGCTGCTTTGTCTTTTGTTGCAAATAAATTTGATTTGTTGGTTTTGAATTACAATCGAGTTACTCCATTTGACTTAAAACATCACATTCTCAAATAGGTTCAACTTAAAATGAAGTTCAGATTGAAGGTTCTCCTTGAACAATTTGACTGCAACTTTAATGGAATCAGAATTATCTGTAAAACGTTTCCTCGAGCAACTTTCCAAGGAAATTACTGTGTACCATTTACAAAAAAATCAAAGCCGCAGAAATAAATTATATATCAGGGTCTTCCAATACAAAGTTGTTGATAGTTAAGGATTAAAAAATGTAAATAATAAATTCTTTCACATCTAAGCTCAAAAATTCATTGTTCGATAAATATTTTTATTTCCTATCATATATAAATTTTTCAGTGTCCTAAACATAAAATCTATACTCTCTGTATCATGTGGCCATGCAAGTGTTGGTCGTCCATAAAAATAACCTCTGATAGTAATAAACAGCCTTTATAATTGGATAGTTTTTGTTTTTCACCCTATTTTTGAGTGATTCGTGGCCCTAAAAGGTTATCGCGTTGTCTAGACCTAATTGGCCTACAAAGAATAGTGCCCCCTTTGCTAAAACTTTTGACCGGATGTTATGCCTCTGCTCGCTTCTAACTTGGTTCTACGATATAACATTACAACAAGCAAATAAATCAATACTTACTTTCCTTCAATTTGAATATCTGGAAACTCCGCACAGCGTACACATCTATCTTGAATTTCATCCGATTTCGAATAGGCAGACGACTGGCGATCTTTTGAGTCCCATGCATTGGAAAACTAAAATCGTGGCGATTGTCAAATAGTTATATTCATTGACATTTGATGAAATATCATGAGGCTACATCTCGATACGGTGTAGCCTATGTGTTCCAATGCAAAGGGCTTCATGGGTCCGTACAATGCGCTCTTTCACAAGAATGGCTTGGGTGACGTAACCTAATGAACCGGTAGGGACGATATGTAGGTTAAATGTGATTATGGCCGATGAGATGAAACATGGCAATAGCTGATGTAAAAGCAGCTAAAGGTATAAAATCAAATACATTATGGTGGAAAAGAATAGTACAAAAGGGCTTCTTGCAAGACTGCATTTGTAAACAGCTTTGGCAAAACTGTTTTTTTGCACGTTTTCGCTACTCCTACACTTCCTCCGGTCATGATCCCTTAGACAATCAATTCCCTGACCAGCTGGCTAAAGAAAGAACTGAGCCACACTGAATTTAGGCTTAAGCTTACGCCTACTTTTTCGCACACAATATAAAACAAACTTGATCAGTAGGTTGAGATCTAGTAATTGAAGAAGGTGATCTTGAAAATCGTCTTAATCGGAAGTTTTGAGTGTTTTCGTAAGGTCTGAAAATAAAAAAAATCTTACCCTTTTGCTTGCCGAAACATTTTCAGATGTTAAACTTTTGGCGGTTGCTTGTTATTACCACACTGTTTAGTTTTGTTTTTTGTCTCCTGCGATCATTACAAGCAACTGGTTCTCAAGATAATGAAAGGTTGTAGGTGTGTGTCTATGAAGACCGCATTCACAAAGGAATGTTCTACAACCTTATATTTTTAGATTTTTTTCTGGCTCCTAATGTTTGTTTTCCTCCCAAAATTAATTTCTGAATGCAACTTGCAGTGTGTTATAATTTGACAATAGAGGCTCAAGGAGTAAAAGGAGAGCACCGAATATTCAGCCCAGCAATTGTTCTTCAACTAAAAATCATTGATAGCGTCAAAGCAGTAGATTTCCCAAAGTTGTCAACTGCTTTTCAACAAAAAACATCGCTGTCGAATTAACACTGGCTAGCTATTTTTATTCACCCCATCACTGAAATAGGTCCATGCAGACCTTCTAAAAAATATCATTTAATACCGATGCTGACTGTCAGCAGTCTTGACTCGAGTAACCATTGTTTTCACCAATCGTGGAGTCGGCAAATCGTTTTGTTGTGTTGTACAAGGAATGGGACTGGGCTGGTTCATCAGTTTTCTTAGTTCGAGAAACTTTTTCGGCCTAATACGGCTTCGTCCTTGTCTTAACATCAACAATGAGCTTCCATACGTTTCTTCAGCCAAAGTTGGAGACGAATTCACGGTTAGAGTATTATTGCCTCCAGGAGAAAGACCTTTGTCTTCTGCGAAAAAACAAGTTTTCAAGGTAAGTGTGACTTCTTGGCATCAACGGAGTTTGCTTAGAAACTTAGTAGAAGACAAATTTTACGTCATATACATAGGCATTACTGGCAGCGATCAAGTAAATAGAAAATATTTAAAAATTGAGGGGGACATATTAACCATCCCTCCGTGAAAAGAGGTCCCTGCTTTCTAGTAAAAACTTCCAAATGAAATATACAAAACCAGTAAGCTACATAACTTTGTTAAAATTTAATGGATGAAATCAAGCTTTTAGCTGGAAAGACCAGGTACCACTAATAATAAAATACGCAAAGTCTTGCAGTAGAAGGAAAAATACACCAACTATATTTAGAAAATCGCACAAACACGAAAATTGGACGGTGATATTCTTAATGTTTAAAGACTTCAGTAATTTTCATATTTCTGCAATTTCCACACTCCTTATTTCCGTAAGCTAATTTAGTAATTCCACATTTCAATGAGAATTTCCGTATTTTTTTAAATCTCAATTTTCTTAATTTAGTGTTGTCTATGCCAAGCTTTTTTTAAGGGTTTTTATACTATGGTTGCATGCTACAGTAGAGGCAAACTAACTTGGAAAAACAGGTTGAAGCAAAATCTCATTCTGAAAAAAGTTGGCAGACAATGGTATCCTAAGTGGTTTCAAAATGCGTCAGCCCAAGGTTTAAAAATAGCGACTACTTTATTACTGTTCTGTCATCTGTTCTTTATATGACTTCGACGTTTCCGGTTAAACCAATGTTATTAACCCCAACGCCACTGACTGGGGTTCAGCGGACGATGCCGGCTAGTATAGGCCTACTAATAAAATGAGATCTTTTTCAAAGACGAGTTGTATGAGTGCCACCTGGGCCACGTAAGGCTTTATAATGACATTCGCTATACTTGTTTACATTGGCGTAAATTCAGAAGGTTTAAATCCCTCCAGACTGTTTTCCACATGAAAGTTTGAAAAATGGGCAGCAACATGCAAAATCCTCAAAAAGCCACAATGAAAAAATTGATTTCCAAAGCAAAGGTTTTCACGTTATGTTGGAACTGAAGATAGTAGAAAAGTCGCGTCAAAAATGTCTTTTGCAAGGCCTTCCCTCGTAAAAACAAATTGTTACGCCTATGGTTGTGTAAAGCCTCAGAAATTTTTTTTTTCATATTCAACTGCGCATTACATTCCTGCCTTTCTCTTTGCGACCAAACTTTGCTTTAGTTGTTGGCATAGGGTTAAGCTTAAAGATTGCTACGAGGCAGAAAAGCAAACTCCTCAAGACTACAATTTTTGAGTGTTGTGTAAACAGGGCCGAAACTACCGCCGGTGCAGCCTGTGCAATGCGCCGGGTCCCCAGCACGAGGGGGGCCTCCGCACTGCTACATTTATTCTGAAATATTTTCGTTAAAAGTTCAAGCAAACTTATTATTATTAAATTTTCCACTTCATCAATAATTTTAATTTATATTTGACCATCTACTTTATTTAAAGTGTTTCTTTATATATTTAAAATTTCGATTGTGATGTATTCATTTTAATTGTGACCTAGTCATGACGTAATTGGTACGCTACCTCCATTCAAGTTTGTTTAGTAAAATAAGTTTAAGCTATAATGATCATGTAGCATCATATTTATCCGCTTTATTTAACCTTGTAATTGTAAATAAGTTTTGCTTTATAACGTCGTCAGGACGTAATGTCACGTGATGGTTTCAAGATAATTCTACAATTTTCCACCATAGTCCGGTAATTTTCGGGAGAAGAAGTTAGGACTGGGTTGAGGAAGATAAAGAAGGGAAAGGCGCAAGGACCTGATGACATACCAGTGGAAGTATGAATCGCTCTAGGGAATAAAGGTGTGGAGTTTCTAGTGAACTTCTTTAATAGACTCCTACAAGGGGAGAAGATGCCAGATGAATGAAGGAGGAGCGTGCTTGTACCTTTGTACAAAGGAAAAGGAGACATCAAAGAATGTGGAAATTACTGGGGGATCAAGTTGATGAGTCACTCTATGAAACTGTGGAAAAGGGTAATAGAAGCAAGGATAAGGAAGGAGGTGACGATCGCTGAGCAACAATTTGGGTTCATGTACCACCGACGCAACCACCGACGCAATCTTCTGTTTGAGGATGCTGTTGGAAAAGTGGACTGAAGGGCAGAAGGTGGTGCACTGTGCCTTTATTGACTTGGAGAAGGCATACGACAGTGCTCCCAGAGAGGAACTGTGGGAATGCTTGCGGTTAGCTGAAACATCAGAGTGCTATATAAGGATTATTAAGGACATGTATGACGGAGCGACAACAACTGTGAGAAGTGCAGCAGGGTTGACTGAGGAATTCATGGTAGGTGTTGGACTTCACCAAGGCTCAGCACTCAGCCCACTCCTTTTTGCCATCATCATGGACAAGATGACGGAGGACATCAGGAAGGACGCACCATGGGATATGCTGTTTGCAGATGACATAGTGCTGTCTAGGAAAAATTACAGGGACCTAGAGGATGATCTGGAAATGTGGAGAAATGCACTGGAGAGAAGAGGCCTGAAAGTAAGCCGGAGCAAGACCGAGTATTTGAAGGCTGGGGATGTACAGTAGATGATGGAGAAGAGTTGAAGCTGCTAGGAGAAAAGCTCAAGAGAGCGAAAAACTTCAAATATCTGGGCTCGACAGTAAGTAACGATGGAAGATGTGAGGAAGAAGTGAGGAGAAAGATCCAAGCAGGCTGGATGAGTTGGAAGAAGGTGTCTGGAGTTCTGTGCGACAGGAAGCTATCAGCAAGGGTTAAGGGTAAAATGTACAAGAGTGTTGTCAGACCAGTCATGCTTTATAAAATGGAAACGGTGGCAATGACGGAAAGACCGGTGGGAAAAATGGAAGTCGCAGAGTTGAAAATGGTGAGATGGGCACTGGGAGTGACAAGAAAGGTCAAGATAAGAAACGAATACGTGAGAGGGACTGCGAAAACGCAAAGCTAGGAGACAAACTTCGGAATACAAGGCTACGCTGGTATGGTCACGTGAAAAGGAGAGAAGAAGGCTACGTGGGAAAAACGATAATGGAGATGGCGGTGCCAGGTAGAAGGAAAAGAGGAAGGCCAAGGAGAAGGTGGATGAATTTGGAAAGAGAAGACATGGAAAGGGTTGGAGCTAAGAAAGGAGACGAAGTCGATCGGGAAAAATGGAAAATACTTTCGCGCTGTGGTGACCCCGAATAGGGAGAAGCCGAAAGAAGAAGGAGAAGAAGAAGTCCGGTAACTTAATAGTATCACATTTTACATAACTTGTGTACCAGCCTTTTAACTTGGTGCTTTGTGACGTAACAGTAACTGTCTGGCTGGCTTATATCGTCGCAAAATCATCAATTAAGAAATGATAGCAGTATCTTCTCGAAATTGCTAATTTTTCTGCAAAATTTTGCCCGGTTGATATAAATAGGTAAATTTGTTATTCGTGCTGTGAAAGTCAGCGATTTGTTGTGCTACTGTATTGCCTGTGTAGCAGGAGTTGAAGTTTTAAGGGTTAGTGAGATCTGACTCCTTTGTTTGTAAGAATAGTGATTTTTCTATTTGAATAAGCTATGTACATTTAGTTTAACCGTCTGGGTGCTAAACGTCATTCTATTAATCAGTGATCAGATTTGTGATTTGTGTTAATAAACTTCTTTTGTTGAAAAAAGTTGTGATTTGACTATCATTTGATTGATTGAAAAGTCAGGTTTGAGCTTTCTATTTGAATCCTTTTTGCTAGGCATACCGTAGTCCTTACGCTCGCAGCAGTACTATTTCGTGAGCCGGAAAACAATAACAAAGAGAGTTTGTTACATTAAACTTCACCAACCGTTGTTAAAATTTTATTAAACTTTTTAGGTTTTGAGTAACAACATTGTAGAACTCTACAGTAGTTGACTACAATTTAATATGAAAAGAAATTATCAAAGCGGAGCACAAAAGAGACAAGCAAGAGGAGAAAAATAGCTAAGGCAGCCAGAAACTCTCAGCGACTGAGTTGGTGGCTAACCAGACCAGAAACATCCAAAGCGAATGAGCAAGACGTCAGCATTCGTGACACAGAATCTACTTCTCAACTTGTTGACGTCAGTATTCGTGAGACAGAAAATTCTGATACTACTAAAGATAGATCAGATGCAAGCAAAAATGACAACTTTCCCACCAATATTGCAAACTCAGAGATCAAGAAAGCAATTATTGCTGAAGGTCCCAAATAGCATAAAGGACCTTTTCCAAAAGATCCGCTCCAAGGGGTTGTTCATTTTCAACAAATTACTACCATTTTGTAACACAATCACGTCTAAAACTACGAAGATATTGGTTATGTTGTTCATCAAGCATGGACCGTGATTACTGCCATATCTGCTGGTTATTTTTTCAAAAAAATGTTTCTCCAGGGACTTCTTACGCACTTCAGAACCCTTGGGGTACAACAGGTTTAAATGACTGGAAGCATTTATCGCAGCGAATTCGAAGCCATGAAAGTGCCACACATCATGCGAAAACGTGTGTCATATTTGAGCAACGGAGAAACAGGAGAACAATAGAAGAAACGTTGTACGAGTCTTTGCTGGAAAAAACAAATTTTTGGAAAAATGTTTCGGAAAGACTAGTGAATGTTCCGTTGATGTTAGCAAAGTGCAACTTACCTTTTCGCGGATCCAATGAAGAACTTTCGAAAAATAACAAGGGCAACTTTCTCTCTAACATTTCTCTTGTTGCCAAATACGACACTGTTTAACACAAACTTTTACAACTACCTAAAGGTTTTCAAAGTATTTAAGTCCTTTGATACAAAATGAGCTAATGTCAATACTAGGTAAAGAAGTTCTCCGTGATATAAAAAGCCAACAACAAAGCGCTCCTTTTTTTGCCATTATTCTTGATACCACTCAAGATGTCAGCAAAAAAGACCAGTCAAGTGAAGTATTTCGTTACGTCAAAATCGATTACGACAATGATGGAACGCCATCAGAACTGAAAGTTGTTGAAGCGTTTACCTCATTTATCGAAGTTGAGGATTCATCTGCTATTGGATTGCACAAACTGATAACGAATTGCATTTAGCAGCAGGGGCTTGACATAAAAAACTGCCATGGACAAGGATATGATGGCGCTGCAGTGATAAGCGGGAAGTACTCTGGCTTGCATAAGAAGATCCAAGATGTGGCTCCACATGCTTACTACATGCATTGTGCTTCGCACAATCTAAATTTAGTGTTAAAAGATGCCATGGAAGCCGTGACTGAGACCCGTCAATTTTAGGAGACCATTGAGTCAGTATATAATTTTTTCGGACATAGTATTGTGCGGTGGCAAAAGCTTCAGAAGTTCCATGATCGTTCTTGCTCAAATCCTACATTAAAAGCGTTAAATCCAGCTTTGTGGTCTGGTTGATATGATGCTGTCTATGTTTAAAGGAAAAATTTTGTGATGTTGTGAAATGCTTGGCAATAACACATTACCAGCACAGAGTCAAAGGAAAGAGATGAAGCTATGGCAAAAAAAAAAAACAGATAGAAAACTTTGATTTTGTATGCATGCTGGTTGGGCAATGCAAGATTTTGCAGATCGTCAACATTTCTTCGAAAGCTATGCAGTATAAAATATTGACTTAATTTCTGCCCATAAACTTCTGCAAACTGCACCTGAAGACATTATTCAACTCACAAGGAGTTTTGACGCAGTAGCCTACTAAACGAAGCTTCCACTATTGCTTCTATATGGGGTTTGCCAAGACAGTTTTTAAACAAAAGCGCAAAGAAAACAAAAGCCTACTTCGATGAAATATCCGAGGGAATAACGTTAAGCTATCCTAAGAAGCGATTTTGCGTAATTGTGTTTCTTCCGATGATGGACATACTTTCTTGCCAACTAATTAATCGCTTTAAAGGAATGAAATCAGTGGTAACGTCATATCAAGTTTTGGAACCAAGTTTTCTATCAAATGCTTCTTATCTGGATCTTGAGGTTGAAGCAAGAAAATTTTCCAACAAATTTTCTGATAACGTCTTTCCATGATTTCCTAGCCAAATGCATTTCACCAAAACGTCATTTAGAAAAATGATTGCCCATTTAAAATCTGTTAAATAAATGGCTTCTTTTTTGATTGTTAAAAATGCATCGCTTGTCACAACTTATCCTGACGTTTGTACGGCCCACATGATGTATATGACAGTACCTGTAACAGTTGCTACGGCAGAGAGGTCTTTTTCTAAACTCAAACTGATCAAAAACTTTTTTCGAAGTTCTATGTCCCAAAAGAGACTTAGCGGTTTGGCTCTGCTATCGACAGAAAACGAACGAGCTAAAAGTTTAGATTTTAGAAAAGTTATCCAGCAGTTCGCTAGTGCAAAAGCAAGACAGAAAAATTCAAGTTTCCAACCACCCGCAAGTAAATTACGGTAGCCTACTTAATTGCTCTCAACATATTCTGTTTTATTAGTTTGTCTTTTGTGGTGATGTCAATGTACTGTACGTCAATTCTTTTTGAGCTAAACTATTTATCCGCATTGCATAGCACATTTCCATGTTGCTGAAATATCGTTAATAATGCTCACAAAGCACTTTGCCTCAAAAGGTTGCACATAATTTTTTTTCTGTCACAAAACGATTTTGGTTTGCGACGTTTATTTGATTAAACTTTTATTACACAATCAAAAATTGTTGTTGCAGCCTGTTCCAAACAAAATCCTTGCTATGCCATTATTTTGATTTGAATACAATGCAATCACAAAAATTATGTTGAACTTTGCAATCTTGTAAAATTTTATTTCCATTAAAGGCTTTCTTTTGCAGGCACAGTAAACTTAGCTTTGGCTCAATGCTTTTTGTCTAATTATTTTAGTTGAAAAATCTTTCTACAAGGCGGAGTCGTCAATCATTCCTGGGTTGAGAAAATAGTTCAATTGAATATTACGTACTAAAAAAATAGGGGCCCCATAATAGATGGTTGCACCGGGGCCCCAACTGATGAAGTTACGATCCAGTGTGCAAAGCTATGTTGACTGTTATAATCAATCAAGCAATTTAATCTTACTTCTTTTTCCAAGACTAGTGTGCTTGATTCTTGCAGGAGAGGTCGCAGGCCGTTTCCCTTCTCTGCTGAATGTTCTTGCTTTGAAATTGTAAGAGAAACCTGCTCCTGGACTGTAACAATGAAACTTGGAAGATATCGTGGCGGCTGACTTGCAGTCTGTCATTATTCAGCTTTTAGAAACGTTGAGTATAAACCAGGAACAGCATAATAAGATGCAACTAAAACAAGTAAGCCCTAATGCTCAATGGCAAGAATACAAAATCAAGCTACTTCCTGTAGTCTAATCTGAAATCAACTAAAAATTAAATCCTTTTCCGGTATTGGCTAACAAATTTTTTTATAAATTACAAAAAGATCCTGTCAATTCTCTCCAAAATTTCTAGAGATTATCAACAAGTGTCGTTGAAAGGATAACCCATCCTTAATTATTGGAGGGTAAGAATGATATAGAGATATTTCTTTGGGGGTGTTTTTGTCTTTTTTGGAGTTCAAAATCTTTTTTTCGGAAGTCAACTTCTTTAAATCGAATGTTGTGCGGCTTTTCGAGGTCAAGACTTCTTTTGGAGATCACTTTGTGAGAGCAAAATTTGTGCCCTTTAGCATGGACCTCTTGATTCAGTCTGGACCCTTATGTATCTCTTACTCTTCCCTCTCAATGCTGCTATGAACTACTGATTTAAAATCCACTTCTTTTAAAAACAGTCTAAGAACTTGCTCTCAGTAGGTGCTGCTATTCATTTGTTTGTAGTCGTCTATATTTTTTATCTACCGGTGCTAGTAACTCTTTTCAATACTAAAATTTAGTGCCGGATAGTAAAATGGTTTTTTTATCCTTCCTACTTCGATATGAATTGTTCAGACCCGTTCCTTATTTGCCGATTTTACAGTTTATTGAGCATTGGGGTCGGTTAGTCCGACTAACCGACACTTTGATTGAAACTGTTACTAATAGCAGTTCTGATCTTGTTGCTGGTGTTTACTTTCCCTTAAAGTGTTAAAAAACTAATTTTGAAATACTTGCATTTAAGTTCGAAGAGCTGTCTTGTAAGCGGCTGCAGTAAAACAGGCCAGTACTTACAAAGCCTTTTGTTGTAACTGTAATCAATCAGGTCAATTGGGCATTTAGTCAATAGTGTCATGTAACAAACACATTGTTCTTTGAAGACAAATACGAGTACACAACAGGTATTGTGGTAGAATATTTGTATTGTTTACTTAAGAGGCAAAGAAAACAAAAACCTTTCTTTAAATGCTTGCTTAAATCATCTATTGTTTCCAGTTTAAAGTGTTGAAATAGGCTAAGTTATAGGTCTTGACCAGTGACGTATGGTATTTAAAAATATTGACTTTGCAAGGTTCAAATATCCAGTCTTGTTTAGATCAAAGCAGCGCTTTTTCATTTTAACTGATCTTAACACTTACTGTTGGTACAAAACTTTAAAAGCTGATGTGTCCACCAAAACTTTTCGCGGAAAATTGCCGTGTTCACAAAGGTAAAGCAGTACTTTTCAATCCTTGCTCTCCCACCTACATCGGTATTATCAGCAATTAGTTGTACGTCATAACGTTCTGGAAAAACATTTTTTTTGAAAATTCCGTTTGTAGAGAATACTTTCCACTTTCTGGCGGGCTAATAGTGCTTGTACCAAGACCAGCACGATAATGCTCCAATAACATTTTGGTGCCACCCACCAGATGATTTGGCGACATATTACTGGCAAAACAAAATCGTGTGTTAACTTATTGCTTTGAGCGAAGACCTTTTCGATATCAACTTGAAACTTAAGCAAATCACCTAGCTTATGTCAAGTAGATTTGCACAACACTACATTTCGTCAGTTTTGTACAATCTTTAAATGATATTGTTACATGCAGCCCGCGCAAGAAAAGCTAATACTTGTCATTCTCTTTTCACTGTTTTAATTCGTGTGGGCGCGGCTCATACCGGTTCAACGATGCGAAGTTTGATGCCAGCCACAATACAATTTTGTGTCCATTGACGAAGGTGGCAGGATTTACCTCATGGTCCTATTAAGTTCATCCACATTATTGTGCCCATTCACTCTGTCAGTGGCATTTTTCTTTATAAGTCCATTCTGTTTGTTACGTTCTTTGACTTGCTTTCTCCACCTCATCTTTGGTTACCCACGCTTTTTTCTTTCAACTACAAACTCAAACGCTCTATTTCATTCATCTACATTACAGCTCTTCGAAACGTGTCCATACCATCAAACTCAGTCTCCTTTGGCTAGTCTGCCCAAAAATTTCTGCCACAACCAGCAAATCCATGTTCTCGGCTTTTCCTATTCTCAATCAAATGAATTCCATACACGCTCTTACCATTGCCCTCTCTGTTTTTAAAACCGTCATCTCATTTTCCCACTGATACCTTGTCTCGCCTGCGTTTAGCATCGCCTCTCTTATTTAAAAGAACTCGTGATAAATCCAGTAATTTTTAACAAATGCTTTATTTCATGAGACTGCTCTCAACAATCTCTAATTTATTTCCATCAGATTCTTGTTGCTACCGCTGCTTCACTCGCACCACCGACATCAAACTTATTCCCCAAGTAACAAAAACTCTCACAAATTCCACCTGATCACAACATGATACTTCTTCATCTGTTTCCAAAACTCTTTTTATTGCTGCAACTCGTTCTTCACTAAACCTTTTGCTAAGTTGAAGACACTCTGATTATGTTCGCGCATCTACCATGCACCAATTTATCACATTTTGTGCACGAGTTAAAATATTGGACCGCTAAGCGCTAACGCTTTAACCATAAAGCCACTAAAACGGCCATGTGGCCCTCTAAAATTACCTGACATCCTGTAAATGTCTTTCTAAGCCTACCAATTTCAAGTGTCAGCTTTATTTTCCAAAAAACAAGAACGGATTTGGCAGTCATCTATTGTAGGCCTCGATGAAGTAAAAACATAGCAGGCCAGGCTAGTTTACCGATCGACGAAATGCAACCAGTACTAAAAATATTTAGTTCCAACGCCGGCAGTAGAACAAAAACAGTTACATCAACGCCGCTTTGAGTAAGGACATTTTGAAAGCAAAACTTATAATCGGAGGTGGTGCAAAGTATCGCCCAAAAGCAAGCTTTCAGCTTATTCCCGTTGTTCAATAAATCCTTGCAAACGACTCCGATGTTCAGGATTTAAAGATATAGCATCAATATACTTTGCGAAAGCGTTCACGATTTTATAGATCGCACTTTTCGTTGCAACTTTAAGCACCCGCTGTTGGCGAAGTAGGTAAGCGGACGATGACGAAGATGCGACGAAAGGCAACTTGCAGCTTTTTTCCAGTATCTGCAACAGAACAATTTAAGCCACTTTACACAATCACCCGAACCTCACGTCAAAAAGACAGGTTTTTGGCCCGCATTTTTCGATGAGTCACCAAGAACCAGCAATATTGCGGTTCCTTACGGCTCAGCCAAACCGATGGTGGTTTTTTCAAGGTAATAGTAAAAGTTTTTGTTTTTCATTTAGCTGTTTTCACTGATAAAACTCAATTTAAAGTAGGAAACCAAGCTTATTTTCAATTACAATTTGGCGAGTAGTGAAGTACGATACGCATAATTAGCTAGAGTAGCTGACAGGTGACTGTAAAAACAATTTTAAAAATAAATAGCCTATTGATATTATAAATAGGATCCTACCTTATTTGTTTTTTAGCGGTAACGGTGCACTTGTACAGCAGTATAACAGCAACTGTGTGAAGTTACTGATAATTATCTTTAAAATTTATTCCACATTTATCATAGTGTATCAAATCGCAATAATTTATCATAACTGCATTCAGTAAATTATTAGGTACCAATAAAACGAGAAGGGTAATGCAGGTAGCCAATATGGCTAGTGCATCAAAAACCACCAAAACAATTACTATCTTGCAGTATTTTGCTGTTAGTAATCAAATAGAGCAAGCAAAGTCTTTTTTGAAACACTACTTTTTTACTTTCGTTAGAGTAAAAAATTAATGATTTCTTATTTCACTACTTTAAAAGCAAAAGACCAACAATACTTCAGTCATAAGGACGCAAATGTCAAAAACTGAGGATTTTTTTAGCCCAGCCCTCACTTCAAACTTTAAAATTGTAAAGCCTAATGGTTGGTTTCCATTAGGCGTAGCGTAAAAAATTCTTTGTTTCTTTATTTAAGTCCTAAGCGCGCAGCGATTGTTTCTTTCTCAGTCCACTTCGGATCGGTTTAATACACCAAAGCAAGGCTTTCGGACCATTCTTGCCACTATCGACTTTGTCTCGCATTTCGCCCTTGTTTGTAAACTTATTTCGGCTGGCCTACCTTCTTGCTTTGCTCGTTGGGCTCAACCTTTCCTCTCTGACAAGGGCGCTCGCGTGGTTTTTCAAAATTTCCAAAGCAGCTCCTTTGGAGTCGGTCGAGATGTTCCGCAAGGATCCGTTTTTGACCCTGTACTTTTCTCTTTTAAACCATGATTTTCTTGCTTTTCTCGCTTCTTCCATCAGCTGCTCTCTTTATGCTGACGATCTGGCCATTTCGCCCTCCTCTCCCATGGTCTCTGCCACATAGAGCTCTGATTCGACTGGAGCGCTGGTCTGAGTATTAATGTCTTCCTCTCAATCCGAGCAAATGGAGGCCTCCTTCTCGGTGGATTCTCTACAGTAGCTCCATCTCTTTTTATTCAATGGATCCTCTAGCTCCACCAAGCCAACCTCAAGCTTCACCTCTTTTTATTCAAACTGCCCCCTTCGCTTCAATCCCACTCCAACTTTCCTTGGGGTCACCTTTGACCGTCCTCTTTTCTTTTCTAAACATGTATCTTCACGGAAGGCCAAGTTCATCCCTGGTCTCAAGGCCTTACGCTGTATCTCTGCTTCCTCATGGGTCCCTCTCTCTTTTGTATAAAGCTTTTCTTCGGCCTCTTCTCACTTGTGTTTCACCCGAATGGTTTCCTCTTCTTAGCAATACCAACTCTACCAAATTGGAACGCCTTCACCGAGCGGCTGGTCGCACCATCACCGGATGCCTCTCGTCCTCCTCTATTCCACTTTTCTGTAGGGCGTCTCCACCTCCTTTACGAATCACCCTGACTCATTTCGCTCTGTGTTTTCATGAGCGGGTTTTTCGTCTCTTAACCTCCTTCCCCATTTCAGGTTTGGCCAGACTTGGAGTGAAACAAAGACTCTCAAGATCCTCATGGAGAGCTTTTGCGTCCACTCACTCGCTCATGCTTTTTCCTACTTCTCCTAGGAAAGTTCTCTTTGTTTGCCCTCCTTCTCCTCCTTGAGACCAGCCTTCTATTAATGTAAAGTCTACCATTTTCTATCCATGATCCCGCTCTGATCCCCCTCTTTCTCGACAAGTTGTTGCTCTCGCTTACCTCAAGCTTCTCTAACCTCACGATTTGGTGATCAGGACAGATGGCTCTGTTCCCTTTCGTTTTGGCAAAGGCGGCTCTGAGGTCCTTGCAAGCTGCTCACTTTGTGACACTGAGGCCACCCTTTCCTTTTCGGCAGGCCCAGTTTGTTCATGTTTTTCCGCTGAAGCCTGCGCTAATCTACAAGCTCTTTGCTGGTCTCGGCAGCACCAACAAGTCTACCACTTCTCTCCTTTTCTCATACTCTCGCTCAGTCTGTCCTTTTACTCGAAATCTCTCTGGCAGGAACTGCCTTCTCTTTCCTTTACTATCAGGTTACAATGGATCCCCGGACATTTATTTCTCCCGGGAAACTACGGGGCTGACGAGTTAGCCAACGGGGAGCGCTACTGGTGCCCTCTGCAATCCTTTGTAGTCTCTCTCCTCTGACCTCTCGTATCCACTCTTTGTCCTTTATCGGACTGGAGGCGTACTGCCTCATCTAAATTCTTTGACACACAGGTTCCTTTGATTTCCACTGAGGAATTCGTGCTCCCTCATCACGCTTGCTCTGCCCTCTCTAGTCTTCGTTGCAACGGACACAGCCTTCTGTTAAGCTCTTATCTCGCTAGAATTGGCATAAGCGAGAACCCTTCATGCAGCGCCTGCGGTCATCCGTCCCAGGACACCTCTTAGCTCATTCTGCACTGTACAGCTACGGACTCTGTGCCACTCGTTCTTTGGCGACTCTCCATCTCTCAAAGACTTCTGGTCCAGGCCGTGACGAGTTACCCGGCTTCTGAATCTCCACCGTCTTCCGCCATGCCCCCATCCCTCGGAAGGTTATGGGTAACAGCAAAAATAAGGGAACAATGTGGGGAAAAAGCCGGCTAGTTCGCCGATTGCGCCCTTGGGTATAGCATTTATCGCTATTGTCCAATTTTTAAGTAGCAAACATGGGGTGGCATAGAGCATTCTACCCGTCGTGGTGGTCCAGTCAGACTAAAGACATGCAAACAGAGCATGAGGTCAAACGCATAAATACAAGGAGTACCTTGTTGGGTAGCAAACAGTGAAACCCACGTAATCCGGCTGCCTTTGAGAGTAGGGAGTTGCATCAGCGGAAAGATCGCCATTTCAAATATTTCGCTGACGTTGCTGACAGAAATTGAACACAATGTACTCACAAAACTCTTTGAATCGTTTGGAGGAAGATGCATCCGCTTTTGCAATGCATGCTACGGTTTCAATTTTGAAGTATATGAAAACAGTTGGTTTGGCGCTTTGCAAATGAGTGTCATGACACAGTACAGTGGTTCTTAAACTTTGAGGTTTTTGCACGCCGCTCTGCATGATGCCGATATATTTGTCCAGTTGGAAAGTACTTCTGGGTGATTAACTTTATATAAGCGATTTCTATGACCATTTTTATTGTGCTCCTAAACATTTTCCTAAGCAAAACGTTTGGCGGTCATTCTTATCAAAATCGATATTTCTACATTTAGATATTAGATAAAAGCACAAGACCTTTCTTTTCGGAAACCTATTCTTTTTAAGCGTTTGTAATGATCAGTTCATGGCGCAACCTTTTCCGAAATAAAAATTTTTACTTATAACCTACTTACATTGATATTTTTTGCACTCTCTTACGAGTTGAAGACCTTTTTTCGGTGAAAAACTTAAAAGAATCAAATTTTGAGCTTTTTTAAGAGGGCGGCACATCAAAAGATCCACGCCTTCCAGCCACGCCCTTGGAAAATCGAAACAATGCTGCAGGGCGTCGTGATGCACAGTTTACAAACTTCTGATCACCTAAATTCGGTTTCATGATTTATTCTCAACATTACTCTAACCAAATAGCAGATCTGTGAATACCATTCTTCAACTCTTTGGTATGACTCGGCAAAGGAATGGAACTAAAGTCTACCGACTGCGAAACTGACGCTGTAGCCATTACAGAACCGCGCCAATTTTAATAGATCGGTGCGCGCACTTACCGCTAACAAATCCAACAGCGCTGCTATTACTTCCGCGATACGCTGTTGTACAAATCCATACTGATCTTCCTCGATTGAAGCGGCAACTAAGCAGGAAAGGCTCTCTATCGCCCACTTGTAAATGTTGTGGTTTGAGTAATTATTCGCCATAACACGGTCGGGAATCTACAAAAAAAATCATCAGTTGAGATGTAATGCGTTGAAAAAATGATTTTTTAAAGTGACTCGTTGATATCAAGGTCACTGTCGCGTTTCAATAAAATTTTCGTTCTATCTCAATCTTAATTTTATTCGTAAAATTGAGGCGACGTATAGTATCGCGCGAATAATTAAGTCTGGTTGCAACTTAATAGCTAGGAAAAGATTCGCTTCCGCCAACTCACCCACTTTTCGATCAAGAACAGAACAAATATATTCGCAAATCACTCTATAACTTCGAATTCCCTTGCTTACCGAAACACACAACTAAAACACTTTAATAATTAAATATCAGAGACTAACTAAATCCACCAAAATAATCGCTTGATTCCTGTCACAATAATCACCACAGAACAACGCCTTTTTACTACACTATTATCTCGCTTTGAACAGTACTTTGAATAGCACTCTCTGAATGAATAAAAAAAATCTCACGGTGTTATATATACGGCTGGAAAATAATCTAGAAATTGCTAGAACATCACGTGACACAGGAAAAACACCGTTAATAAATTACGTAATTGGTAATAATAATAAAAAAAAAAGAAAAATCTTGGAGAAGAAACAAGAATCACTAGAATACACTGGAAAGTCACGTACACAGCCATTGTGACGTCAGAAAGCTATGTAAGGTACAAATCTATTAATAAATCCGAAAGAAAAAAGGTCTTTTTTTGAAAACAGCTTTGCAAGTTAGGGATACAAACAATTCAGATTTACAAATAAAATAATCACTGCAAAACAAACAGATTACAACTCTATACATATGTAAAACTATTTTTTAACGCAAATTTACGTATTCGTGACAGTCATCAAAAGAGAAAAGTATAAAATACTTCAATATTTGAATATTCTAATGATCAGTTATTTAATTGAAAAATGAAAGGCAAGCTAGATCGACAATTTATGATTGTTCGATGGCTCCTGGAGTTCATGAATAAATAGTTTTGTTTTGCTAATTGTAATTGTTACAATGTATATAAATTTAAATTGGCCAAATAAATTCAAGCATGACAAATGAAATGACTTTTGCTTCTCATAGGCATAAAATCACGGATGAAGTGAAACATTCGACTTCACAAAAACGTTTCAAAGCGGTAGCATGGATACTGAATATCATGTACAACATGGCAAAATGCAACTGATGCAAGTAATATATACCTTCTTGACGAAGTACGCTATGATGGGAATCTGTTGAATAGCAGCAGTGAATTTTGCATACAAGCTACGCGCACGCATGGTCGGACTTTCAATCTAAAACAAGCGAAAAACTAGATCTTGATCCCACGGCCAGCACACATCAGTTCAGTTGATTCAGTCTTGAAAAATGGTAATCACAGCTTTCATGCTTGGCGCTCAATACAAACGGGATAATGTGAAGAAAAACAGGCAAGTTCGCTTGCGGGCTCTTGGGAAAAGCACTTGACAGAATTCCACCATCTTTATGTCGTAGACAGATAGAGAGATCAAGCAGTCTAATCGTCGTCGTGGCCCAGTCAGACTAAAACTTAGCAACAGAGCATGAGCTAATATGAACGAACCAGTAGCTTCTTCGAAGTACACCATAAGGACAGCTTTACAGCCAACAATACTACAAGCTTGAATTTAGCGCGCAATCAATCCTGGTGAAATTATGACAATGCGAGGTGTTTTGGCAGCGGATGTAATTATGCCAAGAAAGCTGTTCAATAGCAGTTAACAAACGCATTCTGTAGCATCAAAAACCCTTGCAAACGTACTTTGTATTGCTCTTGGTCTTTGTTCAGTTCGGACAAAGTCAAATTTTTCTTCTAAAATTTAAGAAAAGATAAAAATCCTAGTCGATACAAAATGGCAATCATTGCTGCATACCCTGTTGCGAGTCCACAGCTTTGGAGTAGGAACGGTTAACGAATTGTTAAAAAAAGCAGACTGATCCGGAAGCTGGGTAGCGTTCAAATAGTCGGAGGCGTTAACCTGCGTTGCCTGCAAAGAGCGAAGACATTTGAAAATATTTTTCCAGCACCGATTTATCGCATTGTATACAGTGTATGTATACAATACACCAACGTTTCACATATTTGCAGTTACCACTTAACTGGTCGGATAACAGGACCAATAAAACTCGGAAGCATTGGGCTAGGTCCAGCACATCGAACCACGAGCCAAAACATGAAAAATGCGACCTTTTCACCCATTACGGTGGAGCACGGAGTCTGCGACTGCCGGATGATGGCAACTAAGAATGGACGATCACTTACCTCCAAATATGAAGCACATCAGCATCAAGTTAAACTGGTGGCAGCGTTTAATAATGAAAACAAAATGGCCCAATTGATAATTTGCAAAGACTAAAATTAAACTTCAAAACATCGAATCTTGACAAGAACTAAGATTTCAGCAAGCTTTGCTCTTGTATTTTTCATATATCTAAGCCTAGGAAGTTAATTGCTAAATTAAACTCGTAAAGTAACCGAAGTAAAATAGATAATGGTCTTTGTTCTTCAATTCAATCATATGCGTCTGTACGTTGTATTCAAAGAATTAATATCGGTTCGGAACATGTAACTGTCTTACATCAAAATACGATGCATTAGTTTGTGAGAAGTTCGTAGTATCAAAGAGAGGACGTCGCTTTAATGTTGTTGAACGTAATGGCGTCTTTACACCTGAAGTAAAAGTTAAGATAGGTTTTGAGCATAATGAAACAAATCATTTTTGCACTACACTAACCAGGAGTTACAGGTCGAATTAAAAGATAAGCCTATACTAGGTTTTTGATTTAATTCCGGGCCCCTGTTCCACGAACAGTGTTCACAAGCTTTACCAGAAACTATTGTTTACAACGCAAAAATGATTATTTTACAATTTCTGATCTTTTACAAGTAATGGCAACTATCCACTGGGGCGATGGAGCAGTGGTTAGAGCGTCCGTTTCGCAGTCGGCAGACTTAAGGTTCATTTCCCAAGTCAAATCATACCAAAAGACTTTAAAAAATGATTTTCACAGCTTTCCTGCTTGGCGCTCAGCAAATAGGGATCGCGTGGAAAACAGGGTCAAGTGAGAGTCTATCTGTGACGGTGTCTCATCGAACTGAAGACTAAAAAATGGAGCAAGAGCTGCAAAAAGAAACTCGTGCTCAAACAAAAAGACCGAACTTTAATGGCGAGATGCTAAAATCTACGAAAGAGAAACCTTCTCAAGGTCTCACTGGCACCATTTTTAAAAGATCTTGAAACGCAAAGTAATATTTCAGGGTCCCAAATATCAGGCTACAGAATTAATATTTTAAAACTGTCATTGGATCTGTGCACGGAAAGAAACAAGTAAAGTCCATGTTGATTAGCAGTAAAACTTTTAAATTTATTTTCTAGCATTCTAATCAGCTGACTCTTGCCTTTCAAGAGTACAACAACAACAAAACGTTCAGCAGTGTTCAGCAGTATTTAAGGAAGGTAATTGAGAATACCGAATCCGAAGGATTCGAATCGTAAACTAATTGAATCCAAAATGCCAATTCAAACCAGATAATAGGATTCGGTTTATATCCTGCTTACAAGCTTTATGACATTGCTTGGTCACAGATTTTCTTCTTGTAAAAGTATCAATTGCATGCAATGATTCAAAAACTAACTCGCACACACAGGCAAACGTGTATAAAGCTTAAATGTATTGCATTGCAATAAACTCATCCTCTAATTGTGCTTAAGTAGTTGTAAACTTGTAATATATGCTTTCATGTTGATTGTGCTAATTGCAAAAAAAAGGATTCGGATTCTGGATTCGTTTAACTATTCCAGAATAGTATATTATTCTGAATTGCCCATCCCCAGCAGTATTACAAAAAACGGAAACAGCGAATACCTGAGATTGAAGATACTGCCATTTGTGAAACTCCACCTTGCGACTTGCTGAATGCATCCGAATGAATTCTCGAACCTACAAGTAGAAGTTACGACATCAACAAACTTTTTGGATCACCTTGTCTTTGACAAATCTTCATTTACTGTCTTTGGTTCAGGCCTTGAGAGTATGCCAGACTACAGGAGCTCATAACCTCACCTCAAGGAAGTGGTCGAATTACAACCACTGCAGTACTTTGAGAATTGAAACTAATAAAAAAGACTACATTGGCAAAGTGCTAATGAACAATTTTACGATAAGAAAAGATGAACTATCAACACTCGACTAGCAAAACGAGGCTGCAAACAAAAGCGAGCTTTATTTAATAAAGCGATATGTATACTATATGGGCATATTATGCATAATAGGCACTGTAAAAATTTACAGCAGATGATAATCCAGAAACCTAACGAAACATTAACTCTAACGATGAGCAAGTCTATTATTCGATTTTATGCTTTGGCAAGCTGAACGATTAAGTTTAAATCAAGTTTAAATAATGCACTCAATAGCACGTCTATGAAACTTTCGTCACGCAGTAAAACTGCTAAAAAAATTAATTTTACGACTTTTCTTTCAATGGCCTTTGCAAGGCTTAACTAGGCGATTTAGAGGGTGTCTGCTACTGCCCACCAGGTATTTAGCCATACTGAAGCAACAAGTCTGACACTCTTCAAAAAGAAAGTAATATTGTTATGTAGTATTACGAACAAGTACTTAAGCCATTTTCTTTCTGATGATTTTCCGTGTATTGAATCCGTTAGACAAAAAAACTTCGAGTATATGCTGTTAAAAGCAATCTCTAAATTTTGCAACAATCTGTCCAAAAACCATAGCTTACTTGTTAAACCCTGATGATAACTTGTCAAGTTATCAGTCAATTCCCTTATACGAGCGAGGCATTCGTTGGCTACAATCTCCCACTTCAAACAACGCTTTCCTTGTTTTTCGAACTTGACTTCGTAAATCTGTCGACGCTTTGAAGCAGAATACTGAGACAGAACGCTCAGCCATTGAAAGGCAAGATGCTAAAACGGAAAATCTAATTGTAACATTCTCTGAAGCCGATACCGCTCAAAAAACGACGCCACACTTGTTGCCCACCAAGCACCTACTAACAGTTTTCAAAGTGTGATTAAATGCAATCCATGGCACCAGATTTGCAGAAAGTTCAAGCAAACGAAAGACCGAAAATCTAACTCTATTGCACCAGTCTAAACCCGACACTAATACTCAATAAAATCAGTCATACCGTAAGGATTTAACTACGACAACCGCCAATGACGTAAACATGGGTGAGCAAACTTTTGGATGAGGATCACTTTTCACTTGAACAAAAGATTCCGCGGACCTGGTGCAAAGCCTTTCCAAGACCTTAGCTTACTTTGAAGATCGACGTCAAGAGGGCAAACTTTCTTAACTGAAAACCTTTTTACTCTTAGTGATTAATGTGTGAAAGCACACCCCAGTTTGCACACCCCTGACATAAAATAACGCAGTAATGCAAGACGAACGAGAAACGCCAATGAAAACCGTTTAAGTCGAAATCCTAGGAAATAATCCACAAAATGAATGCCTAAGACCAGCCCACCACGACTGCTGTAGCTTAGTTTTCCGTTGGGCAGCTCAATATGAGCTTAGGTGTACATAAAAGTGTCAAAATCTATACCACCTGAACAATGAGTGGTTCCTTGTCGTTAAGATTTTTCGTCAATAATTTAATGTTATCTTCAGGAAAGACGGAATCGACGGGAAACATGAAAACCTAAAGCAAAGTGAAATTAGAAGTTTGCTATAGGAAGTTCGGGCCCCTAGAGGGAATATTCTTCTTTTAGGTGCTCAAAGAACTAAAATGAGCAATTTCCAAACGGTGTTGTACTTACTGGGACAAGAAGAGACCACATCTTGCCTAAATACAGCTAAGGTTTTTCAAGGCTTGTATTTGTATGGTTTGCGGCCAAAATCTAGATGGCAGTCTCGGTTCTTTCTACTCCCAACTGACAAACTACCATACTTTTCCAGAAGGCGCACCTACCCGTTTTCTTGCAGGTGAAGAGCAGTGAAAAAAGATAAGATACAGAAAATTTATGGAAAATAAAAGGAGTGCAGTTGCTAATGTGATAATGAATGTTACCTTCGTACAGTAGCATGTGAACAAAAGCCATGACAGATTGATCAAAAGGAATAGCAAAGTTCCAAAAATCCACAAAGTCCATGAAACCGAAATTAAAGCAGTGAAGTTGTTGAAGCCAACCAAATCTGCATCACTGAAATTTTTTATGTCACAGTATTATGCAGAGCAGCAGCAGTCTACACACACACACGACTATACACATTTAAGACAGTATTTATTTCTATTATACGACAATGGGCTAATGCCTAAGAAAGTAAAAATCACACTTTATCGTCTAATGCTGTCAAAGTACATTTGGGGTGGACCTTGTCACCTAGTTTTGTTGTTATGAGCAAAATGACCAGCACACAGAACACATAAAAGGTCTTAGCCTGAAGCGGTGAATGATTAAAAAAATGAGAACTTTACCTCACTGACCACAACACTAACAACGAGGTTCGAAAACTGCAAAATGATCTTACTGTCTTCAAGTCAGCGGTCATCCCAAGATGCCGTTGTGTTTGGCGCAAATCACAGCTTTTGGCAGATATACACTGAAATTGTCAAGCGTAAAGGAGCGTTGTGAGTACTTTTTTTATCTGAAGGTGTCAAGAACAAAGCTGACAAGTTTCGATTCTGCCCTTAACGCTTGGCACTTGAGCAAAAACTGGCCTTGTAACGCTTTATTATTTCGCAACAAGCCAATAAGTTAAAGTTTTGTTGGTAACAAAGCCAGACAGCAGTCAAAATTTGTAGGCCAAACAGTGAGCTCTAAGTTGTTTAGAAACGATCAAATCATGTTTATAAAGTTATGATTGTTGGAATGAATCGAACTAGTGAATCCCAGGGGGGAGTTTGGAAGCAAAAGACGGTCCTGCTCACTTGGGAAACATATGAAATGCTAGGCTATGCGCGCTTAGCTTAGTGGCTCTCAAACTGGTAAACTCCCATTTGTTTGTTTGAGTTAAAGGAGGACCCTTATCACGGGCTTTTTGGTCGAACCTTTTTTGAATGTAACTTATGGTGGGGACCTATTGGTTTCTCTTTTGAGGAAGATATTTTTTGAAGAGTCCCTGTCCTTGGGGGACCTTAAAAAGGAGTTTAACGCTACAAAACTTAAGTTCATTTCAAGTACTTAGAAAATCGATCACATACCCCTGTTTGAGAACCATTGGCTTAACCTGAAGAAGTAATAGAAGTTTTACGCTCAGTGTATCGGGTCTTGGCGCCGCAACAAGCACTCATACATACAAAATAGTGAATTACCAGAACGGATAATCAGTTAACGTTGATATCAAGTATCTGGGAAATACACCAAAAATATAATATAAAGCGATGAAGTATTTGAGATAGCTGAGAGATTGCTTTGCGCTGAAGATAACTTTTGCCGTAAAGTTGACTTTGAATGTGAGAAACCGACTTTGCTGTGAAGTACAAGAAAACGCAATTAAAAAAGAGATCATAAAACTAGTTTAGTTCAAAGCCTCACAGTGCTGACAAAGCGTTGGCAACGGCAATTAGCCCTAATACGTTCTCAGAAGCTTCAGTAAGCACGACCCAGATGACGACGTCATTATTACATTTCACGCAACTCTACCTTGAAAGAAAGGCAAGTCTGCATCTTGTTGAGCATCGCAAACCAAATCAAAAGTGGGTCATTCAATTTTGAACCAATCGTAAACATAAATTGCCCATAAGTCACTTCTTGCAAGAGCTTTTGAGCAGGAGTCAAAGTAGAACATTTTTCTATGAGCCAGAGCTTTATTAAAATTTAAGAAGCAGAAACAGTATCCAAATTTTCTAACCAGACACCAGGTTTCACCTTTTGTTGAGATGCACACCCATTTTCCTGGTTGCTGTGTCATGACTAACAAATGTGAATAAATCGAGCAAATCAAATATTAGCATCAAAGAGCCCAGGAGCTGAAACAGCTTTAAATTCTGGGCTGCTTTAAACCTTGCATTTTACGACATGCAAGATGAACAGCTTCACCATTTTGATTGGGTGAAGCACCATAAACTACACAACAAATGAGTAGTATTACCACAGCAAAAGAAAGAGTTGTAACACAAAATGCTAATGTACTATTTGATGCACATCAATTTTTGGTCAGGAAACAACATCATCATAATATACAAAAGCAGAAAAACTACTTACTTAATTATCCTACAACTCACCTCCTCAGGAAAGAAGTTTAGCACATAGAAATGATTCGTTTTTGATATTAGATAGTGAAAAAATCCAGTTGTAAAACCAAAAAATAAAAATATGACATAGGCTTCATTCAAACAGCTGTTGCAAAAAAAGAAGAAGTGATATCTTGACTTTTTTTCTTTCAACAGTCCTAAAAACTATCACCCTTTTTCTAGAAAACGAGATCACAAGTAATGTAACATACTGAAGATACCACACAGAACTTTTTAGCGCTATGCCACTACGATATAGTGTTTGCTATACTCCCAAACTGTAAACAAAAAGTTTTCAATATACCCTTATTTCCTGTTTACCATAAAACCTTTACAGTCATGCATCAAACAATTTGTGCTTAGATCTGCTTTGAAGTTGCCAGTAGTGGCACAGTACTTTCTACCACAAACATGCAATCAAACAGGGGAAATTTCTGTAAAGTATCTTTTTATAAATGAGCAGGAGTGCAATGTAAAGGGCACTAAATTCGTAATCTCACAATTACAAGCCAGTTTTCAGTAACACTGAGCTATGCTGCCGACAAGTTTTGGTGAATAAACTTTTTAAAATCTTTTTTGCAAGAACACAGTCGAATGCAATGCTCTTGTAAGTGCTAATTCGTGTCTATTTAATCACGAATTGGTGTCAACATAGCTTGACACTATTTCTTGCTAAAACTGTTATCGCAGCATCTTAACCTGAATGTTCCTCTCGAAGTTCGACACTCGACAAAAGCTGAAAATTGTCGAGTTGAAAAATTGGCAATAATAATAGTAGTAAGTCCACATATCACAGAAGAGCATGTAGCATAAAGCAAATTTCGGCTAAACAACAATTTCGGTAATAACTTGATTCGAGAACATTCCAATTTGCAAACCACTGAAACATAAAAAGTTGTATGACAAGTCAATTCAGGTTAGAAAGTATTTGCCGTTGCGCAATCACACAAGTCACTCTTCTGCACTCTACACCACTCCATAGTCCATACCCTTTAAACAAAAAAGAAATGTGCTACCAAGGACAAAGAAATATCTTAAGTCAAAAAAACGACATAAAAAAGTTTAAATCGGAAAACGCGTTTTGCATAGGACAGTTTTACTAAAAGATGGAATAATTGGGTGCTACTTAGCGGTCACCTACCGAGATGCAGGGTGAGGTCTACCGCTTGACTCGCACCTACCGAGGTGCAAACCGTGTGAGATTTGGGTTAGAACCACTGCCCTAACCTAACCCAAACCAATGATTTATTTGTGTCATTCGTAGAAGATGTACGAAGTGTGTATCGTTAGAACGAATTTATCTTTGTGTGTGAAACGTATGTGTGGTGTTAGGAATTATTATAGCTATAGTAGTAAGTGTGTAGCTATTGTGTAGCTATAGAGGGGTGAGGGATAAATAATTCAGTGGTAGACCTCACGCTATAGTAGTAACAGGAGGTAGATCTCACGCTATAGTAGCACCAATAATTGTCTAGGTTTACGTTAGACTACTAATGTCAAACAATCTGCTTCAATTGGTTTGTACAACAATGGATAAATTTACTGCTAGTTAGATTTCTCCAAAAGAAAACATAATATTTATGTAGCAAACATCCTCTTAATATCATTGCAAAAGTTGTTTTTGCAAATAACAACCATGCCATGATATTTTATGTATGCAGAACGCCATTTATCCTGTAATGCCGACCTGCATATGTTATTGACAACCAATTAACTTGTCACTAATGCGATAAAGCATCACTTGCTTATAAGTGGAGAGTGAGCCCAGCTTTTACACCTGACCAAACTTTATGTAAAAAATTTCTACCAAGGTGCAAATTCCAATGTCTTTGAGTCTAGGGGCACCAGAAAATATCAAAGTGCACCTGATATTTTTAAAAATATGGATCTGCTGAAACAAATCGTTGATTTGCCAAATAATTAACCAGAAAGAAACTCGTATGCTGTCTTACAAACAACAAAAAAAAATGTACAAACCTGAAGAGCTAAGTTCATGAATTTTAACGTACACTGCACTTATTAAAGCAATTTCGATGACGAGAAACCATGAATAAAAACTGGTTAGCAAGGAAAAATAACCTGAAAATCAATTAGTATGTACTTAAATCTTTTGTATTTCGCTATTAATTTTGACAAGAATTTGCAGAGTGCATTTTGAGATCATAGCTGCTTAAGAACCAATTCAAGATAAACTACAAAGGCATAATGCTCATATTATATTAAGCTATCATGGTACTGCCCATTTCCCATATTTTGGTACTTTTTGAGTAAATTAAATGTTTACCAATACTAAATCACTTTTGCTTTAACATAGAGACTTTTGTTCTTGTGTATTTTATTACATACTTTCGCGAGATAACTACAGTTGACTTGCCAAACTTCATCTAAAATAAAATTAAACGGAATTCAAAATGGGCCAAAGTGATGTGAACAAAAACATTATAGCAGTAAAAGAGTGCTACACAAGGGTCAAAAAGTGGTGATTTCTCAAATCTGTAATTTAGTCTCTTGATCATTTTATTACCTTTTCTTTTTTTTTAAATATGGTCAAGAAATGAGTAAATGCAGCACAAAAAACACATTTTGGTTGACACGCCAAAAACATAGTACATTTGGAGGGCCATGAAGCATTATGTGATTGTATGCTTTTGGGAGTGGATTTATGTTTTCAGGCCGGGGAATAGAGCTTGTTTTTGCAATTGAATGAATTAAATTGCAAGTTTTTCAAAATTGTATGGTATTGCAAGTATTTCATTGAAAAAATCGTTTGCCTATATTCACCCTCTTTTTCCCACCACTTTAAAATCCAATGCTTTTTGCAACACTACATCAATATTCCTTCTCAAAACATGCCTATACCATCGCACTCCACTATCCCTGGCTGGTCTATCCAAAGTATCTTTCGAACCCACAAGTTCCAGGCTCATTCGTTTCTCATACTCTGGCAGCTAGAGTACTCAACACTTTGCATTTATTATTGTTTTCTCAGTTCTTCTCAAAATTGCCATCTTATTTTCCTTCAGACACCATGTCTTGCTCCCATACAGCATTGCCGATCTTACACAACTTCGATGCATCCTTACTTTCATTTTTGATGAAAACTTTGTTCCATAAAGCAACTCACCACATACTTTAAATTTTATTCATCCGATTCTCTTTCTTTCTGTCACAGCTGTTCCACTTCGACCACTGGCAGTCAACCTGTCCCCCAAGTAGCAAAAACTCTACACAAGCTTCAACAAAAAATAATATTTTTTTATGTGGTTCCTTTATTCTTTTAGCACATTGCCTACAAACAAAACCTTTTGCCAGAGTTGTGGTTACCCTCTTCATTTTCGCACTTCTATCATATACCCATTTATTACATTTAGTGCACATCATCGAATTTTCCATTTCCCTCTTACTGCACTTGGCATATGGATCAATTTTACTCTGGAGTACTTCACCTTTCAAACCACTCATCATCAATTTGATCTTCTTCAGGCTAACCTTCAACCCCTTGCTCTCAAACGCCTCTTTCTATTTCAAAAACATCTATTTTAAATGCTCTATACTTTCACTCAATAAAACCTAAGCATATGCATACAAAATTTCATTTATCAGTTCTTCTCTAGCATTCTCTTTGATTTCATCCACTGTAATTGCAAAAAATGGTGGCAACAACATAGATCCTTTATGTACACCAACTTGTACCAAAAATTCTTAAATAACTCAGGATGACTCTTACAATAATTCTGGTAAATCTTTTTTTCTCATTGCCCACTCTATCACTTTTCTTGGAACTCTATCAATTGTCTTCTCAATATCCACAAAACACATACTGTACAACTTTTTCTTCTCATCCCTATACTCTTCTTGGATTCTTCTCACATTAAACAATGCATCTGTCATTCCTCTGCCAGGCATAAAACCAAACTACATTGCATCAATATCTACTAATTCTGGAATCCTTCTTTCCAGCACTCTTTTAACAATCTTCACAGCATGTTCTAACAGCTTTACTCCTCTGGATGTATTGCAATTCCTTACATCTCCTTTTCCTTGAAAATTGGTACAAGCACACTTGTTTGAGACTCATCCAGCATTTCTTTTCCATCTAACATGCATTGGCAAAGTTCAATTCCAACTTCTCCACTAGCAGATACCATCTCTGCGCATATTTCAGATGGTCCAGCTGCTTTTTCTGGTTTCATTGCTATTGCCATTTCTTCACAGGGTTTCTCTACCATACTAGCTCTGGTGGAGTAGTCCCAATTATTTTCTTTATTCATGATTTCCTCCATGCAATTCTTCCACATTCCTTTCCTGTCTTTACCGAAACCTAACTTTCTGCCTTTTCCTTTAATGCATCTTCCTCCTTCAATATCTTTCCCATCTTTTTTCATGAAATTCACCAATGTAAAAATATTATTTGGTTTTTCATTCAATTTTGTTAACTCTATCTCAACTTCTTTCCTCAATAGAATTAGCAACTACTTTCTTTGCAGGATTTTTCATATTGTTATTTTCAGCCTTGTTTTTCTCTGATCGTTTTTTGCCCGTCTTTTTATAAGCCACTTTCTTTTGTCATATTGCTTCCTTCACCTCTTCATTCCACCACCATGTATCCCCATGATTCCTTCTACCTTTCCTTTTTCCACACATACTTTAATCACAACCTTTTAAAATACCATTTTCTAAATTATTCTGTATATCAGGCCTATTAATATCAACCAATTTCTTTAATCTTTCTTAAAATCTTGCTTTCACGTTGTTTTCCTTCAACTTTCAAACTCTCCTTCTAACAGTTGGTTGTTCTTCACTACTTTCTTCAACTTTCTTTTGTCCATGTCTGTTACCACCAGCCAATGTTGCAACTCACAGGGGATTGCATTTACATCTTACAAGAACTTTCTGTAGCTTTTATCAAACAATACAAAAACAATCTCAGTTTCATTTCTACCAGCAGTATATGTTGTTTTCTCTGCCCCTTCTTTTCAAACCATATGTTTGTCATACACAACTCCTTTTCATCATAAACTTGAGCAGTCTTTTCCCTTCAACATTTTTTTTGACAATTCCATAACCATCACGGACACCCTCAAAACCATTGATCCATCCCTCAACATGCCCATTGAAGTGCCCCAGATCGAGAATCATTTCACCAAGGTTTTGTAAATCCCATGTACTGGCCATTTTATTATAAAATTGGTCCTTCTCACAATCTGATCTTCCCACGTGAGCAGCATATGCACATATGACTCTTATAAACTGCTACTCAAAAGCCAACACCATTGCCATCGCTCTATCACTTTTTTTTTAACTTCTACAACCTTCTCACATAGTTCTTCTTTCACTAAAATTCCAACACCTTCTATTCCATCATTATTTCCACACCACCACAGCTTATATCTCCTACTGTTGACACCCACAAATTGAGTTCCTCGCCAGAGAAGCATGAACCTTTGACCTGTAGCAAATCTGTAACAATTGGCACAAAAGAGCAACTTCAATATTTTATTTCATGAGTGGCCATTGTTTGAAATGTAATCACATAATGCTTCAAGACCTGCCAATTTGTTCTGTTTCTTAAGTGCATCAATCAAAATAGTTGTTTTGCCCTGCATCAACTCATTTTTTGATTGAATCTCATAAACATGGTGTCAAAACAGTTAGGAGACTATCAACACCAAAAAAGCATCTTTTTATATAGAATTGAGAGATCACCATTTTATAGCTCACCACTATCAGCAGCAAGACTAGCAGCATGATTTCTTGTAGTGGTTATGCTGCTCCCAATTTTTTTTCTTTTCTTATTATTTATGAAGGATATAGGCTAATAGGTGCTTAATTGCCACAAAGCGATTTTCTTGGGCGTTGGTTGAAGTAGGTTTAAAGAGACAATCAAGTAATCAAAAGGTTAACAGAGGCTGGAAAAGTCAGTGTTAAATATTTGAGGATATCTATTGTGTAAAGGTTTCTACGTGTTGAAAACCCTTTGTGAAAAATTTCAGTCTGGAAGATTGGCTGAGTAGCAATACAACATAGTCAACAGGTTGCTTACTAGGAACACTAGTTTGGATAAGTTTGTCTAGCAGATTGGTCAGTGGTTGAGTAAAAGTTTAATTTGGGTACAGCATTATAACAAAATTGGTGATTAAGGTAAGGTTGTGGGGTCCATCAGGGAAAGTTCACTCTCAATGGTCAACTTGACGACTGGTCATTCCAAGGATCCATTTAAAGGAATAACCTCCTTTATCATTAAGAGTTTAGTCAACACATTTATCAAAGGATTTGATCTGATCCATCCCAGGTTGCATGACTTTACTCAATTCCTGGTTATAAACATAAAATCAGCAGTAGCCATCCTTTTTCAACTGATCGCTATGTAGTGTAATGTTTGTTACAGCATTCTTCAATGTTAACTTTTAGTTCCTGTCTAAGCATGAGAGAACTTAAACTATCAGTTGCACAACACCAAAAACAAACCATGATAGCAGTTTTCAAACCTGGGCTTCTAAGTTTCTAACCATAATGATTACTAAGGTGCTTTCTTAATGTGTAATATAATTGGTTGCAGCATTTTGACTATTCACTTTCTTGATTTGACCAAAACCAAAAAAACAGGTATCGAGTGCCACCAAAATAATGTGGTGCAGCACAGTGGCACCAAGTATGGGAGAGGGAACACTGAACTCTAAAAACTTCTACTGTGGGGTAGCCCCATTGATTAAGTAAACCTATTTGGTTACAGACTGAGTCTGTTTTGTTATCTTGTTTCCCAGACCCACTATTCTATAGAAAACTAATTGAAACACTAATATGAAATCATTTGCCATTTGCAAAAATATCTCATTGTTTTACTTCTGCTGATCTAAAGTAGTGACAGCAGGATGGCTGAGTTGGTTGTGAATTATCATGTCACAAAAACATGATATCATAGTATTGCCCACGCAAAAATTTTGAAAACCCAGTGCATATAGTACTGCTACTCTCTAAAATAATTATAATGCCCATATTTAATTACTTTTAAAAGTCTTAACATGCAACTCTGGCAGTTCTTTTGGCAGGCCAACAGAATATGTAAAAACTTGTTCTGAGAAAGATACCATAATTAACATTTTGTGACAATTTATCACAAAAAAAATAAGATACCAAAGTTTGTAAAATCTTTTTAGTATTTACAGGCATGTAATAAGAAATTTGACAAATGTAAACACAACTTACTGCATATATCAACAATATGATAGAGTGGGGAAAATAACCACACCAACAAGAATGCACTGACAACACAAAAATTAAGAAAAAACGTCCAAGCAGCACATGCAGCTATTCGCCACCTGGCTTCCTGAAAAAAATGATGAGCACATATTTAATTCATACTACATTGCGCCATTAAACAAAAGTAACAATTTTGGTATTAACAGCATTTTACTTTTGGACGCTATTTGTAATTAAAAGCACGTGATTAGTCAATTGATCACCATTAATACTGGCAAAAAGCCAGACAGTACAGCATATCAGTAGACACTTTTAATGTACTCCATTACATAAAAGAGTAAAGCAAAAACAACTTTTTTGAAGATGAGGAAATAAAGTACTCTTCCTTTAAAAAGCAAGTAATTGTTAAAGTCAATTGATAGCATTTAACTTGAAATCTAACTCATCAAGTGCTGGCATTATTTGCAACCACTGTGCCAAGGATTGTTTTTTGCCTACAGCCTCAGGGTCTATTTGCACATAAGCTATAAGCAGGGTTACCATCAGCCTAGAACAAAAAGTAAGTATGCAAAGGCAAAACAGTATTTTTGCTGTAAATTTGTGATTTTCTTACCCAATTAAGGTGAAGACCTTTTTTTGGTGGTCATATTTTTAAATTGCAAATTTGACACAATTTTTTCTCAAATGCATGGCAAAGACTCTAACTGTCCAGATTTTGACCAATAAATTACCAAAGCAAAAACAAACTCTAAGATAAAATCAGAAATAAGTGTGAAATGGTAACCCTGGCTATAAACACTGTACAGGTGAGGTAGTTACCATCATTTGACATTTTTACTTTTCATCTTCAAGTACCAGTAATAAAGTGTAAGGGGCAAAAGCAAGTCATATGATTTGTAAGCTGCCAGTGTGATCAATTTGACCTATCAACAGTGTTTACAGATAAACTAGCCTGCAAGAGTAAAATGCCTTGCAACAGTAAAATAACAACTTCTTAAACCTTAATTGGGAAAGCAGTAAGGTGACCTTACCAGCTTACATCTAGATTTCAAGTTGACAGACCTCGTGCGTATCACAATTTGAGTTCAACCATCAGTTTATCCAGCTTTAAAGTAAGGCAGTGGTTATATTCCTGCCAATGGCATTTTACCCTTGGCAGCTATTTTGCTGTCAGACATGTTACTTTTGGTCATTTCTGATTGGTCAGTTTCAATAACAAATGAAAAAAATTTGTTCCTCCAGTGTGCACTCCCCTCCAGTGTACACACCCTAGCATATTCACGTACCAGGCCTCCCCCTCCAGTGTATACTGCCTTTATCTTAACACACTGCCAGTGAAGATTTGAACCCATAACCATGGCATTTTGGCACTTTTTTCTTTGTTACCACAGAATGACTTAAACCCTTTTTTCAACAATCACAAGTCAAATAACACTCAAAAATTAAAGAAGGACTCAAACCCTTCTTTTAAAAATAATTACAAGTCAAATAAGACTTAAAAACAAAACATTTTTTGTAAAAAAAGTAAAAAAATATTTGTACGATAACAAGTGAAAAAGCACCAACATTTCAACGCAAGTGCCCTATCCACTACACTACAGCATCACTGCCAGAATTGTAGCAATTATGGATATTAAAACACACATGAATGGTGACAGTAAAATAGCCTCCAAGGGTAAAATGCCGTTGACAAAAAAATAGCACTTCCTTAAAAATGGTTTTGCTTAACCATTGCCATGTACACTGTTTAATTTAAGACTTTGCCATAGCATTAAGTCACATACTTTAAATGAGCAAGTTTTACTTTGTTTATTGCACTACACTGTTCAAAAATACTATCACATATACAGTATCAGAATGCTTTGATAAAAATTTTGTAGTCAATCTTAATCACCCATTGAACATATGACTTTTGGTCAGTTCTGATTGGTAAATTTTGATAACTGATTTAAAAGTTTTACTCCACCACCCTATACACTCCCTTCCGATCTACACTATCCCGTACATTCACATACCGGGCCTAACCCTCCAGTGTACACCGCCTTTCTCTTAGTGCCCTGCCAGCTAAGATCCCAACTCGTGACCATCATATTTCAAGACCAGTGCACTATCCACACGTTACAGCATTACTGGCAGAATTGTGGCAGTTATGGCAATATATACACACGTAATTACGGCAAAATCGAGAGTAGAATACTGTCGCTGTCAAAATAACCACTCCCAAATTTTGTCAGCTACTATACTTACATAAGAGGTCTACTGTTATTACTTGCTAGTGCATTGAGACAGTGATTCTCATTAAGCCTGTTAGCCAAGTGTACCTAGTACACAGATAAAATAAGCTGTAAGGTGGCCCAGCATAGACCGGTAATAACATATTCACAATGTCACAAGATAACTTGAGAATGAAATGAATACACAAAAATGTAAATCATACCTCACGAAAAAACCAATTGCTAGCCATCAGCACTTTCAAGATGTTTTAGTACATTTAATAAAACTTAAAATAAAGCATTCCGATTCCTTCCGCTGAGTATTAGGCAACAGTACTTTGATTTCACTTCATTAATTGGATTAATTTGTAAACTTTTAGCTATCACATTTATACTAGAAACAAATTTTTATTTTTTATTTTTTATTTTTTGAACATGGACGATGTTTCCATTGATTAATTCTGATATTTTCTTAAAAACTTGAAGGAATAGCTTTCAGCGCCGAAAAAGTTAAACTAACTATTTAGTTTTGTAGACCTATGTTTGCAAAAAGCCAAGCATTCGCAGGTTATTCTTTCTATTTTTAACCAAAGAAATCAATGGCTTGTAATTGCAAGGCTGTGAGTGCAAAGTTTTGTCCAATCTTTGGCAGAAACGTGCGGCAGGGTAAGGCATGTTATCACATGGGCTACAAATAAAGTGTTATATTGGCTATAATTTGCAATTGGTAAAGCTCGTTCAATGCGATCACTAACTTGCTGCTAGTTCTGATCACGTCTAGGCGAGCTGTTTTGGACGCAAAGCTTTCTGTGTGAACCAAATTGGCTAAATATGGGTGGCTTGGTCTTTGTACAGTACGAATATTTGTAGAGTGAATTGAAGTCATTTTCCACCAAAATTTTATTCGCAATTTATTGCCAATTTTCAAATATTTTTTAACAAATTTTGATCGACAAATTTTAAGGAGTTTTTTTTTGTGATTATGTCTTTTCCACAAAAAATGCTCATTAGACTATTATTCAAATCACAACGTTGTAGTAATGCCTTTGTTACACTTTTTGCCAACAGTCTTCGTATTTGTGTGCGTAAATCAATTTAAATTCAGCATGATTGGAAGCAGTTTTTGCCTTTGAAGTTTTAGAATAGTCTTTGAAATACCTTTGTCTATGTACAGTGCTGCCAGGAATTACGACACCACTTAAATTATTACTCTAAATATGATTTCTCCAAACAACATTTTTTATTTGATAACTTACAACTCCTACATATACAATGAACGTAGAATGGTAAGCGGGATCTGTGGGTGCATTTTTTGGAGCAGGGGTGTCAAACTCTCGGCCCTCTAAATCTTTCAATGCCGGCTGCGAGATGATTCTAAAATTCTTAATGAATTTTGGCAGTATTGTAAAGTTGCATCTTCGAACAAATGTCTGGCTCTCTGAACACAGGCGACAAGGTATGGGCACACTAGTAGTATAGGATGGCTCATTTGGCGCGGTTTGCGGGGGAGCTGCGGCGGTGCTGGCGGCGGTGCTGGTCCCTAACCCTAACCCTAGCCCTAGTTGTAACCCTAACTCTAACCCTAACCCTAGTCCTAACCCTAACCCTAACCCTAGTTGTAACCCTAACCCTAACCCTAGTTGTAACCCTAGTCTTAACCTTAACCCTAACCCTAACCCTTAACACTAACTCTACTCTAGATCTATTATGTGCGGGTACGAATATTAACTTGCAGGAGGAAGCTAACCATAGGACACTAATTTTATGGAGGTCTGAGGGTGCTAACTCTAAGAGAGCTAACCATAAGACACTAATTTTATGGAGGTCTGAGGATGCCAACTCTAAGAGAGCCAACCCTAGGTGTGAGAGTGCCAACTCTAAGAGAGCCAATCTTAGGTCTGAGGGTGCTAACTCTATGTGAACTAACCATAGTTCTAAGGAAGCTAACCCTAGATGTTATTTGAAAGAGGTCGGAGGGAGTTAACCCTAGATTTTATGTGAAAGGAGTTCGAAGGAATTAATCCTAGCTTTTATTTGAAGGAGTTTGGAGGGAGCTAACCCTAGATTTTATGTGGAAGGAGTTCGAAGGAACTAACCCTAGATTCTATTTGAAGGAGTTCGGAGGGAGCTAACTCTAGGTTTTATGTAGGGAAATCGAAGGGAGCTAACTCTAGATCTGAGAGAGTCAACACTAAGTTGAAAGAGTACACCCCAACACGATGTTAAAAAGTTTGATGTCATTCTTATGATTTGTTATTGGTTTTTTGATTCTTTATTTCAATGACAAGTTTTTAACTAGATAGTGGGAATGTATCACTCTTGCGCAATCCGTGACGTAAGCTTTAACAAGACCGTGGAAATGTAGTTGCACAATCCATGACGTATTCTATTTTGATGCGATTTTGCTTTTGTGTAGACAAGTCCAGACTTGTCACTCGAAAATTTTAGGATATAATGTAGAAAGATCACGCTTTATTTAGCGGTTGATTAGGAATCTTTGTCTCTGTCTTGTTTGGACTTACCCAAGCTTTTTTCTCCACACTGTGTTTACATGATAAAAAGTTCTAAGGAAGCTAATTTTATTTGAAGAAGGTCGGATAACCCTAGGTTTATTAATTTTATGCAGGTTTGAGGGACCAATCTGAGGAGGTCAGTTCCAACATGGTGACATTTCAAAAGTTTGATGTCATTCTTATGACTTGTTATTACATAAAGGTTTTTTTCGATTCTGTATTTCAATGACGAGTCTGTTTTTAACCAGACCGTGGGAATGTAGTTACATCTTTCTTGCGCAATCCGTGACGTAAGTTTTAACTTGACCGTGGGAATGTAAATGTATGCTTATTGTGCAATCCATGACATATTCTATTTTTAACCATGATGTAATTTTTGCTTTTGTGTGGACAGGTCCAGACTTGTCTGTCAAAAATTTTAGGATATAATGTATAAAGATTACGTTTTATTCAACTGTTTGTTAGGATATATCGTCTCTGTCTTGTCCAGACTTACCCAAGCTCGAATCTTTTTTCTCCATACTGTGCTTACATAATGAAAAGTTCTAAGGAAGCTAACCGTGGGTCTAAGGACACTAATTTTATTTGAAGGAGGACGTAGAGAGCTAACTCTAGATCTGAGAGAGTTAATATTAACACGGTGTGGACGGTATTTCAAAAAGTTTGGTGCAAAACTTACCACCATTTAGTACTTGATTTAATTATTACATATTTATATAGTGGTTTTCAGGGTGTGATTCTGTATTTCAATGATGAAATCGGTTTTTAACTAAACTGTGAGAATGTAGTTGCATCCCTATTACACAATCCATCATGATTCTGTTTTCAACCAGACCGTAGGACTCTAACCCTAACCTAACTCTAATTCTAACCCTATGTAACAGATCCAGCCCTGGGTCTATTAATTTTTGCGAGCTGACCTAAATCCAAGGGTGCTAACTCTAGGTCTGAGAGAGCTAATTATAGTCCTAAGGGAACTAACCACAGGTCAAAGGACACTAATTTTATCTGAAGAAGGCCGGAGGGAGTTAACTTTAGATCTGAGGAAGCTAAATCTAGTTCTAACCCTAACATGGTGTGGTTGTCATGTAGAATATTGTAAAGAGTTTGGTGCGAACCTTGACACCTTATGGTAATATTTGACTTGTTGTATATGAAGTTATTGCACAATGATTACGTAATTTTTATACAGTTGTTTGTTTGGTATGGTGCAAACCTTATGTGGTAGCATAAGAATTATCCAATACGGGATAATATTGCGCAATGGTTTCATAATTCTGATAAAATTGTTTGCTGGGATGTGACGAAATGACGTTAAAGCAAAGTGGTGGGAAAAAGTTAGTAAAATGTAACGTCGCTCTTAGAACTATTCAATGCATACAGTTTTGAGGCTAGCTGTTTTTAACACTTTACGGTTAAGATCGCTTGTTGCATATTTGTTTCCAACAATGTTCACACGCTTTTATGATAAAAGATTTATCAATTTAGCTAGCTATTTATGCGGTTTCTGCATTACGTAATTACAATGCCAGCGTTCTAGGTTGTTCAATTTAGGAAGTTTATTGAGAAATCGAAACTACAAATTTGTATAAACGCGGAAAAAAATCACTTGACAACGAGACGGCAAAAAGACCATCAAAACGAACTGCCGTACCTATCAACAAAACTTTAACAATAACAAACCGAAAAAACACAGTAAAAGATAAAATATTTAAATAAGATGCATTTTTCTTCATTCACGTTCAAACATCGTCTTATTATGAGTTGATCTGTACCATGCAATGTGATTTCAGACCAAGAAGCAGCCGCTACTTTTGCTTAAACAGTCTCGATTCTATATGACAGCGTTGTTACTCAAAAACTCTTGTAAACAGTAATGTTGTATAGACTCATTATACAAGGTTCGTGTGATCAAATTTGTTAATACTTGTTCTTCAATGTTACAAATCTCAGGTAAGAGTCAAATTCAATGTACTAAGAAAGACACATTTACTAATTAAAGCAAAATTATTCCTCTAGACTAGGTTAATTTAACCGTTTTATAGTAAAAATTTTGTAGTTTATCAGAAACACAACCAACCAATAGTTCTATTTTAAGCAAAACGGGTGGAGATTTAAGTTTACCTTTTGTCATGGAGCTTGAAATAATTCGCAGAGCGTTGAATTTCCAATATTTATACGGTATTACAAAACTATTATTATTTTTAAATGTTTAAATTTTTCTCATTTTTTGTGACACATTACAAATTAACATTAAGACACAGGGGCCTTATCACATAATTCCGACACTTCTCTTCAATTTCATCCACCAGCATCGTTTCACTTGTCGAACGTCTTCTCTCAAACACTGTTCTTAACACGCGTCTTTAAAGGTGTATATCTTCTTTTCGCAATATCGGTTTCACAAAATTTAGGACTTCACTCGCTCAACTGCTAAATCTGTGACCTTAGAGAAATTCTTATAGTCTTTTGCCATCGTCAGGTGCAAAACTTTATTTTTGCTATAACAAAGATGAAACGTCACGAATTATCGTGCTTAAAATCGCTAACCACGTGATAGATAAGAAAACGGGAATGGATCGTTTCGTTGAATTACAATACATTGACTGACGCTATAAAGGAGTAGTTTTCAAAGGATAACTCGTTTGAAGCCGAGACGTCATGAATGCGTAAGACACACGTGACCGATAAGTACGCAGTAGCCCGTGGTTATCACCAATTTGAACGATGCATACAGCGAACCAACGAAGGAAATGTAGCACATACTGGTGCTCTCACGGTCGTATATACACAAAACAATTGCCGTTACCTTTCCAATTCCTAAAAAGATGTTTTGAGGAAACGTATATTTGACATCTTTTCGAGTTGAAATAGCTTTCAAGTTGTGAAATCTCGTTTTTTTAATATTGTTACAGCAACTAGATTGCTATAATTTAACTTAACACAATATAACGTATTAATCCTAAACGTTTAAATGCTGACAAATCAAACATTATTATTAAGCTGATAAAACTTAATATCATACGTCAGAGCCGACATCACTGAAAACGAATCTCGCTTTACCACCAATTTTTTCCCCGTTATGCAACTTTTAGCTGCTTTTAATAAAAACCTTAACATTTTGAGCTTATTAGACTTCCATCACATACTTTTGAGTTTTCAGTGCTGCTCCAAACATCACAACCTAACCGCAGATTTGAAAACTTTACCGTTTGTTTTAGCCGATATCTTCGTATTTCTGCAGGAATATTTTTCCCCGCCCACACTATCCAACTGAAATCTCACTTCCACAGTTATCTGAAATGATTGATTCCAAATACTATCCGTTTTCTAAATTTGATGTCATGTAATTTTACTGTCGTTCTGTAGTCCTGTGCATTATCATTTTATGAAAACTCATTAGATCTAGATTGTTAGAAATTATTTAGATCAAAATTTTAAAAACTCATCAAACTTTTTGTATATAAAATTATCAAGCTAGAATTTCTAACAGTTTGGTCTGTTTGTACATGTAAAATAATGTGAACTTACAGTTTCAACTCTCACGTTTTTACAAAATCTACATCTGTTATGAATTTTATTAGTGAAAATTATCGTTTATCAAATATTTTATTAACTTTTCAAGAAATAAGAACCGCACTCACGGGTTTTTTCAGAGCGTTTGCTAGCAATTACAAACTCTTGCAAAGCTTCAACTTTAACTTAACATCGAATTTTTAACTCTTTTATGTTGACATAAACCACCACAAATAAAAAACTTGCCAACATTTTCAAAGCTTTACAAAACCTATACGCGTTTACAAAGCAAAAAATCGTCTGTACACCATTTTCAACCCTCACACCACCGGTTATATGCATTCACAAAACAAAAAAACTTCATTGTTAAGTCGCCTTTATTTTTTATTACATAATCCTAAGCTCACGATAGTATGGGTTGGCAACGTTATTAAACAAAAATTTTCAATTATAAGTGATCAATAAAAGTGTTAACTAACAATCTTTTTTATGATGCATTAAGACAACTTCAACACTCGTGTATTGGCGGCTACAAAGCAAAAATTAATAAACGAAAAGGTCCATGAACTTGTTTCTATGCGTTCTCTTAACTGTTTCTAAGCGCTGCAGCCACAATCTTTAACTCTGAAGCAAACCAAGTCTAACGAAACTTAGCGTCTGGAAACACTTTCAGCTCTCTTTTTCAACAAACTAGGACATTAGTTATCGATATGACCTGCATAAACACAAAATTTTTGACGTGCTTGTTTATTTTTGTCAAATTCTACCTAACTTTCTTACTAGACGTTGCGCTTTTAGCGTTTTATCCTAGTTGATGTTAAAACAAAATCTGTCAATTATTTGAAAACTAACAATTTTCTCACTATGCAATCAAATTTTTTATTGCTTCTAGACCTAGTTCAAACGTAATAATATAAACGTACAAGGTATTTTCCGAACTTTACCCTAATTTCTTTACCAAATGCTGACTCACAAATGCTACCTATAAACAAAATCTGAACTCACTACCTCTTATTTTCAAAAAATTCTTCATAAACTTTAAAATCTTTTACTGAGTAAACATTATACTTGTGTTTTTATGCTGCTATTACTTGCATATTTTAAAACAAACCTTACTTTTTATATACATTAGCTAGTTAAAATTTCATCAAAGCATTCTCACAAACACTAAATTCGTGATTTTTAACAGGGCTATACCTAACTTTAAACCTAAACAGTTCTGATCTTTCTAACTAACCAAGTCAATTGCATCAAATTTTAGCTCTATTATATTCCAATAGGTAATAAACTTACGACTTATATATCTTGATAAGCCTTTGCGTAACAAAATATTGCAAATTCTATTAAACACTTTAAAATCTTTTATCTGTTCGCCTTCACCAAAGATTGAACGTACAATTTTTGTCGTTTTGATGCAACAAAACTTTTTTATATGTCCACTTTACATTCAAGAAACGTTTAAAAAACTGAAGCTAATCATTATCTGCTACCGCCACTCACAAAGATGTAACAAAAATGACTCGTTTGAGATGATTCTTTAAAATTCTGTATAGTATAATTCATTCTTTTCAATCAAAAATACTATTTGTGACATTATTTGAATGTGATTACGGGCAAAATCTTTGTAAACGCTCCTGTCACCAAGCACGAATTTAATCAAAATACCACATATTTTCAGAATTCCACTGTTCATCGCGTTTAAATTTCAAACTTGCAATTAATGCATAAGATGCGTAGTTATCAGAGAATCTAAAAAATTTTTACATGTTTCACCAAACGTCTTTTATAAAATAACTTATTATACGACAAAAAGTCTAAACTTAAGATTTACCAAATAATTTTAATTTCCTTACTATGTCTATGAAACTTGCAACGGTTAACATCAACACATTTAATTTCAAAACAAAACTTTATAAACTTACAAACTGCTTATATCCATTTTTCATGTAATTACTCTCGTCACATATTGAACTAGTAATCTTTAAGATTTTTATTAACTTTTAGATACAATAAAAACAAACTTATGATTAAGTCGTGCATTAAAATTTTTGTCTTCACCAAAAATCAAATTCACACAGCCTTGAAGCAAACATACAAACTTAAAATCATGAAACATTCTATTACATTCATGCCTAAGCTTGCATCAAACACTAAATTTGAAAATTATTACCGTGTAATGTATTGCCGTAAAACAAAATTTCAAGTTTTTTCAATTCTAAGGCGTCAGTTATCACACCGTAGTCTTGACAACGATATTTTTGAGTGCAAAACGAGTAACCTAATACTTCTCAACTAATACATTATTTTAAGTTATAAATCTACCATTTTTGTTACATCCAATCGTCACGAAAGATCACTAGTTTTTGATGTTACATAAATGTCTTTACTTGAAAACATTTAGTTGTTTTAGTTTTTGTGTCTACGCTAGATTTTTTGAGGTGAGGTAACAAAATTCGGTTGAAACATCAAATGGTTATGTCGGATTCTCCGCACGTGACAACAAGACAGCAAAGCGTCAAACGTGTGAAAACCAACTGGAATAAAGCAAATTATCAATATTCTACAAGTGTAAACGTAAGAATATTTTAAATTGTCTTAAATACGACGTTAATAAGTTTTTGTTGATTTTATTAATAGCGCTTAGGTAGCGAGTAAACAAATTGCTAAACGACCAAACTATTATGAAAATTCTTCATTGGCGGCAGCGCTGTTAGGGAAGCACTCTTGATGACTTAGGCATGGATACTCTTTTCCCCCACCCCTCCAATGCACCATCGCTCTTGTCTTCAAGAAAAGTATTAACAAAAAAAAATTAAACTTGTAGAATATTGATAATTTGCTTTATTCCAGTTGGTTTTCACACGTTTGACGCTTTGCTGTCTTGTTGTCACGTGCGGAGAATCCGACATAACCATTTGATGTTTCAACCGAATTTTGTTACCTCACCTCAAAAAATCTAGCGTAGACACAAAAACTAAAACAACTAAATGTTTTCAAGTAAAGACATTTATGTAACATCAAAAACTAGTGATCTTTCGTGACGATTGGATGTAACAAAAATGGTAGATTTATAACTTAAAATAATGTATTAGTTGAGAAGTATTAGGTTACTCGTTTTGCACTCAAAAATATCGTTGTCAAGACTACGGTGTGATAACTGACGCCTTAGAATTGAAAAAACTTGAAATTTTGTTTTACGGCAATACATTACACGGTAATAATTTTCAAATTTAGTGTTTGATGCAAGCTTAGGCATGAATGTAATAGAATTTTTCATGATTTTAAGTTTGTATGTTTGCTTCAAGGCTGTGTGAATTTGATTTTTGGTGAAGACAAAAATTTTAATGCACGACTTAATCATAAGTTTGTTTTTATTGTATCTAAAAGTTAATAAAAATCTTAAAGATTACTAGTTCAATATGTGACGAGAGTAATTACATGAAAAATGGATATAAGCAGTTTGTAAGTTTATAAAGTTTTGTTTTGAAATTAAATGTGTTGATGTTAACCGTTGCAAGTTTCATAGACATAGTAAGGAAATTAAAATTATTTGGTAAATCTTAAGTTTAGACTTTTTGTCGTATAATAAGTTATTTTATAAAAGACGTTTGGTGAAACATGTAAAAATTTTTTAGATTCTCTGATAACTACGCATCTTATGCATTAATTGCAAGTTTGAAATTTAAACGCGATGAACAGTGGAATTCTGAAAATATGTGGTATTTTGATTAAATTCGTGCTTGGTGACAGGAGCGTTTACAAAGATTTTGCCCGTAATCACATTCAAATAATGTCACAAATAGTATTTTTGATTGAAAAGAATGAATTATACTATACAGAATTTTAAAGAATCATCTCAAACGAGTCATTTTTGTTACATCTTTGTGAGTGGCGGTAGCAGATAATGATTAGCTTCAGTTTTTTAAACGTTTCTTGAATGTAAAGTGGACATATAAAAAAGTTTTGTTGCATCAAAACGACAAAAATTGTACGTTCAATCTTTGGTGAAGGCGAACAGATAAAAGATTTTAAAGTGTTTAATAGAATTTGCAATATTTTGTTACGCAAAGGCTTATCAAGATATATAAGTCGTAAGTTTATTACCTATTGGAATATAATAGAGCTAAAATTTGATGCAATTGACTTGGTTAGTTAGAAAGATCAGAACTGTTTAGGTTTAAAGTTAGGTATAGCCCTGTTAAAAATCACGAATTTAGTGTTTGTGAGAATGCTTTGATGAAATTTTAACTAGCTAATGTATATAAAAAGTAAGGTTTGTTTTAAAATATGCAAGTAATAGCAGCATAAAAACACAAGTATAATGTTTACTCAGTAAAAGATTTTAAAGTTTATGAAGAATTTTTTGAAAATAAGAGGTAGTGAGTTCAGATTTTGTTTATAGGTAGCATTTGTGAGTCAGCATTTGGTAAAGAAATTAGGGTAAAGTTCGGAAAATACCTTGTACGTTTATATTATTACGTTTGAACTAGGTCTAGAAGCAATAGAAAATTTGATTGCATAGTGAGAAAATTGTTAGTTTTCAAATAATTGACAGATTTTGTTTTAACATCAACTAGGATAAAACGCTAAAAGCGCAACGTCTAGTAAGAAAGTTAGGTAGAATTTGACAAAAATAAACAAGCACGTCAAAAATTTTGTGTTTATGCAGGTCATATCGATAACTAATGTCCTAGTTTGTTGAAAAAGAGAGCTGAAAGTGTTTCCAGACGCTAAGTTTCGTTAGACTTGGTTTGCTTCAGAGTTAAAGATTGTGGCTGCAGCGCTTAGAAACAGTTAAGAGAACGCATAGAAACAAGTTCATGGACCTTTTCGTTTATTAATTTTTGCTTTGTAGCCGCCAATACACGAGTGTTGAAGTTGTCTTAATGCATCATAAAAAAGATTGTTAGTTAACACTTTTATTGATCACTTATAATTGAAAATTTTTGTTTAATAACGTTGCCAACCCATACTATCGTGAGCTTAGGATTATGTAATAAAAAATAAAGGCGACTTAACAATGAAGTTTTTTTGTTTTGTGAATGCATATAACCGGTGGTGTGAGGGTTGAAAATGGTGTACAGACGATTTTTTGCTTTGTAAACGCGTATAGGTTTTGTAAAGCTTTGAAAATGTTGGCAAGTTTTTTATTTGTGGTGGTTTATGTCAACATAAAAGAGTTAAAAATTCGATGTTAAGTTAAAGTTGAAGCTTTGCAAGAGTTTGTAATTGCTAGCAAACGCTCTGAAAAAACCCGTGAGTGCGGTTCTTATTTCTTGAAAAGTTAATAAAATATTTGATAAACGATAATTTTCACTAATAAAATTCATAACAGATGTAGATTTTGTAAAAACGTGAGAGTTGAAACTGTAAGTTCACATTATTTTACATGTACAAACAGACCAAACTGTTAGAAATTCTAGCTTGATAATTTTATATACAAAAAGTTTGATGAGTTTTTAAAATTTTGATCTAAATAATTTCTAACAATCTAGATCTAATGAGTTTTCATAAAATGATAATGCACAGGACTACAGAACGACAGTAAAATTACATGACATCAAATTTAGAAAACGGATAGTATTTGGAATCAATCATTTCAGATAACTGTGGAAGTGAGATTTCAGTTGGATAGTGTGGGCGGGGAAAAATATTCCTGCAGAAATACGAAGATATCGGCTAAAACAAACGGTAAAGTTTTCAAATCTGCGGTTAGGTTGTGATGTTTGGAGCAGCACTGAAAACTCAAAAGTATGTGATGGAAGTCTAATAAGCTCAAAATGTTAAGGTTTTTATTAAAAGCAGCTAAAAGTTGCATAACGGGGAAAAAATTGGTGGTAAAGCGAGATTCGTTTTCAGTGATGTCGGCTCTGACGTATGATATTAAGTTTTATCAGCTTAATAATAATGTTTGATTTGTCAGCATTTAAACGTTTAGGATTAATACGTTATATTGTGTTAAGTTAAATTATAGCAATCTAGTTGCTGTAACAATATTAAAAAAACGAGATTTCACAACTTGAAAGCTATTTCAACTCGAAAAGATGTCAAATATACGTTTCCTCAAAACATCTTTTTAGGAATTGGAAAGGTAACGGCAATTGTTTTGTGTATATACGACCGTGAGAGCACCAGTATGTGCTACATTTCCTTCGTTGGTTCGCTGTATGCATCGTTCAAATTGGTGATAACCACGGGCTACTGCGTACTTATCGGTCACGTGTGTCTTACGCATTCATGACGTCTCGGCTTCAAACGAGTTATCCTTTGAAAACTACTCCTTTATAGCGTCAGTCAATGTATTGTAATTCAACGAAACGATCCATTCCCGTTTTCTTATCTATCACGTGGTTAGCGATTTTAAGCACGATAATTCGTGACGTTTCATCTTTGTTATAGCAAAAATAAAGTTTTGCACCTGACGATGGCAAAAGACTATAAGAATTTCTCTAAGGTCACAGATTTAGCAGTTGAGCGAGTGAAGTCCTAAATTTTGTGAAACCGATATTGCGAAAAGAAGATATACACCTTTAAAGACGCGTGTTAAGAACAGTGTTTGAGAGAAGACGTTCGACAAGTGAAACGATGCTGGTGGATGAAATTGAAGAGAAGTGTCGGAATTATGTGATAAGGCCCCTGTGTCTTAATGTTAATTTGTAATGTGTCACAAAAAATGAGAAAAATTTAAACATTTAAAAATAATAATAGTTTTGTAATACCGTATAAATATTGGAAATTCAACGCTCTGCGAATTATTTCAAGCTCCATGACAAAAGGTAAACTTAAATCTCCACCCGTTTTGCTTAAAATAGAACTATTGGTTGGTTGTGTTTCTGATAAACTACAAAATTTTTACTATAAAACGGTTAAATTAACCTAGTCTAGAGGAATAATTTTGCTTTAATTAGTAAATGTGTCTTTCTTAGTACATTGAATTTGACTCTTACCTGAGATTTGTAACATTGAAGAACAAGTATTAACAAATTTGATCACACGAACCTTGTATAATGAGTCTATACAACATTACTGTTTACAAGAGTTTTTGAGTAACAACGCTGTCATATAGAATCGAGACTGTTTAAGCAAAAGTAGCGGCTGCTTCTTGGTCTGAAATCACATTGCATGGTACAGATCAACTCATAATAAGACGATGTTTGAACGTGAATGAAGAAAAATGCATCTTATTTAAATATTTTATCTTTTACTGTGTTTTTTCGGTTTGTTATTGTTAAAGTTTTGTTGATAGGTACGGCAGTTCGTTTTGATGGTCTTTTTGCCGTCTCGTTGTCAAGTGATTTTTTTCCGCGTTTATACAAATTTGTAGTTTCGATTTCTCAATAAACTTCCTAAATTGAACAACCTAGAACGCTGGCATTGTAATTACGTAATGCAGAAACCGCATAAATAGCTAGCTAAATTGATAAATCTTTTATCATAAAAGCGTGTGAACATTGTTGGAAACAAATATGCAACAAGCGATCTTAACCGTAAAGTGTTAAAAACAGCTAGCCTCAAAACTGTATGCATTGAATAGTTCTAAGAGCGACGTTACATTTTACTAACTTTTTCCCACCACTTTGCTTTAACGTCATTTCGTCACATCCCAGCAAACAATTTTATCAGAATTATGAAACCATTGCGCAATATTATCCCGTATTGGATAATTCTTATGCTACCACATAAGGTTTGCACCATACCAAACAAACAACTGTATAAAAATTACGTAATCATTGTGCAATAACTTCATATACAACAAGTCAAATATTACCATAAGGTGTCAAGGTTCGCACCAAACTCTTTACAATATTCTACATGACAACCACACCATGTTAGGGTTAGAACTAGATTTAGCTTCCTCAGATCTAAAGTTAACTCCCTCCGGCCTTCTTCAGATAAAATTAGTGTCCTTTGACCTGTGGTTAGTTCCCTTAGGACTATAATTAGCTCTCTCAGACCTAGAGTTAGCACCCTTGGATTTAGGTCAGCTCGCAAAAATTAATAGACCCAGGGCTGGATCTGTTACATAGGGTTAGAATTAGAGTTAGGTTAGGGTTAGAGTCCTACGGTCTGGTTGAAAACAGAATCATGATGGATTGTGTAATAGGGATGCAACTACATTCTCACAGTTTAGTTAAAAACCGATTTCATCATTGAAATACAGAATCACACCCTGAAAACCACTATATAAATATGTAATAATTAAATCAAGTACTAAATGGTGGTAAGTTTTGCACCAAACTTTTTGAAATACCGTCCACACCGTGTTAATATTAACTCTCTCAGATCTAGAGTTAGCTCTCTACGTCCTCCTTCAAATAAAATTAGTGTCCTTAGACCCACGGTTAGCTTCCTTAGAACTTTTCATTATGTAAGCACAGTATGGAGAAAAAAGATTCGAGCTTGGGTAAGTCTGGACAAGACAGAGACGATATATCCTAACAAACAGTTGAATAAAACGTAATCTTTATACATTATATCCTAAAATTTTTGACAGACAAGTCTGGACCTGTCCACACAAAAGCAAAAATTACATCATGGTTAAAAATAGAATATGTCATGGATTGCACAATAAGCATACATTTACATTCCCACGGTCAAGTTAAAACTTACGTCACGGATTGCGCAAGAAAGATGTAACTACATTCCCACGGTCTGGTTAAAAACAGACTCGTCATTGAAATACAGAATCGAAAAAAACCTTTATGTAATAACAAGTCATAAGAATGACATCAAACTTTTGAAATGTCACCATGTTGGAACTGACCTCCTCAGATTGGTCCCTCAAACCTGCATAAAATTAATAAACCTAGGGTTATCCGACCTTCTTCAAATAAAATTAGCTTCCTTAGAACTTTTTATCATGTAAACACAGTGTGGAGAAAAAAGCTTGGGTAAGTCCAAACAAGACAGAGACAAAGATTCCTAATCAACCGCTAAATAAAGCGTGATCTTTCTACATTATATCCTAAAATTTTCGAGTGACAAGTCTGGACTTGTCTACACAAAAGCAAAATCGCATCAAAATAGAATACGTCATGGATTGTGCAACTACATTTCCACGGTCTTGTTAAAGCTTACGTCACGGATTGCGCAAGAGTGATACATTCCCACTATCTAGTTAAAAACTTGTCATTGAAATAAAGAATCAAAAAACCAATAACAAATCATAAGAATGACATCAAACTTTTTAACATCGTGTTGGGGTGTACTCTTTCAACTTAGTGTTGACTCTCTCAGATCTAGAGTTAGCTCCCTTCGATTTCCCTACATAAAACCTAGAGTTAGCTCCCTCCGAACTCCTTCAAATAGAATCTAGGGTTAGTTCCTTCGAACTCCTTCCACATAAAATCTAGGGTTAGCTCCCTCCAAACTCCTTCAAATAAAAGCTAGGATTAATTCCTTCGAACTCCTTTCACATAAAATCTAGGGTTAACTCCCTCCGACCTCTTTCAAATAACATCTAGGGTTAGCTTCCTTAGAACTATGGTTAGTTCACATAGAGTTAGCACCCTCAGACCTAAGATTGGCTCTCTTAGAGTTGGCACTCTCACACCTAGGGTTGGCTCTCTTAGAGTTGGCATCCTCAGACCTCCATAAAATTAGTGTCTTATGGTTAGCTCTCTTAGAGTTAGCACCCTCAGACCTCCATAAAATTAGTGTCCTATGGTTAGCTTCCTCCTGCAAGTTAATATTCGTACCCGCACATAATAGATCTAGAGTAGAGTTAGTGTTAAGGGTTAGGGTTAGGGTTAAGGTTAAGACTAGGGTTACAACTAGGGTTAGGGTTAGGGTTACAACTAGGGTTAGGGTTAGGGTTAGGACTAGGGTTAGGGTTAGAGTTAGGGTTACAACTAGGGCTAGGGTTAGGGTTAGGGACCAGCACCGCCGCCAGCACCGCCGCAGCTCCCCCGCAAACCGCGCCAAATGAGCCATCCTATACTACTCACACTTGAGAGGTACAGACCTTTTTTTTTCTGGAGACCAACTCCACTTCGCGCTACATTATTCGAATTCTGGAGATCGATACTCGACGAAGTGGAAATACTTGAGAGGAAAAGACCTTTCTTTTTTTTGGAGATCGATTTCACTTCGGGCTACATTACTGAGATCGTTGCCCAGAGTAGAGATGATCTCCAAATCGAAAATCTCATGCGGCCCTCGGCACAGTTCCTAACCCACAATGTGGCCCCCAGAAGAACACAAGTTTAACACCCTTGTTTTTGAGTATTTAATTGAGTTGTTCATAAACTAAACAATAATAAAAATGGCCTCCCAAATTTTGTAAAATATAATCTTTTACATGTAGGGTATAGCTCCTGCTACAAACCTTTTTATATCGTTAGAAATGATAACGACACTTCAAGTTCAACCATTTGTAATTTTGGTGGCACTGAAAAAGGCCGTTCTTTAGAATCTTATAAATCAATACTTTTTGGGTAAGCCTTTATTCTAGACCACCGCTCAGCAACGTCTTGGCATGTTATGCCCAATATTGCGAAGCTCTTTGGAGGTCACAAGATGATGCCACGCTCTGATGATGATCTCACGTAATTCTCTTTTATTGTTTGGCTTTTCTTTGGCAATGATGATGCTTATTTAATGCCACAAATTTTCGATGGGGTTTCGATCCGAAGACTCCATCTGATGCATACTATGGGCTCACATTCAATTTTTTACCAATTTTACTCGATGACAGGGAGCATTATTATCCTGAAATACCCATTTGCCCTTTCCAAACAAATTCTGCGCATTTGGGAGCGATTTTGTCTCCAACACATCTGCATATTTCGTGGCATTCATCATACCCTCACAGATCAGCAATCTTCTAATACCATGTGATGTTATACAGACCCAGATCATCACATTGGTTGGGTGCTTTATGATAGGCAATATACTGTACACCGACGACTGAAGGCTTCATAAGATCTTCTCCGTACATTATTGTTTTCAGCATGATTTTGTATCGTTAACGTGCTTTCGTGACTGAAAATTACTCTGTCCCAATCCTCAGAACTCCAATTTAAATGCTCTTTTGCCTAAGCAGTGTTGGCCTTTTGGTTTTTTCTGTACTTTACATCCCTCTTAACTCATTTTTCAGCAATCTTGTTCGAATAGTGGAAGGTGTAAGTTTTATACCTGTGCTCTGATGCCATTCTCTGCAGAGTTCAGAGCTTGTATGTTGACGGTTACCTAAAGAAAGCCTTACCACAAGTCCACAACAAGCTATTTCTTTTATGAAAAAAACTATAGATTAAAAATTGTTCCAACTTCTCAATGTTAGTGGAATTGCTGCTTCAAAATGGAAGTGAAATTTGCAAATCTCAGCCAAATTTCCTGTGCATGGACATGTGTAGACATTTGAATGCATTGCAAATGTGTTTCAAACGTTTTTGCTTAGCAAAAAATATCTTAAAAATACAGCCTGGATGAGTTATCTTTTTCTCGTTAAACTGGAGTCCATTAGTGATGCGAACAATGCTAAATATGAACTCATTGAACTGAAGTCAATAGAATCAACAAGAATATTGTCTTATTCGAAAAATATTGCTATTTTTGGATTTCGTTGTCGCAAGCATTATCTCTTTTAGTCGAGAAAATAATGGCTGGTATTGTATCTTTGCAGCAAAACATTTATGCGAGTTAGGGTTTCCGACCTTAATTGCTACCGAAACTAAAAGTCAGAATTAACTCGTTGTAAAGGATGACACACGTGCCGCCCTGTCATAGACAAAGCCTCAATTTGAAATTCTTTTTGAAGCCAAACAACAGCAAACCTTCTCGTTATAGATTCAATAAAAAATTTTGAAAAACATATTGCTTTTGCTATCCGTTAAATTTATTTAAACTTACCTCGTCAATTTCAATTTCAATTATGTTGATTTCAATTTCGGGGTTTTATCCAAATTTTTTGCTTTCTTAAACTGGGTCGACGTTTAAAATATTTAAGAACCCATGAGAAAGCTTTCATACAAGCAGTAGCTATTTTGGAAAGTTCAATGGAAATATACAATACTCGCCGGCTCTACTGGCATCGCCCGCAAGCCTTCCATCAGTAGCGTCGGGGTTAAAAGTATTCTTTCAGCCGGCTTCACCTATCGTGCACCTGTGTAAACAGAAACCGAAAAAATGTGTTTTTCATACACATCCATAATTCTTGTACTCGTAATGGTGATATTCTTAATTCCTTAATCAAGGCTGCTAATGCTCACAACAAAGAGTGTTGCCACAAACTACCATCAATGCTTGCAGAAAGTATGAAGGGTAGAGATTGAAACACAGTCAAAAATGATGGTGACGGCCAGATGGTGGTTGCTTTTACAATTATACAAAAACTATTTTATCGTAATCCTATTTGGGGGTTTGGTACTGCCACTTTCGTATTTATATTTGCGGTGTTAAGTTCTCTGGATGCGCTGTTTGCTTTAATTCGGCCATAGCATAAAAAGGGGCCATGCCTTTCCCAGAAGTCATGTAATATATTGCAATAGAGGCCTATTGACCTTTTGAGGAATAATGTAACACGTATGTTGCATGATTGTTAATTGTTATATCATTATGATGTAACAACCATTTTTGAGAAATTCATTGTAATTTTGTTGTTACCAAACAATTAAGGAATTGTCTCAAATTTTATGAATTAGAATTTTATGATCCTTAAAGGGCTCTTTTCAGGCATAAACATTCCTTATTAATCCAGTTATACAAATTGATGCTATTATTGTTTAAGTTTGATTTTTTTCATAAACTAGGGATTTTATTACATTTAACTTTACCTTTAATCCCGACCTTCCTACTTTCAAATATAGATCAGTGTTTCGTACTGATACCAAGAAACTATCAATTGCAAATATCAGTAATGGGTTTTACTGTTTATGTTTTCTATCGAAATAATAGTGGATAATTATTCCGCCTGCTGCTGTTCTTACTCCAGTAGGCCTATACTCTCATCCATTTCCGGTTCATCGTTTGCGGCCCCGCATACTCGCAAATTTTGCTCTCAAAAGTTTCTTTTCATAATTTCGGCAATTTCGTGAATATCTTAGACCATTTTTTTACCGAAAAACGCTCAAATTCACCCTTACTACATTGTTACTGTTTTTTATTTATCATTACCACATATTATGGCATTATTACTGTATTAATGAGTAAGACTGTCTTTAGAATGTGCTTGGGAGGCATATTTTAGCGTATGTAATATCATACCTAGGCGTTTTGAAACTGCATCAATAATTCGCGGATTTTCGAGATTTGTGAGAGGGGAAGAAACGTAACCTCCGTGAAGAGCGGGGGGTACTGTATAAAAGGATTTAAGACAGAAGAAAAATCCATGCCTAAAAAACACCTAAATGAATAACTTAATTGCTTATTGCACTTTTGATACTGCGTAAGATGTTGTACAATTCCTTTAGCAAAAATTAACGTTTGTTTAAACGCAATCGATTAAATGGGCAGATGTGCATAGCCACTTGAGGTGTACAAAAAAAACGGTTTGTTAAAAAGTAATAGATTATTTCCTAAACGAATATTAACAGTTATGCCAATTGCAAAGTAACAGGTAAAAAGTAACTGTTATTATTCACGATGTGTTATTTTGGAGCTGAATCTATCCGAAACTTTTTCCTTTTCTGAAAAGCAGCAATCTCGCATTTGCTTTGCTATTGCTATAGTATCTGTTTTTTTCTTGTCTGCTCCTGCCATTGATCTCGTACGCAAAAAGCTGCTGAGCTGCTTCAAAAAAGAAGCAGTTTTGTTTTTGCATTTAACGGCTCTTTTCTTGTCTGCTTCTGGTCGCACGTCCGTCACAATGGCCTGTTAGTCTCGTACCGGTTAGTGCTACTCCAAACAGCAGTACTTTCACAATACTAACTGTTCTTTTGTTGTCTGTTTAACACAAGGGTCTCCAAACTTCTTGTTAGTGTTCTCTACCGTTTGTTTTTGCAAAGCAACACTGGAACGCCACAGTCTGCTGCTTTCTCTAAAATAATACCATGCTGTATTATGGCGTCACTCTGCACTATAATTAAACATATAGATAATGTGATATTTCGAGCCCTATGAAATAAACAGCAAAAAATATCTTAAAATAAAATTGCTTATTGCGATACCAACAATATTAATGTCGTTGAAAAATTTTTTATCTCAAACAGCTTTGTATTATTTCTCGTAGAAGCTTTCAACCACATCTCTGCGCTAAATTTTTTGGAAAAAACAAAGAAAACTAATTTATACCAGAAAGCGTAATTTTCTGTGTGTGTGTGTTTCAACTTCTCCCAAACTGCTGGACGTACAAACATGAAACTTGGTACGATTGGTTACACTCTTGGAGTGAGTGCTACAAGGAAGTTTAGGGCGTCATGATAACGTCATATTCAAAGACAAACTTTTTTATATTTGCATTTCTTAACGAAAGTGTATTGCTCAAACAAAAGATAACTCCTAACCAGCATCATTTTATCTTTTTTGGGTGCAAGATGATGTCAAAATAAAAGCTTTGATTGCAGATACTACTCTCTTTTTTTTCAAACACCAGTGACCCTAGAAACGTGGTCAAATGCGTTTTTAGAAGATATTATGGTGGTTTCCATGAGAAAAATTCTGTAATAAGTTGAGCTGAATTTGCGATGCAACAACACTTTATTTTTTGAAGTATTTCAATCATTCTAAACATGATTTTTTTTCTTGAACTCTAAGATGTCATAATGCTGAGTGGTACCATTCAAGACAGGGCTGCCAATCGTTGGGATTTAGCCCTGAGGTAGGGATTTTTGGTCAGCTGTAGGAAGTAGGGATTTCTACGGGATTTTTTATTGTGCGTAAGGAGATTTTCGAAAATTGTAATGAAACGTAGGGATTTTCCAGTTTTGTCAATTTACACCTCGGATCATGCAATTTTTTTTAGCTGGATTATAAACATAATTGTCAATTGAACTTTTGTACGGTCGCGTCCCAGGCCCGACAAATCTCAACCGATTTACTGCACCATATGCTGAGCTCAATTTCATAAAACAGTTACAGCATTATGATCTTTTCCGAACCCGTCTTTCTGGATGATTTTGAGTGTCTGCTTACTGCACGATCGACCGGGTTGAAATCTAGCTCGCTTATATATTGGGTGTACCAGAAAAAGTGAACCGCTTTTTGTTAAGAATTTTCTCGACAATTGCAAAACCGAATTTATTGAAATTTCACACACAGTAACCTGTGGATATTCTCAATACTTTTACTCAATATCTAAAAGATCAGTTGCAAATTATGCCGAGTGTTGTTAAATTGAAAACAACTTCTCAAAAAATGCAATAGCAGAGTAAAATTTATTTATTTCAGTCTATGCTCAATGTAACCTTCATCCTTTTCCTCCACGATTAAATGAAGATGTTTCTTTCACACAAAAATGCTTTTGCGTATTTCTTCCATCGATATCTCTTCCCATGATATTATCATCCTGTTCATTAACGCCTGCTCGGTCAATTTGTCTTGCACTCCTCGACAAACTTTTTCCTTCCAAGAGTCCCATGTGGCATAATCCATCCGGTTGCAGTCAGGACTATGCGGAGGCCATTTATCATTTTTGAGGAATTTTAATGTAGCCTCCTCCAGATGAGCCTGGGTTATCCTACTTGAGTGGAAAGGAACCCCATCTTGCTGAAATACGTAATTATGACGTTACAAAGCGCTTATTTGAGAATCACTTGCATAATTTTATTCTGGCATTTTTTGATACATTGTTTTAAATTTGACAATACTTAGATAATTTGCAACTGATCTTTTAGATACTTTGCAAAAGTGTTGATGATATCCTATGATTATTGTGTGTAAAATGTTAATAAATTCAATTTTGTCATCGCCGAGAAAATTCTTAACAAAAGCAGTTCACTTTTTGTGGTACACACGATATGTGGTTATCACAGGCCTAAAACAAAGAATAGGCAAGTAGAGGCAAATTGATGCCTTCGTCGTGAATTTGCAATTTGATGACGTAGTTTAGTGCGAAAAACTTTTTTTTGTTGGAGATCGGTCTTTCCGAGATTTAAATAATAGGATTGCCGTTTAAGGACAGCAAATTTCTCGTTAGGCCACATTTCGAATCTTTTCCGCGGGCCACAAATTTCCAACCTGCGACCTGCGGATCGCGGGCCGCATTTGGCCGGCGATCCGCAGGTGGCATGTTTTAACCGATAAATTGCGAAACAAAAGTAATTTTTACGACAAAGTAAGCAGGCAACTCAAAATATGCACTTTTCTTAGAAACAAGCACATTTTTATTTTCGAATACAGAGTCCTAGAAAAGAAGCACAAATCTTAGAAATAAGCACTAAATGATAACCTTGCTTAGATATCACCTTAAAGCTGCCTTGATATCGAAGAGACTACTAGTCTATAGCACTAATCATTGACGTATAATTCACATTTACACAAGAATAAATTAAACTAATTTTAGAAAAATTAAATGTCATTTACGCGCTGTCTAAAGAATACAGGCAAACAACTGGTATTTAAATATTATCCAAAACTTTGTCTATGAGTCCTGCCTGCGTCAATTTTTTGCTTGTGCTGTGCTCTGAAGGTATTTCAAATAGACGAGCATTGGGTCACTTTCTTCTCTCAGGCCCTAGTAAACAGAGCAAAACATTAACTAAATTCAAGTTTGTTAGTCACCTTTTAAGAAAAAGATTTTTTTCGAAATTCTATTCCCAAAAAGCCTTCACTAAACTCTGAGTAACTTTTCCAAGTGGTCTTTCCTAGTTTGCTAGTTTTCGCCCTCTCTTTTCCAAAAATTTTTGGCATGCTAGTAAAGTTTGTTCTTCAAAAAACAATATTTTTGTAGCTGGGTTGTTGGGCTTGCCAGCAGTGTGCTTACTGCAGCAATTTAAAACCGTGAATAATCTTATGCATTTTATGAGAATGAAGATTCATCACAGATAAGCTAGGAGCTTACATAAGTGATTGTTTGTGGAGTAAAGGGTTCGTTTTATACCCTAAAATATAGTGCCACTGAGACCTACATCTTAAATTTCCAGTCAAACCGGTGAGGCAACCAATTGACGTTAATCGCAACAATCGTTTCTAGTGTACGTTACCCAGAAAGGTAAATGTCTGCAACTACTCATTATGAGAACAAGTGTAGATCTAGGTCTCCAAGTTTGAACAATTCTAACATGTAACACTTGTCAAACTACTATAAGTTTTGAATTGATTCACTACCAGTGGATGTTGAATCGAAGTGGATAAAATATCCAACAAAAGACCGATCCATTTATTAACGAACTAATCAAAATTACACTGAGCTGAAACAAGCTGAACGAAATTACATTGAACTGATTTGAACAGCACTGAACCAAAATGAACGGATTTAAAATGAGCAGAATTATAACAAAGTCAACCGATTTAAACTGTAGCCTACGTAAAATGTTTGAGAATGTGGACTAATTAACTAAACAGAGCAAACCAAAAAAAAATCAAATCACGGTACGCAAAAACAAGCGCAGTTATTTATGGCGAATAAAATAATTAAATGTCAAAAACACTGTAACATAGATCCGAGTCTGAAGCTATTGCGCAGATGAGTCAAAGGAAATAGCTGTGCTTGAAGAGTGAGTCAATGGACGTAAAATATCAATAATGCGTTTTATAGATCAGAATTGGAAGGGTAAATCAATAAAAAAAGGAAAGATTTTTAAGTTTGGGAGAGACTCAATTCCTGTTTCTACCGTAATTTTGATGTTGATTTAGAAGAAAAAAAAAGCTAGCTTATTTGAATGGTCAACCTACCTACCTGAAAACACTCCTACTTTCCTGGATCTATTTTGCTGCAATAAATTTTTTTAAATTTTGTTTATTTTTTTTAACAAATAAAAGACGCTATAGCACCTTAGATCGCGAGCGCTGGTCTCAATAAACATAGTGACATTCGGAAGCATCTTCGAAAATCGTCACCCCAAATTCACAGAAAAACAATGATGGCTATCAGCAGCAATTTTTCCAATTTGGAGATGTTTTTTATAATGAAACGTTTTTACCCAAAAAGTTTCACCAAAGGACGTCGGCAGGGAGGGAGCAAAGGGGTGCTGTGACAACCCCTGAAATTAAAAAAATCAAAGTAACCTATGCGCTTATACGAAAATGAATTTTTAAAACGGGAAAGAAATCACAGCTGCTTGTAATGTTATGCATTCCGCTTTGAAAAGTTTTGCCGGCTCCTTTGACACCATCACCTAAAATAATGACATTTCCCCTTACTTTTCGCCACTAGTTGTTAGCACTCTTTTCTGTTCTTATATTGAAGTTTAATGTTGTCCAGTCTGCTGGTGAAGCGATTCGTTATGTTAATTATTTACAGGTTTGTCTTTTTGTCTCTTTTTTCTTTTTTTGAAACTGCTCTGCTTATAGCGCAGTGCTTGAATCAAACATTTCGCAAAACAAGCCAGAGAAGTAATCTATGTTGTCATAATAGTTGTGAACTACCGTCATCTGCATCGTCATGAAGTTTTCATCGTTCTGCCTCAACATTCGATGTTTTGCAGGATGGATCGGCTGCCTGTTGTTTTCTGAAGTAAGCAGCTTATTTTGTGATTTCAAAACATAAATGCTAATTTACCACCTATTTTTGGACACGGTCTCTTAATTTTCGAATTTTGGGTTCTGGTATAGGAGCAGGTATAGCCTTGGATAAAGACATACTGACTTTTTTGAATGCGGGCCAATTTCAATCAATAGTATGGTACCAAGAGTCAGGTGCAGACCCCTTTCAAGATCTTTGTTTTTTCGGATATCAGCTGCTAAAAGGGCAGATTTTAAGCTGAAGAGTTTTTTGGAGATCAATCTCCAATGGGCGAAGTTTTCAAACAAAAATCACTTTTACATTTTGAGTTTTTAGTTGGGATCATCAGTTTGTGGACACGGTCAGCAAGTCACATCTTTTCTTGGGCAAAACAATTTCACTTCATGGTCCGCAGTTTACTCACCGCAGGCCTGGACTACTGATGCTGAGGGTTTTGCAATATCTTAAATTTCGCATGTATGACATATATTCTATCAGCCTAAACTGGTTATTGTAATGTTGAAACTTACTCAGAAACAAAAGTTATCAAGACCATATTGCCAGATAAGGCCGTATTTAGAGGGAAGGAGAAACTTCTTGACTACATGCATTTTTTGAAATGTCCAAGAACTGTACAGTAAGTAGATATTAGTGCATTCTCGCCTAAAGTTCTTATGTTAAGAGAACCTATGCTTTCTATTGATTCAATCCTATCGGTTGACGCAATTGACTGCACGCAAAAATGCTTTTGCAAAATTTAAGTAATACACAGACCTACTTAATTAGCTTTTGATGAAGGATTTATCTATTAAAGTTAACAACTCAAATTTTTGTTTTATTGGCTTACTACTAGTCAAACTTCAAACGCAGTTTCTGGCGTTGAAAAAAGCCAAGCTTTCTAATTAAAAAAGTTTAGTTTGAAATAAGACCACCACGCCGTTTGTGGTGCTCTTTATTGGTCGCGGAATAACCCCTGATTTAAAAAAAAAATGAATTTTGAATTTTTTGTTTCACTATCTAATCTCTGTATTAGGCTATGCTATATTACCGAGCGTCTCATAGGAAACTTTGTAAATATTATTTTTAAAGTTTTTATTTGACCTTACTGGAGAGTTGCACCCAAATATACTTACTGTACATTAGGGCGTGACCTCACTTAATTTGATCAATTGAACTTGTAAAGCTATGAAATACATCGCATTCTTTTAAAAAGCGTGCAACCCTATTTAGCAATAAGCGCGTAATTATCGCTTTTAATGATTATGTAACATTTATTATTACATCACCTGTCGTCTCTTCACATCTAACTTTGGCCTGTTTGTTTATCACAGCACTTATGAATTACTTGACATTTACAACTTTGTTTACTCGATATTAAATTGACAACGACTATGAATAATATTTAGTTTAAAGCTAAATGGCTGGCATAGTCATTTGTTTTGCTAGAATTTTATATGTTTTTAAGAAAAGTTTTAAAATTTTTACAGCTCACAAAAAATTGCTCTTTATTATTCTATAACTTTGTTTGACATGAGTAATTTATGAAATACATATTATATTGATCATTACAAGATGGCCTCTTCCTTCTATGATCCAAACTTGGCTGTATCGCTGTGGCTTTAGCGAAAACGCTGTGAAACAATTTCTCTTATTTGGCCACACAACGTTTGATCTCATAAGAGTAGCCGAGGGGAGTAAGAGGGTCAAAGAGACCACACCCATTCAACAAAATTTTTGAGACCCGGTCTCGATATTTGACTATCATCAAGTTAAATAACAAAATTTTTTTGAACAAAAAGATATTATTTTCCTTCAATTTTCTGCAAAATTTTGAATTTCTTTACTTTCTTTTTTAAAATACAGAAAATTTCTGAAAGTATTCGGCCTCTAAGCATTTTTTCTCAATATGCCCTTGCTATAAAATTATGCACTCACGTATCCGGGATGTTTTGGGATATATGAGGGTGGTGGCGTAAGCTGTTAGTTCACTAAAAAATCTTTTAGAAGCTGCCAAGAATTTTGTCCGAAACGGCCATATTTTGTGTACAATTTTGAGAAGATCTATATGATCTTTTGCCTGTGTACTCAATCTTAACTATTTGCCATTTCTGTCTTGTAGATGGTTGGAAGCGTTTATTTCCGAAGCATAATCAGCACTATTGAGCGACGCTTTGCTTTACCTAGCACAGTCACGGCTCTGCTGTCCACAAGCTTCCAGATTGGAAGTATGCCTATGCTGGTGCTTGTCAGTTACTTTGGAAGTCGCTACCACAGGTAAATGTCTAATAAGGCTCGATGAGTCTTAGGGAATCGTGAAATTGAGGGTTCATTTTCGGTTGGCAGTTCAGCTTTTTCTAAATTCTTTATTTATGTTTCAAAATTTAGTTTACTTCGTTGTCTTAAACCAGTGGTTCTCAACCTTTCTTGTCCATGGACTATTTCCACATTACCACAAGTATTCGCGGACTCAAGTAATAGAAATAAAAAAAAGTTAGTTTAATACACACTATAATGGCTATAACAGAAAATTAAAAACAAAATAGTTTTATTTATTGGGCTCACACGCATTGTATATATCTCAATGAGACTTTGTCCCTGAACTTGTTTCACAAGTTTGTCGAAATTAGGAATTATAGTCGTCAATGCACATCTGGTATCATCTTCCGGTGGCAGTTTGTTGCCGTACTTGGTTTTAACCAAAGTCAATGTCGAAAAACCGGCTTCACACAAGTATGTTGTTGGAAAATACAAAAGGGCAACTGTTGCTTGCTGGCAGAGATTAGAAAAATTTGCTTCCATCGACTGAACATTAGTCCAAAATTGAGTAAGAGAAACAGTTTTAAACTTCGGCACACGGTATAGTTGGGAAAAAAACTAATAACTTTAATCCAAAAATAACAGCCAAGCAACTTGTTATAAACATACTGCGAACGTTTCGGCCCTCAACTGGTGCCATTTTCAACGCAAATAATGTACAACAAAAAGGTTGGCTAGCAACTACGCCATACTGACACAAAAATGAACACACAAGAAGCGATGGTCACGTGTTAAATAAACGGAGAGGAAAGGATTTGAAGTCTAAATCTCTTTGCATTCAACAATTGAAACCTGGTTTAAATTCTTGGATCTTGGATACGCCGCTTGATGGTGTCGTTTGATAAAGGAACCACTGCCAACTTATTAACAACAGCGTCACCACACATTATTCAGGCTATTTCCACAGATGCTAGTTTAATCAAGTTCTCTCCCGCTGTATGAGGCGCCTTTGCTTGATAAATTTTCCGAGCAACAGAAAAAGAAGCGCTCTGCTTTACTGTAAGGATAAGCTACTCCTCCCCAAGTATCTGGGCAATCAATGCGACTTCGCTTTACCTTATGTTTTTTTTTTTTTTAAACACTTCAAGAGTTTTATCAACGAATTTTTCGTGGTTTGATTTTAGATGCCGACGAAGTTTTGCTTCTTTTAAAGAGCTGTGAGCTAAGACTTTTAAACACAACACACACTGTGGCCTTACTTCACCACTTCCCTCCCCTGAAGTAAATCCGAGCTTCAAGTAGTCTTCATTATATGCCAACACCTGCTTTCGTTTTGCCATGAATAAATGTACAATTATGGAATTGACTCGTTAAATATGTTAGTTTAGCTAAAATCAATAGAGAATTGTTAAATTTAAGTTTAAAATACTCTGCGGAAAGAAAAATACGTAAAATCTGAAAAAAGGACAATTTAAGTTTAAAAGTTTAAAGGGTTCGCGGACTCATGCAGAGCTTTACGCGGCCTCAAATGAGTCCGCGGACTCGGAGTTGAGAACCACTATCTTAAACTGTAAATTGTTAGTGCAATTATTTTCTTTTTTGTTCCAATTATAATTACGCTCTTTTTTCAAATCAGGGGAAAACCTTTTGTCGGCTACTTTTAGTTTAGAACTCCATGGTATTTAAACCAGCTTCGGAATTGACAGTTCTGCAAAGCCAGTGCATTGCTATTAGAAGCAATGTACAAATGAAATCAAACTGAAACAAAGTATCTTTCCAAAAACACATCTTTGTTGTCATTTGAACGCACGACCATTGCTTTAGTAGACAATGGCGTACATATTCGATCACGTCGTCGAAACTCAATCTTTGCTGTGATTAAAATCGAAGCTAATTGTTTCAAGTTTTTGAAAATATCAAAGAAGTTATAACCGCTCATTTTATTGTTAGGCCTCGTACTATTGCAATTGGTGCTTTGTTCATGGCTGTAGGATTCTTCATGATGTTCTTGCCTCAGTTGTTCGGAGGACGTTATGAATTTTTGGACATTTCTTCAAATAAATCCGTCACTTCATTAGAAAATATGCTGCCAACAACCTGCCAAGCGTAAGTGAAAAGGCAAGCTTGCAATTGCTCCTTTGTCAACCTTGGCTAATCAAGTATTTTCGCTTATACTTCTTTGAAAAAAGTTGTTTTTCCAGATGCTTCTGGTGACGCTCTCATTAGCAACGGTATTACATGAAATTGGCTCATTTGTCATTGTAAAGTATCACTTTGCAGTTGACGTGACACCGCCACTAATGAGTGCACCACGAAAAGCTGCTGGCGAAACAAGCTTTTTTCGAAGTGTTAAAGTTTAGTACTTCCAGAAAATTAATCAAGAATTTACTGATTTATTTTTCTGAATATACGTTAAGTACAGATTAAAATTTTTGGGCAAACACAAAGCAAAAATAAATTATTGTATTTCTTTCAGTACTTCCTCAAGAATTTTTTTATTTCCTCCATCTCAGAAAGTTATTTCTTCTTATTTCCTCATTTCAAAATGCAAATTTTTCCCCTATTTTCTCAATGCATTTAAAAAAACATGTTAACTGGAAATTTTTTGCAATTTTGTAAAAAATTTGTTTGGCATCAAAATTGCAAAAGTCCAGCTAAATTGCATAGTTTCAATAACTCAGCAGTGAGCTCCAAATAAAAGCACTGCCATTAGAAATAAACAGCAAAATTACTCAACGCAGCAATATGCTGCGAATATTAGAATTACAAATAAAACAAACACTTGTGGAAAAGAACTCTGGCACGCTATATGGTATTCATATTTGAAAAATAGTACCAGTGCCAAAGTTAAAGTTTTCTACGTTCAATAGACATGTACGCGTGCACTCATGATTAAGGTGAGGCACTCAACTTGCATAGCCTATACACATTTTAGTTGGCTTCCGCTTCGCTTTACTTAAACACACCAATCATTCCAAGCTAATAAAAAAACTAGCAGCTAAGCTGCCGTGTTAGATAGGTACGAAAAAAACTGTCGTGGTTAAATTACAGGATGTTTCACAATTCTTTCAGGTTTTAAAAGGACTCTAATTTTTTTGTTCAAATTTTTTTTCTTTTCCTCTGCTTCACATTTTGTTATAAATACTTTGTCATTTGACGTCACAACGATTGAATTATCTTAGACTAACCACGGTCTATTACAAAAAGCAAGGAATCATAATCGTTGAATAATGGTTTGAGTCGCAATCCTATACAACAGCTCGCCGCCGTTACGCTCGAGAATTTCATACGCGTTACGTTGAAGCTTTGCAGTAAAAAATTATCCAATACACCGTCCAAAAGTTTATGATTAAGGGGGCAGTCCTTGACTGCAGAAAAGGGGAAAGCTCGTTGAGTCAGTCACTGCAAGATCTCTTGAAAACATGAATAGAGTCTGTGCTTCTGTCAGCAGAGTCCAAAAAAGTCTCCCCGGCGAAGGAGCAAAGAGCTTGGGATGTCAGCAACAAGTATTCAACAAATACTAAGCAAGGACCTGACTAAATTCTCATACAAAATCACTTCATACCACAAGCTCACTGACGCACGCAAACAGAGACGCACTGACGTGCAACCGGACAAACAGAACGAATGGATCATTATCCGCAATGGAGAGACAGAGTTCGGTGTATCGATAAAGCTCACTTTCACGGGAATGGTGCTATACATCATCATAGCTATGAGTACCGGGAGGATGGGAGACCTGAAAACATTGTAAAAGATACCTGAAAGGCCTGATGGTGACTGCTCTTCGTGCATTTAATGCAAAGAAAAAAATGCTCGGCCATACTTGTTGAGAACAGCAGAAGAACTGCTGCTGAAAATGGAAAGCGCAACAATAAAAGCATTGAATTGAAATAATGAGAACCTCGACCAACTGTACACACCAAACCAAAAAAAATTTCTGCGATTCCAGCAGGATGGTACAACTCCCCATTCAGCACACGAGACTATGGCCCATTTGCTGACATTGTTTGGAAACAAAATTCGTAGCTTGCAGGCAGAGCTCGAATGGTCTCCACATAGTCCAAATCTTGCTTCTCTTGACTTCTTATTGTGGAGTGATGCTAAAGGAGAAGTGCACAAAGAGAATCCTCGACCTCTTAGATAGCTGAAACAAGCTGCTGCAGTGTTCCAACAGACACTTGTTGTCGCTTAAGTGAAAATTTTGCTGTTCGCATCAATGTCTGCGCAAACCAAAATCAAACCCATATCAAAAACGTGAATTAGAAAACTTTACAAAGTTATCGGCATCGTAATGCACATTCCAAAAAAAAAGACGTTTCCGACTAAAATGCTTTGGATTTTTGATTTTATCTTATTTACTTTATGTGTAGTAAAATTTTAAACTCTAAAAGAATTGTGAAACAGCTATACTAGTAAGGTTGTAAAATCCCTTATTTTCGTAAAATTTTGAGGGCCGTGGAATATATAGGCTTTTTCTTTTCCTGAACTTCTGTTGTTTCTACATAACAAGATAAAATTTTTCAGCCTCAACCAATTTTTTTGTCTTTAATTAATTCCTTATTTTGATCATTTCCTCTTTCACAAATTTTAGGGTGAAATTTCCCCAAACAAGAAAGCATCCTTAACGGTTAAGCTCTCACGCCTTTACTTGTTAATTATAAGCCGGTAAAGTGGCATTAGTGTGGTTTTTTCCAAGAAAGTTACTACCTCAGGCTTCCTCATTTCAATGGAAAATTTCTTTCCAAATTTCCTTGCAGATCTCTCCATAAAAGATTGAGTGAGGAGTTTGTGCACTTTTTTAAAAAAATTCGTGGCATCTAACATGCAAACGCTGAGCTTCGATAGCTTGAACGGTGGCCGCAAGGGACTTTTTTTCAAGGAGGCCTGTAGCAGTCGAGACTGCCAATGAGTCAGTAGGAATATTAAGAAAGGAACAGCAGAGGCGCTCTCGCTCACCATCCTTGCGCGGTCCTTAGATCTCACAAAAGCTGTGTGCAAGCCTTGCTGTTGCCAATGAAACTGGCTGATCATGACCCCTGCGCCATACATCGTATGAGCCAAGTATAAAACAACAAACGGAGCAACTCCACCAGCAGACTTGGTGATTTTACGGCCAATCTTGTCGTAAGAAGCGCAGGACTTCCTCTAGGCCAGGGGTGTCAAACTGGCGTAATATTTTGTGGCCCGTGTGATGATTTTGAGACGCAGTGCGAATACCTGGCATCTGAATTTGGTCTTCCAAAAATGTTCTCAATAAGGAAAAACATCTTTTGCGCTAAAATTATGTGAAAATAGCGACCAACGCGGTGATGAAAACATTTATTTTCAAAAAAAATTCAAGTAGCTATTGAATGAAAAATGCCAGAAAATTTCTATTAAAAGCATTAGTTTTTCAAAAAGAAATATATACAGCAATGTTTTTCAAGCTGTGTGCCGCGGAAGATTTGCAGATGTGCCGTGAGTCTTTTTAAAGTGCTTTACACCTACACAAATTGTCTGCCAAAATTGAGAAAATACTGCCATGAAGTAATGGTCGACAACTGCTATGAGTCGCGGGTGGCATTACAGGTTACGGTGAGAGAAGTAATGACCTTTTTTTTGGAGATCAGCATCATTTCGGGCTACATCACACGATTTCCGGAGATCGTTGCCTAGAGAAGTTGTGATCTCCAAATAATGCCACTAGCCATCAATAGGAATAGATTTTCGTGGCTGGTGTGCTGCAAAATTTGATCAACAGGTTTCCTGTGCTGGCAGACAATAAAGTTTGGGGACCACTGATATACAGTTTTGTCTGCTTAAAATTTTTTTCAATAGAGTCTGGCCCGTATAAAATCCAGGTATGTAAATGTGGCCCACAGCACTGAATGAGTTTGACATTTCCACTCTAGACCGACTTATGAGGGTCAGATTTAGTAAACTGCAAGAGGGTGTAGGTTGTTTTCTAGCGAGTATATGAGGCCTGTGGCGTTGCCAGAAGCAAATTATTTTATTTTATTTTATTGGGGCAAAAATAAGAAATTTGTTAGATTATCGGCACCTTTTTTGAGATTATGGTAAAAAAATAATGATATTTGGCTTCAAACAAAGATAAAACTTTGCTTTGAAACCAGCTTTTTGAACGTGATTATTTGTGGTCCAAAGTATCTTGATTGGATTCAAAAAAATTGGAGAGGGTAGCAAGCTTATGTGGGTCTCCAGCTATGCCTATGCATAGGCTTGGAGATGGAGGCTGACTTTCTCTCCAACGTCCGAATGCAGCGCAGAAGAGCAAAGTACACATTACGTCATTCTGGAGTATCCTATCTACAAAGTATCCAATGGAGTAAGCAATGTCTAGAAATTATAATACCGTATGCTTTCTGAAATTTGGTTATCTATTACGTGCCCTGCATCAATTGGATAACAAGCATAACTGAGTAGCAAAACTCACTTATAAAAACACTACCGTCAAAATTTAGCAAAGCCAAGACGGTAAAACCCTTTCTTATCTGTAAAAGTGTGCCGACCGTGAATACAAAGCTTGAAGTTTTTCTTTTTGTAACATTTTTGTACTTCTACATGAAAAACTGGAATTTTTAATACTTATTTTAATTGTGTATTATATTTTCTTGCAAATTTTTATACTTTCTCCTGATTTCCTCCATGCTAATCATTTTTTCCCACATTTCCTCCATAAATTTTCGGGTGAAATTTTCTGATTTGCATATGGAAATATTATTTCAGTGGAATTACTTCTATTATCGTTTAAAAGTTATTTTAGGAAATTTTCTACTATCTATATTCAATATGTGTACTTGTGCTTGCGATTTGTAAAAACTATGAACGTAGTTTAGGGCAGGGATGCACAAAGTGCGGCTCGCAGCTAGTCTCGTGACAATTGTCTGCAACGAAATTCCAGTTCAGAACGTTACTTTTGACTTTTTGATTTTTACAGATGGTTAACCTAACTTAGGCCGATTGAACCTATTCAACTTGCTCTTTTACGGCCTGTCAAGACTTCGCATCAGTGAAATGTGGCCCGAACCAAAAAACTTTGAGGACCCCTGGTTTAGGAAATTTTATGATGATAAAATAAATAAAACCATTATGTATTAGAAGCTTGCGTCTTTTAGATAGCAGAGGACCTTTTTTGAAGTGCATCACCATTCATGGTTTTTCCTCTTTAACAATAACAACTCTTCTAATGACAGCCTCGTGGTGCTATTCTCCTTTCCTAAGTCTTGCTACTACGTCACTTATGTTAGACAATAATCAGAGTTAGACATTTTTATTGCGAAGACAGAGGTGCAGTACTGCATAGCGGTTATCTCATTCTTGGTTTAGATCTCCAAAAAATGTGACGTGTGAAGAAGACAATGATGCTGGAGAGAATGGAAATCTTTATCTGTTTTTCCTGATCGGAATGATTCTTTGTGGAATGGGATCCACACCTGTGCAGCCGTTAGGAATCTCATATATTGACGATCATTCTTCAAAACACAATGCAGCCCTATATATAGGTAAATATCTTGTGCTTTGTCTAGCATGCAGCTGGTATGCAACTAGTATAGTATTTCACTGTGATTGTTTTTACAGGTGTTGTAACTTCAATCGGTCTGGCTGCGCCTGCTGCAGGTTTTCTTCTTGGATCATTTACTTTGAAATCGTGGGTAGACATTGGATGGGTAGATACCGGTGAGTAGAGAAAACAGTTAATGCAAATTAAACTGGCATATCTAAATTTTATTCTTTGTGAACCACCATGGTGTAGAGATAGATCCGAATTTGGGAATGAAAAGCGGTATTTCAAAGCTCAATTACAGCTTCACTGGTTTTTGTCAGAATAGGTATGCGTATATTACCATGCTGCTTTGCTCCAGTAAAAGTTGGTTCGAAATGGCAAACAACACACTGCATTAGCACGTCTTAGCCTACAAATGCCAGGAAAAAAAAAGGTGAAGCCAACTCTTGCTTATTGGAGAGAGCAAGGTCTGGGTTTGTCTGGGGTGGTGCACGCAACAAAATTCAATGTGGGAGTTTTACAGACATTGTCTTAGATGTGATTTAAGTCTTCAGCTTCAACAGCGGCACGTAGTGTCGAGAGCTGTTCTCTTCAAAATGCGAAGCTCAAAGCAGCCGCCGCCACGTTTACACCGCTATAGGAGGGGGTGGGGTTGAACAACGATCCATTTAATCTACCAAAAATAAGTAAGCAAAGCAAGGGAGCGTACGGGGAGTTGCTACCTCCCTTATTATCAGTAACTATATGCTTGGTAAACCCATTTCAGGGCAATATATTAGAGCGAATGATAAAGAGGCCGATTTTTTCCAACTAAGTGACTTTCTCTTGTAAATGTAGATGATATCAAAATCACTCCTAGACACCCAGGTTGGGTCGGTGCATGGTGGATTGGGTTTATTATCACGAGCATTCTCATTGTTATTACTGGCTTGCCGATGTGGTTTTATCCGCAACGTCTACCCAAAAACGAAGTACGCGTGTTTTAGACCTAATTTAAAGCCTTTTTTGTATATTCACTGTATTGCTTTGAAAAGTTGGAACTGAGTTAAAGGAAAAGATTTGCTAAAACAAGTTCTTTGTTGATAAATCCCTCTAAAAAAGTTATTTTAGTTAGTAGAACACTTTGTAGACATTGTGTTTGTACTAGTGGTGTGTGGGTCACTCAGATGAGTTAAAAGAGAATGCCATTGGCCATTAAATGACTTTTCCAAAATAATTTCAGCAAGGACTACTACTGTCAGGTTTTTTATGTTGGAAAAGTACATCACTTAAAAGGCCTATGGTCTAAATATGTCATTATAAAGCGGCTTACCCCATTCTAGATATTTTAAAAGGGGTTTTTAACTGCCTGATTTTCTTGTTTTATTTTTTGATAAACTAACATTTCAATTACAGAATTTTTTTATGCAGGAAAAAAATGAAAATACAGAAGATACAGCCTTGTCAGCAAGAGTTTCGCCTTCTTTGAAAGCAGATTCAGGGTAAAACATTTCATAAAATGGTTGACAACCTCTTGAGACAACTTATGAGTTGAGCCTTTGTAATGAAAAGGTCTTCTTGCAACTAAACATTGTTACGTATGGCCTTCACCTGTAAGGTATTACTCCCAATTTGATGTCAGCTTTATGGTTATTTAATTAAAAGATAGACTTGCATTTCAAATCTTTTAACAGGAAAAGAGTTGCTATGTTTTTAAGTATTTTATGATTTTGAGTATGTCTCTAACAAAATAATATAAATTAAACAGGTCTTTCATGCACTCCATTTTCAGCCTGTTTCTAAAAGGAATTTAAGGCAGTAGAAAAATTCTTTTAGATCCCCCAATATTGATAAGACCTATAACTATTGAGCTTACGAAAATTGAAAATGCGCAGTTTTTTCGGTGACGAGAAAATTAGTGAGATTATCACAATCTGCCTTTAAATTCTTTACGAAGCAGTGGGCCCACAGTAAACCATGTTTGGGGAGTGGAGGGGATGTGACGCTCTTGCGACTCGTTTCTAAAAAAACCACAACTATTTTTTTGTGAGTAGTCTTCTTTAGCAATTAATAAAAATTGTCAAAATTTTGTGTTGACACTTTTCAAGATGTTTGGTGACATCACTGTTTCCAATCTGTCAGTACTGCAGGCTTGTTGCATTTTTACCGTATAACACACGGTCCAGAAAAAGACATTTTTCAAGCCTGTATAAATGCAAAAATCATACAGGAGTCAAACCCACATCTGTTTGTCAGCGAACCAGCCTTTTTTATTGTTTTAGCTGTCCAGTATTCACTGCTCACAAAGGTTTTTGGTTGTTTTTATTTGAATTTTTCTTGCAACTTTCATCAGTAAAAAGAACAGAAGTAGCCAAGGATATATGTAAAACAAAAATTATTTGTATCTCCAAGTAAAAATCATTTACTGGCTTTTGCTGACATCAGGCTGCGTTGATTCCACTTGAACTAGTGACAGAAGGTCATTCCAAATTTTTAAGTGAAAACAAGAGAGAGGTTGGGGGAGGCAACCTCACAGACTTTTCTCAGCTCCATCCCTGCATACTGTCAGCCACTCATAAATTATAAGATTTTTACCTTCAAACCAAGATAATTTCATTCAAAGCAGTTGTAGTCTCGGAAAAGAAAAGATTTTTCCTTCGTCAGTCCGCGACCATGAACAATCACCGATGCGAAAGTATTTTTTTAAGAAATAAGTACGCGAGTGTCGCCCGAAGCAGACCTCCCTTATAGTGACGCCATTGCCAGAAGGCCAGAGATTTCTCGTCAATTAAATTTGTTCGGCGCTGTGGCGCACAAGGTGGTTTCTTTCGCCGCTTCGTAGTCGGTAAACTTGAGGTCAGTTCTCTCGTCAATTCTTACCGACGATATAAAAAATGTTATTTACAAATATCCTGCTTGGCAGTGGTGGTGATGTGGAGGGTGAAATGTGAGCCGTGCGAAATCTTCTCGGTCATGATTAAACTATGTATTAGCCTCAAAAAACAGCTGCTGATGAAAAGCGTCAAAAGCAACATAATTTTTCATTTCGGACTGAGTGATTAAGTGAATATCCAATAAGTGTTATCAAAAAAAGATTAAAAAATTTGTTTTTTGTAGAAACATATTTACAGCAATTAAAAGACTAGCTACCAACCGCCGGTATGTTGTTATTGTTTTGATTGCTATTTTTGGAATGTTTCGGATTGGCGGAGTAACCACATTTATGTTGAAATACTACGAAGTTGTATTTGGAAGATCTGCTTCTTCAGGCAGTTTTATTGTAGGTGGGTATATAAAAATAGCCTAAGCATTACCTTGAAAAAATTGTGCTTCTCTTAAGCAGATATTGGGGTGATTAAATTTTGATATTTCAAACAAATAATTTTTTGGTTGTACAGAACTCCGATATAGATTTGTAAAATGCTGTTTTGCCAGAAGCTTCTCCTGACGTTCTCATCAATGATACTTACGTAAAAGTTTAGGATGAAATTAGCCTAAGTGATTTAATTGGAAAGAAGCGATGGGTGGACTCATTTTATTGCTGAAAGTTTCCTAAGTGTATTGCCACGGTTTTCCAAATTGGTAAGCCATCATATGGCTATTGCATATTTGGTTCTTCAAGTGGTTGCAAGATAAGTTGTCGGCTTGCATATTCTCACAGGAAAGCAACAAAGATTTTCAAAGAGGGAGAGTTGGGAGTTAGAAAAATCTCTATAGCTATTTTTGGAAAAGTTGGTTAGTCTCCCTGATAGAATTCTTTACATTTTTTTTGAGATAAAATGACATGGCAAACGAAAGGGGGGGCTATAGTTCCTTTAATTTTCCTGGTTCATTCTTGATTCTATACAACGTTTCTCTTTCAGGAGCCATAAATTTGCCTGCTCTTGTGCTTGGGACTTTTATCGGGAGCTTTATTGTGAAAAAGTGGAAGCTGGATTCTCTTGGCATAACGAGATTAACAATTTTCTCTATGATTGGATCTACGTTACTGACCATAACTCTGTTGTTTCTTGGATGTGAAACACAACCTAATGCTGGATTAAACACTCCTTATCCTAACAAGTAAGCTATAGACCGTTTTTTAACCTTTTCTACGCTACGCTTCTCATTTGTATTCAAAACAGTTGCAGGCCTATACTTCACCGCCGGCAATAACTCAGTGGAAATCTGATTTTTTGTTTTTGAGAACACCTATTAATAAATTTACATAAACTTTACCCAGAACTTGACAAATTTGATGGTTCGGGGATTGTTTGTCCTGTTTTCTTTCAAACTTGTTTGTAAGGTTTTTTTATTTTGATTGCACCACATGGAAAGCACAACATCCAGACAATAAACAAGAATAGAAACCATTAGATTTGAAGAGTGTCATTTACTCGCTCTTTTTAGAAGAGAAGGTTATTATCGCGCAAGGATAATTTGATCCATCTTAATAATAAAATTTATAAACTGACGCGACGTAATCAAGCGCTCAGTCTATTTGTCTGATTGCCGCTTAACTGAGATTTTGCTACTGTACAGTAGTACCAAATATCTTACCTACCAGCCGTAGATCCACATCGCTTCTTGTTCGAAATAAATAGATATATAAAAGTGTTTTAAAGCTGCTACAAATTATTTTTCTCGACTGCTAGTAGGAGGAATAGCGATAGTCGTCATTTAAGCACTTAGATCAATGCAGCGTATTTTACATCTTAGGAAGCGTGATAATGATTAAAAGTCCTTTGCCAGACCTTTGTAATGTACTCAAAAAAGAGGAAATATCTCGGCATTTTTCAATCGGTTTGAGTTTTTTAAAAAGGTCTTTAAGAAGCGTTTGAGCGAGGAGAGTTCCGCGACATAGACCCGAACATCAGGTACTCTTATGCACTGCCAGTGGCATATCTAAGAAGGGGGAGAAATAAAGAGTGATGCCGCATCCCAAACGATGTGACAGGAGTAGAAAATGTAAAAAAAAACACTCTGTGGAGGTAGGTCTCCAGAAGTATGTCTTCATATTTGCTTCGAAATTAAAATGGGCAAAACAATTATTTACCAAAAATTGAAAAAAACAAAACCAAGATTTCAAGAGCGATTAACAGAAGAATTTCTGACCATTGCTCAAGAACTTGTGTTGATCCCGCGCTCAGTTTTTATTTGGGTCTCGCCAAAAAAAAGAATTCCAAATTCCAAGAACGCCAGTGCGCAAACCTGACCGTCTTGTTTAAAATGATTTAGAAACGCAGAGTTATTGGAAAAAGTTTTGCAAAGGTATGGGTTATGTACAGCGTGAGCACGGGCAGTCGTGCAAACGAAGCTCTAAAATTCAAGCGTAACAGCTTTTTTGTTTTTTAACACAATTATTAGTTGATAACGACATAAAAGTTGTAAACAACGGTCTCGCAAACAATGATCAAAAAAGACTGAGTCAGTTTTTATTGAAGCTTGCACGTAGGACGTATCAATACTTAGTGGTTTGTTGACTCAAGATAAATTCGAATCCGCAGATTATTTATTAACTGCATGGTGATGGCGTAAAAGATACAAAAGCACAAATCAAGATCTAAGTTACCAAACCTGTAGTCTACCACCTGCGAATGAACTGAGTTTACTTATGTTTGCATTTCAGAAATTGCAGGTTGAAAATAATCGTTACAAGTTGATCAAAAGCGCTTGCAATTGGCTAACTACATTGCAGAGTTAAGCAAAACTAAGGCTCGATAAAAAGGAAATTTTGTTGGGGAGGACACTATCTAAAAAAACACGGTCATCACCCAAATAGTTGCCCAGAAATAGGAGTTATCTTTTATAATGACATCAAGGAAACTTTGGGTAAATGCTCCGAGGTTTCTTTCTCTTTGACTGCCGACCTGGGTTAGCCCTGTAAAGGCAAAAATCCTGTTGCAAAAATAAACGGCAGTCGATTTTACTAGAGATCAGCTTGAGAGATGATTTACTAAATTGTTTCTTTAAACACACCAGAAGGACGAGCGCCACTAAATCCAGCTTCTTGGTGACGATGATTATAACCGTATTTAGATAGCTTATCTTCAAATGGGAGAAAGTGGGTAGAAAAATTAGAATGACATCAGGGGCAAAGGAGATGTGGCGAATCTCTGGTAAACCAATATTTTGCTCATTTTAGGAAAAATCCTTCTTTCCAATGTGCATTTGACCATGTTTCTTTAATTTCTTTCCTTGGGGCAGAGACAATGCCTTCAAGAAAAGATTGATACTGGCGCGAGTTGACTCAATCAAGCAGCAGGCTCACGATCATCTAGCTTGAGAAAAAAGACAACCTGTTGATTAATTTCCGCCTAGTCTCTCCTCAGAAAAAGCTTAGGCAAATCCTATTAACAAATGTAGAATCCTTGTCTAGTACTGATAGACTTCAACGGAGTTATACAATTCCAAAAACGTGAGAAATGAATTTAATGACGGAAAATTAATAATTCGGTTTAATTCCACAAATTATAAAACGATTGATTGAAAGATGAATTTGGGGTTTTGTGCTTTTCCTTATACGTCCTTAAACATCCGTTTCTAAAAATAAAAAAACCACAATCACTTAACTGCAAAACAATTACAAAAGACAACTGTCACGTACCAGAACTATTTTCCAGACAAGAATCGAACAAATGACCACTTGAATTTCTGAGTAAGACAACACTTTTCAATTGTATATACTTATCTCAATTACTTATCAGTTGTCTCACTCTACAAAGATCAATATAAAGATTAATATGTTGACTAATTAGTTATGTGACACAAAACTCAATAATAGCAATTTGATACTTTAACCCAGTGGTTCCCAACCTTTTTTTAGTCACGGACCCTTTTCAAATAATTATCTAGCTTACGGACCCCTACATTTTTAAAAACGACCCTAAACAAATAATTTGGTAAACTACTTTTACAAATGCTAGCGAACTTTAAATGCAGTATTGAACGTAGAATTAAATTACAAATTGCTCAATCATAACATTTAAGTTACGTTGAAGAACCATCAAAAAGGTAACTTCAAACGAATAAAGGTGCACTGGTGCAATTTAATGAGAAGCCTGTTGTTGTCTTTTTTGCACCAAAACACTGAACTGTGGTTGGGTTTTTGATAAAGTTACACGCATATCACGTTGAAGGTCCAAACGATTTCTCTGCTTCGTTTTTATAGTAACAAGAGCCGAAAATGCAGCCTCAGAGCGGTTGTTGATTAATTTTGTCTATTGTTTGTTTTGACTTTGAATATTGTTGATTAATTTTGTCAAATTCCAATGCACTCGCGGGCCCCCAGCAAGCTTTTCACGCACCTCTTAGGGGTCCGTGGACCCCTGGTTGGGAAACACTGCTTTAACTGAACAAACTCTAGCGCCGTTTTCTATTGCTTCGCATGCAGGCGCGTTTGCATTTGACCGGACAATAAAAAGCGAGGATTTTACCGATATCACGCGTTGACTACTGCGTCAGAAAAATGAACTATTAGGCATAACAAATTCCACAAACTCAACAGAAGGTTACAACAAAAATATTTAACACAACCCATATCAAAGCAGTCATGATTACAGACTAGTGATTGTCTTAACGTAAGCAAAGCGCCTTTTAGGACCTGTTGTAAAATTAGTTTCAATTATAAACCAGCGAAAGTGAGATCTGTTTGCTTGCTTAGAGATTTAAAGCTGACGAGATGTTTTCTTTCAGTGGCTCTAACCTTCTATCGTTGACATCAAGCTGTAATATTAATTGTGGATGCGACGACCATGTTTATACCCCGGTATGTGGCCCCAACAACATCACCTACGTCACACCTTGCCACGCTGGTTGTTTGGATTACGTAGGAGAGAACGGAACTATCTACGTAAGATAGTTAAAGCGTTTTTAAGTAGTAAAAATCATTCTTCACCCATGATTTTTCTCAAAGTGCGATAGGAGTACGCAACTACTCAAATCAGAGGGTCAGTTTGCCATCGTGTTGTTCAAATATTAATATTTATGTAAAAGAGTTATTTCCAAAGTATGAAAGCAGAATTGTAGATTACTAACTTGGTTTGCCGGCTGCTCCCGCACGACCACCATAAGTAACTCTGGGGTTAAGATTGTCGGTTCAAATCCTTTTAATGATAATACCGTTGCCAGTATAAAACTTAAAAGGTTTCTTTTGCTCTCTCTACCTTAACTACGACACTCGGTTGTTATTGATATTACTGGCAAAAACACTTTTTGTGTTGTTAAGAAATGTAAATGGCATAGCAGCTTTACAGAGGATATCTTATAAAGCTAATTTTTACAGAATTACACAAAATGCTCCTGTGTGGATCAATTTGGTATAAACGGTACTGTCACAATTGGACGCTGTCAAATGTCCGACTACTGCCAGAATTTGGTTTGGACTTTTGCTGCACTCAATACTTTTTCCAGCTTTTTTGGAGGCTTACACGCAACTCCTCTTTTTCTTTTAATGATCAGGTAGATTATGAATGCAATTATTGTTGCCTTCCCAGCGTCGGGAAGAAACATTTGGGTCCAAGTGAAAAACAGTACATTCAAGTAACAAAAGAAAAACGGATTCTTAAAAGAAGCGTAATTCCAGTATTGTTTTGATCGTGCTCCTGGGAACAGCCATTTACATGTGTATGTTTACATGTGTATAAATAGCTTGCATGTGAATGTGTAACCTGTATCTGTGTAATTGTATAAAAGCAATGCGGCCCCTTATTTTTAAGAAAGAACTGCGTGCTTAAACATGAAGATTAATTTTTCTGATTGGAAGATAAAGAAAAAGTAACTTCACAGCACTCAAATTTGCTTGGCTCTTTTAGTAATACGATTGTCATTTAGAGCATTAAATCCGGTTGACAAAGCGTTTGGAATTGGAATGGCGTTTTTTCTTTACCGTTTGCTTGGTTTCATTCCTAGTCCTATTATATACGGGTATTTTATTGATCAGTCATGTCTGCAATGGGCCAAAAAGCCATGCGGCAATCGATTTTACTGCACTGTGAGTGAAAAATAACATAGTTGACACATTATTATAAACAAACTATGTCTAATGCTGTCTAGTCTTAGTCATAATTTGTTTTTTGACCAATAATCTACTTCTATTTTAGTTCTCAATTATTATTTGAAAATTTTTTATTTTCAGCAAATAAGCTTTTTATATTGCTTGCCAGCAAAAAGCTGATACTGCCTATAGAATCAAAATTAATTGATTATGGAAGATACCTATGGGAGCTTGACTTGATCTCAAGCTTTCAGGGATAAGTCTACCCAGCAAAAAAGCTCAAGTCATCAAGTAAAAAAATGGAAAACCGGTATTATTTGATATATGATTGCGAGGTCTTGCTATTGGTGCCACTAGGAAGTGAAGGGAAATTGAGGGATGAAACACTGATGTAATCATTTCTAAAAAAATTCTCATTTTTTTAATGGTTGCCAACAGCTGCATTTTTAAATCTAATAGGTGACTCTATTTTACAGAGTGTCATTACTTTAACAGATTTTTCTCAAAAAATAAGTCTTCTTTGCCTTTGAATTAGAAGTTCTTGAAAGCTTTTTGAGTGCCCTTTTTTGGACCCGGTGGGTCATATTATTATATGAATTCCAGTAACACCGTTGAAGAGCCTTGCGCAAAGCTATCCTTGGTGCTCATGACGAAATTGACATTAAATAAAGATTTTGGCCTACTAAACCACTTAGCAAACTCTTTGTCCCAATTTCCGTATTAACTAGTTGCGCTTGCTGAAAAAACGTGTTGTTTTTGGTGTTTTCTAAAGGCAAATTTAAACCTTTGTTAGTACGTCTTTGTCCATGGCAACATATTTGGGAGACGGGAAGGTATTGTGCCATGAGCCCACCTTTTAGACCTTGATATAACTTCAAAACAGAAGGAAGGCTTTTCTGCTGCAAGTCGACCACCAAAAAACAGGTGATCAGCTCAAAAAAGGGAGCAAAAAGGCTTCTGCCACATGCTGATTGTAAAAACTTCCATTTCGGCGCTGCCCTTCTTCTAAAAACCCTCGGTAGCCTCCACTAATGCCTTTGCTAATGCAATAAGCAGGGTACTCAACCTTTTTGTCATGGGAGACCGCATCATAGACTTTTATATAACTCACGGTCTTTAGTGAGATAAATTGAGTATTTGCCTCTTCATGCCAAAAGTGAAGACCTTTTCTTTTTGAGATTTGTTTTTCATATGCAAAACTTTTTACATCAAAATCGATGTTCAAATACAGGCGTTCTCCTTTGTTATCAGAGTGAAGACCCCTTTTCGGAGATTTGTGCACCGTTGCACAACTTTTCCCTCACCACATGCAAATTGTGCAACCTTGCAACAAACGGTTGCGGAAATGAAAATTTAACTTTGTGTTTTACGCAGGTTTACGACAATAAGCAATATCGCCTTACTTTTTATGGAATCAGTTTCTTTTTGCAACTTCTTTCTTTGGCCACGACTTTTTACTACTATGTCAAGTTTAGCAGATATGACGAGGAAACAGAACTGCATGAAAATGTAGAGGAAAAACCTTACATGAAAGAAGATTATTGTGACAAATTATCCTCTCCATCTCAAGAACATTTAAAGTTAAAGGAAAAGATCCTACGTGAAAGCACAATTTGACGCGGTGATTTGGTTACCAAGGAAAAGGGAATATCCTATTCGGTCTTCTCAAAATTTTTATTGTTGTTTAAAGGATTTTATGATCAGAGTGCAACCTGAGAAAAATATTGGTCAGGTAATTCATTTAGTGAATCTAGATTTTTCTTTTGAATATTTATTGCTCGTTGGTTTTGCTCTTCATTGTTTTTTGTGAACTACGAATAAACAGAATTTTGTAATTAAACCGGAAAGTTGTCTAGCATACCTGGTCGCTAAAAATAAAAATTGGAGAGGATAGAAGATTGACTTTTTGTTTATTACAAGTTCCCAGTAATCGCAATAATTTCGTTAAAGAGTGTTAGTAGTAAAGTCAACGGCTCATTTCAAACAACCACTTGAATATTTGGTTGTCCAAAAAGTTTCCCAGAGTTGTCATTTCATTGTTATAGATGCAAATCTTGATGGCAATGAATATCTTTAAATACCAATATAATTGTCACTGGCAAACGGCCAGGACCTTTCTCGTCCTACTACCCAGTTCAACCTATCAAGACTATTCAAACTTTGCACAGTGAACTAGAAACTTCATGAAAAATCTGGAGTATCACCACAGATTCTCACAGGCATACATTCCGGTCAGATATTTAGGAGAACAATTTTGTGATAACTTCAGAATTTTTATCCTGAACATGTTAAAAATAAGTATAAAAATCTATTTTTGGATACCCATAAACTGCTCAGAAACCGCTTTTTTGATTAAAATTTCAAAAAGACTGCGACCGGTCTTTGTTGATGCTCTTTTGTTATTTTACCTTAATATCAAACCGGCGCGGTATTGTCGTGATAAAAGTGACCGCTTAGCAATCCGGTAACAGTGGAATAAATTTTCTTGTCGAGTCTTGCCAAATTTTAGAAACTATATTCATAGCATGCAAGTTCGCTCACTATGTTATTCGTTTACAATAGGCTTTTCACTGGAAACCTTCAGAGATAGGATTACAAATTTTAACAACCGATTCTCCCACTAATAGTCGTAGACTAACAGCCTGCCGAAATTGTTTCTGCACCTACGTCCATTTTCAACAAGAATTGTTTGGCTGAGTTCACCGGGAGTCGAACTGCCGCCCTGGGAACAACAGTCTTTTTTGCATGTTTTGTTCACCACGTTTCCTATTTTCTACACTCTGACGTAAACACAAAAAAACGCGTGGCTTCAGGCTTTTACTAATTAAATAAGAAAAAGAAGTGACCATTTGATCGCTTTTTTTAAATTTGATTTTGCTGGTTCAATCGCATTTCAGTTGGAGGATAAAAGTTTAGCTAATCACCTCGTGCTGGTCTGTTCAAAGCTTTTATCGTTCTTTGCTGTCAACATACCCACTTGAATTTTACTGTTTGATTTTAACCGGTTGGATAGACAACAGTGCGAGGAAGGTCCTGGCCGTCCACCTGTGACAGCTACATCAGAAGATTCATCCCCGTCTTGAGGTAAATTTTTACCACAAATTACGATTTATTTATGGTAGTCTAAGCCAGTGATTCCCAACTGTTTAAGCCCGCGCACCACTACAAGATAACCTACATTGCCTATGACCACCATCTCCAGTTTTTTCTCATATAAGCTGCAGCACTTTAAAAATCAATGACATTTGAGTTATTGATTTAAATTGGGCTACAATGGCTACACAGATTTTGAGGTTTAACAAGAATTAAGCAAGAGGTAAGGGAGAGTGCCCAACAGTGCTCCAGGGGCCTACAGTGCGCCACATTTAATTTAACAAATGGCATTCTAATATACCTTCCCACTTGTTCACTAGCATGAGCAGTAAACTAAACGCACCAGTACCAGCAATGTTTAGGTCAAAGAGCGACTCTCAGTATTCAAGTCGATATGAAAGTCCAGTATCAGGATAAAAAATGAAAAACAGAGCAGTTAATTTTCTTGTAATTTAAGCTTTGGGTGAAATTATTGAAACATGTTGGAACTTGTTTTTTGTCGACGGAGGTATTAGGCCACGTTACCAGCTAAACATTTTTGAAGTGACAATGGTTATCAAGATGGTTGACAACCATGTCGTCTGACTTGCCCGTGATGTCATAGTGCTCCATTTCAAATTTTCAACAGTGCTTTCATGGGGCAAAGCCTGAATAATTATGGGGCTTGGCGAAGCGTTGATTTGTCTTTTATAATAAGCAGGTCTAGGCTGAACTTTTCTAAAATTCAAGGCTCTTGTTTGTGTATACGCTATTGCTTCTATACTGGCAGAGTTATCGAAGTCCTAACGCGTGACATCTTTAGGGTATAGGTGAACGAACCAATTATTGTGCTTAAAGAAGTTGAACTATTGCGCAGTTTTTCATTTAATTAAACTTTTAAAAGTTGAAAATTTGAAATAGCTATCGTGTATAGTAAGCGCTACGAAGACAACCAGCCAATTGATAAACGAAAGCGTACAGGCACTGTAGGACACCTGGCCAACAGTAGCGGATTTGACACGATGTTTTCATTACATCATTGCACAAAAAGTAAAAGATATACATCGTACCGGTACACTTTATGTTAAATTACCTGGGAATATATCTCGTTTAAATACCATAAAAATTTTTAAAAGACATTAAGTTTTGGTCAAGACATGATCTTTTGAAAAAGCGAGGCATTGTTGGGCACTTTCCCGTTCTAAAATTCTGATTTAATTGGTTCCGACAACCATTACAAGTAGCCTTTTGATAAGCTCTGAGCCTAAATAGCAGCAAGCCTTGATTGTGAGACAGTCTTGTAACAAGAGCAATCGCAGATATCCCTAATAATGAAAACTCACAGAAACTCGCGTAGAATCTTCAGAATAAGCATATTTTGGTAAATAATTGGTTTACAAGAAAAATCTTCTCGGCGAACCATTTCAGAAGCTGCATGGACAGTCGATTGGGAACCACTGGTCTAAGTTCATTTTTCCCGGTCAGCATAGCTCATGTAATACCAATAACAGGTTTGCGCGAAACTGTAAGAATTTCCTGAGTCCCGCATGCATAAGCCTGCCTCCATCTTTATCAGAAACTGATGGTAGGGTCAAGCACTTTACCTCAGTACCAATCAGTAGCTATGTCAACATGATGACGGGGTACCCGATCCCGATTGGATTGGGTCGAAATTGCTGTTTGCCTTTCCTAGGATCCCAGTTACCCCAGGCACTCCCTTCATACAACCATTACTTGCCGTGCTGCCCTTTGAACTAGCGCAGAAGAGCAGCACTCTGTCTTTCTAACGCCGGTCAACTGTTTCTTCTCCTCTTTTCCTTCATCTCTTTTTCCCATATTCTCATTTTCCTTCTCCTAATGGACGGTAACATTCATCCTAACCTTGGCTCTCTCTTTCCCTGTTCAGTGTGTATTGGCAATGTGACCTGGTGGGGTAGGTCAGTGCAATGCTGCACCTACTACAAAAGTAACCATTTAAGCTATTCACTACTCCAGGTTCAATGCTACAGACAGCTCTCACTGCTGGAGCTGTCCTCCTTGCTGCATTTCTACTTCTCGTGGAGGTCCTTGCAACAATGTAACTTTCTCTTCGGCTTCTACAACTTATATACATCCATTGTTAAACCTGGTCCATTTTGGCCCTCACTCCGCCAATGCAGCGCTCCCGCCAGCCACGAACATTCTAGCCTCCTTCCTCCCACTTTGTATGTTCTATCTCTCTGCACTCTCCCCACCCCTTTATGTATGCGGATATTCTTTTGTACTTCCTGCTTCCTCTTCAGCCCCTGATATTCTCAGGATTCTTCAATGGAATCCCGGAAGTCTTCGAGCAAGACGTGCCGAACTTCTACACTTCATTCAGCTTTCTTTGGTGGATCTTATTTGTATCCAGGAATCCAACCTTAACTCATCTTCCTCTTTCCGGATTCCTGGATACTCTTTTATGCAATCTGATTGCACTCACTCCTGGTGTTGCATTCTTTCTACCGATGAAACGCACGTTAGAGTCTGCGTAATCATTTGCGTCAGGCAGAATTTATGCTGCTCTGAACTTTCTACCTCCTCACTCCCTGCGCTTGACTCTTACTCTGACTATACAGGGGTCTATACCTCGCTAAACAACTCCTCCTTGCTCTCTTTCCTAAACGTCTATGCTCCCCCTATTTGCTTTTCTTCGACGAAGAGCAGAACCGACTTCTTTTCCCCTCCATTCTCCCCTCCTTAACAAACCTCTTGATTCTGGGGGACTTCAGTTGTCATCAATCCGTCTGAAACTCAAAAGGTACTTCTGATCCCTGTGGGGACAAAGTATTTCATTGGGTCATCTTCTCTGACCTCCTCCCTCTCAATGATCTCGACAAATCAACTCTTCGTCATCGCTTTTCTCGCAGTCGCTCCTCTCCCAACATCTCCTTTGTTCTCTCTAGCTCTCGCTTTTTCCTAAAGGGTGTTTCATGACTTGGGCTCTGATCACCTACCAATTCTACAAATTGTCCATCTTTCCACGCTCTTCCAAACAATAAACGTTCCTCTTCCTTCAATTTTCAGAAAGCTTGTTGAGATGACTTTGCCTTTTACTTTGATCCTCACAGTCCTTCTGCAGAAAATACTTTTCTGCTGCTGCTGCTTTTTTTACTTCTCTGACACTAATTGCGGCTAAATTTTCCATTCCTTTTGGCAACGTCAAACGCCAACTTCAAGCCTGGTGATCTTATGAAGTAGAAGAAGCGGTAAGTAAAAGACGTAAGGCTTTTCCTGCCACTCGCAAAAGTGATGAAGATCCTTTGACGTATGTGATACATCTCTGCTTCCCAACATTCCTGATCTATCTTTGCCAAAGCCAAGGCTGAGGCATGACAACAATCATCTCTCTCTCTCCCAAATTTGACCCAATATCTTTGTATTTTCTCCTACGTTCTGTCGCTGGCTCTTCTTCCTTATCTTCCTTCTCTCCTAACTTACCCTGTTACAGACAAAATCCTTTCATAAAATTTTTAAATAATACTGTTTTCTGGCCCTGATTAAACTGCAGGGCCTCTTTCTATTCGAATAAACTGCTGGAGACCTACTGTTATAATGAGCGTCTTTTGTGTTGTAAACAATACTAAGACAAAAGATCTAGAACAGCCATTCTCTATAAAGTTTTCTTTTGTCTTTTTCCACATGCTCGGGTGAGAATTTTGTAAATTAGCAGCACTATATATACCGCGGCACTCTAGTCATTTGGCATTTTTTCTCAAAATTAAAATACGGATGAAGTGAAATCTCCGCTGCAAAGTTGAATCGTTTTGGAAAGTCGCATACAGTCAAAACACTGTCGCAGTATCGAAGCCATTTGTGTATGATCGATCGGATTTTTTCGTCTCGGAATTATATTTGATTCAATCATCGAGAGTGCCCTTTGATACCGCGACTGAGTTTGCGCTGTACGCTAAGACTTTCCCCCAAACCGTGTGATTGGAATAACAGCAGTTACAACCATATTGGTCTTCTCAGGGTAGTCGGTTCCAGTTTTCGCGGACTACCTGAGATCCCACTTTTCCGTCTTCCAGCCACTGCAAGGTGTTGGGTAGGTCTTGAGTAGCAGAGCCAGAGGTTACCTGTAAGAGCTCCGCCGAGCTACGTGCCCTGAAGAGTTTTATTTCTCTTTCGGCTCTGCCTTTTCCGCTGTTGAATTTCTCGCGGCTGCCACAAATCTCTCCTCTTTCTCAGCAACCGGTTCAGAAAAATTGCCTATCATGCTAAAGCACCTTCCTCGCTCTAAAATGGATTTTTTCCTACATATAGTCAATCTTTCCTGGTCTTTCCATTCCTTTCCTTCTATCTGGAATACCATCTTCTATCATTCCCATCCATAAGATGGGAAAGCCTCTTGACTCTCCTGCTTTTTTCAGCCCATTTCTCTTCCCTTTTGCTTCCCAAAGCTTTTTGAACGCACCATTCTATCGCGTCTACTCTTCTTTCTAGAGTCTAACTTCATTATCTCTCCCTGCCAGACTGGTGTCCACTCTAGACGGTCTAATCTCGATCAAATTCTGTCTTTTTCCTAGTTCATTTCGATGGGTTCAACAAACCCAAGTCTGGCTCTTGAACGATTCTTTCTAAGATCTACTTTTCTAAAGATTTCGACTCTGTTTGTGTCACGAATAAGAAAATTTGCCTTGTGAGAGTAGTTTTCATATATGGGTAGGGTGCCGTATCATTTGTTCGCTCAGCTACTGATTGAAAAAAAAGACCTTTTTTCCTCGCAATTGGATTTGCTGTAAGTACGCTCTTATTACGTCACAATCGTGTATGACATATATAATTGATTAATCTAGTGATTCTAGCTTATTCGAAGAGTTTCGTCGACCGATTACATAACAAGTAATGCTTTTTTTTCTTTTTCATGTGATTTTGTTCTAGCATTTTCTGGATTGTTTTTTTCGATTTATATATATAAGGCGAAGGGATTTTTTTGTAGTAGTAGTAGAAAAGTGTGTGGCGGGAGATAGAAAGATTTATTGACGGAGTAAAGAAGGGTTATTGTTTTTTTGTGGTAATTTATTGTGGATATTGTGGACGTGGCGAGTATTAAGCAGTTTTCTTTTTTTTATTTACCATGTTTATCCTCCATTCACGAGAAAGCGATGTATCGCTATGTTTTGGACGGTATGTCCGCACCCCCTTGGGAGTTGCCAATTCGGGGTCACTTGTCTTCCACATAAAGGAGGGGTGTCTCGTTAAGTGCCTTGCCCAAGGACACTACGAGCGAACTTGCTGGCTTGTTCTTCACAACCTCCCTTACATGCCAAGCGCCAAGCAGGGAAACTATAGATACCATTTTTTAAACTTTAGGTATGACTCGACAAGGGGAATGAACCCCAGGTCTACCGAATGCGAAGCGGACGCTCTAACCACTACGCCATCGCGGCGGTGGAATTAGTTTTGGCGGTTTCCTGATTGTGTAGTAAAGTGATTAGTTCTGAGATCGTTGAGCGAAGAAGCTTGAAGTCATGAAGTATTATTTCTGTGAATACATTATTCTGTTCTAAACGTGATTTAAGGTGTTTTTAGTGGAAGCCAATCTTTTCCAAGTTTTATTAAGTTGCAGTCAGACCTAATTATCCGAGCGATTATCATACGTCGCCTCAGTTCTAAAAGAAATTTAAGATTGAGATAGAACCGAAAATTCTATATTATTATTAAAACGCGACAGTCTGGCATTCCGCCCTTTTTCAAAAACTTGTTTCTGCTGGCCTATCTTCCAGCTTTGCTCGTTGGACTCAACCTTTCCTTTCTGATAGATGAGCTTGTATGTGTCAGCGATGTTCTTAGCCCTGTATTTTTCTCTCTTTTCATCTATGATCTTCCTACTTCTCTTACTTCTTCTGTCAGCTATTCTTTTTGTGCTGATGGCCTGGCCATGTCCTCCTCCCCCTCCGTTACTGATGCAAAGGAGGCTACACAAGGAACTCTGATTTGGCTGGAGTTCTGGTCTGAATACTAGTGCCTTCTTCTCATTTTGAGTAGATGTAAGTAACACCTTCTTCTGGGTGGATCTCCACCAAGCAAACCTCCAACCATATTTCCTCTTATTCAACTCCCTTCTTTGCTTTAATCTCACTTCAACTTTCAACTTCTCAAATTCAACTGCACTCTTTTTTTTCTAAACATGTATCTGTCACGAATACGTAAATTTGCTTTAAGGAATAGTTTTACATATGTATAGAGTCGTAATCTGTTGGTTTTGCTGTAATTATTTTATTTGTAAATTTGAATTGTCTGAAGCCCCAAACTTGCTAAACTGTTTTCAAAGAAAAACCTTTTTTCTTTCGGATTTATAAATAGATTTGTAACTCACAGGCCTTTTTGATGTCACAATGGGTGTCTACGTGACTTAGTTTTCCAGCGTATTCTGGTGATTCTTGCTTCTTCTAAAAAGATTTTCCTTTTTATTTTTATTATTACCAATTACGTAATTTATTATCGGTGTTTTTCCTGTGTCACGTGATGTTCTAGCAATTTCTAGATTATTTTCCAGCCGTATATATAACGCTGCGAGATTTTTTTCATTCATTCAGAGAAAAAGAATCAGAGTGTAGTTCAGAGCGAGATACTAAAGTGTAGTAAGAAGGCGTTGTTCTGTGGTGATTGTTGTGGCAGGAATTAAGCAATTATTTTGGTGGTTTTTAGTTTTAGTTAGTCTCTGATATTTATTTATTGAAGTGCTTTAATTCTGTGTTTTGGCAAGCGAAGGAATTCGAAGTTTTAAAGTGATTTGTGAATATATTGTTCTGTTCTTGATCGAAAAGTGCGTGCGTTAAAGTATCTTAGTGGAAACCAATCTTTTCCTAGCTATTAAGTTGCAACCAGACTTAAGTATTCGAGCGATACTACAAGCCGCGTCAATTTCAAGAGGTAAATTAAGATTGAGAGAGATTCAAAACTCTATTAAAAACGCGACAGTATCTTCGCTGAAGTCCTTCACCAAGGGACCAGTCGCGCCATCACCGGCTGCCTCTCGTCTTCCCCTATTCTACTTTTTCTGTCTGAATGTCTCTACCTCTTCTACGAGTCACTCTGACTCATTTCGCCAAGTTATTTTATGAGCGAGATCTTCATCTCCCATCCTTCTTTTCGATTTCAGGTTTGGCCAGAATTGGAGTAAAACCAAAATTCTGCATATCCTCCTGAAGAGCTTTTGCGTCCACTCACCCGCTTATGCTCGCTCCTTCTGCAAGGGAGGTTCTCTTTGCCTGCCCTCCCTCTCCTCCCTCGAACCCGCTTTCAATCATTGTGTAGTCCATCCTTTTCTCTCCATGATCCCGCTTTGATCCCCTTCTTTCTTGCCAAGGTGCGGCTCTCGCTCACCTTGACTCTCTCCCGCCTCACGATCAGGACTGATGGCTCTGCTTCTTTCCCTTTTAACAAAGGCGGCTTTGGCTTCCTTGCCAACTGGTCACTTTGTGACATTGAGACCACTTTTTCCATTTCTGCAGCTCCAGTTTGTTCAAATTTTCCCGCTGAAGTCTGCACCAGTCTGCAAGCTCTCCGCTGGTTTCGGCAGCTCAAACAAGTTTGCGATTTCTCTTCTCCTTTTCTCCGACTCTTGTTCCGTCCTCTTTTCCGCCTTTCCTTTTACCACAAAATCTCTGGCAGATATGGCAGAAACTGTCTTCTCTTCACTTCTTTACTATAGGGCTACAATAGGTCTCCGGGTATTAGTTTTTCCCAGGGAACGATATGGCTGATGAGCTGGCCAGACGTAGAGCGCTACTTGCGCCTTCTGCAATTCCTTGTAGTCTCTCTCTTTTTATCTCTCTTATCCACTCTTGTCTTTTATCGAACTGGAGGCATACCGTTTCTTCTAAGTTCTTTGATACACCGGTCCTCTTGGTTTTGAATAAGGAATTTGTGCTCCCTCGTCACGTTTGCTGTGTCCTCTCCAGCGCCTGCGGTCGTTGGACTTAGGACACTTCTCGTCTCATTCTACATTGTCCAGCTACGAACTCTTTGCACCGCTCGCTCGTTGGCGAGTTTTTGTCACCCTACTACCTTTGGTCCAGGCCATGGAAAATTGCCCCGCTTCTGGGATTCTTTGGTTTTCCGTCGTGCCTCCATTCCTTGGAAGATTTCGATAACAACAGCAACAACAGCGCTCTACCTGTCGTGATGGTCCAGCCCGAAAAAAGTTTTTGAAAACAGAGCATGAGCCTATGCGCATCAATGAACAAATCTCAATGGTGGGTTCAGGTCCCAGAAACTTGTAGGGGTTACTGCTTTTTCGCTTCATATGTTCCTAGCTTTAAGTCTATGCGCAATACATAGATGCAGCATTATAGAAAACAAACCACAAAAAAATACCAAAAAATCAGTAACTTATTGGTTTTTGCAAAAACAAGAGACCCAAGTAATTTTTGAGGCGACTAAACATTTGGGTCACAATTCATACAATAAGAACCGTTACTGGTGATTAACGTATTTTTGTGTATGACGTAACGAGTAGGCTATTAGGCAATTCTAAGACATCGTAAGCTTGAAAGTTAAAGTTGAAAATTTTTTATGAAAACTAAGTTTCTAAACAATAAATCCGAGAAGTCGTGCAGGCAGCTCACAATCTCCGAGATAGGTTGCTCTATTGCAGAACATAATATCCCGTAATTTTGACAGTTTCAACAGTTCCAGCCCCTCTACTTTGTCCAATACATCACTAAACGCGTCAACAGAAGATCGAGAACTATTTACGCTTTGTCACTCGGCAGTATTTTTTGTAATAATTTTAAATAAGCCTGAAAGTCGTTTATTGTTGCTGGAGCTTTTGCATCCTTGTTAAGACTTCGGATCAAATCTGTCAGCACTGGTATACTAACAACTAATGATTCAGAATTAACTGCTGATCACTTGTTTGTGCATTTTGGATTCGACAAAAAATCCATAAAAGAGTACTTTTGCACCTATTTGTTCGTTACTGTTGTGGACAATTCTTGACCAAACGTCAACGTGTAAAGAAAAAAAAGAAATTTAACGATGATAGTTAGATCCCGCCACTTCTCAAGTCACAGCTCAAAAACAAGCAAGAGCAAACATTTTTATTCAGTTAGATTTTTATAAAAAGCAATATTTACCCCAAACAGCTGCTGCAACAATCTCGTTTCTTAATAAATGCGGCTTTCGTGCTATTAAAGATGTAATAAGAGAATAGGTCAAACTTTTTTTAAGTTTCACCAAATTAAAAATTGCTGTTCTTCAATAAAGCAAGCGTTCACCTGAAGTCTCTTGAATCTTAAAGTTATTGTAGCTGCATTGGGAATCTTAAGCACTTTCATCATCTTGTTCACTTCTGCCTTCTTTTTTTTGTTGGAGTATGATTCCTGGGTCCAGAGATACTAAAAAAAAGCGTTCTAACCAACTAATGTTTGAAGCATTAGAAAGGTACTCCCCCAGCGCGTCGGCATGTCAATTTGCATTCTTTTGCCTGCACGACGCTTCAGAATTTCGTGTGCGGTGAACGAAGGTCCTGAGCAATTTTTCTCAGCTTTGTTCAAAGCTTTTCTTTTCAATATATCTTAAATTTCAAGTTGAAGTGTGTGCTTGGCGCACCTTAAGAGAGATATCAAAAGGTCGATTGTTATGGATTCTTCAGTATTTTCGACCTTTTCACACTCATCTTCTCATTGTTCATTATCACTATTGTCTTTTTCTTCTTTAAATAGAAATACTGAACAGTTCAGGTCACGTTTGATGCAGTGTCAACTAGCCTACAGATGCCAACACCTAATGTTTAGTGATATTGAACTTTTTCAGTATGTCCAGCAACAGATCTAGTAAGTGAGCACGGGTATAATTGGCTTTAGTATTAAGAAATGCTTATGTTTTATTGTAATGCCACGTTCCTTACTCCAAAACTGAATGGATGTGCCAAAAAAATGCGATTGAAGTTTAGTAATTCCGTCAAACTTAACCGCAGCAAATGCTCTTAAAATAAAACCTTTAAACATTTGTTTTTCTTCATTTGCTTTTTTAACCACTTGACAGCGGATGACGTATACAGTATATAGGCCTATTCGTTTACAACGAGCCTTGGGTGTTTCCTATTGTTTTTGTCACCGTTTAACAATTTAGTGATGTCAAACAACCAATCAGGAAAAAGATTTTCTGATTGGCGACGCATTTACTCTAGAAAAATTAATTCAAACGTGTAATATTTCAAAATCCGCTGTCAAGTGGTTAAGCACCAAGTCACTATAAGCAAGACGTCCAAGCTGAATCGCAAAACTATTGAAAAAGACAATTTAAAGAAGTTATAACCATTGTCATCAAAAAGTCGGAGTAGCTCCGTTGTACACAATAAGTTTTAAAACGACGGTCTCCAATCTTCTAAGGCAAGGGTTCTCAATTATTATTCTCTCATTTAACCCTTCGAAAACTTGAAAAGTAAAATTTACCCACCAAATTTTTGTGATATTTTCACTTCTGCAAATGCCTATTGTAATAGGCAAAAGTGCGAATTTTTCGCTAACAAAATTTACCCCCAAAGCAGGTCAAATTTATCCCCAAGGGGTAAATTAACCCCCAGTTGAAAACCCTTGTTCTTGGGTGAGAGGCCCAGTAACTTTTCTAATTCTCTTTTGAAGAAAGCTTGCCATAGTTTTTTACCCTTTTCTTACACTAAATTTATTTAAAAATTATAAGCGAAGAAGGAAATTGTAAACCTTGCAACTAATTGGCAAAGCAGCATACGGGCGTAAAGGGCATTAACAATTTATTAAAATGAATATGCCAGGAAACAATAATGAGTATACCACCCAACCAATTTAGACGAGACCATCCCTGGACGCGTTTCGTCCTTTTGGACTCATCAGCAGGGCTCATCCCGTCACAAGCAAAAGTAACCCTTTCATTAATATTATCCTTAAAAAAAAAAATCCAACTATGCACATGCTGAAGCACTGAGACTTCAACCGACGACGTATTGCTTTGCTAAGCAATACGTTGTCGATTTAAGTCAAAGCAATACGTCGTCGGTTGAAGTCTCAGTGCTTCTGCATGTGCATAGTTGGATTTTTTTTTTTAAGGATAATGTTAATGAAAGGGTTACTTTTGCTTGTGACGGGATGGGCCCTGCTGATGAGTCCAAAAGGACGAAACGCGTCCAGGGATGGTCTCGTCTAAATTGGTTGGGTGGTATACTCATTATTGTTTCCTGGCATATTCATTTTAATAAATTGTTAATGCCCCTTACGCCCGTATGCTGCTTTGCCAATTAGTTGCAAGGTTTCCAACTAAATTTATTTTTTAATCGTTTGAGAATCCTTTTTCGAGATAACATTCAACATCTGAGGATGATGGTGTTTTAAATGACTCTTAAGCTTTGATCGAGTGCTTCTGTCATTGAGCTTATAGATAATTGTATCGCCATCTCGAGATTCATCCATCTTAAGTTTACAGCGAAAGTTGCTTTCTGCGTCATCATTATGTTAATTGTATCTCTTAGTAGGCGTAGTGCATCAGATTCAAAATTTTGATTATGAGCGAAACCTCAAAGTCGCATGGAATTGTTTCACGCAGTGTCCTTCAAATTCTTGAACACGTATACGCTCGTTATAATATGAAAGGGTTAAGTATCTTCTTACTTTTATTGCGATTCAAGTTATTCATTCAAAAGTAGCAAAATAATTTTCGGTCTTGTTTCTACCGCTTGCAGAAGCAGACTAAATAAAAAGCTCGCTGTTTTATATAAATTCTAAATGGTGAAAAGTGCAAAAGGTCTAGGCCCTTTAAATCACGAAATATTAGGAACTGAATTCAGTAGATAAGAATGCACGTGCAATTATATCAGCATCAGCACAAAATTATCAGGGATGGAATTTGTAAGATAACGATGCGATTTTAATAACATCAGCATAATTGACAACGATAACAGCAAGATAATGCGAAATCAATAGGTAAAATTCTATACTACCAGGTACACTGTGTAATTATGACTTATCTATAAGCCAAGCTGCATCGGGGCTTATTAACAGACAAGGTGCTCAGTCGCTTTATCTATCTGTCATTTCCATAAATAAACAGTAAGCAGTAGCCTACATACAAAGTTTTGTACGGTAAAACAACTTCAGCTTCTTTGGTTTTGTCTTAACTTGTCAGAAGCTTTTCATTCCGCAGTGTAAAACTAAACCAACACCTTGATTGCAATGACAGGAATGACTGATTGTTTGCTTTCAATTTTTAGGCAAATGTTTAATAGTAGTGTACGCACTAAAGGCTATAAAACAGCGATTTCGTCCAAGCAAAATCGTTTTATGAAGCGATGACAGGCTTTATGTTCTAATGGTTTTATAACGTAAAATTACGTCTCCCGTTAAATCGGATTCAATAAGCGGTCGGAGTTATTATCTGAGGATTTATTAACTGGGATTTCAGTTGCACAAATTTGAGGGCAGCTGTAATTATATGTAAATCAAGTAACGATACTTCATTACTATATCGTCCCGTTGTAGTTCAATGCCTATTTATTGTAAAAAAACAGTTAAGTTTGATTGTTGGCTTGATATGGTGTGATGTTTAATACACTGCAAAATGTGCAAAATCGATGATAGATCATCGCGCAGCAAATGCAGTTGTATCAGCTCCATGAAGTTGGAAGCAGAAGCGGTTTACGATTTAATGCTTTCGTTCCCATCTCATAAACATCTCTTACACTGTTTCTAGCTTCCGGTTCATATTCCTGGTTCTAAAGCAGAGACAAAAATAAACGGGTCGGTATGACGGTACAGTTTGCTAAAGCCTAAGCTACAAATAATGGCCTACTGAAACAGCCTGTCTACCGTTATGCCTTGTATATTTAGTAGTGATTATAGATAATCCGTTATCAAAATATATGAATCAAGAGAATCAATGGTACAATTAGTCAATTATAGGCCTAGAGGTACATTCAAATGTGAATTCTCTTGAAGCTCCGCTCCGCCATTGCTACAAGTGAGTAATGGGTCGTTGAGGTCAAGGAAAGAGAAAGGGAATGAGGGATGATGGATTAATTATGGCTTTGTGGGTAATTGATAGTTGGTGGTTTACTCGTCATGAAAATTATTAGTATTGCACCACTGTTTGGCCTACTCATTGCATCGTGCGACATACATATATACGGGACAGGAAAGGAACTTTTTCATGCTCAGCAGAGCTCCAGCACCTATAAAATTGCCACTACCCTCCTGATTGTTTATGAATCCAAAGCATACTGTGAAAAAACTTTTTTTTGGAGTCGGACCAGGATTATGATTCAGTTTTTTAGCGTAGCAGTAGCTGGGTCAATACTCAAGAGTTGTGCGTTTGGATCTTATCTCAAGATCTTGGAAATTTTTGGTGGTCACTTGGGAGTTTTCTTTTCGCAAAACGCCTTGGAAAAAATCTTGAGGTTTTTGAAACCGTTTTTTGGAAATTTTGATGGAATATTAGCATTGAGATATTTTGGTCAAGAAACTTGGCGAACATACTTGATAGTGAAGTAGCATCCGAGATTTCAAGAGTTTTGAGAAAATTTGGGCAATTCTGCGCTGAAAAAACGTGAAGACCTTTTTTTCTCTGGGTTTTTTCAGTTATCAACATCAAAGTGACGAAATTTTTGAGAAACCAGTCATGTGGCAGGACACAAATAAGTGACGTGCCAACATTTTTCAGAATCTTGGGATTTTTCCTCAAAAATTGCCACTTTTGGATTTTTTGGACCCGTTTTGGGATTTGTGCACACTTGTGGTTAGCAACTATGCTCGAGTCGAGGTTAGGGTTAGAGTTGGAGTAAGGGTTAAAGTGTGGGATAGTTGCAGTTAGAGTTATGATTAGTTATTTCAACCAATATAGCCGATTCGTAAGCACACAGAAAGTGGCTATTTTGCCTCAACGGCATTTTACCTTTGGAGGCTTTTTTGCTGGCACCATTCATGTGTGTTTAAATAGGCATATTTGCTGAATTTGGCAGTGATTCTGTGGTGTAGTGGATGGTGCAGCTGCCTGGAAATAAAATGATTATGAGTTTGATTCATTGCTGGCTGGGTACTTAGACAAAGGCAGTGTACCCTGGAGGCGGTGACCTGGTATGTGAATGTATAGAAGAGTATACACTAGAGAGACAATAATTTTTGAATTGATAATAGAAATTCACCAATCAAAAATGACCAAAAGTCACATGTTTAATATGTCATTAAATTATGACTAATCATGAATGTCTGACCGCAAAATAGCCTCCAAAGGTAAAATGCCGTTGATGACAAAATAGCCACTGTCTTTTTTTAAAGGCAGTGGCTATTTCGCCGTCGACGGCAATTTGCCCTTGGAATCTATTTTGCCGTGATCATTCACGTGTGTTTATATAGCCAAATTTGCTATTATCACACCAGTGACTCTGTGGTGTAGTGGATAGAGCACTGGTCTTGAGATACCAAGGTATCGGGTTCGAATCTCAGCTGGCCAGGGCTTGAAAAGAAAGGCAGTGTACACTGAAGGGGCAGGCCCGGTATGTAAATGTACGGGGCAGTGTACACTGGAAGGGAGTGTGCAGGGTGGGGATAGAGACCTGGGGGTGCAAAATTTTTTTTTTGGTTTTTAAAATTGACCAATCAGAGACGACCAAAAGTCACATGTTTAGTACGTCATTAAGATTGACCAATCACAAACAACTCACGGCAAAATAGTCTCTGAGGGTAAATTGTCGTCGACGGCAAAATAGCCACTGCCTTTTTTAAATCTGGCAACAATGTGTCAATTGGCCTAAGTCAGATGGTATTGTCCCCATGGGTCATAGTGCTTAGTTCAGGAGTAGTTGGCACGTGTATCACTAAGAATGAGCTCTTTCTATCAACTAATATTTTAACATGTAGTATTTTTTTTGTAGCCCTAATATTTTTCTGACAATTTCAGGCTTTGTTGTAGTTGTGCAGTTAAAAGGAACTTACAAACAAGTAGACAGCTACTGGTGTACAATTAGTAGTGGGTATATATTACTTATAAGTGATAAAAATATGGACGCAAACAACATTGTGTTGAACATCAAAGACTTTCCCGTTGATCTTGGGGTTATGTCTGATGAAGAAGTGGAGGCTGATGAAGAAACATACAATGCTGCAGAATTGTTACAAGAGAGTGAACAAGTAGGCTTAGATAAATAAATTAAAGGCAGTGGCTATTTCGCCGTCGATGGCAATTTGTCCTTGGAATCTATTTTGCCGTAATCATTCATGTATGTTTATATAGCCATATTTTCTATAATTACATCAGTGACACTATGGTGTAGTGGATAGTGCGCTGGTCTTGAGATACTATGGTTGTGAGTTTGAATCTCAGCTGGCAGGGCATTAAAAGAAAGGCAGTGTAGACCGAAGGGGCAGGCCCGATATGTAAATGTACAGGGCAGTGTACACTGCAAGGGAGTGTACAGGGTAAGGATACAGACCTGGGGGTGCAAAATTTTTTTAATTGGTTTTTAAAATTGACCAATCAGAAACGACCAAAAGTTACATGTTTAGTACATCATTAAGATTGACCAATCACAAATAACTCACGGCAAAATAGTCTCTGAGGGTAAATTGTTGTCGGCGGCAAAATAGCCACTGCCTAAACTAAACGAGAACTGAGGAAAACTTAAGCTAAATGACAAGGCAGTGGTTATTTTGCTGTTGGTGGCATTTTACCCCTAGAATCTATTTTGCTGCTTAACATTTTTGATTGATCAATTTCTACAATGTATGGTATTTAACATCACTGTCATTTGCCAGAAAAAAAGGTCTGCGTTTACTCTCAGGCAAATTCATGATGAAAATTAACACGATCCGTGCGATGTGACCCATATATATGTCACACTTGGTATTACTGAGCTGCGATGTGGGATATATATGGGTCGCACTAAACTATTTATAACCAACTTTTTTATTTTCAAAATTATAAAAAGATAAAATTGTTTTAAATCACATATATCTATAGTATTCAATAGATAATGGGTAATAAAAAAATTTTGTAAAAGAATTTTATGAAAATATATCCTGTCAGACCTGTCGCACGGAACGTGTTAAGCAACAAGAAGCCCAAGAAAAGAGCTCCCTTATTTGCATGCATCTAACATAATACTGAGGCTTTGCAAAAGTAGTTTTTGAAACGCTGCAAATGAAAAATTGCTGCTGTATTGCAAAGTTTCATGGTGGGACTGCCATAAACCACTTATCAGAATAACTACAAACTCGTGTTGTAATGAATAACTATGCAAGTTTGTATAGTTATTCTAATGAGTGGTTTATGGCGATCCCACCATGAAACTTTGCAATATGTAAGCAAATTCATATTGTTGTGAAATGTCAAAATTATATTAAAATCCCTTAATGGGAAAGGTGTTTAATTTGGATTAGACTGACCACAAGTTCTTCATGGTTGGCTGCCATTTTGTTTAGTAACCAATAACCCCTCCATTATCACGCAAGTTTGTAGTTATTCTGATGAGTGGTTTATGCCACTCCCACCGTGAAACTGCAATTCGTCAGCAAATTAACTACTTCTGCAAAGCCTCAGTAGTAGATTTGATGTGTGCAAATAAAGGAGTTCTTTCTTCTGTTTGTTGTCACTCAATTTTTATTGCAAATATACCTAAGAGTAAAAGCAGATCTTTTTTTTCTGGCAGAATGACAGTGGTGTATTAAACACATGACTTGACAAAAACTTTAACCCCAGTGTACACTCTCCCTTACACTTAAGCTCTGCCTCTCAAATATTTGTTGCCTCTGTCAAAGTACCCTGCTTGCAAAGAATTGAAGCTGTAACCATTGCATTTAAAAGCAGCAGTACTATTTACTATGCCACGGTATCACTCCATCCATTATAGCAAATGTGTTAATTTAAAGCTACATAAATGTTTAATGGCAAAATAGATTTTATGGGTAAAATGCCGTCAATGGTAAAATAGCCACTTCCTGATGATAAGCTGTAATGGGTTTGGTTTAAGCATTGCCACTATGCCTTTTAATGTGCAATTTCATTTGTTTATTCTCCAGACTAATCTTTTGTTGATGATTGTATGTCAATATGGCCTGAATAAGTTTGTTTGTTTTGAAAATAATTTTTTATTGTTAGATCTTCTACCTCTTTAAACTTTATGAGCAAATTTGGTTTATAAAACTGGAGATCTCTATTATTTTGTTTTATCTTCATTGCTTGCGCTTGTCATCTTAAGTACCAAGAAGCATGTTATCAATGCGCTGCAATTTTACTGCAACTTTTTAGCATCTTCCTGAAAACCAACATTTGTGACAGCAACTTTTGATATAAAAGTTGATTGTGAGAGAATATTATTTTGCATACTAGTAACTAAAAACTGATTTTCGTTTGCATTTTACAGTTCTGGTTAAAATTACTAAATTTGAGGGGAGTTATGGGTAATTTTATTTCCAGTTGTTATGCAGAATGCTTTTACTAGTAGTTTTTGCTATAAAAATTAAATGGCAGTTGATCTTGCCCTGCATTGAAATTGGTTGTGTGCATTAAGGCGGACATACATAGTGTACGCTTTTTCTCTTGTGTATTTTTGTGTGGAAATTTTATCTGCTTGGTTATTTGTATGGTGTTACACAGTTTACATTGTTGTTCACACATCTGTTTTTTTCTGCTAAGTATGTACCAAAAGCGTTTGGTGTATTTTTTCTGCTAGATTACATGGACTTTTAGTTCATACTTTGCAGACAAAATCTTATGTTTGGACAAGACCCTTTTATGTGGAGCAACGTATAAATAACTAACCCAATAAAAATTTTCACCCTAAAGCACATGACGGAGAGAAATGTACAAAACCTATGTGAAAATGTATACTGTGTATAATTTATTTACCTTTAGATTGTCACACTAAAATGTGTTTATTTTTAGGATGAGGTCAGTAGCACTCTTCTCAACAGTGGTTCAATGTCTGGTGTTGCAGCAGCGGCTGCATTAGTTGCATCTCGTAAGCAAATGCAACCATACAAGTTTGAAATGAACGCTTCACAAAGAAAACGTCATCACACACGTTTAATAAGGTTAGACAGAATTAGCAATAATGTATTTGCAAAGAAAATTCCAAAAAAGCTTTGATATTGTGTTAATGTCTGACATCAGAGTTGACTCCAGTTCATGTGTGTCGATAGTAGTGTATGCAATACTTCCCAAGTCTTTTTCAATGTTTTGTAATGCCAGAGAAGTGGTTTGAAATAGAAATTCTCTAAGATTGCATGTTTTTCAATGTGATAGTGCTTTGAAAATCAGTGAATCACTTAATGTTTCTGTGGATGGCATATTCAACCACTTTATGTTGACATATTAATGCTCTCCCTAACTACCTACTGCATTAGAATGCTTTGAAATTCAATAAAATCCACTTAATGTTGCTGTGGATGGCATAATCACCTGCTTTTTGTGGACATTTTAGTGCTCTCCTTAACTAGCAGCTACAATAAAGATTAGAGTTGGCTTACGAATTATTAAGACAATCAGCTACCATTTTGGGAGCTTTTGGAGTGTAGTAAGCAATTTTATCTTATTGATTTGTGTTTGACTTTTGTATTACATCAAGAATTGAACCCAGTTCTATCAACTGCAAAGCAAATGCACCAACCACTACAACACCAGTTAAGGATAGAGCAGGGCGGTCCAACTTGTTTTGATTTGTGTGCCATTTTACAGCCAACTAATCACTTTGCTTGCCAAATTTACTCAGTGATAAGTAAAACGATTGACACTAAAACTTAAAACTGAAGCAACAGCAAAAGACTATTGAACAAATAATTCTGCGCCTTCATGTCAAAATGACCTAAGCGACAAAATCATTTTTTACAGGAGGTGATAAAAACTTTGATTTTGTCACTCATGTCATTTTGACATGAAGGCGCAAACATGTTAAAAGCAACATTACAATACAGCGTCATCAGTCATGTTAAAGAATAGATTTTATAGTTCCACTTAATTCGCTTAAATTCGTTTTTTATCAAAAGAAAACTAAAAAATGATTTTGTCACTTAGGTCACTTTGACCCAAAGGCGCAGAATTGATTTTATGATGGATTTCTGTAATTAAGAATTAGACAAGTCTGATACTACAATGTTTGTATGTCAGTTCTAAATGTTAGTGGTTGCAAATTGAGGACAATTGTTCACTTTTTTTCTGCAGTTTCATTTCCAAATCTATCCTTAACTTGTTTGTTTACATGTACTGTCACATATGTTTGCACTTTTAAACATTAAAAGTCTTTGTTTTCTAACTAATTTCCAAAGGAACTTGTGAGATTGTTTATAGGGCTCAAAAAATAGCACTGTGGGATGCATTTGGTCTGCCGTTGGACCACACTGGTATTACATGACATTAAAACCTCTAGTGATATCACGTTTTTGAGGTCTTTTGTATTATAGAAAGTGCTGCTTATGCTCATATCTTTCAATTCAACTTATAGCATACCAACTGCTCAATTTATTTTGATGTTATTAAAGCACAGTTTATTAAAAAAATGCCTCAATAAAAATTGGCTCTCATTGTGTTATGTAAAGTACTACCTGAATTATTTCATTTTTGCAGATATTGTAGACCTAAGCTAAGAAATTCTTTTGATGTAGTTTGAAAGCAATTCATTGAGTATGAAGCTTAGAGATGAGGAAAAAACAAAATTGATAGAATTCTACTTTAATACCAAATCTATTGTAAAAGCTCAACAAGCTTATCAGCGTCATTTTGGCATGAAAGCAGACTTGTACCGATAGGCAGTGTGGAGGATTGGGAAGAAGTTTCAAACTAATGGAACTGTTCATAATTTAAACCAAGAAAGCTCTGGTAGATGAAGAAATGTCAGAACTCCATAGAACATTAATGCTGTCCATTGCTCTGCCATTCAAAGCCCAAAAAAGTCTTCTCAACAGCTATCTTAAAGAGTAGGGCATGAATCAAATAAGCATTGTCCAAATGTTGGAACTGAATTTATAACTCTTTTCATATCACAGTCAGACTAAACATCAAGTAACAGCAAATGATGAAAAGACATGAGTTGACATGTGCGACCCCCGTGAGGAGGAAGTATTCGACTGGGTCATCTCCTCAGACCTCCTCCCCCTCAATGACCCTGACACACCCACCCTTCTCCATCGCTCCTCTGGCAGTCGCTCCTCTCCTAACATCTCCTTTGCTCCTTCTACTCTTGCTCTTTCTTGCTCCTGGGAGGTGCTTCAGGACCTGGGTTCTGACCACCTACCAATTCTTCTATCTATCCCTCTCTCTCCGGTCTTTCGCCCCAACAAGCGTCCCCCTTCCTTCAATTTTCAGAAAGCTCGCTGGGATGACTTTGCCTCCTACTTTGACTCTCACTGTCCTTCTGCAGAGGAATACTCGTCTCTTTCTCTTTCCTCTGCAGCTGCTCTCTTTACCTCTCTGGCAAGGAATGCGGCCAAATCTTCCATTCCTTTCAGCCGCATCAAACGCCCTCCTAAAGCCTGGTGGTCTGCTGAGGTGGAACAAGCGGTTGGTGAAAGACGCAGGGCTTTCGCTACCACTCACAGAAGTGATGAAGATCGCCAGGCTTACATCTCCGCTTCTCGACGTGCCTCGTCAGTCATCGCCAAGGCCAAGGCTGAGACATGGCAGACGACTTGCTCTTCTCTTTCACCTAAATCTGTGCACTCTCTTCTTCGCTCTATCGCTGGCTCTCCTTCCTCGTCTTCCTCCTCTCCTAACTTTCCTAACTGTTCTTCTACCAGGGAATCGGCTTCGGTTTATGCCGCTTACCTGAGGTCTCACTTTTCCGTTTCTCAGCCAAAGGCCCTGCGTAGCAGAGCCAGAGGCTACCTCACTGAGCTCTGCCGAGCCACGTGCCCTGTGGAGTTTCACTCGTCCTTTTGCTCTCCCTTTTCTCTCGCTGAATTTCTTGCGGCTGCCTCCAACCTCTCCTCATCCACTGCCACTGGTCCAGATAAAGTTGCCTATCCCATGCTAAAGCATCTTCCTCGCTCTGGCATGGATTTACTTCTTCACATCTTCAATCTTTCCTGGTCTTCACATTCCTTTCCTTCCATCTGGAAGACATCTTCTATTATTCCCATACACAAGATGGGAAAGCATCTCAACTCTCCTGCTTCCTTCCGGCCTATCTCTCTCACCTCCTGCGTATCAAAACTTTTTGAACGCATCATTCTATCCCGTCTTCTCTTTTTTCTGGAATCTAATTCCATTCTCTCTCCCTGCCAGGTCGGTTTCCGCCCTGGACCGTCTACACCTGATCAAATTCTGTTTCTTTCTCAGTCCATTTCGGATGGGTTTAACAAACCCAGGCCGGGCTCTCGGACGATCCTGTCTACTATCGATTTCTCGAAAGCTTTTGACTCGGTCTGGCATCCCGCCCTTTTCCACAAACTTATTTCGGCTGGCCTCCCTTCTTGCTTTGCTCGTTGTACTCAATCTTTCCTCTCTGATAGGCGTGCTTTGGTGGTTTTTCAAAATCACAAAAGCCGTTCCTTTCGAGTCCGTCGAGGTGTTCTGCAAGGATCCTTTCTTGGCCCTGTATTTTTCTCTCTCTTCATTAATGATCTTCCGGCTTCTCTGCCTTCTTCCGTCAGCTGCTCTCTTTATGCTGACAATCTGGCCATTTGGTCCTCCTCCCACTCGGTCCCCACTGCGGTGGAGGCCACACAAGGAGCTCTGTTTCGACTGGAGCGCTGGTCTGAGTACTGGTGTCTTCCTCTCAATCCGAGCAAATGTGAGGCCTCCTTCTCAGTGGATCACCACCAGGCTAACCTCCAGCCCAACCTTCTCCTACTCGGCTCCCGCCTCCGTTTTAATCCCACTCCAACTTTTCTTGGGTTCACCTTCGACCGCACTCTTTCCTTTTCTAAGCATGTATCTTCGCTGAAGGCCAAATTCTTCCCATGCCTCAAGGCCTTACGCTGTATCTCTGCTTCCTCATTGGGGCCCCTCTAAGGAGTCCCTCTCTGTTCTGTATAAATCTTTTCTTCGGTCCCTTCTCACTTACGCTTCACCCGGATGGTTTCCTTTCCTAAGCGCTACCAATATCACCAAATTGGAACGTCTCCACCAAGCGGCCAGTCATGCCATCACCGGCTGCCTCTCGTCCTCCCCTATCCCTGTACTACTCACCAAGGCTTCTCTACCTCCCCTACGAGTCACTCTGACTCACTTCACTCTTTTTTCTTATGAGCGGGCTCTTCGTCTCCCAACCTCCTTTCCAATTTCAGGTTTGGCCAGACTAGGAGTGAAACCAAGACTCTGCAGATCGTCCTGGAGAGCTTTTGCGTCCACTCACCCGCTCATGCTTCCTTCTACTTGTTCTAGAAAGGCTCTTGTTGCTTGCCCTCCCTTTCCTCCTTGGAATCTGCCTTCCTTCACGGTCGAGTCCACCCTTTCCACTCCATGCTCTCGCTCTGATCTCCTTCACTGTCGCCAAGGTGCGGCTCTCGCCCACCTTGACTCTCTCCTCTCTCATGATCTGGTACACTGGACAGATGGCTCTGTTCCTTTTCCTTTTGGCAAGGGTGGCTCCGGCGTTCTTGCCAACTGCTCTGTATGTGGCACTAAGGCCACTCTTTCCTTTTCGGAAGGCCCAGTTTGTTCCAGTTTTTCCGCTGAAGCCTGCGCCATTCTGCACGCTCTTTGCTGGTCTCGGCAACACCATAAAGTCTGCCATTTTTCTTCTCTTCTGCTGTCTGACTCTCGTTCTGTCTTCGCCACCCTGTTCTCTCCTCCACCTTTCCTCTTATCTCAAACTCTGTGGCAGATCTGGCAGGAACTGTCCTTCTTCTCCTCCTGTTCTATCAGGCTACAATGGGTCCCCGGACACTAGTTTCTTTCGGGGAACAACACAGCTGATAAGCTTGCCAGATGGGGAGCGCTGCTTGCGCCCTCCGCAATCCCTTGTAGTTTCTCTTATCTCCATATCCACTCTCGTCTTATCTCGGACTGGAGGCGTACCGTCTCTTCAAAGTATTTTGACACACAGGTTCCCTCAATTTCCACTGAGGAACTTGTGCTCCCTCGTCATGCTCGCTGTGTCCTCTCTCGTCTTCGCTGCAATGGACACAGCCTTCTTTTAGATTCCTATCTCTCCAGGATTGGCAGAATCGAGAATTCTTCTTGCAGCGCCTGTGGACACCCATCCCAGGACATCTCTCATCTCATTCTGCACTGTCCAGCTACGGACTCTTTGCGCCGTTCACTCTTTGGCGACTCTCTGTCTCTTTATGACCTCTGGTCCAGACCCTGGGGAGTTGCCCGGCTTCTGGGGCTCCATGGTCTTCCGCCATGCCCCCATCCCTCGGAAGGGGTCGGGTAATCAACAACAACAACAACAAAATGAAGGAAAACCGGGACTGAATAGACAAAGTCTGGTTCAGCGATGAGGTCCACTTTCATCTTGATGGTTATGTTAACTCTTAGAACAACATATTTTGGAAAACTGCACCATCACAAGAAGTGTTGCAACAGCCTTTGCGCTCCTTTAAGGTTACTGCATGGTGTGCCATGAACTCAAAAACCATTATTGGGCAATACTAGTTTGAAAATAAAGGTGGCAAATCACTTACAGTAAATGAGGAAAATTATCATTGCATTATCAGCAAGTTTTGCTCATCTCTCAATTGCTGCCGAGGAGTTACTATGAACCAGCAATGGTTTATGCAAGACGGCACTACTCGCACTGTCAATGCAACCCTGGAACTGTTGAAACCCAATTTTGGCCACAGAGTGATTTCTCGAAGAACGAATTATCCATGGACAGCTCATTCTCCTGATCTTAATCCCCTTGACTTCTTTCTTTGGAGATATGCCAAAGATCATGTGCATGCTGACAAACCAAGGACATTTCAGGAGCAAAGTGAGCTATTACAAGATTTGTTAAAGCAATCCCAGCAGCTATGTGCAAAAGGTTTATTGTAAACACTACAGTCAGGCTGAATAAATGTCTCAGCTGTAGAGGCAGACATATTGAGCATGTACTGTGAATAATCAATGTATTGAAAAGTGAAAATTAATATTTTTGAAACCGCCAAAGCTTGGGCAAGTATGAATGAAATTTGGAATTGAACACGGCAAATAAAATTCCCTAATATGCAACTGAAGATGGCGCATTAAAAATATAAATACCGGTATCTGAAGTGCTACGGAATTTATGTAATTTTATTTCTGTGACACCTTGTAAATCATCTAGAAAGCAGCAATTTTGAATTGATTGGTAATGAGTTTTAAAGGCATCTAACAACAATATCTATTTTGCCGGCCCCCATTACCAGATGCTGAGTAATATAAATTCTGAAATAGATGTCAATGTTACTCTTTGCAGTCCCATGGCTTGCATACCCAATGCGCTATTACTAGAAGTTCTTATTGACCTAAAACTAAAAAAATGGACTTTATTGACCTAACAAACTTTTGTCTGAATAAATTAATGTTTCTTGAGTTTTTATATTAAAACGAACATTTAAATAACTAAAACACTCAAATTCTAAATAAAACTTGCAATACGCATGCATGATACAGCCAACTCTGTAATCACGAGTTGCAAGAATTTAAATGTAAAATTATGTACTGTTTTACATGTTCGACCACAAAGTTTTTGTCCTTGGCTAACAGTTTTCGCAGCATGGAAAAACTTCTTTCTACAGAAACAGTTGTGGGTTGAAATTGTTAAAGTAAACAGCCGGTAAAATATCTGCTTTTGCATGTTCATTATTTTAGAAATGTCATTGTTTTGCATTCTTTGTTGAATGTACCGGTGAATGGTGCAAGTCTCTTCTCCGAAGTCAAGTTCTCGGATTGCTTGCACTGCTTCTTTGATGGTGTAGCCTACTTATGACTTTCCATCGTTTCTATAAGCTTAACTAGACATTCGTATTAGACTTTGATTTTGAGAAGTTGAGTTACAAAACCAGTTGTTTACAAGCTAGCTTTGTTTGAGTTGCTAAAGCAGCAGACCGTTCAAAACTTCCTGCAATCGCTTTCACTTCAGGTAATTTTTTTGCATAATATGAGGCAGCATTTAACCAGCTTCCCGATCTTGTAACAACAGGCTGAGGCGGGCAACCAATAATAGCGAATTTAGCTTGTATGGTTTTGTTTTTGTCTGTTGCTGACTTGACTTTTGCGATTAGCTGATGAACATTTTCAAAGTGAGATTCGACTTTCATAGCAAATTGTGCGATGATGTGCTACACATGTCACATGAAAGAGCTGAGGCTACATAGATTTTAGTATTGCACCTGCAGCCGCCATATATTGCCGCATCAGACAATAAGTGACAGAAAGAGTTTTCGTTATTCCAAGAGATCAAATAGCATCGTCAACTGCTTGAGCAATGCTGTAGCTATGCGGCGCACATGGTAGAGAGTGACAGTCGAACAGATAACTGACGTTAGGTATTTCTAGGTTTCCAACTAGAATATTTAAATACTATTGTATTTCAGATAGAGTGCTCTCACCAACACCAGAAAAATTTGTTTGTCATGTACAGCATTTCTTATCCGCTGTCACTCATCTGCGCTTGATCGCAGCACTTTTTTTCTACAAGTAGTTTCAGAAGGCAAATCGGGACCAATGTCATAAAATAGGTTTTTGATATCCTTATTGTTTGGCTCGTAAAAAGGAATATTAGGAGACAAAAATACCTTGGTTACTTTTTCCACACAATTGGTGTTACTGCTTCTCAAAAACGTTTGCGATGTGTGTGTGGCTTAGTACTTCAAATCAGCTTCCTGACGCTTTTTAGTGTTTGGGACGTATTTCAATGACTTTCAAGAAGAAAGCGTTTGTTGTAAGAAACAGTACAGCGGCACAAATGGCAAATTATTCGTTGTTGGAACTTTTCATATATTCTTCAATATTTTCGCAAACTAAGACAATATTTAAGTAAATATGTCATGTACCGTATTTTCCGGACTATAAGGCGCACTGGTATATAAGGCGCAGTATAAAAAATTGGCTTCAAACGATTTAATTTTCATAGATCAGGCGCACCGGACTATAAGGCGCACTGGGTTACTCAATGTACAATATTTTATTCAAAAGAAACAATCAATCAAACAAACAAACATTGAATACTCAAAATTATTTGCTTTTTGAATACCGCGCCTTACGGTAGGTAATTGCTAGCGCATTGTGTTTTGCTGAGAAGCTTATTGCGTAACACGACGGCCTGTTTGCAAAACAATTGTTGTGGTTTTAAATGCAGTGAACGGCAATCTTGGAAAGCAAACACGGGTACGGTAGGTCTCATAGTTATGCTGTAAATAACAATTAGCAGTTTATAAATATATAGCGCCATTTACAACATAAAATTGGTTCAGAGCATGATCATAAAGCCGAACCTGATCCATACATTAGGCACACCGGACTATAAGGCGCACACTCAATTTTAGACAAAATTTAAAGATTTTTCATGCGCCTTATAGTCCGGAAAATACGGTAACCCTCATGGCAGTTGATTCCATTGTAAAATAGTGAAATAGTGCGGTAGTTGACTTGCACACTGCACCTGAGTAATTGAACTATTTACTCTTTCTTGATTCACCGTAGATAATAAAAGATAGTCTAAACTAGCATCGTAGATGCCTCTTCGCTATAATGCAAACGCTTTTATCTAACAAATGTACCGTCTTGTGTCTCCTAATTGTCGCAACTATTCGATTGCAACAACACGAAAATTTGTTGTTGTTGTTGTTGTTGTGATTACCCCTCCTCTTCCTCGGGATGGAGATACGGCGCGAACGGCAATTCATGTTCTTGCCGTCAACCTGATTGATATTAGGCTAGGGAACGAAAATTTCGTGTGACTTATTATTGCATCACCATCGTTTAATTGTAACCAGGAGTAGCAATTTGCAGTATTGTACAAAAAAACGAAAAAAAATTGGCAAACAGTGCAAGTTAAACAGAAAGGCTACGTAGTTTTATCACAGTTATCAGCTTTTCTCACCAATACGAAAGAAACATTTTGACTAATAGTGTTAATTATAGAAAATTGATGTTTTATAGATCTATCAAATTAAGAATAGGTAAGTTACTATTTGCATCCAGAATTTCTACGGAAACCACTCCGCTCAAGCTTGCTATCAAAAAATTGACTGTGTTGAAAAAACTTTCCTTAGTGATCACTCCATGGACTGACCTTTTACCTTGGCCTTACACAAAGTTAGTGTTGGTGAATGTTGTGATCTGTTTTCACAGAAAGTTGAAGCACACTATTCATGAACTGTGCACACGATGTGGACAACAAGCAGTGGTGTTATGTGTTTCTCCTGGCAAGAAAAATCCAACGTATCGGGTATTTGGATCATCGCCGTTGGACACAGTAGTAAGTTAGCTAAACTCTACCCAGTATACAAAGTATCTGGCCACCTATAAACGTAAATTTTTAAAAATTTTTTGCAAACTCAGTATAGTTTCATTTCTCTTGTTTGCTAGAGTTTGGCAAGGTGCTGACTTGCGACAGCAACTTCGTCTTTTAGTTGGAGTTAGGCTTGAGTAAATATACAAACATTTATTTTAATTGGGCAATTGCGTGTTATGTTTTATTTATGCGACTGATAGCATAAATTGAGTTGTTGTTTAGGTGAAAGGTTGCCAAGATACCATTTTTCATGGTCTTGAGAAAGAATTTCAGGGAAAAGTGGTGAACAATTCTACTTCGAATGGATTCTCTGACCTTCCGTCTCTAGCAATTGATGGAATACCAACGTCGCTTGATGAAATGAATCAGGTGCGAATTTGAAATAACAAAGATGTAGACGTCAATTGAAAGATACTAAATGACTGCTTTACATATTGTCGTGGAAATTTTTTAAAGTCTTTTCGAAGTGGATGATTTAACATCAATGAAATCGCGTAAAAGTGACTAAAAGAAAACCTTGATTTTGAATTTAAGGTCATTTGCAATGTTAAACTCAGAAAAAAGACATTTACAGCTGAGGCAGTGACACGTAAAAAATAAAAGGCACAAACCTTCAATTTGTTTGTTGTTGCTTGCGACTTTCAAACGCGTTTATTAGGTTGGCAAAGAAGTTTGGACCAATTAATTGATAATTTGCGAGGTTCCAAAGCTTGTTAGTTCTATTCCTGCCTGGTCTCTGTTTTGCCGTGGTTATTGTTTTGTGTCTACATGCTCAGGCCATTTGAGGTTTTTACACGCTAATCATTACCGAGTAAAGTCGGTTTCGAATTTCACCCTCCAGATTGCTCCTACTGCTGAGCACCGAGCAGGAGATCTGTGAAAACCGCTTTTAGAGTCTTTGACGTTACATGACCAGGAAATAAAACCCAAGTTTATTGACTGCAGAGCCGACTCTCCAGTCATCTTACCACCGAGCCGATAGCATTCTCGTAGTACTTTGTGGTAGTTATCCTTGCTGGGTTGCAGTGCTTTGAAATGTGTTGTACCACTGCAGATGAAATGTGTTCTACCAACGCAGACGAAATGTGTTGCACCTGTGCTGTTGAAATGTGTGGCACCAGTGCTGTTGAAATGTGTTGCACCAGTGCTGTTGAAATGTGTTGTACCGGTGCAGTTTAAATGTGTTGTATGAGCAATACTTTGAAGTAAATCCGACCTCTGGTAGTTTTCCGTGTAACATTGATGATTCTCCGATGATAAAAATATTTATTTGTAGTCTCAGCTTCGTATGTTTATTCCGGAAATGCTAAAGTATTCGCTACGACGTGGAAAGCCTGGCTGGGGACAAGCATCAAAAAGACCGGTGTGGTGGCCGCAAGACGTACCGTGGGCGAACGTGAGACAGGATGTGAGATCACCCGAAGAGAAGTTGTCTGTGAGTAATTTTTCATTTGGGTTTTTCAAAACTACTGATTGGCAGGGCAAGTTTTCATTGACCTGAAACTAAAAAAATTGACTTTATTAATTTCACGAGCTTTTGGCTGAATAAATTGATGTTTTTTGAGTTTATATAGGTTTTTTTTAAGGAAAATGTTTGGTGCCCGATATGGACATGAAGGGGTCCGCAAATATGTGACTAAATTTAAAATGATAGATGTGTTTTGTTCTCTATTACACAGGCATATTTTTTTCTGATTCTAGGGATCCGAATCAGGTCCCTATAACGCCTTAAAAAACCCTGTTTATATATTTAAACCAGTGGTTCCCAACCTTTTTTTAGTCACGGACCCCTTTCAAATAATTATCAAGCTTACGGACCCCTACATTTTCAAAACCGACCCTAAACAGATAATTTGGTAAACTACGCTTACTTTTACAAACTGCTATTGCTGATCTGCTATTAATGCTTGGCATTAAAACTGGGAGAGATTGGGACATCATAAACTTTATGATATAAAGGCTGGTTCAACGCGTAATTTCAATCTCTGAGTTTGGATAAACGTCACAATCAGCAAAAAAAGATTCTGATTAGTGATTACACAATATTTAGCCAAATACGGAAACAATTTATCCCACTGCGCTACATTATTTTCGTACGTACAAGTTGCTGCTTAGTGCCTACATTAGCATGAAATTTATTGAATGTTGTTGATTAATTTTGTCAAATTCCAATGCACTCGTGGACCCCCAGCAAGCTTTTCACGGACCCCCAAGGGGTCCACGGACCCCTGGTTGGGAACCACTGATTTAAACGAACATTTAATTATCGAAAACACCAATTCTCTGCAAAACTTGCAATACGCACGCATTTATATGACGTATACGAGGTGTGTCATAAAAGTTCTAGGACTGAAGTCTAAATAATTTTTTTTAAATTTTAATCAAATAATTACGCATGGTCTCCTTCGAAGTAATCACCTTTGAGTTTAATGTACTTTTGTATTCTTTCTTTCCATGCATTAATGACTTTTGGTGGATTCCCCGAAGCTCCTTTGTTACGACATTTTTGATGGAATACGTATTTAAAATATGTGTTCCTTTAATAATGCTTTTAATTTATCGAATAGTCGCGACAGTTAGGAGACGCAGCACTGTACATTTGTTAGATAGAAGCGTTTGCACTATAGCGAAGAGGCATCTACGATACTAGTTTAGACTATGTTTTCATTTTTGCCCCTCAATTGTTTAATTGTGATAAAAGGTAGCAATCTGTAGTATTGTCCAAAACATTGGCAAACAGTGCAAGTTAAACAAAAAGTCTACATAATTTTTACCACATTTATCACAGTTATCAGTTTATCTCACAAATACGAAAGAAACATTTTGACTAACAACGTTAATTATATAAAAAATTGACCCAACCGTAGAAAATTGGCTTTTTGTAGATCTATCAAATTAAGAAGTTACTCCTGGTATTCAAAACTCTTACAAAAAATCACGCCGCTCAAACTTGCTGTCAAAAAAATTGACTGTTGAAATAACTTTCTTTACTTATTAGACTCTAGGTAATAGCGTAGCAATACAACTTGAGATTGCTTCTTTTAAAAATACTATCGAATGTCACTTTCATCAAATACACTATTTCTAACAAAAATATATGAGAACGCGCAAAAATGCTTTAGCTAGCCAATAATTGATTTAAAAATATTGCACACTCCATTGATAGTTGTTCTTAATGGTACAATGCGATAAATACGTTTGGTTTGCTTGTTCACGGGATTAAATACAACGAAATACTTTTGCACTTAGTCATTTGCTGATAATAGTTATGTGTTTCATCCAGAATTAAAATTCGGATACGGTAAAAACAAAAACAATTTTTACCCTTACCTATCGTATGAAAAAGCGTTTAAAAGTATGTAAAATCAGTTGTTATGTTTGTTATAATAGTAAATCCGCCACATAACTAATGATGTACTATTAGGACGAAATCTATCAAAAATATTGATTGATTGCTTTACTGGTGATATACACTAATTGTAAGTTCTAGGACGAAAGTTTACAAACTGCGGTCGGCGGTGGTAAGTGGCTTTTGGCTCGTGTCCACAAATTGCTCACCCAAAACAAAGGGATCTTTGGTTTAAAAACTCTGCCCTTTAGAGGTGATCTCCAAATAAGTCTTGGAAAGGGTCCTCACTTGGCCAGCAACATCATTCTGTGGAGTATAATTGCCTCGCTTTCAAAAAAGTTTTCATACATCTGTCTCGAATGAGCAGAAAGGATATAACTACTAATAGGTTTATTACGATCCATGATTGAAAATTACTAAATCAGCCTACCTCATGTAATGGCATGGTATTGCTATAATATTACAGCTGCCTAGCGGATCTCAAGAAATAGTAGACCCTCAGCCAAAAGTTTTGGTGTAACCTTCGTTTATGATATCATAGGCTGTTTTAAAAAAACTGCATTTGCTATTTACAAGCTCGATTTTGTATGCATTATTTCGTTTTGCTAGGCTTGACGTTCTGGTTTAGAGGGTGTCTGCCAATAACCACTCGCTTTGCAACCGGACTTTTTTTGGAGTAACAGAGAAAGAGTGAGAAATTGTGATTTATTTTTTAAAATGACCGATCGTGTAATAATATTGCGTAACGTCTTTGAACAAGACAATCCTATTAAGTCTCACAAAGTAAACAAGATCTTGTCTCCACTGTACTGCGTCATTTAATCGCGCCCTAAGACTTTTTCTATCCAGCATTTGATTGCAGGTATCGTGGACCCAAGCACTACGACAGATAGTGAGGAATTGTTATCGTTATCACGGACGAGAAGATCTTTTGACTTCGCTTTCAAAACGCACTTCAAGTGATTCTTCTACACCCATTCCTCAACCGCGGTAGGCAGTATAATTAAATAGCAATTTAATGCGGCTTTTCTGACATTCTCTCAGTTAAGACATTTCAAAATCATTTTTTCTTCTGGTGAAGCTTCCTTAAACAGTAGCTGCATCAACTGAAGAAAAGATTTGCTGTACGTTTTTGATTGAGAAGTTGTGAAGTGTGCTTTGCGGTATCTTTTCAATCTAACACAAATCTCTTGAATATTGTATTTTTTTCATATGGTCGCAAGATGGCAGCATAACGCAATTTCGCTTGACGTTAAATTTCCTAAATCTGGTAATACTATTTGAACTCATAAACGTAAGGTTTTTGTTGCAAAACTTGAATGCAAGTCTTAAAATGAGCCAAACAAAATTATGTCATATTATAGAAACGAGCTTTCAGCTTAAAGCTTGTCATCTGAAAATTTTAGCCTTGATTTTTTGGACAAGTTACGAAACGGTTTTTGTCATTCCGGTTACGTAAGCTCATGGATTTTAGGAGAGGGAGAATGGAAACTAATGTTAGCTTAATGTTTGGCGTCTAATTTAAGCTCTTATGTGACGCTTTGTATTCACAAGAAATCGCAAGAATAAACGTATCAGTGCTTTATTTTGTAAAATTTGTCGCTCAAATTTTGTATAGGTAAAGTCTGCGTGCGTAAAAAGCAAATTATATTTGCAGATGTTATAAAAAGGTGAAGACCCACTACTCTACCTGTATTGATGCATAGAAGAGTTAGTTTGGCCATAAAAAGCTGCTTGATTGTTAAAAACGTTTAGCTTTCGATGAATATGGTAGCTTGTGGTATTACTGCCAATTCAGTTTTAATGGCGCCTATGTATTTCAGTGAGAAAGTGGTAAAGCGGCCAACACAAGTACTTGCTCCTCCTACGTTGGTTCAGACAGTTCACAATTCGGATGGATCTGTTTCATTAATACAGGTATGTTGGTGAACATAGCAAGTGGCACAAAAGCATTGATAGCATAGATTTAATCAGAAGTGATTATGTGAATCCAAATAAACCTAAATCTGATCCCTAATTTTAAATAGATTGATTTTAAAATGCAACTTTTTTCTCATGCTTACCTTTAAAGCTGGATTGGATGCATTTTCATTTGTTAGCTTACGTTTAAATTCTGGGCCTAAATGATTTTGTTATTGATAAGTGTAATTTCTTTGGGGTGGAGGCGCGGCATGAAACGAATATAAGGTTTACAATGCAAATCTAATCCAAGTCAAGCAGGGAAACCTACAGTTTCTTTTCGAACCAGTCGTGCGTGCGAATCGTAGACCGGTAGCTCCATCACCAACGATGATTGGTAATAGTCACCTTTTACGACATGCTGAATGAGCAGTGTTGCTATTTGGGGTTGGCAAAAAAGATCAAGATCTTAACCGCTTTCGCTCGTTCATTTGATACGATGCCGTATCTGGCGCCTCCCTCGACTATGTTGCAGCTTGCAGATGGTGACATTACTTCAGTGCAGAACCAATCATTAATTCCGGTTATTTGCGTGCAGGTTGACTCTGGACAGACAATAGCTACAATAAGCAGTGGCCAGGGCGAAACAACCCTTGCCTCGTTTACGAACGCGCCTGGTGTTGGTCAAGTAGATATGGCTGTTGAAGAGGTAAGGTTGTGTTGTGCTTTCGACTTGTGAAGTTTTCATGCAGCATATACCAGGGTGCTAAGTCGAATAAACTCGTTTCTTTGAGCTTTAGTTTGGTTGAATAGTATTGTTTTACAATCGAAAGGTTCATTGTTCAAGACTAGATCGATGCGTGGCTGACGTGTACACTTCGTTAATACACGTGAGACCGGCGCTGCATGGTTTGATTGGGTGAAAATTAGGTTCGACTGTTAGCAGATGACGTCTGGTGGGTGGACGATATCAAGCCAAGGCAATTCGATCGATGAAGCTTACGCTGGCATAGCGAGCGCAGACTGTGAGTCAACTGCAGCAAAATCAGCTCAACATCTGCCTTTTGTATCAACCGGACAGGTGAGTAGGCGAACTGAAACAGCATGTGACGTCACTGACAGTTACATTGAAAATTTAATTAACTCATCGAACGCAATACAAGCGGAGGGTTGGTTGAAAAGTGACTGAGTTTTCAAGTCGACAGTTGATAGCCATCAGCCCAGTCTAACTTAAAACTGGCAAACAATGCACGAGCTCATACGCATGAATGATGAATTGCTGTCGGCGTGAGCCGTAGTTCAAACCCGAAACGTGAGCTTTAATGCGAACGACAGTTGTGCATGTCCACTCCAAATGCAGCTCAGCGCTCATGAGACTTCTGCCTAGCGTGTAATGTTGGTTTAGAAGTGGCTTCTTTAAGGCTGGTTTCCATTATTCATAGATTGCAGGCGTAGCGCGAAAAATTCTTTGTTTCTCTATTTAGTTTGATGCGGGGAGCGAGCGCGCTCCGCGCATCAAACTAAATAGAGAAACAAAGAATTTTTCACCCTACGCCTAATGGAAATCACCCTTTAGATGTAATGCTTCACTTAGTTCGTACGTTGTTGCTCAACCAAGCTTTCGATTGCAACGCGCTTGAAAGCAAGGCGGTGGAGCCGGTCGGAGCGCTGTTTCATGCCGAAGATGATTGTGTGGACATGAGTTCGAACCTCACGATAACTGTTTCGTTGCGTCCTTGAGAAAGACACTGAGCAGCAATTTCCCCGCTTGGTCGAACTGCTTTTGACAGAAATGCGTTGTGTCCTCTGTGCTGGTAACTCCGAAATAGGTCTGAGCACATTGATTCTCTTGTATAGTTAAAAAACCTTATGTATTTTTTACTCACTTTTTCTATTGAGTCTTGCTAACAGTGGTGTTCCTACTTTTTAATTTTCCCATTCTTGCTTATGGCGATTACGTAATACATTTACTGTCCGCTTTGCACCGGGCGTTAATCAATTATATTGATCGTTTCAGGTGATCGATTCGAATTCACTGACTGAAGCCGTAACATTACCAACTCACATTGAAGGCCCAGGTTCGTTTATATTAAGCTAGTAGCGGCATCGATGGCTGTAATTTACGCAATGTGGGTTTTCGGCTTGTGTGTAAAGACTTAAAAAATGGTTTCAATGCTGTAATCTGCGCATGTGCATCAACTATGTGTTGTAAAATGTGTGACGTACATATAGGCACCTTACTTAGTTTTTGGTTTGCAATCGTCCATGCTAATCAGCATGATTTCATTGAAAGGAAAGCATGGAGTTTGACTTTTCCTGAAGCTTAAAATACTGCAAAGATAGGCCTGTATGACAACAAGCTGTATTAACCTTGATAATTTGCTCTGGTGCCAAACGTAATAAGCATTGCTGTTATGCACTTTGACATTTCCTCTTCCAATAGACGTTGGCGCTCTGTTTGGTCATACTTACGTCACTTGACCTACTAATGGAAATATTTTTGACTGCGACTCTGCCTGAAACAAAATAAATGCACCTGTGTGTGACTCAGCTTAAGCCGTGTAGAACAAAAATGAATTTCGTTGGTGGATTTTTTTGACTTGAGATTGATTTAGATTATTATAAAACCGTGGCCTCTTATTAAAACTTGAGGACAATTTTTCCTAAATGAATCGATTTTATCTTATGGCATCCAGTTTATCCTGTATTTAGGCGATCATTGCAAAAGCCTAGTAGCTAAAATCGATCAGCCGCAACCGCCCTCGTTATTGATTGCAAGGTTTGCGGTTTGATGTGGTTACTTGAAAATACATTATAAGTATTAGTACATTGTAAATGACTTTTATCGAAGCTAAGGTTGTAGGATTACAAATATGTTTTTTTTCAGAAATGGTCCACATACCCATGTCAGTTTACGAGCGTCTGGCTCGCACGATTCACCAAACCACCGAAACACCAACCGTTTCCATATCGCTCGATGGCCGAATCCAGCTCCAACCAGCACTATCCGTCGCCTCAACCAGAGCCCAAGAGCTTAAAACCTCGAACCTTGATCTCTACCAGGCCAATGCGGACGTTACATCAGCGCCAGCGGTCGAAACGAAACCAGTCATCGAAAACTCGTGACTGCAAACGATGACGTGGTGGCGCCTGGCGTCAAGCAGCTGAAGTAGTGACGGCGTGCGAAAAGTGAACTGCGTTGAACAAAGCGAAAATGTTAATTTTTAAGCTTCGACGTTAAAATGGCGGACCGTGTTCCCATCGGCACTTCGTTGCAGCCGTGTGCAGAGCCTCGGAAGTTTTGCGTGTTCTCAAATTAAACTCTCAGATTTTAAAAGGAAGTGTCGAGTTTGTTCCGACAGTTTTAGACGTGACCCATCTTATACCCAAACTGTGACGTGACCCACCCTAAAACTGCGTTGCTGGAGCACAATTAGCTTCGTCGTGTGGCCGCAGGTGAAACATCATAGTGTTGCAAGCATTTTGTCGAATTGTCATTGTGCTTGTCCAGTGTTTCCGGTGGAAAACAAGGTCAAGACTTCTTCTTTATCAACAGCAGTTGCCTGCACTGACCTTGTTTCCATTTGAGCTATGCCTTTATCAGGCGTCAGCAGTTTTTATGACGATACAGAACATGTGCAATGCGTATTGTTATTAATAATGCAATGCGCTGATGCAGATGGGGCTTCGATTTGTTGCTCGCTTTTTTATAATTTCGTTACAAGCTGAACTCTTAGTCGAGGTCCAGCGTCACTTCTTCCAATGACGACGTCATTGCTATTGCTTAGTGATTGCATATTGTAAAGGCGATACCGACTCCACCTCTTACACTTCTACAGTCTCAGATGAAGGTTGTAGATGTTGAGAGCAATATTAAAGATCCGCTTTCGGGAAAGAAAGATTAAATAAAATAAAAAGATTCAACAACTCAAGTCTGGATCTCCAACCCATAATCGGACCTAATGTTCAGTCTTAAGCTTGAGCTACAGTACTACTGTATAAAGTTGCGTCGTGAATTGATCGAAAATGTATTGTTGATGGTACGAAACGTTGCTATAGCGTTAATATGCCTTACCATAGGCTTGTTTTTAAGCTCTCGTTTGTGCCGGTATTCCTTCAAATCGAATTCGACGTAATTCGGCCATCAGCAGAAAGGTTTTAGCCTTACCATAATTTTGGCTTTTATGCATGCCGCTGTGGTAACGTTAGGCGTAGAACTTTACTTTTTGCGTGGCTAATCATTGTACCCCCCAGCCCAAGAAAAAAATTTATATTCACAGATTTCCTGCCTGGCGCTGAGCAACAGCAATAGTGTGGAAAGGGTGATATAAAAAGGAGTTTACTGGGTCATGACTAAAAAAAGAGCAAGTGGCCTGAGCACGTAGCCGCAAACAACAAGAAGCACATCGCTGTCTGGTAAATCATTGTAAGCTGAATTCTTAGTTTTGTTACATCGCAAACTTGTGCTCTGGTTTAAGTTTTGTTAGATTCGATGTTATTATTTTTTGTTAACAACTCATTTTATGATAATTACACCTTAGTAACATAATCTTGATTGCTTCAAATGAACGAAAGTAAGGCTTTTTTAACCTGGATGTAAATAAACAGCGAGGCAATCTGCAGCTTCAACACTAAAATACTTTGTACTATGCCGTAAAGCACTCAGTCTTGTAAGTGACCGCATGGCCGCTTTGCAGTCCCCCAAACTCTCTTGTGTTCAGCGAATTGATGAAATTATCATTCCACGTTACTTGAAACGCATTGTGTTGAGGTTTTCCGCTTGCATCCTCAATGACGTCGTGGTTTCCTGCAAAAAAAGCTGTTTAGGATTTCTAAGCTTTGGCGTCCTCATACTTTCATTCGATGGTTTATGGAGGTTATTATTTTTAAAAAAATTTGAAGTCCCCCCTGCGTGTCACGGATCTCAGATATGTCACTGTCTCCTCTCTTGACGTTAAACGGTTACGGATTAAACTAATCCGCTTGTCTTGCGATGTGCCGAAAAAAAGATTTTGATTTGTTCACCTGTAGATATTGAAAAGTTTGTAAAAAAGGATACAAAACAAAATGTTAAAACTAGGCATTCACTTACCTACTCCGTGCAAATGCGAATGCAAAAATTTTGAAAGAGAAATAACTATGCACATTTACTCTGCTTCCTTGCGACAGCAAAATCAATGTTGCTATAGGCAAATAGCCTACAGTACCACGTTTTTGAGGTCGGAGGATATAAAGTACAAATACAACATGTTGTACAGTACAGGTAGATTAATTTCAAAAACTGGCTTTTGAATATTTTATATAACCCTTGACTCTGCCGAAATGAAAGGTCGCACATAGCAAAAAAAATCGTTTGGTCATCAATATTTCAGCGTTCTGCTGGAGAACTACAATCAAATTGCGAATAAATCAAGCTGAACTGGCTGTCTTATCACTGATCAAAGTAATTGGACCAGATGATTCAACTTTATAGTGTTTTCACTCACAGCTGAACTTCGGAATTGGTTACGAGGTTATAAATAAGGTTAACCTGACGGAGACCGATGGTCTTTAAATATGGTCGCCTAGTAAGCACTGCAAGGATTTAAAACTTAACTTTCTTAAATCTTGTAAAAAAGTTTTTTACATTCTTCGGGGAAGTTTGTTAATTTTTTTTAATGTTTGCATGAAAGTTTATGTATCCAAAAAAGCTTTTTAGAATTTTTTTATCCCTCCTTCAAACTTCCGCGAAATTCACATAAAGTAGACCATTCTTTGAAGTAGTAGCTCTAAAATCAATAAGAACTTTTTTCAAATTAACACGTTTTTAGTGCTTACTTGTGAACAGAGTGATTACAATTTGAGCAAAGTTGCTTCTATTTTCCTAGCTACGCCTTTGACCACAAGCTACAAAATCACTGGAATGTACTTTTTGTCACCCAAAATCGCTGTGACGCAATCCTATCATGCATTTTTCAAGAATAGATCTCTTGGTTGCTTCGTTATTCCGTTGAATATGCTGCTAATAATGTGGCACTAAGCAAACTAAAGCCAACATCACGTAATTATTTGGTTGTATCGTCCAGATCAGCGCAGCTGGTCGTCTGAGATAGTGAGAAGGTGGAAGATGTGTGCAATACATGCGGTTTGTTCTACACCGGCACGTCAGATACGCCCGGTTTGAGACCAGAGTGCCTAACTACAGGATGCTTCTTGAATGTAAACGAGTCGGTTGCACCAAAGCAGGCCTACTAATGTTGTTTCGAGATGGTAAAGCTTCAGCATCCGAACAAACAAAGCCTAGAGGTGTTGTTTGTTCAATGTTTTTTTTCTCGTTTCTTGTTTGCCAGTAGGCTACACTACCTTTAAGCTGTAGACTAAAATTGTCAGTTTCACAATAAACACGCAACCAGCCCAGGCTTCGTAGAATTGGAGTTTTACAAATGGTGAAAACCAAGCTAGCAAGATAGGCCCCAGCTATTAACAAACTAGAAGAAATGAATAGGATTGGTACTGCTACTACCGGAAAGGGCTAATCTAGGTTTCCTGTTGCCAACGAGATACTAGAATCAGCCTACAACCGTTTAAACTCCCAACATCAACAATAGCCAACTAATTGCATTGCGAAACACTTATGCAGAACAAGAACCTTTCAAACTGCAGCAATAAATGGTCTATCGCGAACGCCGATAATGCAATGATGATGTTGTTCAATATTTGAACTATGAACGGAAAGACTATTTTGCCACAAAATGTCAGCTGGACCTGCAAAGTATGATCTCGTTATCTAAAAAAAACGAATTGAGTTTTGATTCTGTGCTAGTTACTGTTAGGACTGAAAACGTAATGTCGTTCTGCCAGTCGCGAAGTCAAGATTCCGTGAAAGACTAAACTGGCGTTTTCAATTTGGGGTTCCGGTACATTTATTGTCTTACTCTGTTGCTGGTCTCTAAAAAAGTCATTTATTTGAAAAAATTGATGAAAACGTCACTCCCAAAAGTTGATTTTCAAAAGAAAAGGTTATCAATCCGAAAAATGAGGCGAAGAGCGCATTGTAGAAAATTAATTAAGGTAAAGAAATAAAAAGGGGAAAAAGGTTAAGATCCACTGGGCAAAACGAAATTAGTTTCCAAAAGGATTGCTTCAAATGTTTCAACAGCTATTTTGTTTGCGATACCGACACCAAAACGGCGAAGAGAGACTAAGACCATGCTAAAAATTCTAGATTTAGAAGTTATTTAACGTAAGGAAAACTTTCGACTAAAGGCAATCAACTGCTAGAAGTTTGCTTATCTTTAGAAAAGCAAGTCTTCTTTCCCTCCTAAAAGTCAGTTTGCTCTGAAGGACAATCAATCCTTATTTAAGAACATCAGTGATTGCGATCCGCTTGTCTTTATGACGCAAGATTTGCTTACTTTATGCTAACCGCTTAATAAGGCAGTTAATTATCTTCAGTTCTTTAGCTTGCTAGCCAACGTAATAACGACAATACGAGAGTTTAGTGATCAGCAACACAGAACCCACTGACACTGACAAAACTGGCAGTGTGAGTTCTAAATATTGCCAAGGACCAACAATCGCTTGTTGGTTGGCGACTTATCTACTAAACTTTTCCTTTTTCGGCGAAAACACGCAGCCAAGCGCTTTAGGTTACTCCACAACAAACAGCGAATACAATACGCCATTCTCAACCGACGAGGTAAGAGAAACTATCTCTGTTTGTGCTCTTAGGCAGGTTGATACTACTACTAGACGAGCGGCCAAAAACCTATATCTAAGCAGACAATGGCCTTTGTCCAGTCCAACAAGGCCGCTTCAGATCGAACGTAATCGCCCACTTTAGGTGGCCTTGACTCGAGTCGTTAACTTCACATCATCACTGAAGATAGCTTGTCACATCGGTATTGGCACATGCTGGTTGTTGATCGGACACTCCATCAACACGTGCAAGTGCCAAACGCGATTTTGACAAAGTTTGCTCACATCTGGTTTTTTAATGTATGGTTATATTTGAACAAAACTTGAGCCTATGAAAGTAGCAGCGTTTTAAAGGAAAAGACCTACTTAATTTTATCAAAAAAGAACATAATGTCTTAGGTAAACAAAATGATTATGATGCACTAAGGCGAGTGTGCCTTCTTCCTCTTTTCAAACCCAATTCTTAAAACATCCCTACCACAATCAACATAGCGCAGCTGCCAGGGAAAGAATGACGATCCCGTCGACCCTGCAAACTGTGAACTTCAAGAAGTAGGTTTATCAAACATTGATGGCGTCATTGTAACAGGCAGAGAGACAAGCTTTGCTCTCAATTTTTTTTGTGGCTACGCGCTTGCCATTCCCTTCTCTCCTCAACAAAAAAGCAAGATTTGTGTACAGGCGACCGCTTATAGACTGAGTGAGTACTAACGTCGTTCAATAAGCCTGCTCACTATACGCAACTTCCGTTAACGTTGGCGACGTTGCTACGGTAGAGTTCTTTTTTATCAACTGTTGTTGCATCGCTGCTGACCAAAATGAATGAAACATAACATCACTTATCACATCTGAGTTTTTACAAACAAGTACTTTGCTGGCTCTGCAGTATTTCGAAGCAAGCGAAACAGATTTCTTCGTAGTACCGCTTGATAAAACTATTCACATTTACTGTTTTCAGTTATAAGTTGACAAAGCCTATTAAAATTATTAGCCAAACTGCATAAACAGCTACTTACAGGCTGATCTGCTTGCTATCTCTCTCACTCTCTGTCCTATCAGCGGTGTACTGGTCGTTGTTATTGCGGTCCTGCTGTTTTCGCTGCTTGAATGGAATTAAATGGCTGCACTTGCGCTATTTCCACTTGTTTCCGCGTACATGAACATCAATTTTTGTAAGATAGCGTTTTTTTCATTACACTGGCGAATTTGAAGACCGCATTAGGCAAACACATAGGAAAATTAATCAAATTATTTTGGATATATTTTCTTAGCATTAGGCAGATACATCTATTTTTGCTGCGATAAAATATTTCCTTCGAAATCTATTAAGTTTTAATATTAACTTATATCTGTGGAGCTTTAACTAAACTGTTGTTACAGAGGTCAAACTTTTTGGAAATTTTAGATAGTATAGCAGTCAAGATCAAGAATTCCAGTTTTAAATGGTTTTCCTTTTTTTCTTTATTCATCCTCTCCACGGTTTTTATTACAGCTATACTACGTGTCGTAATGGCGAGCTGCTCATTATATAGACAGCCAAAGTTACGACCTCGCTTCACCTAATGCATTTTCTCATGCAATCATTGCAAGGGACGTGCTAGCATATGGAAAAAAGGAGGCATATCGAAGTTCTACCCTACAAGTTGCTCTTTAGGGAGAATCTAACTTACACAAGCGGTTGTTGTGAAATATACGTATAGAATATACCTATCTGGAAATTGGTTTTGAGGGAGTCCGTTAAATGACAGCAGAGTACAAATCCTGGAAAAAAACATTTGTGTTCGGTTCGGGGTTGAGTAGAATATTTTTTTTTTAAGCGTCTGAAATATTCGGTCATTCGTAAACATTAGAGATTCACTAGTCTAATTACGTCTTGTAATTAGGTCATCATTGTCAGAAAGTGATATTCAGCATTAAAATCTTGCTGTAATTGGAGATATAAATGTAGGAAACAACCACTTTTGACCTCTAGTTTCATTTTAGTTTCAACTCTACAATAGGATGGCAATTATTGAGTGTAAGTTATACTCACAAGCGGCTGATATCGACTTTGACTTCGGGAGGGTGGAGTTTACATTAGTCAACACGAAGAAAATCAAGACCATAAAAGGAGCGAGACGACGCCTCTTCAGCGTCGAAGTTGTAGGCTTCAAATTTTGTAAACAGTAAAAAACACGCAACGCAACTCGAATCGGTCTATAACCGGCACTACCTACAAAACTGGCGTCGGCGTTGATTGCGAAAGATGCAAGTTTGTGGCCCGCATAAACTACTGGAAGCTAAATCTCAGTAAATTCATGCAGTGCCATTCCTTGCTTCCATCATCACTAGCAAGGCTTATAGGATTGAAGTCGTATTATCTTTGATCGTTCATGATTATAACGTTTTTGCGCGTGACAATATTTAATTCGTTTTGCAGATTTGTCTTCCTTTGAACTTTGTCGCGAAAGCACGCCGCAAGTTCACCCAACCTTACGCGCTCGAAACAATAAGAACTTCTTCGCCAGCTAATCTTGCAACTGAAAAAGGAGGGAAACTTTGCTTTAAAATCTTCTTTGGAAACACTCATTAAGTTTGCCACCAGACTACCACTACAATTTTGGTCATCTTTTCTCAAAAATCGTGGTTGCAAAGCCTACTTGGAACCAAATTATCTTAAAACGGCTTTTACAAGTCACCAAAACTACCTGCTGTTGTTGTGTCAACTCCTCTACTTTAGATCGGTGGCACGACTTGAAATGATTATCCCGATTCACACCGCAAACGTAATCAAGGTTGGGAGGAATAGGGAGATGCAGCAGTCCATTTCGTACCAGTTGTGAAACAAACTGCCTTCTGCGAACCCTTCAACAAGAACTGCCATTGATCCCACAAGTCGCTTCATGCGACAAACCCTGTAGGCACTAATTCTAACTTGGGTAAAGCACCGGCTGATATCGTTAAACATCATGAAATTACAATTTGAAACTATCCACCTACAATGAAAGTTTACTCAAGATACAATTCACTTGAACTCAAAGTACCAGATCCTAAACTTGCAAGTGGTACAGCGTGAAAGCAAGCATAGCAATATTTTCCATGCGGTGAAATTATAAAATATGCAATTGTGAAACTGTTGGCTACGTAGGCTGCAGTAGATCAGCACAAAGATTGTGGGTGCAACTCGCGCGTGATAGCAGTGTTGTTATGCTTCTATTATCATGTCGCAAAAGCTTATCAATACTGGAAATACTTTGTCTGCTCCCTCCAATCCTACGACTACAAGCAAAATTTAAATATACAGTTGGCCGAAAGAGCTAGTTCCAGCTACTATAAAAATAGGCTTTTCTTGTAACGAGCATTTGCAAAAGCAGGTGATTTATGTGTTGCATGTCGTGTTTGACACAGAGTAACAATTGCTCACTTTAAACAAGATTATTTTCTAGGTCGTAAATTGTCATTGCTCTTTGATAAAAAAATACCTGCAGTTCCTGCTATAATTAAAAAGATCTTTAAACTGCATTCTGCTATAGCAATCGTAATTAAGAAAATAATTATACGGTATTTTAAGTCGTTATTGTTCCTAATTTCAGTTTGATTTATAAATAAATGTTACGCCTGTCATTTGCACAATTTTCAAGTTACAATTACAACTCTTACAAAAAGCAGCAAATGGTAGCTTTCTCCCTTCAGCAATGTTTTTAATTGACCACCGTCAAACTTAATCAAATGAAAAATCTTGCGGATCTTTTGCTTTGAGAATTTTCGGACGATTTCAAAGAGTGAGCTACGAATTACGTTCAGATGCCATAGCCTACTGTTACTGTGAAGTAAAAAATTAAAGTTTGAATGAAGTTCTGATACTGTAGCCCAGCGCTTCTCAACCAATGGGCCGCGAAACGTTCTGCCATAAATTAAAGATTTTTTTGGAAAAAATTATGAATTACGAAAGCTAAAAATGTACTATAAACTTAATACTCTTTCGTTTTGTAGCAACTTCCTTCCTGGAATAAATGATTGTTCTGAAACAAATTTTTCATGAAGTGGGCCCAAAACAAAGTCTCGGCAAAAAGTGGTCCATGACATCAAAAAGGTTGAGAAGCACTGCTGGAACCTATCATATACTGCAAAGTCAAAATCTGATTTGAACTTGCTACTAAAGCCTGCCTTTTGTTTTCAAGATCAAGCAACAAGACTTGCCATTTGGCTACAAAACATTGGGTCTGACATCCACCTAGCAACTGGTCAACTGACCACGGCTAAATAGCACCTGCTCTAGCTAATGGTTGAAAGTAGGTTACGGCAATCTTTTAAATTGAGCAAAAAAATTCCAAGGAAAAACAGCAGCAAAATGTGAAAGAGCATGTTCTTTCTGAGGGAACCGTTACACAAGAACGAAAGTAGGCAAAGTTTTAGCTTTAAAACCTTTTTACTTCCTAGATTCGACAAAACCCACTCTTTCCCATTGCTGATGCAACGCTGACAGATGACCAAAAGACATCACGGAAAGAGCCTACATCGCGCAGAAACAATGCAAAAAGGAGTCGTTAATTCACTTCTGCTACGCAAAACGCGATTGATTAGCAGATCACCTGATATCCGCTTTGCTAATTTGTCGCAGTTAAACTGAATAAGTTGTGGCTCATTTGTCACAACAAAGTTAATTCTTTGTTTCAACTAAGGCTTTATTTATAGGAGTAAGTGGGATTCTGCTTCTTAAAAAATAGATTAATTCTTACTTTGTTCCTTACATTTGCCTATTTCTGGCAACATAACGCCTAGCTTTGGAGAGCTTTATTTATCAGTCCAACCTTTCGCCTCCTCACCCTAAAACCATTATCCAAATATAACCTTATGATTCAGTAAAGTGTTAAGCAAAGATAAACGGTTTCTGTTTTCACCCACAACACACCATTCTTCTTAAAATTTCTAAAAACCGACATTTGGGTCTAAAAGCCATTTAGCATTTAGGCCCAAATGTCGGTTTTTAGAAATTTATGAAGACCTTTACCTTTCTCCAAAGTTTAAAACCGTCACTGCAGAAATTACAAACACCTGCTTTACCTGCAATTGTTGGCTACTTCCTACATGCAATTGCTCTTAGACTAACGCAAACCGCCGACGCGAGCTGACAGGAAGGCAGTACATCTAATAATACGCTTAATTGTGAAAAGGAAATAAATCTATTTTTGCTAATGCCAGCATTTTAACAGAGATTTAATATAGACCTACCACTGGACAATTATCTTCTTTCAAAACATAGGTCGGCAAAAAATTATTTACAGCTTGACCTAAAGTTGCAACTCCCACCAAATCTCCTTAATCTTCTGAGCTTCCCTCTCGTTCACTGCCCTGTGCACAATGCTTCAGCACAAGAGGAAAGAAACCAAACGGGTCCTTGAGCTTTGGGCGGAAACTGTTTGAAGGTAAGTAATCGGTGGCGTCGAATAGCGCACGCTCTAAGTTCCCGGGATGGATTTGAAAACTGGTACTCCCATTAAAACAATGATGACTTTTATCAACCATCAATGAAAACAAAACCACTTTTTTAGAGACAAGCATGTCAGAGTGTCAACTTCTAAAATAATAACCCCTGGAACGCACCCTTGAAAATGCCAATAGATGGCCACTACGCAAGCTAAAGGGACCAAAAGGTAGAAATTACTCCCATACGTTAAAACGCAAAAGCGTTGATATCAAAAGTAGGTGTAGGGATTGTTCACAGCCATTTCAAAAAGCCTTTATTCTTTACATCAAACAAAACTTTTTAATTGCCTACTTCATTGTGCCGGTGCCCAGTACTCGTATTTCGGTTCAACTGAGGAGTAAGAGTGAAGCTAGGTTGAAATCATTTACTGGTACTTCCGGAGGAAGCCAATTAAATAAGTCACACTGCTTAGCATGGCATTGTTTCAATTTGTTGAATGATGCAGAATGAAACTCCGTTTTTAACACTCCTTTTCATTTTTGTGACGTCACGCTTGCATCATACCAACAAAAAGCGCGTTTAGAAAAAGACATCTCAAATTGCTCTGTAGTGAAGTCAGACATGAAGATCATTAGGACAGCGATGCAAACGTCATGTCAAAAAAATTGAACTTGCGGGAGAGAAAGTTTTTCCAAATAACAACCATCACATTCCAGAAATGTGAAAACCTTTAAAAAAGTAAGGTTTTACACGTTTCATGATATTTTAACCTCTTAAATGAGGCATGTACGGGTTTGATAATCTCAACTATTTGCGTTAAACAAAGCGATTGCTTTTTCAGCATTGTTACTCAGCACAAAAGAGTAAGTAGTTCACAATCAAAAATTGTCAAGTTCTGTGTCCGCATCGCTTCTCTGTAGCTGTGCCTTTGGATAAGGCATCTGCCCACACACTTTTCTGTTTAGTTGCAGGGCGCGTGATAGAAATGCACTGTACTAGCACCACTAACACTCGGAAACAAGTCTAAGCTCAGGATGTTCAATCTAGTTCATAATCGTAACAATTGGCCGATGACCGTCAGAAACAGAACAAAGCAACTACTTGCAGCCTACTGAGAACAATTTTTCGAACTTGAACAACTGTTGAAAAGCTTTTTCGGTTACTGCCTTCCTCTCGACACCAAATTTAAATTTAAAGCCCTCAACATTGAAAAAAGCAACACCGCATCTCAAAGGTTCTTGTAACTAAAGCAATACATTGTTTGTGTTTTGAGATTTTTTTCTCTTCTTTCTTTGTCTCAACACTGACTCTGGTTTAATAACTTTATTCTGTTAATCAGTTTTATTAACTCTACCGGTGTGTGACCAGGCTTAGTGTAGATAGCACAGGAAATGAATGAATACCACTTCCTGGAGCAGTACTGATGTGTGCAACCAGCTGTTTAAGTTGCCCTTTGATTCCACCGAAGTGTTTATGTTTTAAAGTTTATATTTATCTTTGTAAACCAGTCACGGAAAAAGCTTTGCAGTTATACATAGCACAACGTGCTTAGTTCAGCTTTGGTGTTATCACAATACATCGCTGGCACATTTATACCATAAACACAGCAGCCACTCTGGGAAAAATTGAAAATAAAGGGCCCATGGGCATTGCTATAGATAAGCAAAGCTCAAGCATGAAACCAAAAAAATGGGGGCGGAGGCAAAACATGGATTTTTATGAGCAACGACAATGGCATGAACGATTGGTAGCATTACAAATTTACAATTAAAAGTAGGCAACTGCGCCTTCATCTCCTTCCGGCAACGCTATACTCCACGCTTGGCGCATCACGTTGTACTACCAAAGTAGTGGCAATTCTACCTCAGAGACATTACTGTAAAAAGTAATTATTAAGGCAATACATTAGTTGCAACGTAGCTACAAAATTAATGGAAAGCAGCCAACTCCTCCTGCGCCCAGGAACTTTTAACCAAAAACAATTGGAACAATAAAAAATTTCAAAAATTTTCAGGGAAGTTTTGATTAAATGCATGCAGTTTTGATTAAATGCATTCTTCAGCCCAGACAAGAAAATATCATCAACATAAATCTTAATTTATATGACTGTTAAGAGTAATGCAAGAGACCAGGGATGCACATTGAGCGAACTGCAGACAGTGACATTGTTTCGACTTATGATCTCTCATCAGTGCAGTAGGTAACTGTGTTTAGCTCGTTTTTTTACGCCATGTACGATTTCTTTTATTATAGAAATTTGGTGAAGGTTGACGAGCTGTACGTTTCCCTACATTTTATGTTTGGTTTATTTCATTTCATCATTACTTTTTTATGCCCCAGTCAAGAGAAAATCTTTATAGAGTATGATTGTGCGTAGAACATCGTAGTGATCAGACCTGCTTTGGAGTTGCCGATACAGCTGGCTGCTCATGTCTTCCTCAAGTGGGCAGCCAAGCATGGGAGCAGGTAAAAAAACAAGAATTTATTCAATTAATATGTATGTATCTCTTCGTTTTAATAGAAATTTTGTATGTAACGATTATATTGTTGTCCTCACCAGTGGCGGCATTAAAAAGTTGCAAGAAAAAAGAAAGAGAAAGAAGAGGCTCGTGCCAATCGAATGAATTTATAACTAGTCCTTTCGTGTAAATCTCATCAAGGCCTATTTGGGAGAAACTGTGTGGCAGTCTAGTGGTAGTTTGACCAGATGCTCACTAGTGATCTTTTACTCTCCTGTTCAAATTGTTTTGTTTTTTGAACAAAATAAATGTTGTTGTTACAGTCTATTTTTAACCGATTATGAACATAAGCGTTGCCAGGGGGGTCTTGGCCTCCTAAAATTTCTTGACTCCAAATCGAGGTAAGCAGTTATTTTCATGCAAAATGGTAAGGAAAAAACGTCAACCTCAAAAAAAGTTCATCAACCAAAACTGAGGGACAAGAAGCTCAAAAGATATAGTTTGACTCTTTCCAAATTTTATTTTTGGCCAAGCTAACAATCGTGACTACAAAATACAGGCTCATAGCCTCACCATCTACATGGCAGAGTGCTATTAGTGGATACCCACAAGTTGCCTCTTATGAAAAGCTCCATGGACAGCATCACTATTCTGGCTCAGTGACACGCAACATTACCTGGATCAAGATTAGCTTAAAATTGGGGAGACTATGATGAGGCAGTGCTGTTTTTGAGTCAAGAACAAATGTTAATCGGAGATATGGCGCAATAGAAAAGACCTTTTCTAATTGTCGCGATACCGCCACTGATGAGTGTGCCTGAAAAAGCTTTCGGTAAGACAAATTTCTTCGAAGCTGTGTTGAAGTTCAGCTCCATCAACACTATGAGTGAACTTTTTTGGTAATTAATATTTAACCTGGGGGCATGGAAGCAGTAGCCTAACTGGTTTCTATTGTTTTGTAAACAGGTGCATACGTAGTTCCGTAACTAGTACATCATTTCCGCCCCAATTCCACTTATTTACACCAAGCTAACAAGCTTTACGTCATCACAGGTAAAATAGCAGGAACAACCTTAAGTTTTCATAGAGATATTAACAAGTCACACAATACATAATTTACTTTATTGTGGAGCATAAAATCAAAATTGTGATCAGATCTTCTAATGACCGGTCCCCTCCCAAATGGGTAAACATTTTGTTCCTTCAGCTCATTGAAGCTCTGTTTTGAAAGACTGCTTCTATTAATAGCCAAACAAATGTTGCTTTACATGCAACTGTAGTATAGGATTACTTCAGGCTTACCTTTTGAAGACAACTCTTTAGATTTTGAGAACTTTTGTCCACTGAGCTCACCCAAAAATGAACAAATACGCTCTTTTTTAGCATATGTTTTTCTAAAAATGATATTCTATCGATACTAGTAAACCGCAAAACTGACAAAAATATTTTTCAAGAACATCTTTTTAGAGCATCATCTTTTTTCTTTCGTGTTAATCATCTACTCAAAATTTTTACGTTACAAAGCATTTTAAAATTTACAGGCGTAAAAATTCAGATCAACTTAACCCATCTCTGTATCAATTTGAGTTTAAGACCAAAAATGTAGTGGTATTGGAAAATCGACCAATGTTTATAGGGAGATGGAAGAACAGGTCTCACTCCACTTTTGGAAAAAAGGCCAGGTTTTAAATGAGATAAATGGACATCATTTATTGGCGACCTAGAGGCAATAGTTTCAAACTGGTTTCCTACACGAAATGAATTACATGTATTTTGAACGCTTAATTTAGGAAAATACGTATGTGGTTTTGGTAAAATTTGTGAAGTACAGTCGTAAGCAAAGTTTGTCTCCGGCAGAATTGTCAAACAAAGTAGGTGTCTGGCCTGGTGAGAATTTTTGGAAGGAAACTATTTCGACATGTTTTTAATGTTTGATATTGTGGTCTTTCGGCTTTTTACTAATTAGGGGTCGTCACAGCAGATAATTTCTGATCTGCATTTTGTATAGCATGATATTTTGTTTTTACGATTGAATGCCCTTCCTGTAACAAACCCTCTCTAAGGATGGAAAACTAGACCACCTGTCTGCCATAAAGATGGGGCGTCCCGTTAAATGCCTTGTCCACGGACACAACAAGCGAACTTGCCGGCTTGTTCTCCACAACATCCCTTAATTGTCGTGGGCCAAGCAGAGAAACTGTGAATACCATTTTTAAAAGTCTTTTAGTATGACTTGACAAGAGAAATGAACCCCAAGTCTACCGACTGCGAAACGAACGCTCTAATCACTACGGCATTGCGTCGGCTTTGCTTTTAACGCTTGATAAATTTCGGTAAAAATACATTTATGAATCATGGAAAAATTTGTGAGAAACAGGCTATTTTCATCATTTAGAATTTCTGCACTCACATTTTTAGTTGCATTATTCTATATAAGACTGATTTTTGGAAACTGTTGTAAAATCAACTACAGGTACGCAAATTACCATAAGAAAACACAAAGTCCCCCATCTCTCTCTGCTGCAAAAGTACAAAATCTAAATTTTTGTCCTGCTGTCATAAGCCGTTTTCTGTTGTCTGATTAACTTTTAAGAAAACTGTTATCTTTTAAAAGCGAAATTTGCTTACTACTGGAAATACGTTAGCAAATCAAATCAAAAAATAGTTTGGAAAGGAACACTATCTCAAAGAATCTATCTGATAATAAAGCCATCTGAATGAACGAACGTTTCTAGGCTAATTCAAACCTGTATTGTGGCATCAATTCCATTGTGCAAAAGTAGGAATTACGATACCATTTACAGTTCTCAAAAACAGATAAAGATAAGTTAGAAGAATTTTAAGAAAAGAATCGCATTACAATGTTCAGACCTAGCTTTTTCGGTAGTAAATTAGAGGTAATAGCCACTGTTAAAATTGATTTCATTCTTGCACTGAGCAATGACTGCAATTGCTGTGTTTAACAAAAATGTGGCTTTGGAAATGAATCGTACTCAAATTTTGGACAAAAGTGTTGGTACTGCGTTATAACAATAGGTTAATGTTAAACAGAAAACAAACCGATTTATTTGTAACCTAGCGACAAGCTACTGGTCATAACTACATGAGCGTTTTGCCAAAAACAGCTTCAAAGCATCAAGATTGGACTTGTAGCTTGATGAAGTTAACAGAAAGTTGGTGGCTTACTTTAAGCTTGATCTTAAGGAAAAGTCACGATGATGTCTTTGAGGCAAGAGTTAGTGCTACTTCAAAATCGTTTTTACAATTTGGTTTTGGGATGAAAGGTGGGTAGTGTTGTATGTAAGTGAAGGAGGGATGAAGGACGATGTGACCCCCAAACAATTTGGCAAAAGCAGAAAATCTACAAACAAACACCTTTAAAAGTTGATTTCCAAAAAAGAAGTTTTCAAGCTAAGAAAGGGCTAAAACAACAGTCCTAACAAAAATCTGACAGAAATACTTGGCAAATTCTTTAAAATTCTTGAACTAATTAAAAGTAGCGTTTTACAACTGGGTTATCAGGTGTCAACAAAAGAAAAATTTCGAAAAATAAAAAAGACTATTTTACTGATTTCATTTCCCCAGCTAACTCCCGAAATGAAGACTTGTTCTCTTTCTTAAAGCTGAATTTCAACGAAGCTCGCATTTAACAGCCCATTTCAAAGAGGCTTTGAAACACTGAAAGAATCGACGGATTCAAAAATTACAACGAGGGTTACGGTTTTTGAACATGGCTTATTGAGCGCTTTTAAGAAGTCGTTTTCGTCCAAAATTTGCTGATTTCCTAAGTGACTATTGCCGCCATATGTTACCGTCAACTCAGGGCGCTAAACAAGGGCTGTATGAGGAATAGGAAAACACAGGTCAAGAACTTTCAAAACTTTCACAACTTTCTTTTTCCTAATTTTTTGGCGGATGAGTGGTAAGATGAAATAAGGTATTGGCCCATTCAACTTATAAGTCTCTAGAGACAGCTAGCGGAAAGATTTTTGAATTTTGTTTTATATGACACGCCTAATTTTTATCAAATGTAAGAATTCACCAGGGCTTACAATTCTGGCGTTGTCTATTCGGCAATTGCAGGCTACTACCATATTTTTATTAAGAAATCGTATGTATTTCAACTTACTTCAACTAATGAGCTATATAATGTGTCATTACTTTCATCTTTGAAAATTTAGAAAAGATATCCAAATCTGTCTTTGTCAGAACAATGTATAAATGTTTATGAAAAGCAATGCTTATAAAATAAACCTAGTGGCAGAAACGAAAAAACAGTTTTGGTAAGGGGGAATCTAATCAAATACACACGAAAAAAATTTTGTTAAAAAAGTTGATGGTCGTCTTTATAAAATGAGGCAAAGTGAGATGGCTGCAAAAGGGGCTCCAGCTCCTTAACTCTATTCGGTTACGCTTTTCCCTGGAAGCGTATTGGACTCGTGATCAAAAATGTCTGAAAGCTAAAAATCGTTTTTTTGCAAGTTTTGCCTAAAAATGATTTGACTTTGTGCGGCAGACGATCGACTATTTTTTTTGTCATTTGATTTCTCTTCACAACCTCAACGTCAATCAGCGTGTAGTTTAAAGCGGCTTGACAATCGTAAAGTTAGAATTCACTGCTCAGGTGAATTCTGGTCAGGTGAAGTTATTACTGTTTCCTTACAAAGTCATTCCAAGGCATTTGTTTGGTTCTAGTATTAGTGGGGTGGAATTGTACTGACTCGGTTTATAACTGGTATGAAGCTGACTTGAACTCATGTTGTTTTACATGTTACCGCTCGGTTCTCTGATTGATTGATGATAGCTGACACTACCGCCTGCCTCAATAGAGTTTGTTTTCAGGCCGTATTTAGGAGGCGAGGGGCGGAGATACGCATTTATGAAATGCACTTTTACCTGACCACGGCCTCTCCACCCCAAAAAGACTTTTTAATATCGGAGTTGGTTCTGTCGCTCTGTTTGTGTTCGCTACTTCAGCTTCCATGAATAATTCTGCCCAAACTGTAAGTCAACTTTCTTGTTCACTTGTTCTTAGTAAAATGGGTCATAGGAGAATTGGAGTTGATGACGAAATCTTCAAATAGCGGTAGTCGAGACACTTGATTGAATGCGTTAACAACCAGAAAAAGATAAAAGCAAGATGTCATTACATATGAATAGTTTACTGCATTACAATATCTAAAGTATAACTGTTCATGTGAAGTAAATTAGATATAAGTTTTATAGAGACATAGGCTACTGCCTAAAGCCCGAAAGAGACAAATGAGACGGCATCTGCATTTGAAAAATAGGAGGGGAGGAATTCTATAGAAATATGTTTGAGATCTTGCTGCATTCTGTTAAATGTGTTTGTATCAAAAAGCGCTACTCATGGAATCAGTATGATTGGTGAGCTTTCGACACTTTCTTTCGAATACCCTATCAAAATCTTATTTTTGTTTAAATTTTGCACCTTGCTGTTACTTAATAGCTTTTTTTTCTTGCATTTTTCAGAAACAATTTTTTTGTCGGTCAAAACATTCTCAAAACTATTTTCTAGATAAGACCAAGGCTTTGCGTGTACTCTCAAAACTAATGTTTCCGAAAGAAAATCACAGTTATAAATCATCATTTTAAAAAATAATAAGTTATAAATCATATAGCTTATAAATCATCGTTTTTAAGAATGACAAACTTTTTTACTTTCTTGTCAGAACAAAAATCGGTTTGAGGCGATCGACAATAAACCAATCACAACCTCCAAGAAGTTTTGTTTAGCACAATCGTTTCCTGAAAACCAATAAATTACTACCCTTCTTATGTCGGAAAGGGAAAATTATGGTGAGTAAATGGGTCTTTTTGAAGCGAGCGAAGTGTTTAATTTTGTAAGAATTTGCACTCTCCAGACGTTACGTACACCTCTTAAGATATTTTCTGTGGATTTATCTACGTCGTCCAAACTGAAGCCGAATCTCGAGTGAAGCTTTGGACAGAAGATGATGTTGTCTGCAGACTCACAGCAGAAATGCAAAGAGATATCAAAGTTGGGCCCCTTGCCACGTTTCTGTTGTAACTGAGTAGTCCTCAACAACAGGTCCGTGCAATAGTTGTTACCTGATCGAACGGAACAAGTATTGGGGCTTAGATTATAATTTTAAAGGCAATCTGCAATTATTTTTATTTGTTTGCCCTTCCGACTTGCAGCAAAGCGAAGAAGGCACTTTGCAGTAAGCAACTGTCATGTATCATCTTGAACCATATTACGCCATGCGCTGAAGTCAAACCATTTTTAGAAATAAAAAAAAAACGCTATGTTTTTTTGCTTTATCTATCTGCCGTATTTCGAAAGCCGGTCTGTGAAAATAATTTCTATATTTAACCGGTCCTTAGCGTAAAAAGGTTGGGACCAATGAAGTTGTGGTGAGTTCGTTTATGAAATTAGCTGCTGCAGCTTGCTGGCTCTGGGAATAGCAACCGCATTTGCAGGTTGTTAAGGATTGTTTAATTCAAAGCAATAATATTCGGCCAATATTGAATGCAAAGAGGAAACACAATATTAATGAACTGTTGACCTGGAATGTTAAGAGCAAATATTGTTGAAAAGTCATCCATCACCATTAGCCGCCAATAATCAAAGCTCCAAAACCTTTTTCGAAAATGCTAAATGTTAGGACGAATATAAGATTGGGGGTGCGGACGAGCACGCGAGAATTGTGGCGTAGTCGACTGAACTTCGCGATGCAAAAATATACAACAAACAAAACAATTTACGACGTAGTCAGCCGGACTTCAGTTCTTTTTGGAGCTTGGTTAGGAATTGCTGACGTTGTTGGCCGGGCTTTGCGACATAAAAAGATGTGCAAAAAAGTATGGTAAACAAACGTTGCCGGTATTATCGACCGGACTTTGACCCTCTGTGGGGTATAGTATAATCGCCGGTATGGTAGCCCGGGCTTTGCAATGAAAAAATAATTTTTGAGAAAAATAATTGTTAGACAACAGGATTCGGTTCAATCCCATTGTTTAACAACTTTCTGCATGCCCAGCAAAGACTTTGGAGTAAGAAACTCGCCGAATGTTAGGTGATCGATAAGCAAAACATAACATGTAGCCCATACTGATAATTAATAAATTATGCTTACAAAACAGAAACTGTGTTAAAAGCATTACGCTCTCTGTATTGGTCCTTGGTGCAGTGCAGAATGAGCCCTCTACCTGGTAGCATCGTGTCGCGCTGCAATTATGCGTAGCTCACTGCGTGTGCAGTTTCAGCACTCGGCGATGCGGTGTGGAAAAGTTGTTACGTACCACAAATGAAACATTTTTGTCAGATCTATATAATGTATAAGTTGGACCACTCAGTCGGGCGCAATGCGCTCCTCTGTTATTGCCAAGAAGACAAATACGACAAATGTTCGGAGGTGAAAAGGTGATTTGCATGTTGTGGCAAGACGTTGAGTAATAGATTTCCTACGAGATGAAGGCGGAATGAGCGTGGCAGCATTCATATCTGACAACATTTGGTATAGTCCCTTATAACAATAGCATGCAAGAGATTAAAAGCAATACCAAGCACAAGAACGTAACCTACCAATAACACATTGCAGAAGCCCATAAAAAATTTTTTAAGAACGGAGATAAATTCGAAGCTGTTCAAACCGATGATCCGTGAGAAAAAATGACATCAGAGTAGTTGCCGAAAGGGTGAAGATGAAATCTTTCAAAATGCGGTTGCGATTATGGCTGTCCATCACGAACGCTATCTTTTTTTGTTTTTCTTCTTTCTTTTTTTTTTAAACCGGAAAGAGAAGATCGGAAACGAGACACAATATCCAGTGGCGTGTTGAGGAGGATAATAGGGAGGCCCTTCCTTGATTTTTCCCGTCTCGAGGGGCCCACAGATAATAGACTTTTGCTTTTCAGAAGCAATTTATTTTCTTTAGTTGTTTAAGTTTACCCCGGATATATACGATGAGTAACTTTTTTGTCTTGTAAAAGTACTTTTTTTAGTCTTTAGTTAGTTTTGTAGATATTGTTTATACCAAAGTCGCCCTCACTGGTAGACCTGTGTTATGCTGTTATTTACGAGTGTATTGTTTCCTAACCTGATCAGTGAATATTGACGAGGAATGTACTGAAGAGAACCCATTTTCCATATTGATGCAATGGAAAAATAGGCTACATTATCTTAAGATAATTTACTACCATGGCGCTGATTGGGAGAAGGTCAAACATTATTCTACCCCCCCATCCCACAGAGATCTTAACACGACACTGACGATATCTGACGAAGACGTTACTTTCCTCTTCACGAAGTGCTATTGGAGAGCAATTGTGCCGCGAAGATTGTTGCTCAATCGTACGTAGATGTTGTTCAACAATCGCTTGTAATTGTTTCGTTGATTGCGAGGTCGGGTTTAAGGATTAACAGCTCCTTAATAGGGTAGCTATTACTTTGACAAAATGACTTGATTGCATCTTGAATTCACTGGGGGCAGCAATGTTATGAGTTTTAGACTGGGTTTTTTGCTTCTTAGCCTGCATCACTCGAGGCATTGATGCAAAAGTTTGTTTCTTATGCTGATTGCTTCCTCACGCAATACAGAAACTTGTTCGCTGCACTGACTGTTGAGAAATGTATTCAAGCAATTTTATTGGCGACAATAGTAACAAATTTTCGTAATAATAATATTGTTGTAATAAAAATGAGCGAGCGGCGCGTACATCGCCATCACCAATCACGTGACATGGACGCGGTTCGATAAAGTATTGAATAAAAAGTATAAACACTAACTAAGCAATGCATCCAAAAGCCATACAATAGAGATTGATTGGAGAAGATCATAAATGGCAGATTGATGTATCATTCTATTAAAGTCGTTTTAGCGATCTCGATTAATCATTTTTGGTTTCCATCAAATATTTTTATCATCCCATCGATTGATTTTTGCCAAATTCATGAGCTGCCACAACTAAGTAAGCGTAGACTTACAAATCAAGTTCCCATTGTAAAAATAGCTTGCAAGGTGAGGGGTTTGGTTTAACACTAGAGGAGCGGTCATTTTGACCGTTTTTGATTTTTAATCGTTTATATTTCTGATTAGATACGTGCAATAACACTGAAATTTCCTGAATTTTTCTAAATCTTCGATAACTTTTAGCACGTCAATTTTCTTTGCATTGCAATGAGCACAGGGAGAAATGGGAATGGATTTACCTTAAATTACCGCCAACAGTCATTTTGACCGAGCACAGAAATCACTAATGTTTTCATCATTATAATCATCTTTGCAATTAATGAGTCTTTTGATGTGCTATTGTATCAGAACAATCTTGCTGCAATAACTGCACTAACAGGTAAAATTTACCTACAAGTGCAAAAGATAAATATGTTTGTCGACATAGGGGTAAAAGTACGGGGACTGGTGTCTGAAGCCTCCAGACTGTTTTCAGCCCCGTAATAGAAATTTTAAAACCAGGCAAAACACTCACTTTTGAAAAGTATATTTCCCAAAAAAAGTCTTTACCTTTATTTGGAACAGAAAATAAAGAGTGCGGAAAAAGTTTCCTATTAATTTTTTTTAATTTAATGAAGTCATTATGTATTTACTAAATTTGTCCATTTTTGGCTCATTTTATTTGTAGATGCATATATTTTTATTTATCAAATTTAAATTTTAGAGAATTTAAATTTGCTTTGTTAAAATGAGTCAACTTGAGGCTATTGTCTATCTACATTGCGCGGGAAAGACAAACCCAGAAATTGTCAAGCTCTTGAAAGCCCCAAAATTGACAGTTCGGGATACAGTAAACCGCTACAGGGCGCAAAAGTGAACGCAAGCTCATACATCAAGGGCATTTTGACTCCTGCTCTTTTTGAAATGAAGAAGCATTACAGAGATGACAAAAACCAAATCTGGTGTAAACATTACTTCCCAAGGTTCTGGAGGAAGGAATTATGGCCTCCATGGTCACCAGATTTAAACCCTCTTGATTTTTGCGTCTGGTCCATTTTAGAAAAAGAGGCGTGCGTGACAGCACACTCCAATACTGAAGTACTGAAAAAATCTCTTGAACGAAAATAAGCCAAAATTCCTCAACAAACTTTTCGTGCCACAGTGAAGAGTTTTAGGAGAAGACTCAAGCGAATAATCAAAGCATCGAAAGTTAGAGGAGTAAATATGCTTTGGGGGGGGGGGGGGGAGGGGGTTGATGACATTACGAGTACATTTTTGTTTAATTTCGGCATTTAATAGTTGTTAATTTTTTTATTTATATAGGATCGGGAACTTTCTTCGCACCCTGTAGAAAAACGCCACTCTGAAAATATTTATCGCCAAAAAAAACACAGGTCCTTGTTTCTTTGAAACAGAAATGCTTTTAGCTCTCTACCCATGCAAAAGAAAGTGTTACGCTTATGTTTTTATGTTACGCTTTGATCAGGGGTTGGCACATTCAGACTCGGTTCGACTTTAGGCCAACATCGGAAACGATTTTTTTCAAATGAAGCGAAGTCAGAGACTGCTATTGATAACGCGCAGCAAACTGATTCAGCATCATGTAAATTTGTCTACTTTTGCAGTAAGACAGTGACGGCAATGATGCAAGTAGGCTACTACAAACCGAGTGCTAGGTGATAGTTATTAGACATTTTACATCTAACACAGCGAAATATTATTTGTATTGGTTGCTAATGATGAAGCAAAATTGAAATGTACTAAATTTTCTTCAAAATCGAGAAGTGGATTACAAGCTCCAAACATATTAAAAAATAGTATCAAGGCCTACGATTCATTTCGTAGATTAGGACATATGCAGTTTATTCCAACACAAAATAGAGCTTACGATTTGTTGAACTCCCACTTACAATAATTCAAGACATTACTAGGTCTAACACAACAGTTAAAAGTAACTCACGACACAAAATAATGCCTAATTATTAAGCATTTTTTAGTAAATAAGGAAACGGTCATTTTGACCGCTCGCGGTAATTGTAGATAGGTTGAAAAGACGGTAATTCTAGTGTTAACGAAAGTAAAAATCCTATTAAAATATTTATAGCACTATGGCTCAAAGGTCACAGAGATGCTAGTAAATTTTTCTTTTTCGATCCTTTCATTTTGCAAACAAAAAAAGACAGCTTGGCGTCAAGTAAGCCGTTTTTAAAACAGTGAAATTTTTTACACTAACAAACAGGATGACACAAAAAACTGAGCTTTAAATCTGTCATCGAAAGGCCGTGAGCAGCGTTACCAGAGTAGTTACTATTGGTAACAAATTGCTACCTTTCCTTGGAAGTTTAAATTTGTTACTTTTGTTACGACGCCACCAAAAGTTGCTACTATTTCACTTGATTGTTAACATATATTTCAGTTTTTAGTGATTCAGAGTCAAACGATAAATTTTAAATTGTAGAGAGCAAGAATTATTTTTCAAAATAGTAAATAAAGTGATGCGATTACAATAGAGACGGTTTTAAAATGGTTTGAACATGTTCTGTTTTCCTATAAAACATGTTTTGTTTTAAGCCAGCCACGAACGGTGCTAGCACTGCCAGTGCCAGCCAGTACATGTCAGCCACTAGTGAGATGTAAAGGTGAGTAAAATGCACGCTCTTTCTAATATTTTAAAAATACATGTTTTTTATTGGTCATATCAATATATTGACTTTATTTTATAAATTTGTTACCTTTTATGCTAATTTATTACTTTTTGACCAAGGTGTTTATCACTTTTTGAAATATTCTGCTGGTCATGAGTTCAACGTTTTGCTAGGAGGTGACGTTGAAAGCGGAATGACCGAGCTAAACCGAGCTTTACTGTCAAGCTTGCACTTTCAGTCAAAACCGACACTTGCATTGCCTGCAATGACCTGCGTTTAGCTGCTGACTCAAAGACCGCCAGAACTTTTCATAAACTTTTCCCTTTTGTGCTCATGACATAAATCAGTGTTTTGCAAATAAGATAAGCAAGATGATCAAATACCCTTATACCATGCACTTTTGATTAGATTGGTGATTGGTTATTTAGTTGTTGGTAGGCCTTTATAAAATATCCGATATTGAAGTAATATGGACCTCCTGAGTCTGAATTTTTTGACCATAAACGTTGCATTCAATTCAATACTCATTACACAAAGACGGTAACAACACTAATTTGATATCACTTACATACGTACTAACGTACATCATCAAAAAATGCCTAATGTAGTATGTGCAAGTGCACGTTGAAGGTAGGGAGCATATGCTACTTAGGAAAATTTTTTGAAAAACGCCATCATTTATCATTCGTGCTTTCATGCTTTGATTGAAGTATGATCTGTGCTGTCGCCACTATTGCAATAGTTGTGGACGTTATTGCAGATAATGCAAAAAGGGGTGTGGTTAATGAGTCACTCTATGCAGATGACGTTGTTCTCATGAGCGAAACCATGGAAGACTTAAAGAAAAGGTTTTGGAATTGGAAGGATGCACTAGAAAGTAAGGTTTTGAAGGTCAACACCAGAAAAACAAAAGTGATGGTAAGCGGGTCGGAAGGAGAACGATTCAAAAGCAAGATAGATCCATGTGGAGTTTGTGGGAGGAGAGTCATGGCCAATTCAGTGCTGTGCACAAAATGTGGAAGCTGAGTTCATGGCAGATGTGCAAAAATAAAGAGAGTTATCGCTAGGTTGGCAATACATTTTGTTTGCTTGAAATGTAAAGGAATAATGGAAAGAACGGTAGATTCGATGGAGAAGTTGTGCGTTGAAGTGGAGACAGTGAATGAATTTTGTTGTTTGGGAAACAGACTAAATGCTAGTGGTGGTTGTGAAGCGGCAGTTACAGCAAGAGTAAGAATTGGTTGTATAAGATTCACGAAGTGTGGAGAGTTATTGCTTGGAAATAGGTTTCCTCTGAAGATGAAAGGTAAAGTTTATCGTTGTTGCGTAAGATCAGCAATACTACACGGAAGCGAGGTATGGTGTCTAAAAGAAAACGAAAAAGCAATTTTTAGGAGAACAAAGAGAGAGCTATGGTGAGAGCCATGGGCGGTCAGAAAGTTGTTGACAGGAAGACGACTGAAGAAGAGATGGACATGTTGTGGTTGAAGGAAACTATCGACCGGTTAGCAACAGCAAATGGAGTTAGATAGTATGGGCATGTGCTACGGAGTGATGACAATAGTGTTTTGAGGGTTGCTCTGGATCTTGAAGTGAGTGGCAAGAGAAAGCGAGGACGACCGAATAAGACCTGGAAAAAGCAAATGGAGGAGGAGACAGAAAAGATTGGTTTGAAGATGGAGGATGCCCTAAATCGAGACAAGTGGAGAAACTGAGTGCAAGCAATTGCAGAAAGAATGGGATGAATATGGCCATCTCTGCTAAGGGGACAAAACCGGATAAAAATTGAATAGTTGCTACTACTACTAGGCCATCGCGACGGCTAGACTGCTTTACCCTTTTGTCTGTCTACCACAGAAAGATAGAGGCATACCACTGTTTTTCCCAAAAAGACAAAAGCGAATCTGGGGGCTTTTTTCGACACCATTTCTTTTATTTTGAGGGCCAGGCAGGGAAGCTGTGAATGCCGTTTTTAAAGCATTCAGTATGACTCAACAATGTAATCAATCAATGTCTGCTGACCACAAAGCAGACTTTCTAGCCATAACAAACTTCGCCTGTGACACGATAACCTGCAGGCTTACCATTGCACAATACCACCAATATCACAAAGTAAAAGGTGGAAGTGGAAGCAAAGTGCTAGTAAATCCTTTTTACATTACAAGCCTTGCTCCACAACCGCTGGGGTTTAGGTTCAACATTTTATTAGGACAAACTTGTAGTACGGCTTGTGAGGTACGGTAAAAGTAATAACGGCTTTACATAAATGAGGTTCGAAGAAGTATCTAAAACAATCGCACAGTTTACTAAAAGCGAGAAATTGATTTCGTGCTTGTAGGATGGTGATCGGCAAAATTTTGCTATAATTGGGCACTACCAACTTTCTATCATTGCTAAAGGCCCATCCAGCATTGTAAGGCCAAATTGAGATGAAAACTTGAGACAAACTTTTAAAATTGACAACAGGTCTTTAGTTGAAGACCTTTTTTTGATGATTAACTCTTTGAAAATAATTTTTTTGATTTTGAGCAAAACTTTGGTTATATAAATGCTCTATGTTTTGTACGTATATATTATAACAGCACGTATATATTGCATCACGAATATATTGTATCAGTAAAAGTAAGAGCAACAGTTAAGTGACTGAGAATTTTATGTTTCAATGAATTACATAACTAATTTTGTACGTTTTTAAAAAGTTTTTTGTTTGTTAAACACTTACGTAACATAAATTACATGTCGGTTCTAATGAGATTGAATTGCGGTTGAAATTTAATTTTTCTGATCGATTTGAAAAGCTAAGTCATCTCTTTTCCATAACTCTGAGGCGCAATGACAACCCATAGTGAACCGACGCGATGGTGTAGTGGTTAGAGCGTCCGCTTTGCAGTCGGTAGACCTGGGGTTCATTCCCCTTGTCGAGTCATGCCAAAATGGTATCTATAGTTTCCCTGCTTGGCGCTCGGCATTTATGGGAGGTTGTGGAGAACAAGCCGGCAAGTTCGCTTGTTGTGTCATTGGGCAAGGCACTTAATGGGACGCCCCACCTTTATGTGGAAGACAGGTGACCCGGAAATGGCAACTCCTAAGCGAGTGCGGACTCACCGTCCAAAACATAGCGATACATCGCTTTCTCGTGAATGGAGGATAAATATGGCAAATAATAAAAAAAAATGTTTAAAGTCAGCAATAATAAGTTATAAAATGCTCCATTCATATCTAATGTATAAAGCGCGAATCTGTCTGTGTGTCTGTCTTGACTCCTCCGAAACTGCCGGGCGTACAAACATCAAACTTGCAAGATTGATCACTTTATCGGGTATTAATTTTTTTGGATGCGCTATATGCCTTGCTTCCGGCAAAGCGACAAGAGCGGCTATGGCTTCCCCAACGTCATTCACCGTAATCTAGTAGGCGCCCATCATGCCAAGTCATTTTCAAACAAAATATTCCCTTTAAGTTCAGTGTTACAAGCACCCGAACGGTGAAGTCGGCGCAGCCGGCAGGAGTGATATTGCTAATAAAGGGCCCTGCGGTGCTATGCCAGCTGATTTTGTGATAAACTCATTGTAAGTTAGGGGGTCCAGCCAAAAAAGACAGTTGCTATCAAAGCAGGAAGCAAGTATTTATCTAACAACCCCTCGCAAAAAAAAACGTAGCGTACACTGTAGCAAATAACTCGCAATTAGCTAGTTTTACTTTTATGTGGCTGATTGTGCGAATAATATCAAGATACCGTTCTTATGAGCATTTATAACTAACTTAATTTTTTAGCCCTTGATTAAACTAAGGCCTTAAACAAGTAAAACGCAACGCATCTGAATCAAAATGAAAATAGAGTGCTTTAATAATGGTAAAATTACTTAGTAAATGAAAAATTTTTAAATCTAATGACTTTTAAATATTTAAATCTTTTAAAAAACTTTTAAATAGTCACTTTAATTCAGTTACTATACCATGAACAGTTTGAACCACACAACCTAAAAAAGCGCTTAGTGGCACAAAACATTTTATAGCAATACATGTTACCTTGCCATTTATGCGAGTAATGATTTGGCACAAGCAGATTTATGTCATTGAGTTGGAACAGCTCTGGGTTCAATTCTCAATTGCGGCGAGATATACACTGTACAAGAACCGTTCACTGATAATTGGCTATAGAAACAGTGATACCATTTACTAATAAAATTGGAAATACATTATATAATTGTGAGGTTACGCAAAATTTACCCAAAAACTGCAATGCTACTGCAATTTGCAAGATCCGCCTATTACTAAGGAATACACAGGAAATATTACAAATTTCACAATGAGTTTTTGCAATTGTGTACGCTCTAGTGCTTTTTGCAAGTAATTATCTGGTAAATATCTATTTCCACCTTTTATATCATCCTCCTTTTTTGGCAGGATCTCCTAATTGAGTTTATCGTAAAATAAAATTTTGGCATTTCTTGCTCATTATTGTTGAATTTGTAATATTTTTCTTTGCATTTCCTAGTATAAGCGGATTCTACAAAGTACAGCTGGATTGCAGATTTTAGATGAAATTTGCATAATCTCGCAAAATGTAAATCCATGATGTACTTCCAGGTTTATCAGTGAATGGTATCATGTTTTTATAGTATATTATCCACGGCTGTGGAACCGGAGCCAGAGTCACACCACGTGGCTGGTGTCGAAGCTGAATTTGAAAGTGCGCTAAAGCGGGAGTTGGAGTGGAAGCTTCTTTGGGTCATCGAAGATCCAATTTATCACAATAACAGGCTATAGTTTCTCATAATTTTATTTCCATTGCCACAAGTTAAGATTTTGCTTTGTCTTGGCTGATATTATGCCTGTATTCAATGGTGTAAACAAAGAAATTTTGAAAAATAAGAATTTTTAAGATTCTGATGGAAAAGTGAAGAAAACCTTTATACTTTCTTGCTCCACCCCTTTCCTTTTCTTCATCTGAAATTTGGGAAAGAATTAGCCAGATTTAGCTAAAAAAAGTAAACAAAATTCAGATATTCTCTCATCTCCACTTTAAATTCCGCGAGGAATTTGCATCACTCTTCCAAAACAGGCATTGGATTTGAACAGAAAGAATTTTATCTCCCCGTCCAAAAAGAAATTATAGGCGAGCTATGCGCTCAATATAGTTCTTGTCACGTCAGGAATATGGGTAGTTTAATAGCTAGTTCTCAAATTGTTCAATCTTCAAGTAACGGGGACAAATAGCTTTATTGTTTTAATTTAAGCAGTTAAACCAGTGCAAAGTACACTCAAGGGTGTACCGGAATCTAAGCAGTGTATGCAACTGAAAAATGGTACACGAAGGGAGAAAAGCTTAGTTTATGGCTTTTAAACTCAATTTTTAGGGGTTACGAAAAACTGGTTTCATCATTATAATAAATTAGGGACAACAACAGCGCATATTAATATTGAATACAGTTGATAGCCGCGTTGGAATTTTGATTGATAAATTGAGTTTGCAGAGACTGCCTTCTGAATTTGTTGTTAATCTATCGTAAATGACTTGGTAATTCCCCTGTGAAACCAGTTACCTCAGTAAGCTGAGAAAGTTGGTACTGAAAAGTAGCTTAATAACTGGTCTGAAAGAGAGAATTGTAAGTTAAACTACTGCGATTCTAGCTGGGCTATGGAGCCAGACTCTAGAAGTCATACTATATGGCTGGAGTCGGAGCTGAATCAGCGGCTTATATGGAGCTGGAGTGTGAATTTCAATCGACTCAGGAGCTTAAGTTAGAGCCCTATTACAGTTTTGCCGGCTCCCCAGCCCTGCTATCATCAGTGGATGGTCTTTAGACATTTATTTGCCGGATGACCTTTATTTGGCCGAAACTAGCCAGTCGGAAGTTATTCGCAACTGTCTGCACTATGTTATTGTATTTATAGCGATTGCTTTTTTCACAAAACAGTAAAGTAATGCTTACTAAATGCAGTTACAATTTCAGCTCAGAGATTTATATCGATAAAAGAAAAATTGATTGCTCTTAAAAGCTTCATATTCAAATATTTATTTAGTCAAATTTAATTTCGAAGGCTTAAGTAGTATAGGATTCGTCATTTGCCGCGGATTGCGGGGGAGCTTGCCTCTAACCCTAATCCTAACCCTAATCCTAATCCTAGCCCTGACCCGAATCTTAATCCTAATCCTAATCCTAATTCTAACCCTAATCATAACCCTAACTTTAATCCTAATCCTAGCCCTAACCCTAACTCTAACCTTATATAAAGGAGCTAGCCCTAGGTCTATTAATTTTTCTGAGGGAGCTAACCATGGGTCTAAGAACACTACTTTTATTTGAAGGAGGTTGGAAGGAGCTAACCATAGGTCTAAAAATACCAATTTTATGTGAGGGAACCAACCATAGTTTTAAGGGAGCTAACCATAGATTCAAGGACACTAATTTTATTTGAAGGCGGTCAGAGGGAGCTAAGCATAGGTCTAAAGATACTAATTTAGGGTGGGGGAGATTTGAGGGAGTTAATTCTAGTCTTATCAGGGTGTGTACGTCATTAGGTTGTAGAATATATCAAAAAGTTTGTTGGGGTGCAATTCTTGCCACCGTATGGTGCTTATTCTACTTATTGTACAATTACAAAAAGTTTTTCAGAGGTGATTCCTGCATCCATATTTCACAACAGTTTAATCATGACGTAATCAATCCTATTTTAGTCCAGACTGTGGGAATATGATCGCATCCCTATTGCGCAATCCATCATGACGTGATCGATTCTATTTTAATCCAGACCGTGAGAATGTTATTGCACCCCTATTGCGCAATCTTTTATACAATAATTGGTTTTATTTTAAGCCAGACTGTGATTTCATCCCTATTGTGCAATCTACCATGACGTAATCGATTCTAATTTAAACCAGAATGTAGTTGCATCTCTAGTCTGTTGCATATTTGTTTCCAAAAGTGTTCACATTTTTTTTATAACAAAAAGATTTATCAATTTAACTATTTTAAAGCTATTCATGAGCTTTCTGCATTACGTAATTACACTGCCAGGGTTTCAGGCAGACACAGTAGCTTGTACTATTGTTCAATTCAGGAAGTTTATTTATAAATCAAAACTAAAAATTTGTATAAACGCGGGAAATGTAATTTCGTGTAGTTACCTGACAATGAGACGGCGAAAAGATCATGAAGTCATCAAAATCAACTGCCACGCCAGTCAAGCGACAAGAAAATATTTAAATTTAGCAATAACAAAACTAAAAACAGTAAAAAATATGATTTTTAAACAGATTTATCAAACACATTTTTCTTCATTCACGTCCAAACAATATCTTATTATGAGACAAAACTAACTGATCTTTTCCACGCAATGCCAAAGCCCTACAAACGCGACTTCAGACCTAGAATCAGCTGCAACATCGAAGTCAAAAGTTTTATTTGTTACTTAAACAATCTCGATTCTATATGACAGCGTTTTTATGGGATACTCAAAGACTCTTGTAAGCAGTGCTGTTGTTGAATAGACTTATCATGCAAAGGCTCGTGTGATGAAGTTTGTTATTACGTAGACTTGTTATTTTATGCTTGCTATTGATCTTACATCTCTAGGTATTGGTTAAGAGTCAAAAACATTGCATAATCATATTCAATCTACTAACAAAGATACGTCGTTTATCAACATGTCACAAATCAAGCATTAAAGCAAAATTATTCCTCTAGACTAGTTGTATAGAAAATTTAACCGCTTTTTAGTAAAACTATTAATTTTTGTAGGTTAGCAGAAAAACGACAGACCAATAAAATTTGTTCGATTTTAAGCCATTTTAGGAACTTTTTGTTAGTGAAATGGGTGAAAATTTAAGGTTAGCTTTTGTCAGGGAATGATTGTGCACAGATCGTTTCAATAAGTTTTACGACTTTGCTTGAAATGATTCACTAAGAATTGAATTTGCCATTGTAATTTTTTACACGGCATTACAAAACAATTTTTGAATGTTTAAATTTTACTTTTCTTATTCTTTGTAACACATCCACGTCATCAGAGATAATCTCAAACAATTGTTAAAAATAATTCAAGACGCATATTCCATATCATATAATTCCAACACTTCTCTTCATTTTTTGTACTTTTTCACTTTTAATTTCGTCCACCAGCATCTTTCCTTCTTTTAAACGTCTTTTCATCCCTCAAATACTGTGTTTAACACACAATCATGTTTTAAAATGTGTATCAACCATCTTTTTTCCTGATATCAGTTAATACTTTTGCTTTAACAAGATTTCGGACTTTTTGCATTTTTCAACTTTACTCGCACAACTCTTAGATCTGCGACCTTGGAGACATTCTTATAGTCAACCTCTTTGGTCATCTTTAGACACAAAGCTTCATTCTCATTGTAGTAAAGATGAAACGTCACGAATTATGCTTAAAACGTCACCACCCAATCGCTAACCACGTGGCAGATAAGTAAAAAGGGAATAAAGCGTTTGGTTGAGTTACAAAGAATCGTGGAGAGGAGTTACATCGATCGATGTCATAAGAGGGTACGTTTTCAAAGGATAAGCTGCCTGAACTTTGAAAATAAGTCTGTCAGAACTTAGCCTCTGGCAATTCTTACAGCTCTGTTTTTCAGCAAACTAGGACATTAATTACCGATATGATTTTCATAAATACAAAAATTTTGTACGTGCTTGCTTATTTTAGTCAAATGCTTTAATGTTCTACCTAATGCTCTTACTAAACGTTGCGCTTTTAGCGTTTTTTCCGAGTTGATTTTCCAACAAAAACCGTCAGTTATTTGAAAATAACCTTTTTTCACACTTTGCAATTAAGACCTAGTTTAAACGTAATAATATAAACGCACGAGGTATTTTCACTGGCGCGATGGCGTAGTGGTTAGAGTGTCCGCTTCGTAGTCGGTAGACCTGGGGTTTATTCCCTAAGTCAAGTCATACCAAAAGACTTTAAAAAATGGTATTCATAGCTTCCCTGCTTGGCGTTCAGCATAAAAAAGAGATAGTGTGGAGAACAAGCCGGCAAGCTTGCTTGTTGCGTCCTTGGGCAAGGCACTTAACGGGATGCTTCCACCTTTATGTGACAGACAGGTGGCCTAACCGCACTTCACCGGATTACAATTGTGGTGTTGCTAACCTAGCATGTCGTAAAAGACGACTCTTGGGTACCCACCAGTGGGAGTCCGCCTCGTTGATGGTGGGGCTACTAGTCACTTAAGCCTGGTTCGAAATGGGCTAATCTTTCCCCTAGCCTAATTTCAATTAGGTTGACAGCATGAATCTAAATTGCCGTTCGTGCCGTACCTCCATCCCGAGGAAGAAGATGGGTAATTACAATGACAACGACAACAACAGGTATTTCCCAAACTTTACCCTAATTTCTTTACCAAGTATTGACTCGCAAATGATACTCATAAACAAAATCTGAACTCAACACCTCTTATTTTCAAACAACTTTTCATAAACTTTGAAATTTTTAGTTAAATAAACATCATACTTGTGTTAGTATGGCGGCTATTACTTACATATTTATAAAACAAATCTTACTTTTTGTATACATCAAATATTTAAAATTTTATCTAAGCATTCTCACAAGCACTAAACTCATGATTTCTAACACGGCTATACCTAACTTTGTTTAAACATAAGCAGTTTTGATCGATCGAACTAACAAAGTCAATTGTGTCAAATTGTGGTTCTATTATATTTCAGTAGGTAATAAACTTACAATTCGTACATCTTGATAAGCCTTTACTTAACAAAATTATTGCGAATTCTAACAAACACTCTAAAAGCTTTTATCTGTTTGTCTTCACCAATGGTGTATTGGAGGGTGATAGGGGGAGGATTGCCGCCCACTTACGTTTTTTAGAAAACGCTTGACTGAAGGCACATTTTATTAATATTAAAATTTTTTTATTTTATTGTTTCTAAAATATGTTTTAAATATACTTGTTTTTAAATAAATTTGTTTTAATTTGTATACCCTTTGTTGCGAACAGTTCAATTATATGTTGTCTACGTTTCCCGCCTCGCACTGTAGCGAAGTTTGCCGTTGCGCATGTCTTTCAGACAATAAGGTTTGAAATCAGTTCTTGCACAGTCTTTTGTGTATTTGTCTAGTGTCGTGCGGTTGTATATCCACAAATCTTGAGATTCAGTGTGTACGCACTAACGTGATACCGAGTCACTAGTATCTTCAATTGTTCTGCATTCAGAGTAGAACATTAAAGTGTTTGGCGTTGTAATGTGATGAAACAGTATGCCAATTAATTCTATTTGAATAAGATCTTAGCTACTGTGTAAAACTCTAATGAACTTTAATCCCTTTTTTAATTCATTTAATAAAATGACAAGTGTTGAGGCCGACCCTCTTTTATTATTTAGCAATACACCACTGGTCTTCACCATAGAGTGAACTCACAACTTTTGTCATTTTGATGCAACAGAACTTTTTTATATGTACACTTTACATTCAAGAAACATTTATAAACTCAAGCTAATCATTGCTATCAGACATAAAATTATCTGCTTTAATTACCGCCATTCAGAAAGATGTAACAAAAAACAACTCGTTGTGGATAATTCTTTATAGTTCGGTACGATATAATTCATTCTTTTCAATTAAAGCTGCTTTGTAATATTTGAATTTGATTTCGTGTAGAAATCTTTGTAAATGTTCTTACAAGTTCCTATCACTGAGCATTGAACTCATAACTTTAATCAAAGTACCAAATAGCTTCAGATTTTGCTTAATTCCACCCACCTCGCGGTTAAATTTCGAACTCAGTTATATGCAATCAATATACAAAGTTTATCAGCAAAGCTAAAAATTTTTATATTTCTCACCAGACGTCAAAATCACATCTTTTATGAAATATCCTTGCTTATTATAATTGAGCGACAAAAAAGCTAAGCTTAAAAACTTACCGACAACAACTAGTTTTAATTTCCTCCTAATTTCTTTTCACTATGGCCATCAAACTTGCAACGGTTAACATCAACCCGCTTGATTTCAAAACAAAATTTTATAAATTTACAATCTGCTTACATCCATTAGTTAAAGATTTTCATGCAATTACTTTTTAATAACTTTTAAATACAATAAACCTAATTCTTTGATTAAGTCGTGCATTAAATTTTTTGTTTTCTTCACCAAAAATCAAACTTACACAGGTTTGAGGCAAGCTTATACAAAACACACAAACTTACAATCATGAAACATTCTGTTGCACTCTTGCTTAAAGCTTGCATCAAACACTGAATTTGAAAACTATTAACATATAATGTGTGCTTAATAAAAACAAAATTTCAATGTTTTTCAATTCTAAGGCGTCAATTATTGCACCAAAACCTTGACAGTGCTATTTCTGAGTTCAAAACAAAACGAGTAATCTAATATTTTTCAACTAGTAAGCATTTTTTACGTTATTTTACCTGTCAAGTTAGAAATCTACCATATTTGTTGCATTCAATTCAAATTCAATTGTCACAAAAGGTCACTGGTTTTTGGTGTTACACAAAAGTCTTTACTTACTAGCTCCCTCTGACCTCCTTCAAATAAAATTAGTGTCTTTAAATCTATGGTTAGTTCCCTTAAAACTATGGTTGGTTCCCTCACATAAAATTGGTATTTTTAGACCTATGGTTAGCTCCTTCCGACCTCCTTCAAATAAAATTAGTGTTCTTAGACCTATCGTTAGCTCCCTCAGAAATTAATAGACCTAGGGCTAGCTCCTTAATATAAGATTAGGGTTAGGGCTAGGATTAGGGTTAGGGTTATAGATAAGCTCTCTCGCAATCCGCGCCAAATGACGCATCCTATACTACTGGCATGACAAAATCACGTGCGAAATCGATGCAATTGCTTGGCAGCAGGCTAGCATTCGTTAGCAAATCAAACTTTTTGATATGATGAAGCAGAGCTAGGACCAGGCGATGATATTGAAGCACTAGAAGCGGAGAATACAATGTGTAAATAAACCTCTCAAAACTTTTTTGGTGTATATTGTGGGAGATAGCTTCGGAAAACAATATCTTGTTCCCAGTAGCCACTGAACACAAAAATAAATTTACAGTACAAAAACTCTTTTATTAAATGAAGACTACAAATGCTGTCAGTGGGACATGGGAGCTAAGAACTGTCTTGATCTATCGGAGTATTCACTAGCATTGGCCACAGGAAGATATCCAGCGATTTCCATTATATCCTGGCACATCGATTGAACGAATTGAACCAATGGAAAAGTAAGACGTTTTCGCCAAGATTGGGACACGTCTTTTGAAATTCTTGTAAGAGCTAAAATCAAAATAAAATTTTGTCAAATTTATTTGATGCCTCTAACTGCGTTTTTTTGGCGCAAAAACATGTTTTTTTATTTTTGTCTATTACCTCTTAAAAGCAAAACGTCAAACATCACACTGTGTTGTTGTTGTAATTGTTGTTTACCCGACCCTTCCGAGGGATGGGGGCTTGGCGGGAGCCCGTGGAGCCCCAGAAGCCGGGCAACTCCCCAGGGTCTGGACCAGAGGTCGTAAAGAGACAGAGAGTCGCCAAAGAGTGAGCGGCGCAAAGAGTCCGTAGCTAGACAGTGCAAAATGAGATGAGAGGTGTTCTGTGACGAGTTTCCACAAGTATTCTTAGAGAGATAAGAACTTAACAGTAGGCAGTGTCCGTTGCAGCGTAGACAAGAGAGAACAAAGCGAGCATGACGAGGGAGCACAAGTTCCTCGGTGGAAATCGAGGAAACCTGCGTGTCGAAGAATTTTGATGAGACAGTACGCCTTCAGTCCGAGAAAAAAGAAGAGTGGATACGAGAGAAAAGAGGAGAGAGACTACAAGGGATTGCAGAGGGCGCAAGTAGTGCTCCCCGTCTGGCCAGCTCATCAGCCACGTTGTTCCCCAGGAGAAATGAGTGTCCGGGGAACCATTGTAGCCTGACAGAACAGGAAAGAGAAGACAGTTCCTGCAAAATCTGCCAAAGAGTTTTAGGTAAATGCAAAGACGGAGGAGAGGACAGGGTGGCGAGGACAAAACGAGAGTCAAATAATAGGAGAAGAGAAGAGAAGTGGCAGACTTTTGATGCTGCCGAGACCAGCAAAGAGCGTGCAGAATGGCGCAGGCTTCAGCGGAAAAACTTAAACGTGCTTGGCCTGATGAAAAGGAAAGAGTGGCCTCAGTGCCACAGAGAAGGCAGTTGGCAAGTACGCCAGAGCCGCCTTTGCCAAGAGAAGAAGGAACAGCGCCGTCAATCCAGAGTACCAGATCATAAGGGAGGAGAGAGTCAAGGCGGGCGAGAGCCGCACCTTGGCAAGAAAAAGAGAGGGATCAGAGTGGAAGCATGATGAGGAAAAGAGTGGACCCCACAACATTACACTGTCGTGTGTGCTATTTAAGTAATTGTTAGATATCTCAAAATGATTATCTTCGCCCATCCAGTGATGATGCTCAAGAAAAGTGCGCGAACTTCATCTTAAACTTGCAGAACCCCTTGGTAAGATAAAGAAAAGCAACAAGACTAATGGGCTTCTTGCAAAAAGATTTGCTTAACATGACGCTCTCATCGGTGGTGGTATCACGTCAACAACGGAAGAGCAAGAGTGAGTTTGTTTTATTTCATTAATTTGCACGGTAGCCAATCAAGACAAGCCAATGATAGGGCTAGCATCGTAATGCACGCCAAAGAAAGAGCTTTCGCAATTGCAAAATGATAGAGAAAGCGCAGCAAGAGGTCAAACCATAATTATCGAAAAAGTTTGAGAGTGTACAAAACTCTTTTTGTCTGCATAACATCAGGCATTGAGTCTTGATATCAACAGCCTCTGAGAAGTTAAGGTAGAAAAAGCTGCGTGCTGTGGCGAAGATTGAAAATTGCTTGTCAAAGTTTAATGCACACTGTTCATTTTTTTAAAAATGCTGACCAGTGGCAGTGTCACAGACCGGTTTAGTGTGATTTCGTTTGCACAATCTGTCTGGTTGAGATCGGCGTGGACGATTCAATTGTTGTCTTAACCATTGCGGAACATGTTGCTTGATGCGATTCAGTAGTCGTTGAGATGTTCGCCCTACGTACCGACTATCACAGTGGCACTTGTATTCATATATGACAAAACTTTTCTAAGTGATAAGTAGAATATTCTTGCAAGCTCCTAGCAGCATTCGCTTTGATGTAAAGGTCAAGTGGGTGCTGACGGAACCATAGCAGCTTTCCATGATTGTTTTGACTATTTTTTTTCCGAGTTTGTGGAGGGCCTGTGTCCTAATGTCTATATGTGATTCTTTGACGTGTCCAGCTTGTTCAACAATGTTCCCCTTGATGAAACCGTCAAGACCTATTTAGAAGCCATTTATGGTTAGTTCAAATCACAGTTAGTCATTCCAAAAATCATGTTTGTTGAGTTGATGAAGAGCTCTACCACCTCGGTTGAGCTTAGCTTCAATAACAGTGTGTACACTCAAAAAGACGGAGTAGCTGTGGAATCATCTCTTGGTCCGGCTTTGGCTAATATCTTTGACAAATAATATGAAAAAAAGTTGTTTTGTGACACACGAAAACCTCCAATATACTTCAGATATGTTGACGTCACGTTTGCCATCTTCGATCTTTAAGTTGAAGCAGATAAATTTCTGACAACACTTGACTGCCTTAATTCACTTTCAAAAAAGAGAAAGACAAAATGTTTACCATTTCTTAAAGTCCATGTCGAAGAACAGATATTAGTTTTGAAGCCAGTGTATACCGAAAATCTAGTATTTACTGGCTAGTATTTACGTTGGAGTCCTTTAGTCCTTGTAAATATGACATACGTCTAATATCTACATTGATGCATCCAACACAAATGATTTGCACCAAACGTAGATTCATTGGGTTAAAGATAGTTTTTAAAATGTGGCTATCCTAAAAATGTCGTCAACGCTCAGATCGCCTGAAAATCATTCAGTTCTCCACCCTTAAGCAATTTGGTTTAAAAAGTGCCCTGTGTTCTTGAGGGTGTCATGAATAGGTAAGCCCTCCACAAACTCGGAAAAAAATAGTCAAAACAATCATGGAAAGCTGCTATGGTTCCGTCAGCACCCACTTGACCTTTACATCAAAGCGAATGCTGCTAGGAGCTCGCAAGAATATTCTACTTATCACTTAGAAAAGTTTTGTCATATATGAATACAAGTGCCACTGTGATAGTCGGTACGTAGGGCGAACATCTCAACGACTACTGAATCGCATCAAGCAACATGTTCCGCAATGGTTAAGACAACAATTGACTCGTCCACGCCGATCTCAACCAGACAGATTGTGCAAACGAAATCACACTAAACCGGTCTGTGACACTGCCACTGGTCAGCATTTTTAAAAAAATGAACAGTGTGCATTAAACTTTGACAAGCAATTTTCAATCTTCGCCACAGCACGCAGCTTTTTCTACCTTAACTTCTCAGAGGCTGTTGATATCAAGACTCAATGCCTGATGTTATGCAGACAAAAAGAGTTTTGTACACTCTCAAACTTTTTCGATAATTATGGTTTGACCTCTTGCTGCGCTTTCTCTATCATTTTGCAATTGCGAAAGCTCTTTCTTTGGCGTGCATTACGATGCTAGCCCTATCATTGGCTTGTCTTGATTGGCTACCGTGCAAATTAATGAAATAAAACAACTTACTTACTCTTTCATGTATAGTAATGCAAGAGGCCAGCGATGCACTTAGCAAACTGCAGACAGTGACACTGTTTCGACCTATCAGGTCTCTTCAGTGCAGTTGGTGACCAATAAGAAGCTAGAGGCTTTTAATAAAGCATAGCTTAGACCGTCATACTTGTGGGACCAAATACTTACTCACTCTTGCTCTTCCGTTGTTGACGTGATACCACCACCGATGAGAGCGTCACGAAATGTTAATGCCTAAAACAGCTTTTTTCAAAGCTATATCAAAATTTTGTACCCCCAAGAAGAACTTTGCTTGTGCAAAAAACATCTTATTGATGCCCGTTTTTCTGACGATTAGTTGGAAAATTGATCAATGATCAAGTATTTTGTAACCTCAATGAAATATTAAACATATGGCGTGGTGGGATAGGAGTAAAATGTATTAGCGAAACAGCAACATGCAGGTATAAAATCTTGTTAAAACTTGCAAAGATCTGACAATACACGTAGTTAAAGTTAGCTGTATCGTTTTTGGCAGCCGGTGATAATTCAAACCCCAAAATATAGCGTAAGTGGGTGATCTGCATAACCTAACTAGCGTGAAAATTTTGTGCAATCAAAGTTCAGGCTAGGTTTGGAGCGAACTCTTTGTTATGTAATTCGAATATTATCAGTGGGCACCGACCCAATGATATAGTGGTTTGAGCAACGTCCTCGCAGTCGCGAGACCTGGGTGCAATTATGTTGTCGATTGATTCCGAAAGACTTCAAAAAACGTTATTCACTGCTTCCTTGCTTGACGTTTAGCACAAAAAGGATAATGTGAAGAAAAAGACGAGCAAGTTCGCCAGTCGGGCCCTTGGGAAAAGCACTATCGACGATGGTACAACAAAATGATCAAGGCCTCACATCTCTCTTGGGATAACTGCACAGCAAGTGATGCGAGGTTCAAACTTCCACTGTCGGTAACGCAATCAAGTGGGCTGAACCACTTGGTCGCTTGGCCACCCACTTGACCGCTTTGCCGAAGGTGGATCAAAAGATAATTGATTTCATAAAGAAACAGGTCAATTAAATCGGGTGCCGGGTGATTTTTTTCCACAAAAATCCATATGGTATACAACAAAAGGGATTTTCCAATGTAGAAATACATTTTCATTAAACAAAAGCACCACAATTTTTCGAAATCAATTTCCCTTTTTTGAGCATCTTACTGCACATTGTAGCTTAAGTTAATAAAACTGAATAAATAATGCATTGCTGGAGCTAAACATCTGATGAGCTATTTATCACTATCAACTATTGATTTCCGCAAAGGAGGCTGGCATTGAGGTTGCAGGCATTCCGGGCTGCTTTGAAAAATGTTATCCAAGAAAGGGAAAAATGCTTTCATCCATAAAAACCCTATAATGAAGAAAAAATGCCTACAACATATCTTTACTTGGATTTCCCTCCAGAAAGGTTTCTTTGAAAGAGTAAGAAGATCTTCTCAAAACAGCGCTATTACCTGATCCTTGAAACGCAACAAAGTATTGAAAAGTTTTGTTACTTTTTTGTTGAATAGCAAAATTTTATGATCGAAGTTTTATTGAAAGCTTACGTATTAATTTTGAAGACATGCAAAAGAAAGCTTATTAGAGTTTCAGCCAGGTACCGGCGCGATGGTGCAGTGGTTAGAGCGTCCACATTGTAGTCGGTAGACCTGGGGTTCATTCCCTAAGTCGAGTCATACCAAAAGACTTTAAAAAATGGTATTCACAGCTTCCCTGCTTGGCGCTCAGCATAAAAAAGGGATAGTGTGGAGAACAAGCCGGCAAGCTTGCTTGTTGTGTCCTTGGGCAAGGCACTTAACGGGATGCTTCCACCTTTATGTGGCAGACAGGTGGCCCCACCCGTACTTCACCGGATTATAATTGTGAAGCTGCTAACCCAGCATGTCAGACGACTCTTGGGTACCCACCAGTGGGAGTCCGCCTTGTTGGTGGTGGGGCTACCAGTCACTGAAGACTGGTTCGAAATGGGCTGCCATCTTCCCCTAGCCTAATATCAATTAGGTTGACGGCATGAACCTGAATAGGTTCATGCCGTACCTCCATCCCAAGGAAGAGGAGGGGTAAACACACACACACACACACACCAGGTGAAAGCACAATACTTACAGAATGGATTTTTCGCTAGTTTAATTGCACCAACGTCAATCTTGTGATACACCTCCCTGTTAACACAACACACTAATAGATAATCGCGTCAGCAGTTCTATGATGAAAAACAGGTAGTGGGGCCAAGCAGTCAATCTGAGGCGGTGGCCCAGTCGAACTAAAAACTTCCCAACAGAGTCTGAGCTCAAACGCTTAAATTTATAAAGATTTGGATTTAACTCCTTAATTAACAACTTAAACTAAAAACTTTAAAAATGACAAAATAAAAATGTTATTGGTATCACAAAAGAGCAGTAACTAGCCAATTGTATTCAATTTGTTTATTTTATTGGGTGAGATTTTTATTTACAAAGCAAACCAAATTGCTTTGTAGAAGCTGATTAATGAAAAAAACAAAGCGATCAGGCTTTCATTGCACCAAGCTTATGTGATGTGAACGGTACGTGACTCTTAAAGTAAAAAAGCAGATAGCACCTACTTTTGCAGAAAAGTGTTGTTAACTATCCAGTCACGAACACTTTGTTTCATATCAAGACCGACAAACTCGAACACCTTTTTAGCTTCACCAAGAGGATCGCTGGCAACATCTTCATAACGAAACATCTACAATCCAAATGTTAAGACAGTGATTCTCAAAGAGTGCGCCCGGGCGCACCTGTATGCGCCAAAAGATGTCTAGATGCGCCCCAAAACATTTCTGAAAAATGTATCCAGACATGAAAAGCAAATGTATTTTCTTGCGAACACTTCTCTCGCTTCGATACAAAATTATTATGATAATTACAAGTTACTTTTCTTGCGACTAACTAAAGTGGTGCGAATAGTAATTGTTCGTTAAAAAGCAATGGATAGCAACGGATTCGTTTTGTTGGTGAAAGTAATGGACAACGAAAATTCACGGTAGCACTTATTCTAGACATGCGAATAGTATGCGACAACACCAAGGCCATTAATACCGATACAAAATGGGGTTGATCTCCAAAAGAAAAAGACCTTCACCCTATTTTCCGCAAAGTCTTTTAGTTCTTTTTCGTAATGTCAAACGGATTGTAAACACCGCCACTGTAATCACAATATTATAGTATATGATGCGCCCGCAATTATTTTTGATATTGAAAGTGCACCCAGACTGAAAGTTGAGAATCAAAGTGTTAAGATGTTGCAAATTCGAAAACGGAAAAATTTTTTTAAAAGAGGCTAAATTGTTTTGAGAACTTGACCATCTCCTTTCCGCAATGAAACAAATTTGTTGAGCTTTTTGGAAAATTCTTATTTTTGTGGTTATTGGGTTTTTTAAATGTGAGTTAAACAATTGCATTCTTGATTAACTATCGACAACGCAGACTAAGCGATTAATATGCAGATTATATATCAATTCTGTTTGCGTATTGACATTATTATTGTTGTTATGCAGTAAACCTCGTATATAACGGATAATTGTATATAACGGACGAAATTTCAAGTCCGAATGGTCTCCTATCGATTTTATTGCATTTCAATTCGTCTGTAACTAATCCGATATCGGGTACAACGTACCAATTTTTCGGTCCCATTGAGATAAAACAACGTAAACTACATCGCCTATAACAGATTTATTCTTCACCAAAGAAAATCAGAACTTGTTGTGAAATTGTGACAGAACAATAGCCACTATTTATGCGACCGACGTGACTCTGATATCACAATGAATTTCTCTGAATTTTCACTCGAGTTAATAATCTTTGAAAAGCTCGGTCAAACTTCAGTATATTAAAGGCTACAGTAGAAAATCATTATGGCAAATAACCCAGTAGCACAAAACGTAATACACCTGAGCTGGAGCATATTAAGCTTGTATAGTGACCATCGGATCAATTTCGTATATAACTGATTTTCCACACAACGGACAAATATCGCTGGTCCCGACTTGTCCGTTATATACGAGATTTACTCTAACTAATGCTACAAACGGTATCCGTTTCGCAAGCACTGATTGCCCTTCTTGATTCTAAAATTCGATGACGCTTGCCAAAAGTTTCAATGAAAAAAAATGCAGTTTGTGTGTTTTTATTTTAGAACCGAGACATCTCTATAAACCCGTGCTTTACCGGGTTAGAATAGTGAAGCTGCTCATCCAGCACAGAAGCGTGCCCAGAAATTTCAAAGGGGGGCCGCAATTCAAAACCTAGACAGTTGAAACTTTTTGGTGGGACAAGCTTTTTTCGCTTGTATTAGCTTATTCAGGGCTTCACTTTCCAACCTGTGCGTTTCGTCACATTCCAGTATATAATACTTTGATTTTCTGAGTATTGGTGTAGCTAGGCTTTCGGTAGTTTTCTGCGTCTGCCCAATGCTGCAGTTTAACCCTACACTTTATTTATCTCGGACTCCAAAAATCTATTTTATAAAAAAACGTCAAAGCAAAAAAAGCACACACACATGAAATCAAATTACACCCACATAGTTTCCTCCTGCTAAAATAATCAACTGGTGCAACCAGCATTAGCTTAATAAATCTGTACAGTGGCATTTTATTATAACTCCTACCAAATATGTGAAAGAGGAATTGAAAGATGTGCTATATGCCAATTACTTTAGAGTTTAGAGGTATTGCATTGGAGATGAGGGACTGTAGGCACAGGTCTTCTTGACAAGCCTTCTAAAAAGGAAGTAACAAATCACGTCGATAATCTCATTTTGGTATTTGGCGGAACAGTGAGTTGCGTTTTTTGAAGCAGTTTCTTATAAAAGTCCAGGTCCTTGTCACCAGCATCAACTCTGAACTGCAACAGAGCTTTAAAGTTCCCAGAATTGCTTGTCGGCCGAGCCTTTATGGCTTTGATGCCATCGTCGACCCTCTGAGAGCAAAAGTTTGACTCCCATAAAGCAAAATAGTCTTAACTATAGGAAACATAGGAAACAATTTTTATTGCCGTCAAATGATTAGCAAGAGCAATGTTTGGTTGTTGGTAAACAGGCGGTTGTTTGCCCCTCATAACCTTAACCTTGGATAGCCAGACAGGGGTTCGAGAAGACCCCAAAGCACTTGCAGTTTTGTAATTTCCTATACTTCTCGGGAAGACAGGAAGCCGAGCCTCCCTGTGGTTTGTAGTTCCTTAAAGTGTTCCAAAAGATAGTATTATAACTATAATGTTTTGACTATGTTACCTGTACAACGTCTTTGGGGTCTTCTCGGACCCCTGTCTGGTGTTTGTGTGAGAAGCGTTTCTCGTCGGCGTTGTTGCTACGTTTTCAATGTACGTTCCTCGCTTATCACATCACAGTCGGAGTTGTCTGATTGTCTTGTTGTTCTCGAAATCAATCATTTAAACTGTTTTGTGAACAGTGTGTGTGGTAATGCAAGAAATTAGCTTTGGTTAAAGCAACTTTCCGGGAGTTCTGTTTTTGCGTTTAGCATAGTCGTTTAATAATCTTTCAACGCAGTTTGTCGTTTAGTCAGTTTGTGAGTGAGGTTGTAACGCTTTATCAGAGTAACATTCAGTCCAAAACAATGGCTCATTTTCAATCCAGTACGAGCGCATAGATTAGCGATGAAGAATCTGATGTTCTCTTTTCTCTTATTGGTGAACAGAGTGACGAAGAGGAGTAGGAGGACAGCATAGAAATGGAGATGATATATGACAGCAGCGATGGCGAAGAGTACATGCAAAAAGTGGGCGATAGTGAATCTGATAGTGACAGTACGAAGCATCAGCTTAATACACAGCATGCCAGACTGTTTGCAGCTGCTGCTCCAACAGTCCCTACTCCTGTTGGCCAAGCTGGCGGTACGTCATCCGCTGATATGCCTCCAGTGAGGAGACAAAGATTGGAAGGAATAGTACACACCTTTGGCCAGAATGGGCATCGCTGGTCTACAGTACCACATAATAGACGGCAGTTTCGCACAGCCGAGCACAACGTCATTTATAGTAGACTTGGCCCATCTCTTGCAGCTGCAGCCGCTCAGGCCTCTGTGGAATGCTTCCAGTTGTTCATCATCGATAGCTCTGTTGACCACACCGTACGAAGCACCAATGATATTATTACTAGTTTGGCGCAAAATTATATCAGGCAAGATGCAACAGTCAGTCATGAGACGTCAAATGAAGTGAAAGCTGTGATTGGAGTTTTGATCTTTTCTGGATCAAATCAGGACAACTACAATAAACCAAGCTTATGTGGATTCCAAAATTTGGCCCTCCCGTTTACCGAGCAGCAATGAGCTTATCTTGTTTCAACCTTCTTCTAAGGGCAATTCGCTCTAATGACAGGAGCACACGCGAAGAGGGACTAAAGCAAGATAAGTTTGCAGCTATCCACAAACCATGGGATGACTTTATTGCTCAGTGTATGAAAATTTATATTCCAGGTCAGCATATTACTGTGGACAAACAACTACTATCGTTTAGAGGTAGATGAGCCTTTAAAATGTACATATCCAATAAGCCTGCCAAATATGAGATCAAATTAGTCATGGTCTGTGACGCGTAATCAAAATACAAGTTGAATGCTATGGCATACTTAGGAAAAGGCACTATCTGAGCGTCGCTAGGCTTAACTCTCGGTCATCATCTGGCCAAGACGCTAGTTGCACCCGTATGCGCACCCCAGGAATGTTACGACGGACAACTGGTTCACTTTCGTGGAGCTGGCAAAAGATCTGATGGATAACTCTGGGATGACGATCGTGGGCACATTACGCAGCAACAAACAGTATTTGCCCGCAGAAATTGTCGACGTCGAAAATCGTTTAAGGCAGAGCAGTGCTTTTCTTTACTACGGCAATATTCCTTTAGTGTCGTATGTGCCAGACAAGAAAAAGAAGAAAAACGTTCGATTCTTGTCTTCCATGCACCATCAACCAATCCTAGAGGAAAATGGAAAGCCAGAGATTGTAATGTACTACAGCAGTAAAAAAAGGAGGGGTAGACTCCTTGCATCAGATGTGTGCCCTCTATTCTTGCAGCAGGAAAACAAAAAGGTGGCCTTTCTACGTGTTCTACGGGATGTTGAACATTGCTGCAATGAATTCTTACGTGATTTATAGCAGCAACATGAGAAGAAATGGTGCGAGCATTATTTTGAGAAAGAACTTCTTGGAGGAACTCGCACTTTGACTTACACGACCTTGGGCCGAAGAAAGAGCTGCTCACCGAGGAATGAAGAAGAGTGCGAAGGACGCTGTGAGTTCGGTCTTTGACATCACCCCATCCCAACAACCCTTGCCTCTTCAGGGACATGGACGACTGCACAGATGCATTTATTGTTGCCGGAGCAAAGACACTAAAGTAAAGAATCTGCAGCAGCTGCGGTGCAAGCATTTGCTCAGCACACAGACGTTTCGTCTGCCCACAGTGCTAATGAGGTAAGATGAGCAGTAAGCTTTTGTACATCTACTGTTATTTTTACTTTTTTTGAAAATGTTTGTTTCTTAAAAGTATATAAGACTCATTTGAACAGAGATTACATCACGAACATTAAAGCTTGTGACAACTAAATTAACCCTAGATAACCAGACATCTTTTAAAGAAACGTAAACCCCAGAAAAGTTTCCGGTAGGACCCCATACCGAAAAAAGTTAATAAATTTTATTCAACGAACATAATGAAAAGTTCTTTTGTACACAACATATTCAATACATTTACAACTGTTACAAGCATTGAGAGAGGAATGTTTACAAAAGCCTCGAGAGAACCACACAAAAGTAAAAAAGTATTGTGTAGTTTTGTTTGTTTTCTTGAAAAATTTTAGACTCCAATTTTTCCCCTCGAAGCAAAGTTCTTGTTTGCCGTCATTGTTTTTCATTGACTGCAGGAGATCTAATGATTACATGTGTCGAGTTTCACATCTGGGAGTGATGATAACTCTGCAAATGAGAGAGAATGAATTGTGCAATACATATTGGTGGAAAATATAAGAGTTTTCACGTGTAGGTTAGTTATTACTTATCAGAAGCGAGTTAAGAAACAGATCAGCACTGGCTACAGCATCAAAGTGACTAGCTTCTTTATCGTGTGCTTTCAGTTCATCGGTAGCCTTTTTGAAATTCGTCAGTAGTCTGCATACCAAAACACCTGAATTCATATCATCGGAACCAATGCCAAACAGCATGCATGGCACACACACAAAATTCTCCAATTGCCATAACACTATACTCTAACCAGCCATAATACTGCAACCACTTCGCTTGAAAATGTCGTTGACAGTCACGTTTTTTTAGTTGACCAGGAAATTGAAAATTGGGTAGTAAAGTATTGCGATTGGTTGAAAATTGAAATTTTTGTTCAGCAGAGATTTTACTCCATTTACTGCGGGAAGCAATATTACATATATCAATTCGCTGTTCATTACTGGTATTCTCAACTCTCTGTATCGGAGAAATAGCATCAACTAAAACACCTTTGGTACTGACCGAGGTGCCGTCAGTAGTATAGAATGATCCAATTGGCGCTGATTGCGGGAGAGCTTGACTCTAATCCTAACCCTACCCCTAATCCTAATCCTGACTCTAACCCTAACCTTAACCCTACCCCTAGCCCTAGCACTAACCCTAACCTTAGCCCTAGCCCTAACCCTAATCCTAATTCTAACCTAATCCTAACTCTAACCCTAACCCTAACCCAACCATAGGTAAGGGAGATAGCCCTAGATCAACTAATTTTTTTGTGAGGGAGCTAAACATAGACACTAATTTTATTTGAAGGAGGTCGGAGGGAGTTAACCCTAGATTTAAGAACTTTTATTTGAAGGAGATCGGAGGGAGCTAAACATAGGACACTAATGTTATGTGGGTGAGGTCTGAGGGAGTTAACACTAGTCTGAGAGAGCTAGTTCTAACACGGTGTTAATGTCATGTAGAATATTTCAAAGAGTTTGATGCAATTCTTATGATTTGACTTGTTATTACACAATGGTTTTCAGGGTGTGACTCCGTATCTCAATAATTCATGAAGTAATCGATTCTGAATATTTTTTTTGGAAGTAGCGCCGGTAGGATTGGGAGAGCACTACTTTTGACGAAGACAACAGCGGTGGCGCAAATAGTAGGAGGGGGGCAGGAAAAGGAGAGGCAGCTTTATTGTCTTCATCAAAAGTAGTGCTCTCCTAATCCTATCGGCACTGGTTCCAAAAGTGTTAGAAATCATGAATTTAGTGTTTGTGAGAATGCTTAGATAAAATTTTTAATATTTGATGTATATAAAAAATAAGGTTTGTTCTATAAATATGTAAGCAGCCACACAAACACAAGTATGATGTTTATTTAACTAAAGATTTCAAAGTTTATGAAAAGTTGTTTGAAAATAAGAAGTGTTGAGTTCAGATTTTGTTTATGAGTAGCATTTGCGAATCAATACTTGGTAAAGAAATTAAGGTAAAGTTCGGGAAATACCTCGTACGTTTATATTATCAGGTATTGAACTAGGTCTAGAAGGAAATTTGATTGCACAGTGCGAAAAAAGGTTATTTTTCAAATAACTGACTGTTTTTTTTTAAATCAACTAGAATAAAACGCTAAAAGAGCAACGTCTAGTAAAAAAAGTAGGAAGAGTTTGACAAAAATAAGCAAGCACAAACAAAATATTTGTATTTATGTAGGTCATATCGCTAATTATTGTTCTAGTTTGTTGATAGTATTGCCAGATACTAAGTTTCATCAGATTTGGTTTGCTTCAGAGTTAAATCTTGGGGCTGCAGCGCTTAGAAACAGTTAAGAGAACGCATAGAAATAAGTTCATAGGTCTTTTCGATTGATTAACCTTTTGTGGTCTAAATTTTTTACGCGTTTTAGTCCGTGCAGGTCCAAATTTTTTTTTTGGTATTTTCTAATAGATTATACATATATCAATAAAACAAGCCAAGTCCTACGCACACTCTAGCAACTAGCAGCCGAATATAACTGATCACTCCAAAAATTGACAAAAAAAAACTATTTTCACAAAACAATCATCCGAAAGATGTACTTGGACCTAGTTGAGCAGTATTAAACAGACATCATCCCTGCGATGACTTTGGACCGTATTACATAATTTTGTTTTGCATCCCAGGGATGTACTTGGACCGCAAAATGTTAATTTTTAATTTGTAGTTGCCAATACACAAATACTGAAGTTGTTTTAATGCCTGATCAAGAGGTTGTTAGTTAAATCCTTTACAATATAAAATCAATTAAATTGAAAATTTTTGTTTAATAACGTGTATACGAGATGTTATGAGTTTTTAGTTGTAGGGTTATGCGATTAAAATGTGTTAAAGGTAAATTAACAATCAAGTTTAAGTTCTTTTTGTTTTTGTGAATGTGTATACGTACTAGTGAGATTTAGTGTGAGGGTTTAAATTAGTGTACAGAGAATTTTTTTGCTTTGTAAACAGATATGAGTTTTGTAAAGCTTTGCAAGTGTTGGCAAGTATGCGACGTTTTTATTAGTGGTGGTTTAGGTCAACATTAAACAAGAGTTAAAGTTGAAATAAAGTTGATGAGTATGACGCATTTTATGGTTGATAGCAAACGCTGCGAAAAAAGCTGTAACTGTGGTTGTTAGCAGGGATGTGGAAGCGGTTATTTTTCAAACGCTTCCGCTTTCACCGCTTCTGCTTCCACCAACAAAAAACGAAAAAATGACCGTTGACAATTTTTTTTAACTTTTGTGGGTCTGTAGCCTGCCTTCTCCTACACTTTAGCATTTTGAGAAAACAAAAACCTTCATTTATTGTTATTACTTTACCTACTTCGCTTGAGCTTATTCTTTCGAACTACTCTGTGTTTGTTTTTTTTAGATATCAGAATTCGTGTTAAATGTAGAACAGTGCTTTTCAATCTTTTTGTCATCGCGGAGCCCCTAATGTACTTTCGCGTTTGTCACGGAACTCCCACTAACAAAAATTTAGAAATCACAAATTGCTTGCAAGAAAATCAAATATTTCACTACTACAATTCAAAAAATAATTAAACACTTCAACAAATAGACAGTTAATACAAGCTCCTTCACTACTTACAACTACTTTTACAACAGTTAATCTAATGCTTCTCAGATCTAAACCGTATGACCACATATCACAGCTCTCGACAATAACCTGTCGTCACAACAACAAATTACACCGTATAGCGTTGATTTTCCCTCTTTATTCTTAACTAACTCTGACTTTGAGTTAACTTTAACTCTAATCATCATTACGGAGACCTTCTGTCTGTCCTCAAAACACTTATTTACTTCGATCTTTTTGGATAGTGAAGTGCGAAATTTCTGTCGTATATATAGTATGTACATGTACGAGGTGTGGCTAAAAAGAAACGGGACTATTGAATTTAGAAGTTTATTTAGATGCATATCATACAATGTCCACATTGTCTGACACATACAAGTCTTAAGTCATCTCTACTTGTCTCCTTCGAAATATTCCCCATTGGCTTTGATGCACTTTTCCATTCTTTTTTGACCACGCTTTGAAGCACTGTGAAAATTCTTCTTTTGTGATGGTTTTGAGGTGTCTCGTCACGCTGGTCTTGATATCCTCGACTCCTTGGAAGCGTGTCCTCTTGAGAATCCCTTTCAGCTTTGGAAAAAGAAAGAAATCGCAAGGGGCTAAGTCCGGCGAACAAGGTGAATGATGCAACGTGGTGATTTCTTTCGAGACCAAGAACTGTTTCACGCTGAGGGCTGTGTGGGCAGGAGCATTGTCGTGATGCAAGATCCAAGCTTTTCCTGCCCAGGAAGCTCTTCGTTTTTGACGAATTTTGTTGACAAGACGAGTCAAAACTTTCTTGTAAAAATGTTGCTTAACTGTTTGCCCTTGAGGAACAAACTCATGATGCATCATTCCCTGATGGTCAAAGAAGATGATTAGCATCACTTTCACTTGTGAACGTTGCATGCGGGATTTCTTTGGTCTGGGCGAGGACACACTTTTCCATTGACGACTCTGTCGTTTTGTTTCCGGATCATATTAAAAGACCCATGACTCGTCTCCTGTGATGACGTTTTCCAATAATTTTTCGTCTGCTTCCATCTGCTAAAGGATGTCTCGGCATGCATTCAATCGTTGAGCTTTCTGCTCCTCAGTCAAGAGCCTTGGCACCACTCACCTTCCGCATGCCTAAAGTGTCAACCAAAATGGTGCGGACCGTTTCTTTGTCCATCCCAAGTTCGTTGGCAATGACGCGAATTGTTACGAGACGGTCACTGCGAACCAACTGTCGAGCCTTTTCGATATTGGTATCAGTTGTGGAAGTGCAAGGCCTCCCTGACTTCGGATCATCCTCCACATCCTCCCTGCCTTCCACAAATCGCTTGTGCCATTCAAAAACTCTTGTTCTGGACATGGAAGAATCTCCATAAACATCACGTAACATCTTCAAAGTCTCAGTCGCCGTTTTTCTAAGTTTGACACAAAATTTAATGTTAATTCTTTGCTCAATCATCATTCTGCAATTGAACTCCCTATCGCCAAAAAACTCAATCAGATCTCGCACAGCAATTTTTTTCAACAAGTAATCAATCACATTCACCTATGGCTCCGAAAAAGCAAAAATAATTGCGATATTGTGTCAAAACAGCTGTTAAACAAAGAACACATGTTGCGCCCAGTGTAAAAGATTTGATTACCGATGGTAAATCGTGTTGCGCAATCTGTGACGTCAGTCCCGTTTCTTTTTAGCCATACCCCATCCTCAAAACACGTATTGACTCCGATCTTTTTGGATAGTGAAGTGCGAAATTTCTGTCGTATATATAGTATGTACATGTAAAGCGAGCAAAATTGAACTGCACCAATCAACAGCCGCCTCAACGTGGTGGTGCGGTTCCCGACCCATTTGGGTTGGGTCAAAATGGCTGTTGGCCTTCCCTAGGGTCCCAGTTACCCTGGGCACTCCCCTCACACAAACCATTTTTTCGCCGTGCAGCCCCCTGAACTACCGCAGAAGGGTAGCACGCAGCCTCTTTAAAATTGGCCTGTCTTCTCTCTACTCCTGCCTTTCTCTTGACTGTCTTCTTATTCTTCTCTTTCTCCTGATGAGTGGCAACGTTTATTCTAACCCTTGTTCTGTCTTTCCCTGTTTAGTGTGCGCTGGAAAGGTGACCTGGCGGGTTAGGTCAGTGCAATGCTGCACATGTTCTAAGTGGGTTCATTTAAAGTGCTCACTTCTCTCCTTTTCTTGATTCAGAACTCTTGGCAGCTCTCACTCCAGGAGCTTCCCTCCCTGCTTTTTTTGGAAATCCCACACCTACCAGCAGTGTGACTTCCTCCTCGGACTTCTCCAGCTGGTATACCTTCACTGCTCAATCTGGCTCTCTTCTGCTAATGCAGCACTCGCACCCCACTCTCACTTTCAAACTTCTTATCCTTTTTCCGCCCACTTATTATCTTCTCCCTCTGCACCCTCACGACCGCCTCATGCTCCTGGCTGTTTCTCTTTACCTCCTGCTTCCTCTTCCCCTCCATAACTCTCTTAGGGTTTTTTAATGGAATGCTGGGGGTCTCAGAGCCAGAAGCACTAAACTACTATACTTTATTTCGTCTCATTCCGTTGACATTTATATCCAGGAATCTAATCTAAATATATCTTCCTCTTTCCGGATCCCTGAATTCTCTGCTCTGCAATCCCATGGCACTCACTCCCGATCTGGTATTTTTTTTACTGATGTCGCAGACGCTAGTGGCGGTGTCATCATTTTCGTCAAGCAGGGCTTATTCTTCTCTGAGCTTTCTACCTCCTCTCTTTCTTTGCTTGGCCCTACTCTGATTATGTAAAGGTCCACATCTCCCTAAACGGCTCCTCCTCGCTCTCATTTCTTAATGTTTATGTTCCCCCTATTCGTTCTTCTACACAAGATAGCAGAACCAATTTCTTTTCTTTCTCCACTCTTCCCTCCTACGTGGAAGCGGAAGCGGTAGATTTTTCGCGCTTCCGCTTCCACAGAAAAAGTACCGCTTCCGCTTCCACATCCCTGGTTGTTAGTTGATTTTAGATGCAAAAAGTTGATAAAATATTTGATAAGCTAGAATCTCGTGTTTTTTTACCAATAAAATTGATGTAAATTTGGAAAACATTTACGTGAAAGTTGAAACTGTAAGCTCACATTATTTTACATGGATAAACAGACTAAAACTGTTAAAAGTTGTGAGTTGATAATTTTATATACAAAAAGTCTGTTGAGTTTTTGAAAAATTTGACTTAAATAATTTTTAACAATCTGGATTTAATGAGTTTTCGCAAAGTGTTATACTTGTGTATTAATGCACAAAAGTATAGAACGACAATAAAATTTCATGACATCAAATTTATAAAAATGGACAGAGTTTGGAATCAATTATTCCAAAAAATGATAACTGTGGAAATAAGATTAAGAAGATTTGTGCAGGATGGAGAAAAAAATTACTGCAAAAATACGAAGGTATCGGCCAAAACAAACGGTCAAGTTTTCAAATCCGTGGTTAGATTCTAATGTTTGAAGCAGCGCTAAACACAAAAAATGTGTGATGGAAATCGAATGAGCTCAATAGGTTAAGGTTTTTATTAAAAGCAGCTAAAAAGATAAGTTGCATAATTACAAAGAAAAACTGGTGGTGAAGGGGGATTTTTTTTCAGTTATGTCGGCTCTGATGTATAATATTAAGTTTTATGAGCTTAAAAATAATGTTTCATTTGTCAGCTCAAGCATGTAAACGTTTAGGATTAACATGTTATGTTGCGTTAAAGTTAAATTATAGCATTATTAAATCTAGTTGTTGTAACAATATTTAAAAATGAGATTACAAATCTTTAAAGCTATTTCAACTAAAAAAGAGATCAAATATACTTTTTCTTCAGTACATCTTTTTGGGTCACCGTTGGAAATTAACGGTAATTGTCTTATGTATATACGACCGTGAAAACATCAGTATGTGTTGTGTTTCCCTCACTGTGTGCATCGTTCTCTTCAGAAAACAGGTGATAAAATGATTTACTGGGTGCTTATTGGTCACGTGTGTCTTACGCATTTTAATTCATGACGTCTCGGCTTCAACGGGTTATCCTTTAAAAAACTACTCCCTTATAGCTTCAGTTGATGTAACTATTCTCCACAATTCTTTGTAATTCAATTAAACGATCCATTCTCGTTTTCTTATCTATCACGTGATTAGCGATGGAGTGATGCGGCTTTAAGCACGGTAATTCGTGACATTTCATCTTTGCTATAACAAAAATAAAGTTTTGTATCTGACAATGACCAAAGAGATTGACTATAGGAATTCCTCTAAGGTCGCAGATTTAGCAGTTGAACGAGTAAAGTTGAAAAATGTAGTAAGTCCTAAATTTTGTGAAACCGAAACTATTAACCGATATCGCGAAAAGAAGATGGCTTATGCACCTTTTAAGACGTAGCTGTGTGTTAGAAACAATGTTTGGGAGAAGAATGAAGGACGTTCATCAAGTGAAACCGTGCTGGTGGACGAAATTAAAAGTGAAAAAATACAAAAAATGAAGAGAAGTGTCGGAATTATGTGATGAGGAATCTGTGTCTTAAATTATTTTTGATGTTTACTAGAGATTATTTGTAGTGATGTGGATGTGTCACAAAGAATGAGAAAAGTAAAATTTAAACGTTCAAAAATAATGAGTTTTGTAATGCCGCATAAAACTTATTTAGGATTGCAAATTCAATGCTCTGTGAAATATTTCAAGCAAAATCTTCCTGACAAAAGGTACTCGTAAACTTAAATTTTTACCCGTTTTGCTGATTGTATTGGTTTGAAACAGAACAAATTTTATTGGTCGGTTGTGTTTCTGCTAATCTACAAAATTTTTACTATAAAACGGTTAAATTATACAACAAGTCTGGAGGAATAATTTTGCTTTAGTTCTTAATTTGTGACATGTTGGTTAATGATGTGTCTTTCTTAGTAGATTGAGCAACATTTTTGACTCTTAACCGACACCTAAGATCTGCAACATTGAAAAACAAGTCTACGTAATAACCAGTGACGTGCGGTGAGGCTTTTGGTTGGTGAGGCACAAATAATTTTTTATCAACAACAAATAACAGTTACCTACTAAATAAAATAAAAACCAGCATGCTTCCACATTTATTTGAAAATAAAATCCATTTGCCTATCCTTTTGCACAAAAATATCTATGACGTTGTTGTAGAAGTCCTCTTTATTTTGTCGCAACTTTTGTAAACGCTTTTTCTCAATTGCGATTATTACCAACGATGAAAGGCGCTTTTTTTCGGTTCGATTTTTATTACACGTTTTGGTCCTCTTCAGTGCAGAAAAGGATCTTTCCACCGATGATGTTGTAGCGGGTACTATGAGCACTAGCTTCAGTAACTTTGTCGCCTCCGGAACTGTCCGAATTAAATCGTTCTGGTACAAAAAACTGAGAAGTTCTGCTGGAGTTTTACATTTATTTTTAACCGTTTGTGATTTGTAGAGTCCAATGAGATCTGCCTTTAATTTTGCACAGTCGAAAAATTTAGCGTACTTTTCTGACAGGCTCTGTAATTTGGTGTCATCAAACTCTTGAGCCATTTCGGAAAATTCTGAACAATCGACCAAACCCAGAAAAAACAGTTCACTGAAATTTTAAACCTCGATTTTAGATGAACAATAACATTATCCAAAATATTGTAAAATGTTTGTTTTTTTTTGTCTTTTATTTGATGCATATCGCCGTTTTCGGTAAGTTGAAGTGTTGCACATTTCTGCTCAAATCGGTGATAGAAACTGTCAAACTCTTGTCTCTGTCGCTCAACACAATCAATCGTGTCGTGTATTTGCGCGCAGCAAAATGCAATGTCCATTAATTTGTTTTGCAGCACTCTGAACAACGCATCAGTCTTATTAAAAATTTCCTCATAAGCCATAATCAAAAAGTAAGTATTCGTCTTTAAGAGCCACCGCTCAAATCCAGCTGTTTTCATTACCGAATCATTGTCCTACTTGTCTTCAGCGTCACCAATAACACGGAAAACCGTAAGTAGATCAGAGAGATACATGCTGACGGTTTGCAACAATCTAGAATTTGAGCTCCATCTTGTGGGTGATGCCCTTGGCAAACGACGCTTCACAACATTATCCAATAAGTGAGTGCGTTTAGTCAATTTACTAGAAAATCCACTTAAACCCTAAGCGTTTTAAAAAAATGCTTTACACTCAGGCATACATTTTGCTGAATGTAAGAGCACCAAGTTCAGTTTGTGGGCACAACAATGCAAAAACATTGCTTCAGGCATATCTTCCTTTATCTTGGCTTGCACCCCATTCAATTCAGATGACATTACAGATGCTCCATCATAAGTCTGCGCTACCAGCTTTTCCACAGAGTTGAACTTTTGTAATACTCCCGAGACATATTGAGCTATTGCAGAAGCTCGTCTGTCATTACTCACATCATTAAACCCAAAAAAAGCTTCCTTGACTATATATGAAGCCTCACATACATAACGAAAAACAACAGAAATCTAGGCTTTGCGTAATGTCTGTCGTCTCGTCAACTTCTACAGCAACAAAGGAGGCTTTATTTATATCTTTTCTGATATCAGTTCGAATAACCTCTGCCACTGCTTCAATTATATCGTTCTTTATTTGATTGTTCAAACCAGAAAACACTGTGGAAGTCTGCAAATGACGAGAAATTCTTTCATCGTTTTCAGCAAAAGCGAAGTTCAACGTAATTGCCACGATTAAACGAGGTAACACTCTCATCATTTCCACGAAAGGCCAACTCTTGATTAGGTAGGTAGCATGTTCCATTGATGAAAACCTTTAAAATTTCTCGGTTTTCTCTAACTTTGGAGTTGTGAAGACTGTTATTTATTTAAGGCCAAGTCAATTCGATCTTGAACTTCTAAACGATTTGAACGAAATTTGACTTTGAATGTGAATATTGGATTTCTCATGCTTGCTAAGACTTCTCGGCAAATTCTTCAAGTCACAAAATCCAGTTTTAGTCCAAACATTGTCAGTTGTTGAGAACAAGAGACAGGGATAGCAGAAAAGACGATTTCTTAAAGCACATTTACACAGCCATTCCTTTCTTGTGTACCACTCCTTATGAAAGGAGCGATTTACCTTTTTTCGTACAGTTGTCTGAAGCAAATTTTTTAGATCTGGAATAGGCCTACCTTTCTTTAAGATGTTAACTTTAGATTAAAAGCTTAGTTTTGAAAAGTTTCTTAGCTTCAATATCAAATCTTCCTCCATTATCCTTAAACTCAAAACCTATACTGTAGTCAGAAACTTGCAATGCGCTTATTCAAATTTGGCGAGAAAAAACGAATTATCTTTTTCTTAATGACGTCACATGTGAGGCAAGCCTCAAATTCCTGTCTGTTCAGCATAGATTCGCCGCGATTTTGCCATTAAGAAAAAAGCCATGCTTTATTCAGTTAATCGAACTTTTAGTGTGTGAAGAAAGGCAAGATTGTTAGTGCCGCACTTCGCCAATATCAGCGATTTTGACCACAAAACGCGTCATTGGCATAACAAGATTATAAATTACTGTTTGGCTATATTGGCAACAACAAAAGCGGTATTAGAAAATAAGGTACTTGTGGGTTATCTGTCACCACTTTTTTTCACCAGGTATTAAATTACTATTATTTAACTGTATATATAATGTTTAAGCGTTTGGGTTAGGGTTAGGGTTAGGGTTAGGGTTAGGGTTAGTCACCACTTTTTTTAAAATTTATTCATTGGGTGGCCTAACCCTAACCCTAACCCTAACCCCAACCCTAACCCTAACCCTAACCCTAACCCTATAACCCTAACCCAAACTCATTTTAGGCTTAAACATTATATATACAGTTAAATAATAGTAATTTAATACCTTGTGAAAAAAAGTGGTGACAGATAACCCACAAGTACCGAAAATAATTTTGAGAAAAAAGACACAAATCACATTAAGAAAAACACCAAAAATGTTATAGTTTTTGCTAAATTTGCTAATAATATTATCCTTCAATAATCATTATTTCAAGGACAGGTGAGGCAGTGCCTCACCTGCCGTCCCTGACTGCACGTCCCTGGTAATAACAAACTTGATTACACGAGCCCTTGCATAATAAGTCCGTACAACAACATCACTGTTTACAAGTCTTTGAGCAAAAACGCTGTCATATAGAATCGAGACTGTTTAAATAAGACTCTTGATTTCGAAGTAGCGGCTGATTCTTGGTCTGAAATCGTGTTTAATAGCATTGCATAGTTCAGATCAATCAGTTTTGTCTTATAATAAGTCGATGTTTGAACGTGAATGAAGAAAAATGTTTGTTTTTGATCATTCGATTTAAAAATTGTATCTTTTAGTGTGTTTTTCGGTTTGTTGTTGCAAAAGTTTGCATATTTTGTTGTTGCATGATAGGCACGGCAGTTGATTTTGATGACCTCATGGTCTTTTTGCCGTCTCATTATCAGGTGACCAAATTACATTTTTCGCGTTTATACAAATGTTTAGTTTCGATTGATAGATAAACTTGCTCAATTAAACAACCCAGTCTGTCTGCCTGAAACCCTGGCAATGTAATTACGTAATGCAGAAAGCGCATAAATAGCTAGCTGAATTGATAAATATTTTTGTCATAAAAGCGTGTGAACCTTGTTTTGAAAACAAATATGCAACAGACCTTGACCGATCTTAATCGTAAAATGTTAAAAAACAGCAAGTAGTTGCGTTAAAACTGTATGCTTTGGATAGTTTTAACAGCGACTTTTTCTCACCGCTTTGTTTCAACGTCATTGCGTCACATCCCAGCAAAGAATTGTACCAAAATTATGAAATCATTGTGCCATATTATATAACTTCATATTGGATAAGTTTTATGCTACCATAATAGGTTGAGGATTTCATCACACTCAGTAAACAGCAATATTAAAAACTAGCAGAGGTACCCGGCGTTGCCCGGGTATAGGATAAAAAAGCAACGTCAGTATATGCAATTGGTCAGATCATGTAAGTTATCGTGGTGATTACTATTCTGACAACACTTGCTTTTTAACCCCTAGAAACTGTTGTCACGTAATATTTGCATTATCGGAGGCTAATCACCTTGAAGAGGAAACAGGTTACAATATCATACCTCAACAGTTACATTAGCATAACCATATTCTATGTAAAGGTAAAGATTATTTGCTTAAAGTTTTGTTTGTAAATCTTGTTATTCAATACAGATAATAAAAACACATTTTTGGATCACTTCATAATTTCTGTTTATTAGCTATTTTTTTTTTCATCATGACATTGTGTTTCTACAGCTTAAGTCCTTCAGATGATATTTGTTATATTTCAGTAATGTATGGCTTAAAATGCCAAAACTAAATTAAAGATTTTACGTTTTCACTTTATGACTCTTAGCTTACATTTTTAGAATGCTTCAAGTTAATCAAACCAAGTACACACTGAAGAAATCACATAATTATCAGATGCTGCCATTAAAAATTATTTTTTAAATATATCAGTTTAAACTGATGCAATATTTTCCTGATATTTTCCTGATTTCAGTTAAACTAATATTTTCCTGAGTGCATGCAGTGTATATGCCAAGTTGGACTCCATTTTTACAATTTGTTTCCAAATCATATAGCTCATGCAATAAGAGAGGTGGTCACATAACCTACTTGTTTTGGTGTGTATGGGCCTTGAACAACGAACCCTTTCAGACTTTAAAATGCTTAGTACCTTATACTTTGATTTTATCTTTTCTTCTGAGTTTTTCTCAACACTTGCTTTCACTTTAACATATAATCTCTACAATTCTACACCTATTTCTATTATATTCTTATATCTATAATTATCAATGCTCATCTCGAATATCTCTTCTCTCTCTTTAATACTTTAAGATTACTTGCATGCCATCAAAAACCATTAAACTGCGACATACACTTCATTTTTAATTCCTTTATCATTACTGCTCATAACAATAGGTATTTGAATTTTCAAGAGGGCTTTCTCCCCCCTTTTTGCCCCCCAATATAGTCGTAGGACGTTGAAATTTTGGGAAACTTTTTAATTTAGTGTCTTATACATATGGTTTAAATTTCATCTAAATTGAATATATTTGAATTTTCAAAGGGGGATTCTGCCCCCCATCGCTCCCTTAGGGGAGCACTTAAAGGTTCGAGACCACTTCCACAGTATTCCTTGGAAAATTTTACATGACAATACACTTTTACTTGTTTTTTGAAGCTTCTTTAACTTTTCTCTCTATAGGTATTTGAATTTTCAAGGGGGCTTTCTGCCCCCTTTTTGCCCCCTAATATAGTCGAAAAAGGCTGAAATTTTGGAAAGCTTTCTAATTTAGTGTCTTATACATATGGTTTAAATTTCATCTAAATTGAATATATTTGAATTTTCAAAGGGGGTTTCTGCCCCCCATAGCTCCCTTAGGGAGGCACTTAGAGGTTCGGAACCACTTCCGTTGTCTTCCTCGGAGAATTTTACATAAGAATACACTTTTAGTTTTTATGTAAACTTTTTAACCTTTCTTCCTATAGGGAACACACACACACACACACACACACACAGACATTGACTTTTATATATATATAGATTACGTAATTGTTGTGCAATAACTTCAGGTAAAGCAAGTCAAATACTATCATAAGATGGCTAGGATCGCCCCATGAAACTCTTTGAAATACCGGATTGCACAATAGGTATGCAATCACATTTCCACGGTCTAATCAAAAACAGAATTAATTACGTCATGAATTATTGAGATACGGAGTCACACCCTGAAAACCATTGTGTAATAACAAGTCAAATCATAAGAATTGCATCAAACTCTTTGAAATATTCTACATGACATTAACACCGTGTTAGAACTAGCTCTCTCAGACTAGTGTTAACTCCCTCAGACCTCACCCACATAACATTAGTGTCCTATGTTTAGCTCCCTCACAAAAAATTAGTAGACTTAGGGCTATCTCCCTTACCTATGGTTGGGTTAGGGTTAGGGTTAAAGTTAGGATTAGGGTTAGCGCTAGGATTAGGGTTAGGGTTAGAGACACTACTGTCAAACCCCCGCAACACCAACCAAATGGCGCATCATATACTACTGCCGTCGCTAATAGAAAAATTTTTTTAACTTTAGCGTACTTAGTGGCACTTGCTTTGCCAGATTTTTTAATAACATTAGCATGTTATTAAAAATCGTAATCAGAAATCATTCGCATTTCGTAATCATCCCAATCACATGCCGATTAGAAAGACACCGACCGTTAGGTAAAAGTAGGATCGATAGGTAAAAGTAGCAAGATTTACGTCAAAATTATTTACAGCGTATTTACAAGACCTTGAAGACAATGTATCAGATGCTATCAAGCATCTTGGATAATCGATGGATAAAGTACAGTGTAAACTTCAAAATTTGCTTTCTTTGGTATTATCAAGTCAAGCTCGTCTGCGACCTTCCGCAACTCTTAGCACATTGTTGGGAACACAGCGAGCTGCCACGTTAAAAGGTGATACTATTAGCGAATTGTCGTGTACCTCATTAAAAGTACAACTAAAAAGAAGTCTCGTTTATGGCGATTTTTTTGCTACTAGACCTTTATTTGAAGCTGTAGAGAATGGCCAACTCGCGGTTTCCTCTAAAAAGGTTTTACAACTAAACGACGGCATATACCTTTCCACAAAAATACTTTTTCTCGAAAAATATTGCCCAATCAAATTTTTCGATTTAAAAATTCAAAAACATTTTATTTGTTTATCAATTACACCTTAGCAGGTACAGCTGAAGACATTACTAAACTCTCTCCAATACTATTTCCCATCGACACTACGTTTACTTCAACATACTTTGTCGCTGCTGCTTTTGCGATAGATTACGAACCAATGGAAGATCGCAACTTAAATACTTGCAACTCTTGCAACATCTCTTTATAACGAACGTGTTCGAACATTCATAGACAGTCAAGTAACTTACTCTTACACTGAATCATCAAGTATTTAACCACCAGACATACTTCATTTGCTACACAATAGTTTTTCAATGCTTCTTTCTAACATTTCCAGTCCATTTGTAAATGGGATTTTGGGTTTCCTTACAATTTTAGCTCTAGCGTGGGGATTTATTCTCACTATAATTACACGCCATTATGCCTTTCTCATTTGTAAACGCAGATATTCACGTACTATAAACGATCGTTGGAACCATTATCGTAATCGCTTTTTGCATACAAGCAATAATCATCAGACCATTCTCAAAATCAGGAAGCAATTGAACTTGGTGATTTATCCATTCGTGGTGCTGGCGATGAGCAAGCTTAAATGTCTATGTAACTTTTTTGTTATTGAGTATTTTTACCCTGTGTATTTCTTATTCATTAATTAGATTTGTAAACAGAAACCTGCAATTCACGTGTCTCTTATATACTATCATGACAATCGTATTATTCAGATTCTTCTCCATTTTGTTGTTTTGCAGCAAACCACACACACCATATTCCACTCATTTTTCTACAACAACGAGTGACCGTGAACGGTGATGCATTCTTCATGAAGATGCTTATCAGGCAATCCAGCCAGAAGCAGAGTAGCCAAACCCACCTAGTTGCGATGCAAACAGGCTGCATACAAGAAACGTGTTCAAATGTTAAGACGGACCTCAAGCAAAATTACACAATATATTTTGTTGCCTTTGTCCGTTGACACATTACATGTGTTGATTATGTTATTTAGTTGTCTGTGTTGATTGTTATCAGTTATTTCAGTTCATTAATTGTTTATAGTTCACTTTTCCGTCCTTTCTTGCATCACCGTGATTTATCTTACGTTGTCACTAACGTCATCACAATTCTTCACTCACTTTCGCACACTACGCTTGCATGTCACGTATAATAGGTGCTTAAATCATTCTATATTGGTTTACTTTTAAGATCATTTTTTTTAACCAACCTTTTTCCAACTGGTTTGTTTGCAGTAGACTCCTTTTGCATCTCAGATATACAGGGTGGGCCGTAAATAACGCACCAAAGATTTAAAATAAATTGTGATGTGAAATAATGTAAATATCTTTTTTTGGGGATTTTGAGCATTTGTGATTGTACCAGCGTGTACGTGTTTCTCTGTTCATTTGTTAAGTTTTGTTTTAATAAAAACGTTTGTTATTATTATCTGAATTGTTTTATATGCTTTGGTGCGTTATTTATGGCCCACCCTGTACAGTATTAAGAAATGCGCTTTTCCCTCTGATGGGGGGTATTTGTAGCTATTCATTCTCAATATTGTTCAATATTCCCATGGATTCATGCCAGTGTTCATATGAATTTCAATGTAATTTAATCTAAATTATATTTTTCTCATACTTCGTATTTCCTATATTTTTGATAGGTGGTTCTGGCAATAGTTGACGTCTCGCCAAACAACGTTTAACATTCACAGTTTGAATCTGTATGAAACCGGGACAGACGTGACTTATAAATTCCATATAGCTAGCTTACAAATATGCTCAAATACTGACTGATTTTTGTATTTTATGTTTATGTGTGTTTCTATTTGAATAAGTTGATGGATTATTAATAGGGTAGGTTTAAACTAAGTGTGATTACTAAACCTTGAACACGCCCAAAATCTACAGTAGACTGTCGTTTTGCCATAGCACTCTAACGAGAGCAATCACACAAATTCGTTTAGGCCCCAACTCTTTTAATACTACAGTAGAGTGGTCACTAACATCACTATTTTCCTTAAAAGTAGCCTAAAAGCACGACATTCTTGTGCTAATAAATTATATTATCTTACATTATACCGGTTCATTTAGTTTCATATTATACCGGATAAGGTTCATTTAGCCTATTCAAATATTATTTTATTCACACAAATAAATAATGAAAAAAATATCAACTGAACCTGCTAAGCTACCCTTACAACTTTACATTTTGGTAACCTTTCAATTTGCTTGTGCCTTTAGTTCAGTCAACTATAGGCTGCTAAAGCAACACTATCTTGAGAGTGAAGTTTATATATGAATTATGATGTTGTATATAATTTGTGTACGAAACAAGGTTGTGGAGACGCAGCCATACTCGTACGACTCAAACTCCGCCCTTCACAAAAAAATGGTTATCCAAACGGCCTATAACAGTACAACATTACTACAGTAGACGCCGCTTAATATGACCACCTTGGGATCAGACTATTTTGGTCATAATATGCGAATGGTTATAAAAACCGAAGCCGCCATAACAGCTCCTGAATCGACGCCGTAAGCCACAAGAAGTCCAAATACCGTCAAATTCATCGTTTACCTCAAGTAACAGTGTGACGTTGGCAGTAAAACAAAGTACAGTACTTTAACACTACAAGTGACGATAAAATTTAGTACAGTGTGTAACAATATGTTGAAAAGGCGAAGTTATAAGTGCGTGGCGGGAAAAAATACAGTACCGTAACAAGAAAGATGGAGAAAATGTTGGTCATATTATCCGAAATTTGGTCATATTAAACGGAGGATTTTAAATGGAGAAATTCCGGACCGCACCAAATTGGTCATAATAAGCGGCTGGTCATATTATCCGTGGTCATAATAAGCGGCGCCTACTGTATTATGTTTATGTACTCAAGAACGAAAATATTTTCCATATGCACTTCGACGCTGATTAGGTTTTAAATATGCCTCAATGCTTCTTTTAAAAACTCTGCAGCCTCCTTAAACCATGTAAACAATCTGTTTCTTGCGCTTACAACTTGGAAAGAAAAATATTTTTGAAGTTTTGTAGGGAACTTATTTCAGTTTGCTACCTCACCAATCTGATACCGGTAACCTAGGCTAAATACTAGTATAGTAGCCTTGTAAACCGGCTTGCGACTATATGTTTGATCGCTAACAGCTAGGCTATAGCTTCTAATCTAGGCTAACGCCCGGTTATATATTAGCTAAGCCTCTAAATCAGTGGTCGTCAACCTTTTATGTATGCGGGTCACCTTGGTACCAAGGTGAGCTTTGGCAGGCCGCACTAATACAACTTCAAATTGGTTAACTCTAAGCTTGAAAATAACGCATTTTGTACTTAATATCCAACGCTACATGTTGCTAATATGCACAGAACCACGCTACATATTGCTAAGATGTATCTAAACATACTGCAGCAACAAAAATAATTCAACAACGTTAGCCAGATCAAGCTCCTTCAACAATACTACTGACTTCTTTAACAATGCGTAATGAATAAGGGCACTTGTTCGTGCACATACGAGTACTTATAGCACGGCGAGCGATTTCATAAGAATATTTATTGCCAAGAAAGAATGGTGTGGTCTCTTCGTATGACAATTGATATCTTGCCATTAACAGCTTCAGGAAAGAAGAAAATTTTGAAAACCTTGCAGTACAAGCTACAATTGTGACTTGGAAACATACCTGCGTAAAATAAGCTACAATAACAGGAAGAAAGGAACCAGAAACTATGAAACACAAGCTTATCGAAAACAAGCAAAAAAATTTCTAGCGTAACTCATGAAAGACAATAGTGGTGGAAAGTACTTTAATGTTTACATGACTTTACAAAATTAAAGAAAGCAACCCTGCGCTCACAGCTGAACTTAGGTAGATCTTATTGAAATGTATGTAAGTTTTGCATTGAGAAGCGAAACAAGCTCAGTAAAATTAATAAATATTTCGTCGAGACCCTTGTTGTTAAATATTTTTCCAAAAAACATCAACGTCTACATTGAAATTCGTAACAGACATTCTCAAAATATCATGCAAATGTTTGTCTGTCAACCTTGATCGGATTTTCGATTTTGCAATCTCCATTCGTGAAAACGTTTGCTCACATACCTAAGTACAGTACTACCAAAGACTATAAGCATAATAGCAGCGTTTTCTTTCAGCTTGACAAAATCATCCAGAATTCGTGAATACAATTCTGCTATTTTGCACTCCTTGTACAAATCTTCCTACTTTAAAGATGCTTGCAGCTCTATCAGTTTCAGTTGAAAGCATAAATCTACATTTGTAGGTAACACAGCAAATGGATTTTTAAATAATCTTGTCACAGTTTCATGCTTTTGGAAATCACAGAACCTGCTGGCAAACTCACTCTGCAGTGTTTCAAGAGCTTCAGTATACTTTTCTAAGTCAAATCCCAACCTAGTTTCATTGTCAGAAGCCAGTGTTTTACAGTTACTGAAATGTGTAAAATTGCCCTTTACAATTTAGTCCTTGAAAAGGTCAAGTTTTGACAAAAATGCTTTCAAAATATCAAACACATATGAGATCAAATTTTCTTTGCCTTGCAATTTCACATTTAAAATATTTAGATGCTCTGTGATGTCACTTAAAAAAGCAAGCTCACGTAGCCATCTTGGATCAGCAGTCAAATCAGCCTCTTCCTTTTTCTTTCAGAAATTCATTTATTTCCTTGCGAAGATGAAAAAACGTCTCAAAACCTTTCCCCTGCTAAGCCAGTAAACTTTATTGTGGTACATCACATCTCGATATTAACAATCTAAATTGGCAAGAAAGGTTTGAAATTGGCGGTGGTTTAAAGCATGATTTTCAATAAAATTCACGTTTGATACAACCACACTCATTACATGCATCCAATTAAGGACTTTTCCACATAAAGCTTGTTGGTGAATTATGCAATGAAATTGCTTTGGTTTCCCACCGTTTGGCTCCAGTACCTTTTCTTTCAAGAGTGCTGCAACTCCCTTCTTCTTGCCAACCATATTCCTTAACCCATCTGTTGTTATGCTTTTCAAATTTTTCCATGATAGATCTAGGCTACTCAGAGCTGTAAGAACCTCTGAAAATATATTTTCAGCAGTTGTTGTGCTTTTAAACTCAGCAGAGAGCACAACTCTTCTGTGATTCTGAATTTGGCATCTATACGACGTATAAAAATTAACAGCTGGCCTGTGTCAGTAGTATCGTTGCTCTCATCTATAGCAAGAGAGAAGTACTTAAAGAACTTTGCGCTTTCTTTTAGTGTTTCGTGAAGATGTTCGCCAATGTCTTCGACTCTTCTAGTAATTGCAGAAGCTGATAGACTAACGTCCCTAATGCAAGGTAGCTTGTCGGGACACGCTTCTCGCACAACCTTTATCAAACACTTCTTGTCGAACTCACCATCTGTAAAGAATCTGCCACTCTCCCCTATAACCTATAACCTAAACGTAAAAACTTGCTCTCACAGCTGACTTGCTGACATCTTGCAAATTCACAAACACGCTTTGCTGGTGAGAAAGATTTCTCTTTAAAGTAGCAATCTTTTGATTGCGTATTTCTCCGATGAGCTGCTTGAACTCTTTGCGGCAACTATCGAAATGGCGTTTTACGTTGTACTCTTTCTGCGTAATTACTTCATTGCATATTACACAGGTTGCTTTGTTTAATTTGGAACAAAAAAGTAATCGTTCGTCCACCTTTCTATAAAACTTCTGCCTTCTTCAGTTATTCTACGCTTCCTGTTATTAGACTTGGAAACCGACATTTTACTACGTTTCAACTTTCCAACAAATTCAGTCCTGTTCAGGGGCGGCTCGTAGCTAAAATTGATGGGGGGCTGCTTCAGAAAATCACCCTATAGACCGAGTTTTTGTCACTATCTATCAGCTTTACACACACAGCGCTCGCCAGTTGTCCGTCAAAAAGAAACCCTTATACACCAGCACACAAGGGTCGGTACTGCGCGAGCGACAGTTCTCTTTCTACAGCTGCATTGCAATCTACTGCTAATTTCAAACACCATATCACAGTAGCTTTGAAGCAAAAACATTTATATATTTTTTTCATAAACTTAGAATGGTTGTTGAAATTAACCTTATGTATTATATAATATAACTACAAGTATAAAAAAATAAAGAAAAAAAGATTAATTATTTATATCGAATGTCGTCGATAAGATGGAGTGGGAACTGGGGGTGCTGCAGTTCCACAGTACCATACACGAGCCACCCTGGTCCTGTTATCTATATCACGTTGGCTGCCAGCCGCGAATTTCGTAATGACAAATTCCTTTCTTCGTACGCCAACTCAGTTTTTGCTCGAAAACTTTATCGAAATGCCGATTATAACTTGACAAGGGAGTCTTTGTCTTCATTTTAACTCCTTTTAACTTTTAGTTCCCCAGAAAAATTAACAAAAAAAAGTGCAACAAGAAAATTATCTTTGGTTATATTTGTATGCTGATGCCTTCAGCGGGCCGCCCTAAACAGCGTGGCGGGCCGCCAGTTGGTGACCCCTGCTCTAAACGAAACAACTATGCAATCATCTTGATATTTCAAAGCCTGACAATTTGATGATTGTCGCTATAAAATGATTTCTTAACCTACTAACAAAGAGCAACAGTAAAGATCTATGATCAGTTGATCATATTTGAGTGTTGCCTTGTCAAAGCCTACGCCACTGCAAGGCGTATCCAGAAATTTCAAAGGGGGGAGCGCAATTTAAAACTTAGACAGTTGAAACTTTTTTGGTGGGACAAGATTTTTTGCTTACATCAGCTTATGTAGGGCTTTGGCTTCCAACCTGTGCGTTTCGCTACATTTCACCATTTAATACTTTGATTTTCCTTACGTTGGTGTAGCTAGGCTTTCGGCAGTTTTCTGCGTTTGCTTAGTGCTGCAGTTTAACGCTACATTTTGTTTATCTCGGACTCCAATAGTCCATCTCACAAAAAACGTCAAAACAAAACGCACGCACAAGCAATCAATTACGCCCACATAGTTTCCTCCCGCTGAAAAAATCAACTGGTGCAACCAGCATTAGGTTAATAAATCTGTACAGTGGCATTTTATGATAACTTCCAACAAACATGTGAAAGAGGAATTGAAAGATGTGCTATAGGCCTAGAATTTTCGAGACATTGCATTGGAGATGAGGGACTGTAGGCAGTAGCCACAGGCCTACCTGACGAGCATTCTGAAAAGAATGCAACGAATCAGGATGCAAAGAATCAGGCACTTGCTCCGTCAGCTTTTTTAAAAAATATTAGCATAGTAGACTGTCGTTTTGCCATAGCATGGCAGCGAGAGCAATCACACAAAACTCGTTTAGGCCCCAACCCTTTCAATACTACAGTAGAGTGGTCACTAACGTCGCTATTAACTTGAAAGCAACCTAAAAGCATATTATTCTTGTGCAAAGGAATTGCATTGTCTTACATTACATCAATACGATTCATTAAGCTTATTCAAATACTGTTTTATTCACACTTATTCAATTGTAAAGAAAATAATGAACTAAACCTGCTAAGCTACACCTACAATTTTGCATTTTGGTAACCTTTCAATATGCTTGTGCTTTTAGTTTAGTCAGCTATAGGCTGCTAAAGCAACACTATCTTCAGATTGAAGTTTATATATGAATTATGATGTTGTATGTAACTTGTGTATGAAACAAGGTTGTGGAGACGCAGCCAAAATCGCGCGACCCCAATTCCGCCCTTTGCAAAAAATGATTAATCAAACAGCCTATAAAAATATAGGGTGTCCGAAAAGTTACTGTGCAGTAGAAAATATTTTTAACAAAGGCTGTTTTTGTGACGCAATATTTAGATGCTAACATGAAAACAAGTTAGTCATTGTAACAACAACTAGTTCTCTATTATATATTCAAATCAATACCCAAGGTTAGAGCTATACGTAAATAATTGAAAACACTACACGTCAGGATAAAATAATAAAGCCATTACAGCTATTTCGCCAAGCAGCTTATCAAGTGGCAACTAGCTATAACCTTATTAATATCTTTATTTAATCAAGAACGAAAATATTTTCCATACCGTAAATAGGGGCTACTTTGAACGGGTTTTGAGATGTTTCAATGCGTGCTGGAAAATACGCATGGAATCTTAAGAATTTTTTTTGTCTAAAACTTGGGCTGTACCTTGATTATAAAGTTCCGAATGATACATTTCATTTTTTCCAACGACATTAGATATTTAATTAGACTTTTATGGGATTTCAAAGTAACCCCCGGATAGGGGCTACTTTGAAAGGGCATTTAAAATCCGTTATTTTTAAATAAAATACTGTTGTTTGGATTACTTTGAAAGATTAAATTGGATTTTCGTACACTCTGGAAGATCTGGAAGCACGGTTGGAGCCGCAACTATAATTCTTTCACAAGTCTGTCTACGTGTATGATACTTGCATTTTTTCTGCTCAATTTGCGATAACGTTGGTTTTTAAGCTCCAGGTTCGATTCCTTGAAGTGTAAAAACACGATATATAAACGAATCATTTTTAATAAATAACAGTTTGTTAAATAAAGAAATCAGTCATTATATGCCATTTTAGCGCATATTTCTCCCACTGAAATCAAATGGAAATCGCACATGTCGAGCTAGACGTGCAGTTTTGCTGTTGTAAGGTGACGGTAGCTTCCAGGTAACATCATTCACGCTTGCAGCAAGCACGTCAGGAACCTCTGGGAAACAAAAAGCACTTGCTATGTTTGGGCTTTTGCGTAGATATGACACAATAAAATCTTCACCCTCTTCTACTTCCTCAACGATTTTCGCAACATAGCAAAGTGTTCCTTCGAACTGCACAAGCATAAAGTCATCAATGGCAAAGGTATCGCTTGGCAAATCTGAGGCTTAATTCTCATCGCTACTGAGCAGCAATTCATCATCATACTGGCTATCGGATGAAGATCCGTAATCGATATCCTTTGAGCTCTCAGAATCAGAGCTGTTGTCGCTGGGGATGCGTGCTTGGTGTCGTCTTGCTCTTGTGGACCTGGGCATTGGCGTAGAAGAACAGGGTCTGTCAGAGGTGAATCCAGATGCAGAAGATGAGGTTGATGGAGCTTGCTGGTTTAGGTGGTCTTGGCTTCCTTCCACGCTGATGCTTGCCCCAGGAAGAACTGCAATTTTTCTTGTTTTCTGGGGTGGGTTTCTTGGCTTGTCTACGCCACGCATTTCCTTTAGCACATTTACAACAGCGGTGGACACGTTTGAACCGACATCAGGTGGTTGATAATCGGGCAGACGAGATAAGACTTCTTCAGGGTTAAATGGAACCAAACCACATTTTCGAAAACCTGAAACAAGGCTGGCACTTTGTCGCATCAGGATGTCTTCACCGCTGTCATCATCATAAATGGCCACGCACAGCTGCTTCAAGAGCCTGGGAAAGTGGTTTTTTGATAAGGTGGAAGAGCCTCTAGCAGGTGCTGCTTTCCAATTGTTGAGGATATTGCGCCAAGCCCTTTTCATTGGAGCGAAAAACGCCACATCAAGCGGTTGCATGATGTGGGTTGCGTTTGGAACTAGACATGCCATTACGATATTGTTTTCTGCAGCAGCTTTCAATACATTGGGGCTAAAGTGTGTGCTCAAATTATCACCAAGTAAAACCTTCTTCCCAGGTATATTTCGAACATGACTCAAAAAGATGGTATTGAACCAATCTTCAAATGTTGGTCCGTCGAACCAGCCACTCTTAGACCTGCTATAACGTACACTAATCGGCCCCCCTTCCGTCCATGTGGACCAGATGTGTTCAGCTTTGTAGACAACACATGCAGGAAGCATGCACCCATCAGCAGATCCGCAAAACATCATGGAAATGGATGCTTTTGTGTTATCTTTCACTCTTTCAGGGTATTTTACACCTCGTTTAAACAAACACTTTTTTGTCCCCGGGTTGTCGGAGAGGTTCGTTTCATCAAAATTAAACAGATTAGAAGGAGGTATCTCTGATCCGTCTGGCTTTGTAAGAGTTTCCTTCATTCTTTTAAAGTATTCAGATACGTCCTCAGCAGAAAGTTTAGCTCGAGACGCCTTGATATTTTGGCATTGACGAAGAGTAAGTTTTTCTTTGTGGCGATCAGAAAATGTCTTGGCCCATTCATAACTACGAAAATTATTGACAAAATTAGACACTGTTTTTCCAATATGATCCAAATACGTTTTTGCCAATACTCTCAAATCATACAAATTAAATGGAAATCCCCAGCGAGACACCTCTAAAATTTGTGCGACAAATGCTGCTTCTTCCTCTTCTCTAAATACATACGGATGACCTACTTTTTTTTCATGAAGACCTCGCAGTTTATTGCTCAAAGTTCCTATAGGAATTTTGTAAGTTTTACTTGCAGCATTCATCGACATCTCCTCATTTTTCACCTTTTGTATAGCTTCTTTGATTGCATCTTCACTGTAATCTTTATATTTTCTGCTCCCCAGCTGTCTTTTGTATTTTTTGACCATCTACAATGTAAAAAAATGTGTAGTTGTTAATTGCAACGCCCATGCCAGCCTTTATTAGGGATGTGTTCAAAGTAACCCCCTATTCAAAGTATCCCTCAAAACACTAATATCTTGATTGCAAAATACTTTTTTCAACATATTTCTTTTGTATTGATAGGTAAGCCACCAAACTTTTTACAGGTTATATCACCACTAAATTAAGAACATACATGAAGAGTTTTAACCTAATGCAACTTTTACTTACCTTTGGGCAGAAGGAAGTTAACAGGAGAAAAAAAAGCTGCAAATTTGTTGATCCAAAGTAATCTCAAAAATATACAACTAAACAAATCAATTTAAACCTAATAGCTTATGTATCAACTACTTAAATACCCAAAGACCTGCTGAAAAACAAAACAAAATCTACCGGACCTGTGATTTGCATGTTAGGTGTCATTGAATCATTTTCTGAGAGCCTTTTCAAAGTAGCCCTCTATACAGGGTGGCCACAAAGTCACGCACCAATGTTAATTAAAAAAGTTATAGTAGTAACATTTATTCAAATTCAAAGTTCTTTACAAGGATCACAAATGCTCGATATGTTTGCCGTTTGCAGCTATGCACGAGCCAATACGAAATTCAAAGTTCCTGTAGACACGATTCAGTATCAGATTCAGTAACATTGGTGCGTGACTTTGTGGCCACCGTGTATTTAAAGTAGCCCCCACTTACGGTATGCACTTCGACGCTGATTAGGTTTTAAATATGCCTTAACGCTTTTTTTTTAATTCTGCCGTGCCCTTAAAGGAGGTAAACAATCTGTTTCTTGCGCTTACAACTTACAAAAAAAAACATTTTTAGATTTTGTAGGGAACTTATTTCAGTTTGCTACCTCACCAATCTGATACCAGTATCCTAGGCTAAATACTGGTCTGGTAGCTTAGTGAGCTGGGCTTGCCGGCTATATATTTGACTGCTAGCAGCTAGGCTATAGCTTATAGCCTAAGCGAACGCCCGGTTATACAATATCTTAAGCCCTCTGTATCTTCTACTAAAGTTCCTGTGATAAACTACTTGTTTGAAGTTCTTGTTTGAACAACTAGCTTGAACTATCACCAAATTATACCATCTTAGTGCTGCTGAGTTGTACGCCCAGTTTTTATATCAAATTTGGTAGATCGATACCAAGACTACAAACTTGTAACCGTGAGTGGTTTGTTCATTTATTTCTCTGCTAGCATGCTCGTTTTTGTTAGTTACGTCAAAGTCATAAATTTGAGTGCATAAATTTCACAAAATATTGAAGTTAACGACAAATCGTGCGCTATGAAAAGTTTAAAAGTTTTTCACAAAGAAATTTATTATACACTTTCTCAGCGGGTTGGGTCGCGGTCCCAGCACCCCCCCTGGATACGCCCTGCACTGCTCCAAGCGCTGGTCTTGACGCCACCACTTACCGCTTTGTTTGAGATACAAAATCTTGTACAAGTCTCTTAAAACTTCTCGTATATTTCTGTTTTGTATTCGGGGCATTCACCCTCTCCCACCTTTTTTCTGTATTTCAAAAATGTGATTTTACCTTGTATTTACCATTCAGCCAATCAGGTCGCTCATACAAGCCCAACTCGGCGTTCTTCTTTAGTCTTTCACAAGTGGGAGCAAATTTTTCTTTGGTTACAGGAACATGTAATGCTTTTCTAGAACTATAAATTCCTCTGGGATCTCGGACCAAGTGAATGACCTAAATAATTTGCATTTTGTCAATTCTGTATTAAAGATTTGCTTGAGGAGGAAGGAAAGTAAACTTATAAAACGGAATAATCACCCGTCGCTAGAAGTGTTAATTCTGACGCAAAAAGTATGCTCTATAAGACTAAATAAAAAATAACTGTGTCATGCAAGCAACAAGAGGTTGTTTTCACGCTCAGACTGCTTAACCCTGTAAGGCCCTGTGGGACATATATGTCCCATACCAATAAATGCTGTTGCAAAATAGCATGCTGCTTTAGTTTGACTATGTTTGTTTAGCATTTCCATGTTTAGTGTTAGTTCGTTTAAATTTAATAAAAATATTGTCTTCTAATTGTGGTTTACCATAATTTTTCTGTATTCGAAATTTCAGCTTTTAGAGATTTTCAAATTGCTATAATTAGGCTAAGCTAAGAAGAAAAAGACCGTGACATGTTTCGGGTTTTTGTCAAATTGTTAAGTTTTTTCACAGTTTTTAGTGCATAAATTAGTTTGTTAATTCCAAGTTTTGACTTTTTTGAATTCAGAGTTTGCAGGTCTTGCTGCAATTTTTATGGTTCATATATATATATCTCGATGGGCTTTACTGGCACATAAATGAGTGCAGTTGCATGTGCCTTATTCTTAGTTATTCAAATGGAGCTCTAGCTGGTTGCTGTTACGTCTATTTCTTTGATTCAGTTAAATGCACAGTTTTTAAAATACCTAAAAACAATAATTTTATATTTAGTGGCTCAGGCTTAATGATGGAGGTAGTAAAAAAAATAATGAATCGAATTATGGTAGTCTTAGGCTAACATATGCGGCCACTGACGTACTGCCCTTGACTGATGGTAGTAAAAGTGAAAACGAAATCCTGGGACTGGAAGAACATATTGAAAGAGATGACGTTTCATTTACCCCATCTGCATCACAATGTACTGATAATCCAAGCAGCTTCACGCAACTATCTTCATTTCAGCCTGCAGTTACTTGCTAAACAGCAGCTCTTCATGATGCTACTTACTGCCAAAAAAGTACCACAAAACCAGAGTATCGTTGGAGAAAAGGAAATTACCAGTCTTCCAGTGTCACCTTTGAAGCAGTGTAACAACAATAATCTTGAGAATAGTCATGCTATTATCCCGTATCGACGTTTATTTGTTTTGGTATTTATTTCCGGTATTTCCCCCAATACTAACCCTTCCTTATTTTTTATTCTCGAAGTGATATTTATTTGTAGTTCTTTCCGTTACTCCCCTCATAGACAAACTCTTTCTTGTTTGTTTTCTAAGCGATCTTTCTAACCAAATTCCGCTATTTCCCCGTTTACAAATCTTTTTTTGTTGATTTTAGTTTCTAATTATTTTTAGTGGTTAAACTCTGGAATATTTAAGAGTTATTTCTCTATCATGTTACGCATGAAAAGTATATATACGGGTGGGTTATTTGAAAAAAAAGAAGAGGAAAAAGAAGAAGGAAGGTGAAGAGACAAGCGAGAAGAGTGAAGAGTTAGAAGGCAAGGGTCAAGGCACTATTAGGGAGGGGGACTATCCGCTGCCGTAAGAATGGTGTCGGTGATTATCTGCCTGCAACAGCTTATGCATTAATAAAGTTAATGTTGTTAAAGAGTGGGCTAGTAATTTAGCTTCTCAAGCGTTAAGTCCTTAGGCCGAAGAATAGGGCCTACAAGGTAGCTATTGAGCTCTACCGAGCGAATTTTCAAGTCGCAGAATCGTCATCTACCGGTCACTAAGGTACAGGGCGGGTGATTCACCGTATTTGGCGACTACAGTCAGAACGGAGACAGATACATCTTTATCAAAAAGTTGTTAGTTTTTTATACAGTTTATAACTCCTGCCATGATTAAAAATTTTGCTGACCAAGCAAATATTTTTTCTACACAGAAAAAAGGAAGTTGCATAGGAACATCTGAAAAAGAATTTCAGCAATACATGGCTGTTATCGCACCAACGCTCTTTAAACAAGTGTTTTTCAGCTTAGTTCGCCCGGAGTCGAACTGCCACCCAGTGAACAACAGTCTTTTTTGCACGTTTGTTTATCGCACCTCACACGTTATCTATTTTTTACTTGTCTGACCTAAACACCAAACGCGTGGCTTTAGAGTTTTAGTAATTAGCTATATAAGAAAAAGAAGTTACATTTGGACGGTTATTTTTAAATTTAATTTTGCTGGTTCAATTGTTCCGAGAATAAAGTTTAGTCAATTCTCCCGTGCTGGTCTATTCAAAGTTTTATCGTTTTGCTTTTGATATATTTAATTTGGATTTTACTTTATTTCTGATTTTATTCTTTGGAGAGACAATAGTGCGGGGAAGGTCGTGGCCGTCAGCCTGCGACAAATATGTTAGAAGATTCATCGCCATCGTGAGGTAAATCCTTACCAATGGCATGTACCAATATTTAAAAATAGATATTGTGCAGATGCCTCGTAATAGCCTATTGGTTATCAGAAACAAAATACCCTCCTGCAGCCGATGTGATGAGCCGAAATTGCTTTCAAAATCTCTTGATTAATCTTCACTTTATCAACCACTGGACGTTTCCTGATGAAGAAAGAAATTACGATAAGTTTTGGAAGTTGCGAGAATTTAAGAGCAATGCTTGTTGGTTGAACCTGACGAATACAACTTAGTTAACGAAATGATGGTTAAGTTTAAGGGAAAGTATAATGGCTTCAAGTAATACCTGAACGGTAAATCTGTAGAAATTCAAAGTATGGTGTCGCACTGGCATATCTGGCTTAATATGTGACTTTGATGTTTACCAAGAAAAAGAGGTCAAGATGCAAAACCTGGTTTAGGTCTTTCTGGTGAAGTTGTCATGAACTTGTGTTCAACTCTTTCGGAAGGAAAAAGTTACAAAGTCTGTGGGAATAATTATTTTTTAAGCGTTCTTTTAATGGAAAAGTTACTGTGAAAGAAAATTTTTGACATTGAAACAGCGCGCCAATCACGACTGAAAGATTGTGTGTTAAAAGAAGAAAAATCCTTGAAGAGGGAAGAAAGAGATTCTCTTAATTTTAAAATCGAAAAAGATAAAAACTTTATTGCAGTCAGGTGACATGGTACCAGAGCTGTCACCCTCGCATCTTCACATGCAGGCAATTTTCCCTTTAAACGCGAAAAAGTGCGAATTTGCAAAATTATTTCCGGCGGATTCGCAGATAAAATTCAACAGTTCCTAAAAATGTCCTGCGGTTTTTGATAACTTCTTTCGTTTGTTAAAATTTTTGCACTTTCGCTATCAAAATCTTTAATGTTATAATGTAGTTAATCTAGCGACAATGTTAAATGCGTGGGAGATAGTGAATAGGAATCAAAGCTTGAACCGACGCTTTTTTAGGACACGGTGCAACGTCTCGCTTAAACATCGCGCCGCTGTGACGCAACAGCGAGTGAAGGCAACTTAAAATGTTTTGCACGCCGTTATCACGCTTCTTTTTTACTCTAAATCAACCCCAAAGCAATTAACATAAAAAACCCTGCCAATATCTATCGCAGTAATAGCAAATAGCTCTCAAACTTCACTTTAACACAAGACATTTGTTTTTGAGGGAAGTTTGAAACTAGAATGGTTTAACTTCTTTATCTTTTCTTTACGTTTCAACGCTAATTTCAATCGTGCTTGTTAAGATAAAAAAGCACATAGCTCTCGGTTTCATTTAGCACAAAAACTCTATTGTTTGAGGGAATGGTTCAGTTTTTGTAAACTAGAAATAAACAGCCCTTCTCATTTGCTATTTATGAAAACTAAAAGTAAGAAAGAGTATGACTTCTAACCAATTTTAGTTTTAAATTCCCTCCAGATTTTCAAAGTAAAATGTAGCTAACAGCTATGTGCTGTGATAGCTTACCAGCACAATTGAGATAAGCCTTGAAACGAGAAGAAGAAAATGTAAAGTAAGTTTCAATTTCTTTTAAAACGTTTTATGTTGAAATCTAGCCTTTTTTTAATTGCTGGAAAGATAACTTGTAATACAGTAAAATTTTCCTACGACTTTATGTCATTTAAAAAATTGCCGTTCACTATTTTTTTTTTAACGCGTATGAGCTCATGCTCGGTTTGCATGTCTTTCGTAAGACTGGGCCACCACGGCGGGTTGACTGCTTGGTCCCACCATCTGTCTGCCACACAAAGACGGAGGCATCCCGTTATGCTTGTTTGTGTCCTTGGTTGTTGTGTCTTGCTTGTTGTGTCCTTTGCTTGCTTGTTTTCCCGTCTTTGAAATCTTGCCTTTTTTTAATTGCTGGAAAGATAATTTGTAATAATTCTCCACACTATCCCTTATGTGCTGAGCGCCAAGCAGGGAAGCTGTGGATACCATTTTTTAAAATCTCTTGGTATGACTCGACTTGGGAAATGAACCTCAGGTCTACCGACTGCGAAGCGGACGCTCTAACCACTACACCATCGCGCCGTTTACTGCGTACCTTTTGAAAATTGTCTTTTGATTCAAAATTGAGGCGTATTATCTAATCTGGTTTACCAGTGTAAAAAAGAATTATCAAATAGTAGAAACTAACAGAAGATTGCGCATTGTCTGAAGCAGTGCTTCCCAAACTGTGTGCCGTGGACGATTTGCAAGTGTGCCCCGGGTTATTTTTTTTACTTGATATTTATACTTAAAATACTTAACATTTATCAGTAAAAGTTGAGTAAATGCTGCCATGAATAATGGTCAACAACGTCGGAGATCGAGTTATGTTGTCGGAAAAAGTGGTGATCTCCAAAAAAAAAGGTCATCACCATTCTCGCTGTCATCTGTAATGCTACTAGAGACCAACATGAATTGATTCATGTGACTGTTGTGCCGCAAAATTTGTTTTGCTTTTTTTGCTGTGCCAACAGACAAAAAGTTTGGGAAACACTGGTTTAAAGAAAACTTTTTGTGAAAAGTAATTGTGTGCGCGCTATTATATTGCCATCTTTTACCTGTATACAGTGGCGCTGGGTAAAGTAGGCGGGGTCACCGAAAATTTTTTCCGGAGAGGGCAGACTCCTCATTAAAGCATTAAAACTATGTGGCTATACATGAAAAATACACCTCAATATTTTTTGCAGTCAGCACCTCTCAGGAAACTCCTGTAGTTTTATGTGTAGTTACAAATATTAGCATTTCAATTTTTCTTTTATACTTAAAAGCTGCGTTTGCCAAACTCAGACATATTCGCGTCTATGAATTTCTCTGTTTCCTTTACTTCGGTCAAGTTTCGAATGCTTTTTAAAAAGATACAATTTCCCGTATCAAATATTTGCGACCTCTTTTCACGCATTCAGTAAACGGTGAATGAAAACTTAATAGGAGTAAAAAATAGCTAGCTGTATTATTGCAACTATCATCGAGGGTTCCGTAACAGGCTTCAAAAGTTTCTCATATTTACCATCACTTTCGTGATAATACCTGGTCAGATGATATAGCGTTGCGCTGTATTTTGGCATCTGGGACAAAACTTCACAAAAATTAACTCATTTGTTTTCCTGCGTAGCTTGTGAAATTTGTTGACAAGACTCAGATAAAATTTGTTATCGCTCGTCAATAACGCTGCTTTCTGAGATACGTTTTACGAAGAAAGCAAGCCGCACATACAATGACTACTGCACCGTACAAAATATCTAAATTTTCTTCCTTCAAGTTGCGCAGCTTTGGCCATCAAATACTTTCCAATTTTAAATCAATAGTTTATTTGCAACTGCAAAACCCTGCTGTTAAATTGATTACGACTGAAAAATTTAACTAGTTAAATTATTTATTATTATCAACCAACAATTGAAGTTTGCCAGCAATTTTTGTTCTTATATCGTAATCGTGGTAACCTGCCTAACATCCCATTATTTCATAAGAGCGATCTTTCTCATGCTCATGAGAAATGAGAAAAATTAATCCTTTGATGGATTGATTTCATTTAGATGTACTGTTAACCAAACATTCTGAAATGCTTACAAATTACTTTTTCAAGGGTCGCATAATTTGAGTGACCAGATTTAACTTTAAATTAACTTATTTAACAAAAATAGCAGGTGTTTCGCCGCCGCCTGTTGGTAACCAATAGGCTACTTGTTTTTGAACTTTTTGGGCTCACATAATTACCCGAATTATTATGTCACCGAAACGCATCGTCACAGTTTTGTAAGGTATGCAAAGTTAGCGTAGCGTGTACACTGACTAAATAGCAGTGGGCTACTGTAAGTATCTTTTTTTACACTTCAAGATATGCCACTAAAGCTGGTGTAACCGTTTGTTTAGCAGTGTCCGCCAAAACTTGTCCGGCGGTTTTCGCAATTGCACTGGCGGTCACGCACTTACAAAAATCTTGGAGGGAACACTGTGTGCAGGTAAATCAAAATTGAAGAAAGTAAAGTATTCATATTCTCGAAGCTTTTCCTCGGACACTTTTCGAGATAATCCGTTAGAAATAATTCTCTTGAAAAGTGTCAGATGAAAAGTTTCAAGAATATGGATACTTTCTGCGACCTTCAAATTCTGTACCACTAATCAACTCTTTAAATCAAAATTAAAACTACTGTCTGAAGATTGTTATTATAAGATAAGCCGGTGCTAGCCAGCAATACGTAGCCTATCAGGTGTAAACTCCCGCACCTTTACACGAACTCGCCAGGCTCCTGAGAAATGCGCATCGAGACGTAGACGCAGAGTGTTTCCAGGCGTCGGTTATACGTTTGCGACCAGCACAGGGTTATCTCAAGATATTAAAGTTTAAAGCAAAAAGATAGCGGCTTACGATTGACGTTAACAAATACATAGTTTGTGTTTAGCTTCTTTGTTGTTCAGATGAAAAACTGTTAACACTCTCATAGTTTTGCTGAGCTTTTATTTCTAATACCGTAAACGGCGATTAGCTAGTCATGCTTAGGTTCTCCTATATCAAATTCTCCACATTTTTTCCAATTGCATGATCGCCAATCATCCGTGGATTGGAAAATTGTGAATGTAGAGTTCTAGATATGAGTCAATACTGATCACTAAGGGGCGCTGTTTTTTAGTTGTAGTAATTAGGTTTTCTGACTGTTTCCGGTAGTGAGGATAAAGCTTCGGTTCCAGACCAACTCTATTGCAAGGGAGACTTGTGTAAAAGTTATGAAGCAAGTGACGTAACCGCAGGGGAAGTCGCGGGACATGTAAATATCTTAGATGGTTTTGCGATCAAGAAATAGGGCACTGGTTTTTTCGCATTGAGGCAATACTTTGAATCCATAAAACAATCCTTGAAGCAGTCATGGGTTATGAGAAAGACCACAGAGTTAATTTTCCACATTAAAACGCAGGCGTTTCAAGTGGGCCTACAGTTTTGACGCAAATACGTGAACTAGAAGGCAATGATTATAAAGGTAACAAAAGAGAAATATTTTTGAAAACTTTCGAGGTACATGATAATATTGCTGTGTTTCCGATCTTTTTTGAGCTTGCAACCCACTTTTTCAGACATAATTTTGGGTGACCTCTTTGAGATATTTCAGTAAAGCAATAAAGAATGACTGAAATATGAGACAGACACAAAATATCAACAACAATTTACAACTTATGGAAAACTTTACCTAATCAATGGAAAATTACAAAATAATTGAAAAAATTTCATGAAATGTTTTAGGAGCATACTGGAAAACTATAACATATTAATATTCTTCGCGATTCTTCTGAAAGAATTTTGCTTCTCACTATTTATAAGACGCCGTTCTAATGGCTTCGAAGCTAATTGATTGCAACCACTTTGCCTCTTTTTATATTTTTAATATTCAGAGGTTAGGCGAGTATGAAAAGAGAAATCTGTGTGGCCGAAAATTTAAAGCAGAACCGGTATAGAATGCTAGTCTACGGAACATGTTGTTACAGGCCTCGGAAATTTTTGTTATTTCTATAAATAATTTGAGAGTAGTAATAAGGTTTTTTTGAATGAAATCATTAAAAATGGTTTCAAATGTCAGATATTTCTATAGCTACCATTCGAGAAAAGTTACGCTCCCTCATCTTGTCCATCTCTTTTGAATTAGCAGGGACGCAATGGCATTGGATGAGACGGAGCACTGCTGTGACATACTTACGGATCAGCCAGTAAAGTTGTTAATTGTCCTCCATGAAGGCTAGAGTTAAGGCTAAGTGCAAAAAACCTAAATTGCAAAATTTTTATCATGTTAATTGCTGTTGTACAAAGTTTTATGGGACGCCCATGTTTACTCTTCCAGCTTCTTCCTATTAACATATGCTAGAAATTTGGCTGTTGCTGGTTCGGAGGCAGTGCTGGTGAAGCAAAAAGAAAAGTCGGTAAAAGCTTCCAAACTCGCAGCCACGTCATGGTTTACAGTGGCTACGGCGACCTCGTGAAACTGTTTTCTTTGCTGCAAATACTACAAATTTAAACGTGACGCGATAAATCTCATCCATGTTAATGGTACTGCATTAACTAATGGTAAGTGTGCAAAGAATTTGTTTGTAAAAAAGCTATGGCAATTTTATTTGGCCTTTATTAAGTTTTTCGCTTTACAAGGCCTGATAGAGAATTGGTTTTGGGGCGAAGATCAGTAAAAGTGGATACTAGGATTGTGGAAACTAATCTAGCGCATATCTATTTAGTGTCTATAGCTGAAATGGAGCCTGAAAAAACTAAAAGCGGATTTATCACAATTTTTGGCAGTATTCTTCGAATTACATAGATAGTTGTTCTATGCTGACCAAATGTTCATTCTGTTGGTGACACTGTGGACGATGTGCAAACAATTAAATGGCGATAGCTGATACTTGAAGTGAATATGAGGACTGTTTTGCTTAAAACCCTTTGAACCCTGGTTACTGTGATCATTCCCGCCTTTAACCCAAGCTTACAGGTTAATGACGGTACACCGGTTTACACCGGCACAGTACAGTACACCGGCTTACAGAGTAATGACGGTAGACCCGAAGGCCGGTTAACCGGCTTTTCCGGTTTATAAGGCTTCTCGGTAGGCCGGTTTTCCGGCTTGCAGGGTTTAGAGGGTTAAAAATGCGTATATGGTAGATGTAGGGTTTTTTAAACTTTTTACAATTTAATACTTATTACTTATGTTGATAATCGTTACGTACAACAAACAATACGGTTTTTCCAGCGCTATACGAATTGTGGGTATTGATGTGGCACAGAATGCTCTGTACTCCGCCAATAACGCTACAAAGGCAGAAACGGCAGCCGTTCGAAGATTGAGTGACATCTATTATTATTAATTGCAATATTCCTAAGGGCCTCACACCGGCAGGCTGCTCAGACATGCTTCAGTTTTCTTAAAGCTACTATATAGAAAAATTTATAACTAAAATTCAACATAACATTGCACAGAGTTATTCGGATTTTTGTAGCCCTTTCAGTAATATCGCAATAAGTTTCAAAATGCACATATAGGATGGCAACTAGTACAGGCCAAATGCTACAACAAAGTCCCACAAAATTATATTCCAATGGAATGACGAGCCACATCTCCCGAGGGAAATAGGAAAAAAAGTTTTAGCTACGATATTCTTGGTACCTTTAAATCAAAACTTGGGTTTGTAAACAGGTTCTTGAACAATTTCAAATCACTGACGCATATCACTTTAAGAGCAGTCATTTTTTTTCTCCTGCATATATTGTTGACCAGATTTACGTTGATGGCACCACAGTCAATACGAGGATCGCAATCTCTGAATAACAACGTTAATTACAATTAAATTTCAAAACTGTTACCATTATCGTTTAAAAAGTGAATATACAGCATAAACGCAAAAATCCATAATTCACGATGAAGAGAAGAATTTTCTTGGGAAGAGGGAGTTAACCTTAAGTATTTCAACCTTAACTTTTTAGCCGGTGATAAAGTATTGAAACAGTTTCACGCAGCCCAACGCGAGAAGCCTCAGGAAAAAAAGCGTGAGGTGATCGGTTCAACGCTCGAGTGGTTCATGCGTTGTTTGTGCCTTTAGGAAAGGCGTTTGTCGCAATTTTCCAGCTCCGTTGCAGCACTTGTGAAAGAAATGCAGTGCGTGCATGCACAGCAGAACTGGCAACTTTGAAGCGTGTTTGAACTTGAACTTTTGAACTTCTTTATGAAGCGTGTTTGAAGAAAAGTTAATACTTTGGCGCTGCTTGACTGCAGAGATGTTTTGGCACCAAGAAATATTTTTGTTATGGCTGACTAAATTTGGTTTCGCATTTCATTCTGCATGTTACTTCTATAGCTGAGCTTCAAGCAGATCTGTGGATACCATTTTTATAGTCTTTGGTATGATTTCAAATAAGAGAATCAAACCACGTCCAACTTGTTTAACTTTAAAACTTGCCTTGAGCCCAGAGGGAAAAAATGCATAACAACAACAACTGGACTGCGGAAAAGTATACCAACTAAAAATCATACGAAAACATAAGAGTCTACAATCTGCAGAATATTTTTAATTACAAAACTAGCGCTTATATAGCTTTCCGTTCTAACTACAAAACATACAATTTTGGACAAGCTTCGCTTTCACGTAGTTCCTTTGTCATATGAATAAAGCAGAAGTTTCTTCCAATACAACCTTTTATTCCTATGTTAAAGTCTATATTCGGTGTAGAATAACGCGAACGAAAATCTAAAAGCAAGTTTATAAAAGTCTTGGTTAATTCTTAAAAGCTAGTAACAAGTGTTTAATTGTTTAGTGATGGTGAATTGCTGATTGTAAGTAACATTATTTTTGTGTTCGGTTTTTAACTTCCACACTACATCGAGACAACGAAGTGGTATTGAGAGGAGAAGAGCTGCTTGGACTAGCATCGGAGTCTGCTGGTTCCGAAATTTCGCTTAAATCGCTTGATATCAAGATAACCTCAAGATCCAATTTTCCTCAATTACACTTTTGATAAATTCAATTCTTGTGTACATTCAACAAAGCAGAGGAAGTCATGGCCAATTTACATTTAAAGTGCACTCGCTTTGAAAGTTCAATAATCACTACAAAACCAAAAAATCAGAGATTACAATTGGCAGAAGCCGTGAATAACAAAAGCCAATTAGTAACCATGACGATCACAATAAATAGATATACAGTACTGTGGCTGCCATGACCACTAACTGGTTTAAAAAAAAAAGCAGTACAGTACAACTCCCAAACCCCAAAGGGTTAAAACGTTATCCTAGGCAACAAAATTTTGCTACTTGCAATGTAAGAGATGTTTTGAAGTGAATTACGGGCGCTAAATTCAAATTTGTCTATACCTTTTCTCTAGCACCTGAGGTTTTTTAGTCATTTGAAAATTTAAGAAAAACTAATCATTTTTAAATGCAATACAAAGTAGAGTAAATTTTGATGTACACATTTAACTGCATTGTCTCGATATTTTGCACCTGTTTATGATAATACTAAGCAAATTCATGTGATATTTAGATATGGAAATTATAATACCGATAACGAATAGTGTTCCAAACAACTTCCGCGAGATATCGCTATCGATATTGCTACTGCACCAATCAACAACCGCCTCAACGTGGTGGTGCGGTCCCTGACCCCGTTTGGGTTGGATCGAAATGGCTGTTGGCCTTCCCGAGAGTCCCAGTTACCCAGGGCACTCCCCTTCATTTTTTCGTTATGCTGCCCCCTGAACGACCGCAGAAGGGCAGCACACAGCTTGTTTAAAATCGGTCGTTTGTTTTCTCTTTTTCTTTCCTCCCGCCCCTCTCTTGCCCTTCTTCGCCTCCTCATTTTACTTCTTCTCTTGATGAGCGGTAACGTTCATCCCAACCCTGGCTCCATTTTTCCTTGCTCTGTGTGCACTGGAAATGTGACCTGGCGGGGCAAGTCAGTGCAATGCTGCGCTTCCTCTAAATGGGTCCATCTAAGGTGCTCACAACTTTCCTTATCCCAATTCAGAGCTCTTGGAAGCTCTCACTCTTGGAGCTTCCCCCCTGCCGAATCACTGCGACTCTCTCTTCGGACTCCTCCGACATGTATACCTCCACTGTGCAATCTAGCCCCGCCTCTGGTAACGCTGCTCTCTCACCCCCCCCCCTCGTCTCCAAACTTCTTATCCCCCATCCTCCCATTATATATCTTCTCCCTCTTCCCCTCCACCACCGTCCCTTGCTCCTGACTTTTCTTCAACGCCTCCTTCCTCAACTTCCCTCCCTGACTCTCTCAGGGTTCTTCAATGGAATGCTGGAGGTCTTTGAGCCAGGAGCACTGAACTACTTCACTTTTTTTCGTCCCATCCTGTCGACCTTATCTGCATTCAGGAATCTAATCTTAACTCATCTTCCTCTTTCCGGATTCCTGGATTCTCTGCTCTGCGTTCTGATCGTACCCACTCCCGGTCTGGCATTCTCTCTTCTGATACTACGCACGCTAGCGGCGACGTTGTCATTTTCGTCAGGAAGGGCTTACCTTTCTCTGAACTTTCTACCTCCTCTCTTTCTTCACTTGATCCCTACTCTGATTATGTAGGGATCAACGTCTCTCTAAACAACTCTTCTTCGGTGTCATTTTTTAATGTGTACGCCCCCCCTATCCGCTTTTCCCCAACGAATGGTAGAACCGATTCCTTTTCTCCCTCAATTCTTCCCTCCTCCAGAAATCTCTTCATTCTGGGGGACTTCAATTGCCATCACCCGCTTTGGGACTCAAGAGTTACTTCCGACCCCGCGGGGAAAAAGTATTCGACTGACTCATCTCCTCTGATCTCCTCCCCCTCAACGACCCTGACACACCCACCTTTCTCCATCGCTTCTGTGGCAGTCGCTCCTCTCCTGACATCTCTTTTTCCCCCTCTTCTCTTGCGCTTTCTTGCTCTTGGGAGGTGCTACAAGACCTGGGTTCTGACCACCTACCAATTCTTCTATCCGTCCCTCTCTCTCCGGTCTTTCACCCCAACGAGCGCCCCCCTTCCTTCAATTTTTAGAAATCTCGCTGGAATGGCTTGGCCTCCTACATTGACTCTCATTGTCCTTCAGCAGAGGAATACTCGTATCTTTCTCTTTCCTCTGCTGCTGCTCTCTTTACCTCTCTGGCACTGAATGCGGCCAAATCTTCCATTCCTTTCGGCCGCATCAAACGCCCTCCTAAAGCCTGGTGGTCTGCTGAGGTGGAAAGTGCGGTTAGTGAAAGACGCAAGGCTTCCGCTGCCGCTCACAGAAGTGATGAAGATTGCCAGGCTTACATCTCCGCTTCTCGACGCGCCTCGTCAGTCATCGCCAAGGCCAAGGCTGAGGCATGGCAGACGACTTGCTCTTCTCTTTTACCTAAATCTGTGCACTCTCTTCTTCGCTCTATCGCTGGCTCTCCTTCCTCGTCTTCTTCCTCTCCTAACTTCCTCAACTGTTCTTCTACTAGGGAATCGGCTTTGGTCCATGCCGCTTACCTGAGTTCCCACTTTTCCATTTCTCAGCCAAAGGCTCTGCGTAGCAGATCCAGAGGCTACCTCTCTGAGTTCCGCCGAGCCACGTGCCCTGTGGGGTCTCACTCGTCTTTTTGCTCTCCTTTCACTCCCGCTGAATTTCTTGCGGCTGCCTCCAACCTTTCCTCCTCCACCGCCACTGGCCCAGACAAGGTTGCTTACTCCACGCTAAAGCACCTTCCTCGCTCTGGCATGGATTTTTTTCTTCACATCTTCAATCTCTCCTGGTCTTCGCATTCCTTTCCTTCCATCTGGAAGACATCTTCCATTATTCCCATACACAAGATGGGAAAGCATCTCGACTCTCCTGCTTCCATCCGGCCTATCTCTCTCACCTCCTACGTATCAAAGCTGTTTGAACGCATCATTCTATCCCGTCTTCTCTTTTTTCTGGAATCTAATTTCATTCTCTCTCCCCGTCATGCCGGTTTCCGCCCTGGACCGTCTACACTTGATCAAATTCTGTTTCTTTCTCAGTCCATTTCGGACGGGTTTAACAAACCCAGGCCGGGCTCTCGGACAATCCTGTCTACTATCGATTTCTCTAAAGCTTTTGACTCTGTCTGGCATCCTGCTCTTTTCCACAAACTCATTTCGGCTGGCCTCCCTCTTTGCTTTGCTCGTTGGACTCAATCTTTTCTTTCTGATAGGCGCACTTCTGTGGTCTATCAAAATCACAAAAGTTGTTCCTTTCGAGTTCGTCGAGGTGTTCCGCAAGGATGCGTTCTTGGCCCTGTACTTTTCTCTCTATTCATTAATGATCTTCCGGCCTCTCTGTCTTTTTCCGTCAGCTACTCTCTTTACGCTGACGATCTGGCCATTTGGTCCTCCTCCCCCTCGGTCTCCACTGCAGTGGAGGCCACACAAGAAGCTCTGTCGCGATTGGAGCGCTGGTCTGAGTACTGGTGTCTTCCTCTCAATCCGAGAAAATGTGAGGCCTTCTTCTCAGTGGATTCTCACCAGGCTAACCTCCAGCCCAACCTCCTCCTACTCGGCTCCCGCCTCCGTTTCAATCCCACTCCAACTTTTCTCGGGGTCACCTTCGACCGCACTCTTACCTTTTTTAAACATGTGTCTTCGCTGAAGGCCAAGTTTTTCCATGTCTCAAGGCCTTACGCTGTATTTGCAACTCCTCATGGGGGCCCCTCTAAGGAGTCCCTCTCTATTCTGTATAAATCTTTTCTTCGGTCTCTTCTCACTTACGCTTCACCCGGATGGTTTCCTTTCCTAAGCGCTACCAATTTCACCAAATTGGAACGCCTTCACCGAGCGGCCAGTTGCGCCATCACCGGCTGCCTCTCGTCCTCCTTTATCCCTCTGATTCTCTCCGAAGCTTCTTTACCTCCCCTACGAGTCACTCTGACTCACTTCACTGTTCTATCCTATCAGCGGGCTCTTAGTCTCCCAACCTCCTTTCCCATCTCAGGTTTGGCCTGACTAGGAGTGAAACCAAGACTCTGCAGATCGTCCTGGAGAGCTTTTGCGTTCACTCACCCGCTCATACTTCCTTCTACTTGTTCTAGAAAGGCTCTTCTTGCTCGCCCTCCCTGTCCTCCTTGGAATCTGCCTTCGTTCATGGTGGAGTCCATCCTTTCCACTCCATGCTCTCGCTCTGACCCTCCTCTCACTCGCCAAGGTGCGGCTCTCGCCCATTTTGACTCTCTCCCCCTCATGATCTGGTTCTTTGGACAGACGGCTCTGTTTCTTTTCCTTTTGACAAGGGCGGCTCCGGCGTTCTTGCCAACTGCTCTCTGTGTGGCACTGAGGCCACTCTTTCCTTTTCGGCAGGCCCAGTATGCTCAAGTTTTTCCGCTGAAGCCTGCGCCGTTCTGTACGCTCTTTGCTGGTCTCGGCAGCACCATAAAGTCTGCCATTTTTCTTCTTTTCTCCTCCTGTCTGACTCTCGTTCTGTTCTCACCACCCTGCCCTCTTCTCCACCTTTCCTCTTATCTCAAACTCTGTGGCAGATCTGGTAGGAACTGTCTTTTCTCTCCTTCTGTTCCATTAGACTACAATGGTTACCCGGACACTCGTTTCTCCCGGGGAACGACACAGCTGATGAGCTGGCCAGACGGGGTGCGCTACTTGCGCCCTCCGCTATCCCTTGTAGTCTCTCTTCTCTTACCTCTCGTATCCACTCTCGTCTTATCTCGGACTGGAGGTGTACTGTCTCATCGAAGTATTTTGACACACAGGTTTCCTCGATTTCCACCGAGGAGCTTGTGCTCCCTCATCATGCTCTCTGTGTCCTCTCTCGTCTCCGCTGCAACAGACACAGCCTTCTTTTAGGTCTTACTTCTCTAGGATTGGCTGAATTGAGGATCCTTCCGGCAGCGCCTGCGGACACTCGTCCAAGGACATCTCTCATCTCATTCTGCACTGTCCAGCTACGGACTCTTTGCGCTGCTCGCTCTTTGGCGACTCTCTGTCTCTTTACGACCTCTGGTCCAGACCCTGGGGAATTGCCCGGCTTCTGGGGCTCCATGGTTTTCCGCCATGCCCCCATCCCTCGGAAGGGGTCGGGTAAACAACAACAATAACAGATATCGCTAAAACTGCTTGGTCCGTTTTACTTGGGGCTTACGCTGTTTGCCACTTTCTTGCAGCTGAAACCAAGAGTAGATCCGCTTTATATTTTTAGTTTTCCATCTTGACACTACTTTTCCATCTCTTTGATTTCTCGATAAAATTGTTAACTGTATTTCAAGAGTTTAATCGAGGAACATTTAACATTCATCTCAATCAAGCAAATTTAATGGACGTGAAATTTTCCGAGAATAACCTCTTGAGTTTCAGCGATGCTTTTTTGTAGTATTGATTATCACCATTGCGGCTATCTCAATGGAGAAAAAAGCATTAATGCTTCACACAACTCGATTGCATGCCAAGAAGGCCAATTACTTTCAGTTGTACTCAAATTCTCTAATGTTAATTAGAATATTTTACCTAGAGCAAAATAAGTTCCGTGGTGTGATAGGCTTTTTTTTATCCAACGGCGTCCATTAAAGAAACAGACACCGTGTTACCTTCGTTGTGCAGCGATACAGCTTTTAAACTTGCTGCATTGGAATTGATAAGAATCTCCACTTAGTGGTATTATGATCAGCACCTAGTGATTCAAACAGGCCATCAATATTGCTGCAGTAGCATACATTATCCCACACAGAGAAATAACCTTTACAATCTCAATGTCTAGTACGGAAATAAGTGCATTTAACTTCCTTTAGCATTATGTTCCCTTGCATAAGTATTGAAGCAAGAAGCTCAAATTTGTCTTTGATTAATTCTAAATCTCTAATCAAATCGTTCAAGTCTTCTTGATTCAATAAATGTGGGACCACTGACTTTGGCCAAGAATAAGGCTCTTCCTCGCGGACTGTGACCAGACTTTCTGATACTATAGAAAATAGGCCTACAGTTGATTCTGTTGAGCTATCGTAGGACTTTTTATGTGAAGGCGGAGGAAGCGTGCACACAGGTACGTTTTCAGAAGAATGAGTGACAAGGTGTAGCACGGAATGGCATTGTGGGTAGAGAATATTTGACTCAGTGCTGTTTGAGCGTCCTGAAATTTTTGTTTGATAGAAACAGCCAATCGGAAAGTAATTTATTGGCTCACATCATATCATCGGTAGGCCTACTACAATGATCATAATCTACTATTACTTTTGCCATTTAACCATTGAGTTGGACCAACATATTTACAACATACATTTGGTATTTACAACAAATATGAGGCGCTTAATCTTTGTCTTGGTCAAAGTAATGCTTATATGCTATTGCCACGCTTCTTGTCATGATCTTTTTTTAGGATGCAGGTAAAAACTTTTCACATTTGTAGCAAAACTAATCTGGATGATTTAATACATGAGTTACTATTGGCTAGCCAGCAATTTTCAAGGCAATCTCCTATCAAGAGGGATCTGTCTTCAGCATCAAAGTACAATAGAAAAAATTTGCTCAAAAATGATCACCAGCATCATACGGTACCATACAGCAATCTATTACATTATGTCAATAACCCGCGACCGGTTTCGATCTTATTGGGTCTCATCAGGCGGGTGTAAAAAACACTCAATAATAAACATGCTAAAAAAACAAACAAATTTGCTATGGGTGCAAAAAAATGCAATACAAAACAATATAATACAGCAATACCTATATCATGGGGGTCACATTCAAGGACACACACATGACATGGACAACAAATTGCTGGCTAGCAAATAGCAACTCATGTATTAATGATAAGTCTTGACAATGATTCTGCATCTCTGTTAGGGCTTACCGATGTGACTTGTTGTCCATGTCATGTGTGTGTGTCCTTGAATGTGACCCCCATGTTATAGGTATTGCTGTATGATATTGTTTTGTATTGCATTTTTTTGCACCCATAGCAAATTTGTTTGTTTTTTTAGCATGTTTATTATTGAGTGTTTTTTACACCCGCCTGATGAGACCCAATAAGGTCGAAACCGGTCGCGGGTTATTGACATGATGTAATAGATTGCTGTATGGTACCGTATGATGCTGGTGATCATTTTTGAGCAAATTTTTTCTATTGTACTGAATGATTTAAGCACGATCTTGGATTTATATCCTGCTAGCTGATATAAAAATTGCATCTCAAAATTATCTAATTCAACGCTGATATACTGTACAAAATTGCAAGGCGATACAATTGATGAATTTGACAATGACTTTTCATGAAACTCCATATATCTACTAACACCTCAGACCCGTATAGTTAACATAATTTGCTTTTGGCTTCCTGAGCTGTAGGGTTGCTTACTGGTTTTCCTACTAGACAGTGGTTCTAGGCTACTTTTCAACACAACTATAGCTGTTGTCAAAATTCTTCAATCGTAATCCCCAGCATTAGCAGCGGCAGTTGCTGAATGTTAACAAGGGGAGTTGCTTTTATAAACCAAATTATTTATTCGGCAATGCACTGACTACCTAGTACTTTCTACAAGCTCATAACAAAGTATATTTGGTTAATTCAACTGAGTATGTCATGTCTTGGCTAAGTATGAACAAAAAGTGATGCAGCTGAAGGGATACCAGTTCTTCCAATCCAAGCCATAAACAACGACGCATATTTTGTCATGTTACCAGGCTTTAGACAAAATTGGTGATTAAAATATCCAAAAAGCTATACGTCAGAGAAAAAAAGAAATTACATTTTTGAAATAAGGGACCCAAGATTAGCATAGAACACTTGCAAAAACATATAAAGCATGATCCATTTTTTGTTATGTAGGACTCCGTCCGTCTGGCAATGCTAAAGTATTTTTAGTATTATATTCAACTATCCGGCTTCAACCAATGGATAGCTGTGAAAGCATTAATAAAAAGATGTTTTTTGACATAATTAAATCTCGTTCTCAAAAAAACTACCGTTGTTTGATAGGGAATCAAGGAAAAAACATTACGGGGGTTGCGCATAGCTGCTACTTGTTTCCAAAGTATTCCAGGTCCTTGGCAACGTTTTATTTGCCCTGCTTTCAGCATACAGCTTTCTTAAACTTTATTCATTTTTATCCGCTCAATCCAGTAAGTGCTTAAAGGCATATCAAAGTAGTGCATGAACGACAAGTTGATCGATATGTATTTTTTGGAATAAGCCATTAAATACTAGAACCACTAATTACAACATCTTCATAACTGTGGATGAATTTGTATGAACTAAGACCATTGTTTACAGGTATGTTACTTCGTCTTGGCATATACGCCGCTAGGGAAGAGAATATCAAACCGAAATGAAGCACTCATAGTTGTGTTATTGCCATTGCAGAATTCACATTATTCGAAACGAGGATAAAAATATTGGATCAGACGGCTGGGCTGGCTTCACCCAATTGATAATTGTGAAAACAGTAATAAAAATTTATGTTTTTTTGACATAACTAATTCTCGTTCCAAAATCAAATCGTTTATAAAACTTTTATGGCATGGCTAGGTCTTATTTGCCCTGTTTTCAATACTGGCCTACTTAAAAACTGGTCTTTTTTATAATTGAAACAGCCAACGATTTCACAAACGTTTATGCGTTCATTTGATGAAGTGCAAAGAAACACAATTTCAAGCTTGTGGGAGGGCACTAAAGTGTTTGATTAGTTTTAAGATCAACCTGTTAAATATTAAAACCACTACTTTCGACTTTTTTCCTAATTTCATGCCTATTTGTACGAAGTAACGCCTGTGGGTGCGCACATGTTGCTGGGTCCTGGCACAAACACAGCCAGGGAAAGAGCAAACTAACCCGAAATCAAACACACGCGATCAAGTTTTTGAAATAGCAGGGCGCCCATTGGTAAAGTTGTGATTAATAATATGGGTGGTTGTAAGAAAATTAAGAAAAGTTAATGTCTGCTTGACATAGTCACATCTGGATCAAAAATTAAAAGTACTGTATTTTTAATGGGAATTGAGTAGAAAAACGTTTGTGTGGTAAGGCATAGGCGTTATATTTTTCTTTAAGTTTTTGAAATTCCTAGAACGTCTCAATTTCTCGATTGCAGAATGTATGTAGGAACTCGACTTGATTGCCATTAAAACAGGCATTAATTTCACAAGCTTTTATACGTTTATTTCACCACTTGCATGAAAGCATAAATGCAAAGCTCTGAGTAAGTTGGCACGAAAGTGATTGTGTGTAATTTCTGAAATAAACTAGCAATTATTTAGGCTGTGCGTATACTGCTAGGGCCCGGTATAATCGCAACGGGATGTGCAAACTAATCCAAAGTCCAGGACTTTCAGTTCAGATGTTAGCTTACATTAGGTTTGGTTTTACCTTAAGAGTGTGATCCATGGACCAGGTTATTGTGGTAAAGATGCGAAGCATTGTTGTGATTTCTGCAAAATTTTGCGTAAAAAAATCGTCAATTTGTTTAACTTTGGTACATTTTATTTATATGTGCTTGATGTTAAAACTGTCAGGCTTGTACACGACTGTACAAAAGCGTTATGATTTGTCATTGCGTTACTAAAAAGCTGTAGGTTTTTTGACCTACCATTATCTTAATACTGTGATGTATCGTTCTTCTTGACATCACTTGTTTGCTTTCAAAATAAAGAGTGAATAAAAACATTACACATAGCTGCTTTTTTCACTAAAATGGTACCAGGCAGCATTGTAACATGAAAGAGCGAGGTTGAAGCGTTCAAGAAAAAAGAGAAGATGCATGCTTAAAATGCCTAAAATGCTTCAAAAATAAATCTGCTACTGCGTTGTCAATTCATCTCCAATTGTTGAAGAATTCTTTTTATTGAAAGCACTCTGTTAATATCTCCAGAAAAAGCTTTTAATTGCGTTTCTACGATCAGTAGTTTTTGAGGCAATACATAGAATAAGTTAAGCAATGAAACATTTACTGTAACGTCATTTTAGACTGAAAAAAAAATAAAAGCTTTGCAAGTTGGTAAGTTGAGATATGGCTTTCATTAGGATAAAAAACGATTTTCTTCTGTGAAGAAAAGCAAATTAAAAAAAATTGTCTTTGATGTAAATGTCATTCTAATGTCACAATCCCCCTTATGACACTCATCCCTGGGAGGTGATCAATTGTGTCAAGTTTGATACTTGCACGCACAGTTGTTTCGGAGCAATTTAAACACACAGACCTTCACTCACACACAAACAGAAAGAATTGCGCTTTACAGTATACTATAACCTTTCCAGAAACACACCTCAAATATATTGCCTGAGCATTATGTCGCAGATTAGTGCTGAATAAGTTGGGCACAGGCTGTTCGTAAACTTAAGCCGGTAGTGAAATACGGTCCAGACTTCAAGAAAATATATCAATTGATGGGTGATCGGAAAGTAACTCATCGAGAACCGAAATATAATCCTTCAATATGATGTTATTGCCGGCGGTAAATCGAGAAATATTTAATGGAGAAAAGTATTATTTTGCGTATTGCAATAAAGTACATAAATAGCTGTTATTGAGCAGATAGTGAGCAGGATTAAGCTTCTTTGATATCTAGGAGAACCTAAGTACCGAATGCCACTCTGAAATAAACAGATATACAGTAGATTCCGCTTAATTGGGCCGCCGGTTAATTGGGTCAACCGTTTAATTGGGCCAAATTGTTAAGAACAAAATCCAATCAAAGATAATGCACTACGTTAAATCCGCATAATCGGGCCACTATTCCGCTTAATCGGGCCACAACTGTAGTCAGACATACACTGGTTTAATTGCAAAACCGCCTTTGTAATGTAATAGAACTCAATATCACAAAGCCAACTATATTATGTAACAATTGAAAAATACAGGCGCAAATTATTTTGTCATTTCATGCCCTTGGACATGGTAATTGTTGTGTTTTGGTGCAAATTTTGTGAAGTCCCAAGCAGAGATGCCACAAAAAGAATTAACAATTGCTCAAAGAGTTGTTGTCCTAAGAAAAATTATGTTAAAGTTTATGACGTTGTGAAGAATAGGAGAACAAAACTTTAATATAATTTTGATAGGTCGAAAGATTAGTCAAAGTTATGTACAGCAATATCAGAAATTGTGGTTATGTTTCTTGAAAACAAACGATAAGTTTGAAACTTTTGTTGTGTAAATGAGTATCAAATTGCGAGTTTGGTAAAAGACTTGAATGAAATTTGAAAATAGCAGGTCATAATTTCAGATTTTTTGTGTGAGTCATACTCAGTGAAGATATTAAGGTGAAAATATTTCATACGTTTAGATTTTGAGGTATTAAAAGCATTGAAAAAGTTGATTGTGAGGAAAGATTGTTTGATTTAAGGATAAAACGTTAAAAGTGGTTTGCAAGAAACTGTAAGTTTATGTCGGATGCTACTATCAGAGTTGGTTCGATTCTTGCAGAGTATTAGATTTGATAAAGCTAGTAGAAAAATGTTTAGCAACAAGTTCAGGTTTTACATTTTTAATTTATGAGTTATGGTTAATACAGCAGCATTGAAGTTACTTGGTAAAAATGGACAGTAAGAGATTTTGTAATCAATTAACTTGGGGTATTTGAAAATCTGCAATTACAAACGTGTTTAGCAGTGATTACGTACAACAAGTGTATAATGAATATCAGTTAATGTAATTTTGCGAGGTTTTAGATAAAATTCTTGATTTAGCTATACGGGAGACAATATGCTGAGAGAAGTTTTATTTCGTTTAATTGAAAGTTGTGAATAACAAATAATCGTTTCAACTTTTTATAGATCAAAACTTAGTACAAGAGTTTAATTGTACGAAACAAAAGTCTTTGAAAATCAGCTGACTTTTAATTTGTCGCAATACAGGAGTATGTTTGCTTAAGCTAAAGTACTTACAAATTAACGGTTAAGTTGAAAATTTTTGTTAAAGCAAAGAGTATTAAATTGGTAACAACACACAGTCAGATTTATTTTGTAAATTACATATAAAAATTGTGAATTATGACGCTTTCTGTTCGTGGTTTTTAGCAAACGTTTACGAGAAGTTAAAGAATTGGATCAATAATTTCTATTTGCAGTAGATGGCGAAACTAAGTTTAATAAGAGTAAAGTATAATTTTTGTGTTTTGTATTTCTGATGTCCTACAAATAATGTTAAAATTTGTGCTTATTTCTATGTAGGTGAGCTAATTAGATTGTAAAAAACATGAATTTTATGTTGGTGGATTTAAAATTTGCTAATTCCTAGATGAAATCTTAAAACAGTGTGATGATAGGATACAATTTTGGTTTCTAGTTGTCATATGCAAAATGATTAGAGCTGTAAATTTGATGCATTTGAGGTGAATGTTTTATAAGTAAAAACGATTTGCACACAATTAAAGCTAAATCTTCTTGGTTTTATAATGTAGAGTATCAGTAGTGATTTAAGCGAGGTATGGTGTTCAAAAGAAAATGCAAAAGCAATTTTAAGGAGAACGGAGAGAGCTATGGTAAGATCTATGTGCGGTCAGAAAGTTGTTGACAAAAAGACTGAAGAACAGATGAATATGCTGGGGTTAAAGGAAACTATCGACCGGTTAGCAACAGCAAATGAGTTAGATGGTACGGTCATGTGCTGCGGAGGAATGACGATAGTGTTTTGAGGGTTGCTCTGAATCTTGAAGTGAGTGGCAAGAGAAAGCGAGGACGACCGAAGAAAACCTGGAAGAAGCAAGTGGAGGAGGGGAGATTGGTTTGAAAGAGGAGGATGCCCTGAATCGAGACAAGTGGAGAGACGTAGGGCGAGCAATTGCAGAAGGAATGGATGGGTTCGACCATCTTTGCTAAGGGGACAACATCGGATAAAAACTGAACTACTACTACTTGAACAACTTCATTATTCTGATCTTTCCTTTTTAACATCACAGAATGTTTCTACCATTGCACTAACGATTTTACGACCTTACTGTCATATGTGAAGCAATCTTACCTACTTTTCATCCAAAGATCTGCTTAAGCTACTGAAATTTTCTTCTAAAAAAGTATAAAACTAACGGCTAGCGGTACAAGTTTTTGATTGAAATTGTATCAAATTTAATATTTTTCCTTTCACCAAGCTTTACCTCTTTTGGAAGTAAACTCAAGATGTCACAACGTCGCTCCACTGCATGCGATTTTTCTCCAGCAACCTGTGCGATCTAGAAAAACTCTTGGTTGTATATTATTTTCTTCTGTAAGCTTACAACTAGTGATAAACAAGCAGATTTTTCTCATTGCCATTCAAGCATTTGTCTTTCATCACACTGGTAGCTATAATGAAATCTCTACTCCTCCAAGATTGCAGTTCTGCTGAACTACTCGTTGTACTAGAGTTGTCAAATTATTTTCTTCTGTAAGTTTTCAGCTAGTGGTAAACAAGCAAATTTTTCTCATTACCATTCAAACATCTGCCTTTCATCACACTGACAGCTATTATGAAATCTCTACTCCTCCAAAATTGTTATCTGCCGCTAGTTCTGAACTACTGATTGTAGTATAGCTGTTAATTATTTTCTTTTGTAAGTTTTCAGCTAGCGATGAACAAGCAAATTTTTCTCATTACCAGATCATTCAAACATCTGTCTTTTATCACACTGGTAACTATTTTGAAATCTATACTTTATTTTTAAAATTTTATTCCTCCAAGATCGTATTGTACAGTAATAAGACTGAATCCGTTATCTACACCTATCTACTAGAATTGATATAAAGACCATTTTAACTGCAGAACTGATATCAAGATAACCCTATCGAGTAAAAGAAAATATCTCCAATAAATACATCTAGAGGAGCAAAGATACAACATTCTAGGGGATCAAAACAATAAATCACAAAAGAATCGATCAAAACGAGGCTATGTGATTTTATAGTTACAATTTTTAAGATACGTCGTGAGCACCTACGTGCGACTGATGCTTCCGCTCGCAAGAAAGTTTGTCTATGATATAACACCAAAGGGTTCTATCTTCAGTCACGACGTAGAAGTAAATGTTTCCGCTTTACAACAGCTGTGCTTACAGTAGGACAAAAGACCGAGATCGTTAATGAGCTAAAAACCAAACTGAAATTATTATTAATTGGAAAACTTCTGAAGTGGGGGTATTCTGAAGCGAGGGTACAACATCAAATCAAATCATTTTCAACAACGAACAAACAAAAACAAACAAAATTGACCTACATCGCCTTGCGCTGGACGGGATAACGCGAGCTCCGTCCTTCTGTTCGTGACAGCTTTTTGTTTATCTCTAGATCGAGTAAGAGAGAGCTGCTTCATAATAACGACCATACGTTGAAAACGCAGTTAATATGAAACGTTTTGAAGTGACGGTATTCTTAAGTGGGGAGGGGGTACCAGACAAGTTCATACAAATGTCATTACAAATTGTAATTTCAATGTATTTTCAAGTTGTAATTTCAAGTTCAAGTTGTGTTAGTACAATGTACTTTCAAGTTCATGTACTTACAAGGTCGTACACGTTCAACGGAAATGACGTAGGAGCGCTCCACAAGCGCTTCGCAAAAAAGGGTTCATAAAGGTAGCTATGTACTACTGATAATATTAAAACAATTTTTGATACAATTACAATAACCGGTACCTTCAATTTTGCAACAATCGTAAAATTGCAAAACCGAAGGCGAATTTTTTTCGGCTCGGTAAATGCAAGGTGTGTTATTTCAACAGCAAACCAGTGAAACGAGGATATTAGTTGATGACCAATAGAACTAAAGCAATTGCGCCCTCAAGTATATAGTATGAGAGTTTGCGCAAGTGATCCCAGCTCCGTAGATCACTTAAACTAGATCTCAGGGTTTATCAATTGAAATTGACTCAACTAATCGGGATGCATCGATGGCCGTGTGGTTAATGCGTTGTTCTCGGTTAGAACGTCCCTCTATCAAAGGCCTGATTATACACCCCAGGGTAGCCGTAACAAATCGTGGGTTCAAATCCGACCCTAGGTCAGTTTTTACTGATACTTCTTTGCGGCGGTAACGTATTGACTGATCTTCATAAAATTAACAGCATAATCGTGGGTCAGATCTAAGTTCTCAATAAATTACTCTCTCAGACTTCAGGGAGAGGATCTTTTTTTAGAAAACATCTAACAAAGTGAGAAATAGACTCGCTATTTTTACACACAGAGACCTAATCAATACCAGCGTACCAGGGCCACAGCTGGGTCTTGTGTTACTGGTAGATTGAGTTTAAAAAAACAAAAAGAGGTACCTTCATAAAACGTATTATAATCAAACATAACGCATTGGAAAAGATTTTGCAAGATGGACATCTTGGCATCGGTATCGTTTGTTGTTTCGGCTCCCCATAGTTTGTCAACTGATACCAGAGGCTCAAACATATAAAAAACATCTGGATGCATATTGAACAATTGTCCGAAAAATGAAGAACCTAAATAAAAATTTTTGATTAAAGTCTGGGGAAACATTTCTCCATTTCGATAACCACATCAAGTTGGCAGTTGACATAATATTTCTTGACTTAGTTTTACTGTTTGGTTGAAGCTCCGAAGTGAGTTTGAACGCAGATTTATAATATGTAGCTTTCTCTGTTTCTTTCTCTCTCCCTCTGTCTCTATTAATCACTTTTGCCAATCAAGTACTTAAACCAGAAACAAAGCTATGTCAGAAAAGCGGTAACTTTTTCTTGAAACTTTTTTCACAGATAAAAAATTTTCACTCTTAGGCTGCGTTCGCACATAGCAATTTTCGCAACCAGGAACAAAACTTCTCACCAGGGGCGGCTCGTGTGTGGTACTGTGGAACTGCAGCACCCCCAGTCCCCACTCCATCTTATCGATGACATTCGATATAAATAATTAATCCTTTTTTTCTTTTTTTTTTATGCTTGTAGTTACATTATATAATACATAAGGTTAATTTCAACAACCATCTTAGGTTTATGAAAAAAATATAAAAATCTTTTTGCTTCAAAGCTTCTGTGATATGGTGTTTGAAATTAGCAGTAGATTGCAATGCAGCTGTAGAAAGAGAACTGTCGCTCATGCAGTACCGACCCTTGTGTGCTAGTGTAATAAGGGTTTCTTTTTGACGGACAACTGGCAAGCTGTATGTATGTGTGTAAAGCTGATAAATAGTGACAAAAACTAGGCCTATAGGGTGATTTTTAAATTTATATAGATTATAGACTATACTCTATAACGCTTACCGTAGGCTATATTAAGCTATTCGTAAATAATTTTTTTTTATTTTGCTTTGCTTAGAGTTTTTTAAGTTTATGTATAACTTTCCTTTTTTATGGTTTGTTTAATAAAACAGTGGCAAAAATTTTCTAAAGCAGCCCCCCATTAATTTTAGCTACGAGCCGCCCCTGCTTCTTACTTTGAAACAGGTTTTGAGATTTAATTTTGCTGCTTGATACTTTGTGCGAAGAGAGAGTCCCTGTGTTTGCATTCAGCACCAAGCAAGGAAATCTCGTCACAAAACCTGCTCTAAATACCGGTAAAAAGTTTTATACCTGATTGCGAAAACCACCATTTGCGAAATCCGCCTTATTTATTAGGTAAGTACTTACCATTTAAACATACAAGTATTTCAAAAATTTGAAAAAAATACGGTCTTTTTTGCCTTCTGATATTCCCGATGTTTTCAATCGAAATATTTATCCACAAAACCGTAGTTGGGGAAGAGGAAAGACAAGAGAGCTACCCCCTAATTGTGTAAATACTAGTTTTTTTTATGATTTGTTACATCTGTAATGTGGTCAAGTTTTTTCAAGAAGAATTTTTGCATCAATCTAAAGTGCTTTTCAAAACAAATTGCTACATACGAGTTTACCCACCAATATAGCCTAATTTGACAAAGCTGTTATTAAAAATTGGCTTCGACGGATAGTGGGTTGTTGTGATTAAAAAATACCCTATCAAAAAATTTTTGAGAGCCATCAGGTTAGGTAAACGTCCAAAACTTTGAAAGAAGTGAAGGTCTCACGCATTTTGAAAGGGACAAGATACTAAAGTACGCAAATATATTTTGACATAATGTGTGAGTCAAGAGCTGGGTTACTTCTTTCAAAACGAAGCATAGATCTCTTTCAAGGACCCCCTTATATTCTTCAACATAAAACGTCCGCATGTGAAAGAAATATTTGTTAACGTAATGTAGTTAGTGCTGATGAAGGCCAATTTGTTTTTACTTAATTGTGATTGCCCAATTCAAATAAATTATTTACTCCAAGCAATATTTTATAACCGTTTAATTTGGCCAGAACAATTAATTTTATGGTGTTCTTTAGCAAATGGAGGTTAAACTTCCCCCCGAATAAAAAACACTTGAATATGGCTAAGTGACTGTAGCCTACCTGATCTGTCGTTTGTTAAGATAAAAACACCTTTAGTTTGCAAAGGTAATTTAGGCTCCGTTTTTTGTAAGTAGGCCAAATGCTTTTTCAGTTCCTGTGGATGATTCTTGTAAAAGGATGGAATAAAAAGATTCCATGATCTTGCTTTGTACTGAAATCAATATTTTAATAAAAAAGAAAGATTAAAGCATCGTGATTAAACACTAACACTCGCACAGAATTTGCCACAACAGTACTCGATTACTCCAAGCACTATCGCCATAAAGTAGATGCAGTGGAATAACCAGAGCGGGGGAGCAAATTGCGCCTCGCAATTCTTTTTCAAAAAAACTTTTTTGATTAACTGATTAACTGATAAAACTTTAGCGGTTTTACTCTTATTTCTGCGAATGAAACAGTTTTGCTAAGTGCATCGCTAGCCTCTTGCATTACTATACATGTAAGACCTTGTGGCCACCAGTCTGTGACAGCACTATTGTTCTAGCAGTTGCTAGACTTAGTGCACCTGCGACAACCGCCACTCATTCACGAGTGATACGGCTTCGCAGAGTACTGACAGACCTTCCACCAAGTGGATCTAGTATAGATTCCGCAAGTGTGGCGGTCTAAGCTATGCTTTATTAAAAGCCTCTAGCTTCTTGTCGGTCACCAACTGCACTGAAGAGACCTGATAGGTCGAAACAGTGTCACTGTCTGCAGTTTTGCTAAGTGCATCGCTAGCCTCTTTCATTACGAAACGGGTATAGTTTTCATCACTTTGTCTTTGTATCCCATTTCCTGAATATACAAGGTGACCATAAATTATTGCTACAGTTTTAAAAATTCAAAAATTTTATTTTTTGAGATATTTTCATTGGGTTTATTTTATAGTGAAGAGAATTACTCCATGATTTTTTTGAATGTATTAGTACACCTTTACGCATGCACATTCAGTCGCACAAAGGACATGCAACTAATGTTTAATTTCTTGCCATGTTCTTGCTCTAATATCTACACTGACTGTACTAGTTGCTTCAATTGTTTGACGCTGTAAATCAGTGGTTCTTAACCGGGGGGCACGCCTCCACTGGGGGGCGTTCGTAAATTTTTAAGGGGGTGCGTGCCATTATGTGTTTTACAACACATTCTTTATTAATTTTGAGATTAATGTTTTCTCACCTATTGTGTGGTTGTCAGTGCTTAAATACTGTTTGAGATATTATTGTGAGTGATTGTAGCCTACCGTTATATAGTAATCCCGTTTCGTAAACTAAATAATGTATGATGTCATTAAAAAACAACTAAATTATCAATTGCGTTTACTTCAGTTTGATAATTTAGCAGTTGCAAATCAACATTATAGAGTAGATTGTATAGCCTACCATGTCATGGGAAATTCAGTCAGTGAAAAATCTGAATGGGTTAGGGCAGCTGTTAGTCAGTTTGTTAAAGTGGTAGAGCGGTATATGTAAACTTCGTAAAGCAATCTACAATACAGTAGAACCAATCTCACAATTGACTAAGTTTATGTTTTTAACATGTTGCAGTGCCTGCGTAGCTAAGTAATAAATTTAGGTAATCAAAATGTCAGGGAAAAAAGAAAGTATATTGATGAAATGCACTTGAAACACTACTTTTGTATCAACTTATAAGGGTGGGGGGCGTAAAGCGGGGAACCATCTTTCAAGGGAGGCGCGGTACCAAAAAGGTTAAGAACCGGTGCTGTAAATGAAAAATGTCTTGAACTTTGGTTTGGTAGACCTTATCTTTTGCATAGTTTACAAGAAAAATTCAACGGTAAAATGTTTGGGGAACGAGACGGTAATGGAACGAGACCATCACATTCAATCCACCGATTTAGAAATGTTTTGTTGAGAAATTTGGAGTAACCAGATCCTTCTCTTTGTAATACACTAACAGTCTTCACAGCATCATATGCCATTATTGAATGGTTAACCTCGCACGTGACTCTCTTCCGTATTAGTGTTTAAAGTTTTGCTGGGCTTGAATGTCTGATTTCGTCTCTATAAACCAGGGTTTCCCAATCAGGGGTGCGAGGCAGCATTCTAGGGAGCACGATATGGCTTTTCAATTTTTTGTGTTGTACTAAAAGTACTGTCATTCTCATTTCATTCTGTGTTAATTGTTCTGCACATTCTCTGCTTATTGATAGCACACTTAATTAATGGCATTTTTTTTGTTTTCATATAGATTTAAGCAGGCAACACTGTATATCAGTGAAATCAGTTGATCAAAGTCGCGAAACATCAGCCACGGCATTATTTGCAGATCTCTACCATGCCAGGCGACGATCTCCAAAAGTCATACGATTTAGCCCGAAATGATGCTGATGTTCAAAAAAAAGGTCATTATCTACGATTCCAGTCGCGACTTCAATTTTTCGCAAACCAAGTTCGAACAGAGGCACATAATCCTCAAACGGGCTTCAGAAAGTTACGTCAAGGGCCACGTTTGGCCCGCGGGCCGCATAAAATCGTCTCGGAATCCGCGAGTTTGACATCCCTACTGTAAAGAGTGCGAGAACATATTAAAATATTTCTAGGGGTGTGGGGCATTAAAAAGGTTGGGAACCACTGCTATAAATCATAAAACGCACTGGGTTTTTTCCTACCGAGTGCTCATTTTCATGAACCTTACTTTTGCAGCTAAATTCATACCGATGCGCCGGCGTAGTGGTTAGAGTGTCCGCTTAGCAGTCGGTAGACCTGGGGTTCAAATAACTTTTAAAATGGTATTCACAGCATCTCTGCTTGGTGCTCAGCACAAAAAAGATTTTGTGGTGGACAAGCCGGCAAGTTTGCTGTGGCAGGCAAGTAGTGGGGCCAAGAAGTCTAACCGTGGTCGTGGCTTAGTCTGACGAAAGACGTGCAAACAGACCATGAGCTCATACGCATAATTGAATGAAGCCAAATTCATAAAATTTTGCTTAATCTCTAAACAAATTATAATTTCAAACCTGATAATTTTGAAAAGTACGTGTCGAAAGAGAACAGCTGTAAGTATTTTTCTTTACTACAAAACAAGTCAATTGAAAATATCTCCAAAAAATAAAATTTTGTTGAATTTTTGAAATTGTGGCGATAATTATTTATGGACACCCAGTGCACTTGCTCGTAACTGCGTTTTCCACAATGCAAGCAGACTCTCATTTGTTTCTGTATATCTTGTGAAAAAGCCAAACAAAACTTATTAGGCAGTTTGATTCAAGTTTGCCAGCATGAAGGGCCACATTAAGCTTAAAGAAAAACTTTGCGCGCCGCAAAAGAAGATACTTTAAAGTGGTCAAAAACTGATTTCGCTGTTCTAATTTGGTTGGCTCATCCCTCCTCTTCCTTGGGATGAAGGTACGATGCGAACGGCCATCCAGGTTCATGCCGTCAACTTAATTGAATTAGGTTAGGGGGAAAGTGGCAGCCCATTTGGAACCAGTCATGAATGCAAATTACTGACTGGTTGCCCCACCACCAACAAAGTGGATTACCATTAGTGGGTACCCAAGAGTCACCTCTAACTACATGTTGGCCGAACAGCTTCACAATTCCAACTCGACCAAACACGGGTACGCTGTTCTAATCAATTTAATGGTTTGCTGCAATTCCAATAGATCTTTTGATGTTTCCTGCTTGTTTGCAACTCAAAAAGTGATTTTCCGCGATCAAAAAGTTATATAACGCATCAACAAATTTGCATAACAATTTGTAGTTTATTATTTCCATTAACATAACCGTGTGTGCCTTCACTATGGTACAGTAGTTCTCAAACGTAAGTAGGCAGCATTTATTCAAGCGTTTTATAGGACATTTTTTCTGTGAGTTGTTTTTCAATAGCTCCATAGTTGAGAAGTTTTTCGCAACTGCATGCGTTACCAAACGGGAAACACACGTTCCATGCAAATGCTCTGCAGCGCAAAAATCTGCTCATTTCTTACAAACTTACTTCCACAATGATCCCCAAATTTTTTCAACCCGATCAAAGATTGAAGATATTTTGAAGTTTGACGGCTTTAAAACGTCGATATCCGAAAAAGTCACCAAACCAAATTAAGATAAAGGCTCGACAAAAAAGAGGGGAAAAAAGCGATTTTCAAAAAAAAGGTTTCCCAACAAAATTGATAAACGTGCAGATCAAAAAATATATTCCGTTTTCCCCTCGCCAAAAAAAGTTGCTAGTGATTATGCAAATGAAATGTTCATCTGTTCACTGGCAACTAAATTGAAGAGTCTATGCTTACAGCAAAGTGTAAAAATAGATGCATGTCTGCGCCGTCACAAAGCGTTGTGACGTCATAGCATTTGCATATCAACCTGCATTTGGACAATGTGTGATTTATCTAAAGCTGTTATTAACTCAATGAAGAACGTAGGTATAATTTAACACCTGGGAATTTTGCATTGGAAAAGACGGCATACACACAGTGCAGCACACGTGATAGGGTTGGAATCATCTGAGTTAAGCTATCACTTACTTGTTCACCTTTAATTGAAAAAGCCGTTGGTTCTTTTTGTTTAGTGCAGTTGATTGCTAATTGTTCTCTCAAATTCAGTTCTTTATGTTTATGACTAATGAGTGTTGCTTGCTCTGTCGAATTTGCAGTCATTGTTTGTTTGAACATTGACTTCATGTGTTTTTCGTGCATAGATTTGTCTTCGAAAGTGGTATTCAAAACCCAGCGAATATTAAAATGCAAAGTTATGGAAAGCGTGGCGAGTATCAACAATCGAAGTATGTTTCGTAGGTTTTTTTGAAATAAACGCAGCATCATTAAAATAAAACAGTCTAAGATTATGGCTATATTTCTAAATAGAAGTAAATCTTGTTATCTTAGCAACTTAGAGCTGGCAAACGGCTGGGCGTGACCCGATCAATGATCAGCAATGAAGTGACCGATATTTTAAATTAAAGACTGGTTTTACTTACGAACTCTTCATCATGTCACGAGTTCAATCCGTTCATTTCAATGAATACAAGGGCACAAACTCAAAGTTGGTGGTGGTCGCGGTGTAGTTTTTGTTTTACGATTACAGAAATAAGTGATTTAGAAGTAAGCTTACTTTACTACTTAGTACAATTTCCTCGTAATGATATTTGTGTTACCAAATCCATATACTACACTTAATCTGCCTTGGTCTTGAAATAGAAAAGAAGTGGCCAAGAGCGGCGCCGGAAAACCTTGATGGGTGTAGTTCTATGCTACGGCCAGGTACATGGTGCCAACGCGAAAGTTTTTCAGCATGATATAGCTTATATAGCTTAACAAAATCCATTTATTTTTATTGGATAAAACTTGCTTTGAGTAAGTGAGTTAAGAGTAAAGTTGATCGGGATATTTATTGTCTGCTTGGTGGGGAAGCCTATAGGGCAACAGTCGATAATGAGGGTCGAGAGCGATTTTACCCTCAGAAAATTTTGAAGAACTAGAATTAATTTGATGAAATCTGGCACAGCCTATGCGGAAAATTTTCTGCCAAAACGGAAACAAATTTAATACGTAAAATTAGGGCATTTGGTCGCAATGTTCAGAGATTGACTTTCGCATGAAATTTAGACTGCGTTGTGACAAATGATAGTTTTGTTAATAGTTAAATTCGGCTTGGTTAGACCTAGAATAGTCTGTGAAAAATCTATCATAGGTCTAACCGGGACATATTTAATGGCCAATCTCTATATTGCCATTATGCACCATTTCAAATTGTCCACTTTTGGACATCTTAGTTTTACAGCACAAAAGGGTGACAGCTTGCAAAGATGATCGTAGCAGCTGAGCTACTTCAACACTGCTATTGTCTAATATATAAAGCGCAATTCTTTCTGTGTGTTTGTGTGTCTGTCTGTCTGTCTGTTTTATCTCCTTTGGCAATGCTAGAGGTACAAGCATCAAACTTGGCATGATTGATCACCACTCGATGGTGAGTGTCATAAAAGTATTCGCGACGTCATGATGACGTCAAAACAAAAAATAAATTTTTAAAAATTTCCATTACTTGTCAGAGGACAACCGCTTTTTGTTCAAACGAAAACCAACTTTTGACTAAACACATCAAAAAAACTTTTTTGCTTGGGATCTAAAATGACGTCACAATCAACACTTCATTGCACAATCTGTTTTTTGTTCTTTCTCAAAAAGTACTCATCGCACAAACGCAATTAAACGTTTTTTCAGAAGATATTAATAAGGTGTTTTTGATAAAAACAACTTTATAACATTTAAAGCTCATTTGACAATGCTATTAGCACTTCTTTATTTAAGCAACTTAAGCCCTCTAAGCATTTTTCTTCTCTATTTCTTTTGCGTGCATTAAACTGGTTCTGTGATGTCATAATATGTCTGGTACGATTAACACAAATATTCGCTACCGCAGATCATAATATGAAAATGTTTTCAAAAATTGCACTCTTTTTAAAAAATCAGTTTATTTAAAAACTGATTTGTGATTTTATTTCTCAACTGATTTTCAAAATTTTTTCAACAAATTAACGGTTATTTCAGAGCAAGTCCGATAGTGTATAATATGTACAATTAATATCAGTTTTTGTACTAAAAAAACTGAATTGTAAGACCTGTGGTGTAACTTTCTACCCTCCCAAAAAGTGGTAAGCGTATTAAAAACAGCAAATTTTAATACAAAAACGTTAATGTAAGATACTAACAATTACTTCCTTTCAAAAGCTTAGAAAATTTGCTTTCCATCAATATGCAGCTCCAATTACTTAAGGCTAAAGAGTAGTTTATAATGGCTAATTAAAAATTGGTTACCCTACATTATATTTCATTTTTGATTGAACAATTATCCTACTTGACCAAACACACTTGCAATTGTTGGGCAATGCTTGTTCTTTGGTATATTTTGACCACTTTTCCTCAGAAGCATGGTTCTTTTGCATTATCAGTTGACGTTTTCAAAAAGATCCATCAAAAACTAAAGTCTCTAATCGTTTATGAAATGTAGTCTATCGGTTTGAAACACCTAAATTTTAGTGCCTACATTTCATAAAATTGCAATTTCTAGAAAAACTAAGTCCTTTGGTGCATCTTGGCTATTCTTTCTCGATAGCATGTATCTTTGGCATTATTAATCAAATTATTCAAAAAGATTCATCGAAAAATGAAGTCTACAAATTTTAATATGTAGCGTACTCCAAGCAAAATACTTGGTGATTAACAAAAAAAGACGATGGGGTAAAGATGGTCCTTTCTTATCGTTTGCAACAAAATGTAAGTGTCGAACTGCATATGATTCAAATGTTGAAGAAATTTTCTTTGCAATTGGACGAGGCTGGTGCAGCCAGCTAATTTAATCTCCTCTCATTTTGACATTATTAATGGGAGCCCCGCTATTGCGGTAACTGTGAGTGCTTCATTTCTGGTTAGTTTTCTATGTGCATGGCGGGGTTTATGCCAGGGCCAAGGAACATGCACGCAGTCAGAGACGTCAATTTGCCTACAATAACGAAAAAGAGGTAAGAAGTGATCCATATTTTTAATGGCTTAAAACGCATTGCGAGGTCATAATTTTAAATGATATCACAATGCTTGCCACTATGTAGTGAGAACAGCAGCAGGCAGCAAAATTATCCATTATCATTTTGATAACGAACATAAATGGTAAAGCCCATAACTAATATTTGTAGTTGAAAGAATACTGGTACAAAACACTAATCTTTATTGAACAGTTGGAAGGTCTGGATTAGGGGCAAAGTTAAATGTAATAAAATCCGAAATTTAGAAAAAGATCAAAATTAAACAATAATAGCATCAATTTGTAACACTGGATTAAGAGAAAATGTTTTTGTTTGAAAAGAGCTTGATAGGCGCCTATTGCAATGCATTATAGGAAAGGCATGGTTCCTTTTCATGCTATGGCCGAATTAAAGCAAACAGCGCAGTCAAAAATCTTATTGTCACAAATATTAATACAAAAGCGGGCCACCAAATCGTCAAATATGCCTACCACTAAATAGCTCATTTCTTTATGAGTCAAAACGACCATCATTTGGGCGACGCCATCAATTTTGACCTCACACTTTTAAAAATTACGAATGTTAGTTTGTGTCATCATTCTTTCGTTTTGAATACTTCCAGTCTTGATTTATCCAGATGCACATGCACAGGAACTATAGCTTATATTTATTAAAACATTTCGTTGTGGCTCTAACATATGTTTGTACGGTGAAGCTGGCGCAGCTACATTAATTGAGACGTTTGGAATTGACACAGGTAATAGTATGCCTGCCTGGGTTAAATCGCATTATACTTGGGAGAAACATGTTTTCTATTTTGTTAGTTAATAGCTTTATAAAGCTACCAGGATTAGATCTGAAAATTTGGGAAAAGCAATGACTCATTTAACTTCTATAAGCATATCTAAGCAAGGAAAAACGAATATGAATCATAATGCGTAGCCAGCAGGGACTTGAAAAAGTTTGAGGGAAAATCAAAATTATCAACGTCACTGTGTCAAATCGCACCACACGGAAGATAATATTGGTATTTTGCTTTATACGGTAATAGCTTTATAGAGCTACCGGATCAAACCAAACATTTGGCAAAAAGCAAGGACTTTTTTCACTCCCCAGAGCACGTCAAGCAGAGAGAAAACATGCTACGTAATGGGAAGCCAGCGAGAACTTGAGAAAGTTTAAGGGGAACTCAAAAGAAAACAGCATCACTGTGTGAAATCGCACCACACGACACACATTTTTGCTATTTGTGCTTCAGAATAGTTTAATATTAAAATTGTGTTCCCTATTTCCAAACTACGGGAAACGCAAGGCTCCCTTGGGTTCGTGTCAGCAAATAACGGGGCAGATAGACCTAAGGCATAGCCAGGATCTTGAAATGAGAAATTCTATTAGGAAAAGGAGCACAAATAGTCGTGAAAGTCTTATGTGCAGAAAACGCATAAACTTTTGGTTACTGTTCACACAAGAGCCTGATGGGTGAAGCCGGCTTGGCCGGCTGAACCGACACTCTCAATTCCGACGTTACCGACGGTGGCTCTTCGGTTGACGCCGTTGTATACATTATAAAGCAAAGATTTTTTCTTATGCTGATATGCTGAGTGTTAAGGTATTTATGCTTTTACTCTACAGCAGCTGTTTTTAACCTTTCCAACCCCTGGGACCCTATTCCTAAAGGTATTGACTTGGGGACCACTTGTCTGCGCAACTTGCAAAGGAGATGTATGTTGAAAAAACAAACACTATTGTGATAAGGCGGATAAGTTGTTTGCCACTGGATCTCTAATTAATTAAAAGCAACTCTCTTTGTGAAAGCATAACACAATTGGTTAGTGAAAAATCAAAATTTACTCGGCAAAATACAGCACAAATAATGGTCAGTGTGCATTCTGTTCTTGTCTCTTCGAAACAAGCTCATCAATACGGAGGTTAATATTGCTGACAGCAATTCTCATGTCATTTGCAGGTCTAAGGCGATTACGGTACGTAGTTTTGATATTAACAAGAGCAGACATGGCAGCTTCACAGAGGTATGTCATTGGAAATGGAAATAATGCTACCAGAGCTCTTTTTACCAATTTAGGATATTCTTACAACATACAGCACCAAAATTCTATCAATGAGGAAGAGCTGAACTTGGTCTTTGTAGCTTGAGAACTCTACAATTCCAGATGTTGCTCATGAAGGATGATCTGCTCATTGTCGTTCATCTCAGCAATAAAAGGGTGCGGAATCCATGCTAAAGAAGGTTCAGATGTTGGAAAGTAATCTTCCATTTTTTTCTCGAGGTTGCTTATGTGATCACCAATTAAACCAGTCAGCCATTCTTTAGCTTCCTGATCACCAATTTTACTGTCCAACAGTAAAAACATAACAAAATTCTGGTTTCTTACTCTCCTTTTCCATGGGGATAACTTCTTTTTGAAGACGGAGACCTTCTCTGCAGCCTCTACGTGAGATTTGTTTTTTCCCTGCAGAAAATACCTGAGCTCATTCAAAAGACTAAAGATGTCTGCCAAATAAAAGACTTTTATTGGAATCTATTGTCATCAAATAATGTAGCAAGTTTCACTGACCCATGCTCAAGAAGGAACACGGCAACTTCAATGATAAGTTCTACAACACGGGAAAGCACTTTTTCCCGCGATAACCATCACATTTTGGTGTAGAAAAGAAGGTACTGATGCTCCATTTTAAGCTTGTCGCAAAATGCTTTGAATAATCGGAAATTCATGGCCATACCAAGAATAAAATTCACAGCCTTTACGGCAGAATCAAGAACACTTTTCAATTCAAGAGGGAGTGTCTTACAAGCTAAGGCATATTTATGAATAGCATAGTGATTTGATACTATATGCGGAACAACTCGTTTCAGTGAGGCTACAAAACTGGATGGATGCCCTATCATAGCCGGCGCACCATCTGTTCATACCGATCCCACTTTGTTTCATGCTATTGAATTTTGACGAAGAAATGCATTAACAAGATCAAAGACGTCTTTAGCTCTAGTTCTCTCTTTTATTTCTTGACAAAATAAAAACTCGTCTACAATTGCGTTTTCTGTAACAAATCTCACGTATGCTACTAATTGGCTTATTGACTTGATATCCGTTGTTTCATCAATTTGAAGACATATTCTACATGGCCTATCTTGGATTTGAGCGATAAGCTGACTCAAAATGTCATTTGCTATATTTGCAATCTTGTTATTTACAGTGTCATCGGACAAGGGAACTAAGTCTATTCTTTTGGTCTTGTTTTGGCCAAGCAATATTTGTGCCATTTTTACCGCATTTGGCTTTATTAGTTTCTCACCAGCTGCGTGAGGTGCTTTTGCTTTTGCTATTATCAAAGAAACTTCATATGAAGCGCGCAGGAGTAGTTGAGAAGTTAGGAAGAAGCCTAACGCAGGGAGTGTTCCCCTCATATCATAACGAGCTCATTTCGCTTTGAACATTTTAACTGAGTTCATATTCTCTTTATGCTTCAGTTCCTTGTGCCTCTTCAACTTCGAAGGCTTTAAGGAAGCGTTTCCCAAAGTGGTATTGCATAATGTGCACTAAGCATTGTCAAGTTTATCTCAACCAATAACTTTTGTGAAACCATACTGAACGTAAGAATCGTCCCAGAAACGTATTTTGTGTCTATTTTTTGCAGCCATTAGTAAACAAAATGATTATGACCTAAGGCAGCGAAAATAATGACCAATCGAAAAGTCTTAAAATTATACCAAAAGTGGCTAAATCATTCAAATTCACTTTCGTGGTAATTGCATGGAAAATGTAGAAATGATATAGCAAATATTAAAAGGAAACAGTCATGGTGGTTTTCTTAAATTTTCTCGGCTCCTTCATTGCTTAGGCTGTAAAATGCTATCCAGGCCAGTAGCAACTAGCTATCAGATACCAGAAAGCTGCTGGGAGAAAATTAGACACTCTGGTATCGCGCGATACCTAAAGTTTTCTGTTTCTTCTTTTCACGCACTGGGGCTGTGGGTAGACCTAGAAGAGAAAGTGCCGCAACTGCAACTTTTATACATCAACCCTCAAATGCTTTATTAAACCTTATCTCTCATGGCTATAGATTAAATGTTTAGCCCTCAATACAGGAACAACTAGTTGGATGATCATATGCTTCTCCAGAAACGTTAGTTGCATCATTCTCACCAGAATTATCTTAGCTACTTCCGTCAGTTTTCAACTACTCCTTTAATGCTATTGTCTAAGCTAACATAACTGTATTCTTGATAAAAGAATCACCACTACATAGCTTTATCTACCTAACTAATTTCTAAATCTGGAAGCGACAAACGTCAGTTTTTCTTTTATAAAATCTTGAAACAGGTGTAGCAGTGGGATTGTTTTTCTTACTCTAGCCTATTACATCATAATATGTTGTAAAAAACTAAAAATGACGGCCAATTGCATCAAACTGAAACAAATAATTTGTTCACCACTAGAACGATGTGATACCACGTACATTTGATTATAGGTAGCATGTTACTGTAAAACCACTACTATTATTAGTCATATTGGTGGTCGTTGTTGTTTGTGCATTTGAGGGTTAAAAAAATACAGTTTGGCATTCTTTCTGGGTACCCCCAGATTTTTTACCGGGGATCCCGTTAAGAACCGCTACTCTACAGCATTGTAATAAAATCCCAAGTTTAAAAAAAATCAGCATAAAAACCATAACCACAACAATTTGTAAAACTGAATATAGAGAGAACAATAGCCGCTTTTGTCGCTATGCAGGAAACAAGACCAATAGTGTAGCGAAATTAGGAACTTCATGCCACTAATACAGGGTGATCAAAAAGTTCTTGTGCACCTGATTTTTAATAAATATAGGTTGTAAAAAATGTTACTAAATAGCGTTTTATTTCATATTAATCAAAAACCTTATTCAATTACTCTTATTTCATTCAATATTAATCAAAAACAGCATATTGTAACAGATATACGTGTTACTTGGTGAACTTTACAGTAGATGCTGGAAATGACCACCACCCGCCGCAGTACATCTTGTGGCGCGTGTCATCATGTTTCTGAAGACGTCTTTCAAGACAGTGTCGTCAACTTTTTGGATATAATCGGTGATGGTTTCTTTCAATTCGTGTATTGTGTGGGGATTGCTGCAATAAATTTTGTTTTTCATAGCGCCCCATAAGTAAAAGTCTGGAGGCGTAAGATCAGGAGATCTTGGTGGCCAGAGATTTTTGGAAATAATGCGGCTACCAAAAATTGTTTGTAGAAATGTCAGAGAAGCATTTGATGTGTGGGCAGTAGTCCCATCTTGCTAAAAGTATTTATAATGATTTTATTCATGATCAAAGAGCAAAATAATAAAAACAGCGACATAGGACTTCATTTATGCCTATTCATGACTATTTATAACTTCGTGAATCATTTATTATTTCCACAATTTAGGTGCACAGGGACTTTTTGATCACCCTGTATAAATAGTAAAGCGGCAACACCACATCGCAAAATAGGCTTACCATTAATTTTTTTTTCTATAATTATAAAAGCAATCACCGTTTTACCGCTACAATTAGCATTGATTATGTTTCAATCACTGCTCCCTCACAAGTATTAACGATAATTTGTGGCAAGTTTCTTTGTGAGCATTCCAGTGATGATTAAGAGAATACGATGATCACAATTTCGTGTAGAAGAATTGTGAAAGTGCATACAATTCATTAACTTTTCGCTATTGCTCACACAAGAGCCCGATGGGTGAAGCCGGCGCTGCCGGTTGAACCGAAATACTAAACACGACATTACTGATGGAGGGGCCCTGCCGGGCGACGCCGGCCAGTTACGTATAAAGAAGTGTATCGGTGACGAAACAGATAACGCAATAAACGCTCGGAAATTTCAAATGATTTATTTGCGAAAAGCAGTACCAGCAATATGCTTTCATATCAAATTACAAGTCAACAAGCTCATGTACTTTGCTCGGATCACTCCGATTACATGAAACTTTAAGCTACGTGATTTTTTAAAACATCTTTTTGCGCTTCAAAAACTAGAGAGGTTAGAGCATTAGGGTCCATCTCCTTACCCTCCCAAAAATCTCAACGGAGATCTTGACAAATTACAGAAATGGTCTACGCAGAAGTGGGGGGCAAGTCAATCCCATTTCTTCCCAGTGGCGCCGCCTCAGTGGAAGAGGCCCGCACCTCAGTGACAGATTTACGAAAGGTGTAAAACATACATTCCCAACAGCCTCTTTAAGCTTTGGTTTCGTAAACTGATTTGTTTGAAGAAAAGCTTGTTTAAAAGATTGAACTTCAAAACTTGGTAATTTTAAAATAAATTTAACCTCCATTTTAGTTTGCTTAAGATGCTTCAATTTACACTCTTTACCCTTCCCATCAAAAGTGTGTAGATCCGCTAATGACCTTACTCGTTCCCGGTTGGTTAAATAAGTTCCCTTTATTGGTGCGATTGTATATGTGGCGAGTACAATTTCATGCACTGGTCTTGCCTTAATGACCTAGGATATTATTTTGTTGATTACCTTTCAAACTTTGGATTTCATAAACTGTGCCCATAACACCGACCTGATTGCTACGAATAAATTTGAGACTGTGTTTGCCCACAGACAGTACATAATTTCAAGACCTTTTATGAGTTTATTTGACGGAGTACATATGAGGAAAAATTCATAGTATTGGATAAACACCGAAGTGATTGATTTATTTACCGGAAGTAAGTTATGAGATATTTGGCCTACTACTCAGAACTTTTCTATAATTGTAGACCTAATTATAAAACTTGAAGTCTGTGGATGCTCGTATTTTCTTTGCTGAGGCACAAACGCAGCCGGGGGGGAGCTAAGTAGCCCAGAGTTCAGAGATCAGTATTTACTGTTCAGTTATTACAGTAAATTAGATTGTGACTTAACCCATCGACCAGTTTTAGTGCTAAAGAAGAGGATTATTTTTTTCCTTTATCCTGCAAGACTTCTCATTAAAACTCGGCATTTTATTTCACTTTGCTACGCGTGATAAAATTTTCTGAAAGAGTTGAGAGTACTCAGGCAGGCGACATGATTTTAATGCAAGGGTACTCTAATGTGAAGTCCACCTACAGTTTAGTTGTTATAATTTCCTTACTTGCTATTGTATTATTTAAAAAATCTGATTTAAACTGGTATGCTAGTGCTGAAATATATCTTTGTACTTTATCAGTCAGTATATCTGTTGCGATATTTGCTTTCAAAATGACTGGATAATCAGTGCAAGTGATGCTTACTGCTGTTTTTGCTAAAATGGACCAAAGAGCATCATGACGTCACTAAATAATATGACGATACAAAACAATTTTAAAGTGTTAAAAAAAAATAGCCTGCTTGCAAAAGTGCTTAAGTTCTTTATTGCTTGTTGCATCTTCGATAAAGCTTGAATTGTCAGAAAGTTACTTTTATCGTGAGCAGCTTGTTAATATTTCCTGAAAAACATTCAATCGTGTTTCTACGGTCAGCATTTGTTGCAGCAAAAAGAAAACGATTTTTACTACCAATCATTAATTATGACGTGATTTTACTTCCTAAGAGAGTCAAATTTCTTGAACTCACTAAGTCTGGTGCTCGTTTTCGTTTGAGCAAAAAACCGTTTTCTCCGTCAAGAAATGCAACCCTTTAAAAATTATTTTAAGTGATAACATCATCGTGGCCAACAGAGAAAAATACTTTGTCTATGACACCCACCCCGCCGTGCTAATCAATCGTGCCAAGTTCTATGTTTGTACGCTCTGCTTTAGTTTCCGCGGAGTTAAATCACGCACGCACGCACGCACGCACGCACGCACGCACGTACGCACGTACGCACGTACGCACACACACGCGCACACACGCACACATACGCGCGCGCACACACACACACACACACAGAGAGAGAGAGAGAGAGAGAGAGAGAAAGCTGCGCTTTATATCATTGATATCAATGGGGTAACAAAAACCAAAACGCAACTTAGACTTAAGTAATTTCAGACATGACAACTTCATTAGAATTTGAATCAAAGTAGTGGTTATAGCACTGCTTTTTATAAGCAGCAAAAGTCACATTCTTTAAAATCGTTTAACATCCGATATACACTGTAAAGCACAATAATATCTTTCTCTCTTCGTGCGAAAATTAACTCAAGAAACTATTACGCGTAGAAATAAGAAACTTGGCAAGATGAAAACTCTTTTCGGACTATCATAAGAAACCGCTGACGTAATGATGACGTCTTGACGTTATCGGCAGAAATAAATGTCGTAGATATTGCATCTCTTCATGGAAAACAGTTTTTAGGTCAAACATAAGCCAGCAACCCACTCATCAATTAGTTTAACCCAGCATATTTTCAAAAGACACTGAGAGTAGAATCACTGTTAAAAGCAGGGATGTGGAAGCGGAAGCGGAATCTGAAAGCTGGAAGCGGAAGCTGGAAGCGGAAGCGGTGGAAGCGGTCCTTTTTCTGTGGAAGCGAAAGCGGAAGCGCGAAAAATCCACCGCTTCCGCTTCCACATAGGAGGGAAGAATGGAGAGAGAAAAAAAATTGGTTCTGCTATCCTTTGTACAAGAACAAATAGGGGGAGCATAAACATTAAGAAATGAGAGCGAGGAGGAGTCACTTAGAAAGATGTTGACCTCTACATAATCAGAGTAGGGGTCAAGCGAAAAAAGAGAGGAAGTAGAAAGCTCAGAGAAGAATAAGCTCTGCTTGACGAAAATGATGACGCCGCCGCTAGCGTCTGCGACATCAGTAGAAAAAATACCAGATCGGGAGTGAGTGCCATGGGATCGTAGAGCAGAGAATCCAGGGATCCGAAAAGAGGAAGATGAATTAAGGTTAGATTCCTGGATATAAATAAGATCAACGGAATGAGACGAAATAAAGTGTAGTAGTTTAGTGCTCCTGGCTCTGAGACCCCCCGCATTCCATTGAAGAACCCCGAGGGAGTTAGGGAGGGGAAGAGAAAGCTGGGGGTAAAGAGAAACAGCCAGGAGCATGAGGCGGTGGTGAGGCTGCAGAGGGAGAAGATACAAAGTGGGCGGAAAAGGATAAGAGGTTTAAAGGTGAGGGTGGAGTGCGAGTGCTGCATTAGCAGAAGGGGGCCAGATTGAGCAGTGAAAGTATACCAGCTGGAGGAGTTCAAGGAGGAAGTCACACTGCTGGTAGGTGTAGAATCTCCAAAAAAAGCAGGGAGGGAAGCTACAGAAATGAGAGCTGCCAAGAGTTCTGAATCTACAAAAGGAGAGTAGTGAGCACTTTAAATGAACTTAATTAGAGCATGTGAAGCATTGCACTGACCTACCCCGCCAGGTCACATTTCCAGCGCACACTAAATAGGAAAAGACAGAACAAGGATTAGGATGAACGTTGCCGCTCATCAGGAGAAGGAGAAGAATGGGGAGACAGGCAAGAGAAACGCAGGAGTAGAGAGAAGACAGACCAATTTTAAAGAGGCTGCGTGCTACCCTTCTGCGGTCGTTTAAGGGGCTGCACGGCGAAAAAATGGTTTGTGTGAGGGGAATGCCTGGCGTAACTGGGACACTCGGGAAGACCAACAGTCATTTTGACCCAACCCAAACGGGTCGGGGACCGCACCACCAAAATCAGTAGCGCCCAGACGCATGACCTATATGCGTTGCTTTCACGGTCGCTTGATTCTTGTCACTTTTCTTGCGATTTAACAATTCCCGCTAAGCTTGCTCATGTTGTACCTCTAAAGCAGGGCTAGTTGCTGTAATTAGTTAGGTTGTTTGTAGGTAAGCAAGTTCAAATGTTGCTATACAGTTGTATCATTTAATGAATTAGGCAAATAAATTGGAAGTAAGAAAACTTATCTAAAGGCGAGAAAGTTGTTTAACTTATTTTTTCTCTTCTACCGGTCAAAAAGTCGTAAAATTTTCGCTTTGTCATTTGGATATCAGACTACCGCAACTACGTGGGGGAATATTGCTGATGCACGCGACTAACCAAGAGTGGCTGAACTCTTACAACTTCCCTTAGATTGAACCCCCATAACCGGTAAAAACGAGGGATAGGGGGCAAGGCATCTTACCTTGTTTTCGAGTGGGGCAAAAAGCATTGGTTTCGTCCAGCCGCCAAAATTTATTTCGCGTAGTTTACAAAAATTTCATTTAAACACCACACGCCCGACTGCCCGCTTTATGACAGTCCCGGGCTACGTAGATTCTGACGACTTGGTTTGGAGGCGTCGATGGTTTGTTTTCCACCAGCGCCACTGTTCGCACTTTTAGCGCTGGTCAATGTGTTGTTACGTTCGTGATACCTCATCGCTCAACCCCGAAACCGCAACTATTCATTGCTTACTCACGCTTCGCATCCACCTGCAGTGCAGGGGGCAACGTTAATCTCTAATTCTAGGCGCACAACGCCCCCTCCCAGGGCGCTGCGCTGAGTGGAACGAATCCTTGTTTATGAGGCCAAAAGGCCAATATCTGAGTCCAGGGATGGTCCCGCCTATTTCGCTATACTAACGTTGTTCGGATCGTGACTTTTCGTGAAAACCAATTTTTTCCCGGAGGTATGTTGCGTTGTGTCTGGTTCTTGTGAGTTTCGAATACGGGTCTTTCGAGCTGCTTTTCCGTGCATGCCGAGACATGCTATCGCGTAATCACCTACAGCCATGAATGCCTTAAAAACCACATTTAGTATATAATGATTGGAAGGTTTTTCTATGCCTAATTAGCTTTTTGTGTGATGAATTTTATGTAAGGATACCAGTTTTAGTTCATACTTGCACGGTTAGCAGTAACGTCAAAGGCAATCCTGGTTCAAAAGTAAACGGTACGTAAGTCTTGTGCTTTGTGTTGGATTGTTTGGGTTTGTTGCGTATACAGTCCAATGTTGGATATCGGGCTAGCCAGGAGCCACGAAAAGTATTTTACATTGGCAAGAGCTCTAGTGATGATAATGCATCTTTATTACCCGTATTTTAGGGATGGTTCCGCCTATTTTGCTATGCTAATGTTGTTTTGATCGTGACACTTTGTAAAAACTAAAAAATATATATACATATATTGCTGATGTCCAAGAATGCTGAAAGAAATTTTGCAAGTCGTCGAATTAACCGGTGATAAGTTCAAGTGCGATAAATTCGTACGACTTGCACTTGTTCATGTGCTTCACTCTTCAGGCTAGTCCTTAGCTTGATGATATGTGCGAGACTTTGTATTTGTTCTATTTTCTTTGTAGATCACAAAATATTAAAACAAATTAGAATTACTACTTTGTACACTAAATTAGCCTACCGCAATCTGTAATATTTAGCCAAACCAATGCCCGATTGAATACAATTATACAACTAAAACAGCGCAGAGTTTCGGAAAATTTGCACATTTATAGCTAAACAACGGCAAATAAACTGCCAACAAAGGGTGCAAAAAAATTAAAAAATGACTTGCAGCCCCACCAGCAAATTCAATCACGAGCCGCCACTGTTATCGAGAGCTGTAGTATGTAATCATACGGCTTACATCTGAGAAGCATTAGGTTAAGTGTTGTAAAAGTAGTTGTAAGTAGTGAAGGAACTTGTAATAACTGTCTATTTGTTGAAGTGTTTAATTATTTTTTGAATTGTAGTAGTGAAATATTTGATTTTCTTGCAAGCAATTCGTGATTTCTAAATTTTTGTTAGTGGGAGTTCCGTGACAAACGCGAAAGTACATTAGGGGCTCCGCGATGACAAAAAGATTGAAAAGCACTGTTCTACATTCAACACGAATTCTGATATCTAAGAAAAACAGACACAGAGTAGTTCGAAACAATAAGCTCAAGCGAAGTAGGTAAAGTAATAGCAATAAATGAAGGTTTTTGTTTTCTCAAAATGATGAAGTGAAGAAAAAGGCAGGCTACAGACCCACAAAAGTTAAAAAAAATTGTCAACGGTTGTTTTTTCGTTTTTTGTTGGTGGAAGCGGAAGCGGTGGAAGCGGAAGCGTTTGAAAAATAACCGCTTCCACATCCCTGGTTAAAAGACTTTACGGAAAATATTAAATAGCTACTTTGGAAAAAAATGATGCGATTTGTTTTGCCAAAGCACCAGAGTAAACAATTATTTTTTAAAAGCAAATTGTAATCTTTTGCATTTTTTAGCGATATATTTTTGGCAATTATTTTTCCGCTTTTCCGTGACGTGTCAAAAGCCACGTGTCGCGCCACTATTTCTATTACTGATATGCGGACGAGCAAGTGTAATGAAATTGTAGCTACGATTTTAAAATGTTTACATTGGTTTTGTGCTGTCAGGAATCAGTCAACTGTCATCGAAGCGGTTGACGCTGAAAGATAGTGATTGGAGAATACGCTCAGCAGGCGGTGGCCTTGGATTCAGTTCCCTTGTTGCCTCATAGCAAAAGAATTTAATAAATGATGTTTAAAGCTTCCCTGCTCGGTACTCAACATGAAGAATGTAGTGTAGAGAATAAGGCGGCAGGTTGGCTTGTTGCGGCCTTGCGAAAAGAACTTTAGGCAATTTTTTCTCTTTATATGACAGACAGGTAGTGGAGCTAAACTGTTTACCAACTGTGGTAGTCCAGTGTCACTAAACTTAAGAAAACAGAGCATGAGCTCATACTTATAAATGAATTGAATTGAAGTGGCCTAATTTCATTAAATAAAGTTTATTTTTAGTAAAAAGAATAAAACCAAAATAATCTAAAAAGAAAGCAATTTCTCAAAAAAGAAGTTTATGATCGATTTAAACCCATCTCAGCTCTTACTCTTACACTTTATGGTTTGCCAAAATTGCACAAAGAAGGATGCCCAAGTCGGCCTATCTTAGCATCAAATGGTAATTACACTTATGATTGCGCAGTTTGGTTAAATGAAACACACTATTGCGCGAACATCCATCTTGCATCAAAAACACTTTCGATTTTGTATCCCGATTATCAAAATTCAACTTCGGTTCAAGCAACATGGTTTCATTTGATGTAATTAGCCTATTTACCAACATTCCACTGGATTTAGTTATTGATATTGTTTTAGAAAAAATCTACTCGGATAAAGAAATGACTCTTTTTTATAGGCTAACAAAAGCTCAATTAAAAGAGTTATTAATCTGGACCACCAAGACTACTACCTTCCAGTTCAACAAGCAATACTACAAACAGACAAACGGTGTAGCTATGGGGTTTCCTTTAGCTCCACTTTTGGCTAATTTGTGCATGAATTGGATCATTGACCAAACGAAACATATTCAACCACAGCCTGCTCTATTTTATAGGTACTAAGACAACCGCTTTGCATTATTTTCAAGTCAAAAAGAGATTTAAAGTTCCACCAACAACTAAATATCATTCATCCCAATATACAATTTATCTACGAAGCTGCTGAGAACCATCAAATGTCTTTTTCGGATGTTTGAATAGACAATACCAAAGAAATATTGAAACTAAGCACCTACCAAAAACCTACAAACACTGGTCTTTACATTAATTGGCAAAGTTTTGTTCCCTCCCGTTATAAATCAAATCTAGATAAAACCCTGCTGCACAGAGCACATAGCATATGTAATTCGTATAGTTTAATCCATGAGGATTTTCAAGGCATATCTTCTATATTGAAACGAACTGGTTATTCTCTCTGAACAAGCGACATCAATCACCACTAATGCAGAAATATGATACAGGTAACAACTGTGAAAATCTGAAAACTTCAGAAAGCAAAGAAATTTTCTTTTTTTGCGATTACCTTACCTTGGTAATATATCGTTGCAAATTGAAAAAGAAATCCGGCAGTATTTAATTGAAAATCTTTCTACAAAATTTCGATTCAGTTTGGTACACGACACCTACAATATTGGCAAATGCTCCAAATTTAAAGATCGTCAAGCCCTATTGCACAATGCTGGAGTTTTGTATTTACTAAATTGTTCGTGTGGATATCCTTACATTGGCCAAACTCACCGTAATCTAGTCACACGGATTTAAGAACATGAACCAAACGGAAAACCAAATCAAGAATCAGATGTTGCAAAGCACCTTGTGCGCAATCCTAACCACAAGATTGATTTCGATTCTGCCGAAATACTTGGTCACAGTAACAACCGCAGAAAGCTACGAATCAAAGAAACCTTACTTATTCAAAAAATTCAAATTAACCTGGATAAAGCATCGCAATTAATTTATTTGTTTAATACGCAATAGTTATAGAAAGTATATCTCTGCAGTGCGCTTCTTAAATCAGCCTTGCCTTGCTAATTATATTAATGGCAGTTGTTTTGGTCCAGATGGCAGGTGCTTTCTTGCAGCTTGGGCAGTTTTATACGTCTTTCAGAAATGTCAGATAAAAACCGAACCTGCGAACCTGGAAGGGTAATCCATCATCCCGATGCTCAGTCATGGCTTGTTACTTGGCAAACGCCCTTTTCAGGGCGGGGCGACGTGCCCTTGTGAGGGCACACCGTCAACAAGTTCCAAAGGCCAGCAGTCTTGCAGCTGAACATCGAAGGCCTCACAGCAAGCAAGATGAATGTACTTCATTATCTCGCCGTGCAGTATGAGGCACTCGCCATTCTTCTTCAGGGGACCCACTGCACTTGGGCAAATAAGCTAACAATACCAGGTTTGAACTAACTGAGTCTTCTTTAAGCAGGAAACATGGCCTTGGCACGTTTGTCCATGACCGGTTAAAAGGAACCCTTATTGATCAGTCTCCAACTACATCGGAGACTGAGTGGTTGTGAGTGGACGTTGATGGTTATAGAATCGTTAATGCCAACAAACCTCCACCTACGCGACTGCAAGCGTCTAATCTCCCGATGTTCCCTCTCCCCGTTCTCTACGCTGGCGATTTTAATTGTTCCCATATCAACTGGGGTTATAGAACCAGCAGTACCGATAGAGAGTGCCTTGTTGCTTGGGCAAGCCTTAACGGTCTTGTTCCCTCTCCACGACCCAAATGACGTGGCCACCTTTCATTCTGGCCGCTGAAACACTGGCACCAATCCTGATCTGACATTTGTCAGTGTTGTTCCAGACAGCCGTGTACCTGACAGACGCATCTTAGGAAAGTTCCCTAGGCCACAACATCGACCGGAAAACCAAATCGACCCTTGCTTATTGTTCCACCAAGACTTGCTCTGCCTCTTCCAAGCAAGCCTGTTAAGCGATGGAACTTCGGCAAGACCAACTGGAGTCACTGCAATACATTGACCAACAAACTTGCCAAGAGTTTGTTGCCACCAGATTCACCGGATGTGGATCTGGCTTACCAGGACTTCTGCAATGTTATCAGAACAGCAGCCAAAAACTCTATCCCACGCGGTTGTCGAAAAAACCACATACCGTGTTGGGATGCTGAGTGCGAAAACCTTTACCAGACATTTCTGTAGTCGTTTGAAGGAAGCGACTCCAACAGGGCTGCCATTGCTCTGCTCCTCAGGCTCGACGAGAAACGCAGAGATCGATGGTCCGACGCAGTTTAGACTATCGGCTTTTTGCACTCTAGCCAAAAAGCATGGAGTATATTAAACAACCTAACTGGTAGATCACGGCGCTCCCCTCGTCACAGTGCCGTCTCAGCTATCACTATTGCATCCCAGCTGATTAGAAACGGCAGATATGAGGGTATTTACCGTGAATCATCTCGACTCATCTCGCAAGCAGTGTCAGATCTTTGGAGGGCCACTCCAACAAGTCCAGTGAACATCTCTCAAAGTTTTACTTCTCAGGAGTTCGCTGCTGCCCTCAAACACCTCAAACCAGGAAAAGCTACAGGCCCAGATTTTATTTTCCGAGTGCTAATAATCTATGCTGGAGCTGCACTGAAGCCCTGGTTGTGTGGTTTTCTTTCTTCCTGCCTGCGCCACCTCAAAATTCCAAAAGTCTGGAGAAGGGCACTGGTAGTGGAGATTCCTAAACCCAAGAAGCCAGTAAAGGACCCAAAAAGCTATCGTCCCATTTCCTTGGTTTGCGTCCCCTACAAGATTCTCCAGAGGCTCATAAAAGCTCGTGTTGAGCCGATTGTTGACCCACTTCTATTTAGGGAGCAGGCTGGGTTCCGACGGGGAAGGTCAATCGTGGATCAAACTGTTTTGCTTACTCAAAACATCGAGGATTCGTTTGAGGCCAAGAGGAAGGATGGTGCCGTGTATGTCGATTTGACAACTGCTTACGATATGGAGACCTTGCAAGATACAAACTCTGGATCACTAATGTTTTGCTGAAATCATGTGGGTGACTCATAAACATTCTCGTTCTGTTCGTACGCTCGTTGTTGTACTGTGTATCGTTGTTGTAAATCATCCGTTTGCCTCAATTTAAAATCATTCGTTGGCCTACAAACAGGTCATAAAAGAACATACATAGCTACTTATCATGATGTAACAATACTGGGTGACTAAGCCGTATGGCCCGGCGTAATTCCCTCTGACGTGCGGCGGAGTGACCTAGTAAACAGGCATATAAAAAGAAGCATTGTTATTTTCATTCATTTGATTAAAAATTAAAATTCAGAATTCATTGGCTTCAATCCAAATTCGATTCGATTAGATCAAGATTCGTGCTTTCAACGTTGTGTTGTGATTAAATACATTCGTTCTTTGGAGTCAGATGTGCTGTGGAAACTCGATCCCACAACGACACTGTCTGGCACCGTGGTCTCACCTGCAAGTTGCTTAGGCTTCTAGCGGATAAGTACATGGTCTGGATGATTATGGAATTTGTCCGGATTAGAAGTTTCACGCTCACCACTGGTGACAGCAAGCAAAGCAAGTTAAGACGTTTGCAAAATGGCCTTCCACAGGAATAGGTCTTGGCCCCTCTCTTTTTCAACATCTACACATACGATCTGCCTTCCATGACTTCTCAGAAGTATGCATATGCTGATGACTTAGCATTACTGTATGCTTCTTGAGATTGGAAGACAGTGGAGGACACTCTAAGCCAAGACATCGCTACACTTCCAGGCTATCTCGATATTTGGGAGGCTGAAGCTCAGTAATTCAAAAACAGTGATGGCAGCCTTTCATCTTAACAAAAAAAAGGCCAAACGTGAGCTTAACCCATTAATGCCCATTGTACCCCTTTGGGTACAGTAACAAATTTCAGTTTTAACAAAAAATTATAAATGAATGTCAACTATCTGTTGGTAAAAGTTGTTGTTTATGAGCATAACCTTACCACTTTCACATTTGTTGTGGCTTCACTTCTTGATGTTTTGAAAAAAATGTGCACGGCATTTCAGCATTTCCGAGATTCTATTGAACATCTGACACTGTGCTGTGCTTTATTTTTCTGTAAATTATTGGACGGAATGAAACAATATTCCAGGCTGTACTTATTTGTCATAAGTGCTTTTAAATTTGTAGGTCTATTTCATATTTTTTCATTCTTTACTGTGTTCGTGTAATTTGCATAAAAAATCAGGTGTATCCGATTGGGTACACTGGCCACCGGTGGAGTCAAACAGTCAAACTTTGTCGGAATGTGAACTATATGCATATTTATATTTTTTTCAGATAGCATTATATGTTGTATCATGGATGCAAAGCAATTTAATGGGAAAAACTATAAAAATTTACAGAAAGCAGCCCAAAAAGTTGTTGAAAGAGCAAGGGCAGCAGGAGATATCATTATTGTCCCACCTAATGTAGACAGTTTGACTGATGAAAAAGATATGAATGATGAAATAATTGATGAAGTTGCTCTACCCAATGACGTGCCATGTGAGTAATAAACTTACTATTAACACTTTTTTATCATTATTGGTTAGTTAAAAATTTAATTTTAATAACTTCTTATAAAATAGTTAAGCTCATGTAAGCGATAATTCACCAATGTAAGTTTTATTTTGACATTTTTCAGGCACTGTTGAAATTCCTTCAAGTGATGACGAGGAAGAACCCATGCCAGCTGAGGAAGCGATGCCAGCAGGAGAACCACCAAGAAAGAAGCGGAAACAAGCAACCCAATCACTGCAATGGAAAGAAGAAAAACCCACTTACAAAGAGGGAATTATTCCATCTAATGGCACTGAAGCTTGGCGAGCAGCGGCAATTGCAACTGTTTCTAATTTGAATCCAGTCAAAGTGTTCCAGACCTTCTTCAATGAAGAAATTGTATAACATATTGTGTCACAGTCCAGCTTCTATGCTCAACAAAAAAATGAGCACAGATTCAGTACTCTGAAGATGAAATGAAGAGATTCTTGGGCATCCTGTTTCTATCAGGATATCACCAGTTGCCGAGAGAGAGGCAGTACTGGTCACTAGATGAAGATCTGAATGTTCCATGTGTGTCCAGATGCATGACAAGAAACAGGTTTCAAGAAATGAAAAGATTTATCCATTTAGCTGACAATGCCCAAATTGATGTAACTGATAAAATATTTAAACTGAGACCTCTGATGAAACTGCTGACTGAGAGCTTTTAACGTTGGGGCATATTTTACGAAGCTCTCAGTATCGATGAAGCCGTGGTCAAATATTATGGCCGACACCCAACGAAGCAGTTCATAAAGAGAAAACCCATAAGATTTGGGTACAAGAATTGGGAGCTAGCTAGTGCAGATGGATGTTGCTATTCATTTGACACTTACAGTGGTGCTAAAACTAAAGCAGACTCTTATGTAAAGTCCACAGAAGACCGCTTGCCCTTAGGATCGCAAGTTCTGATGAAACTTCTCAATTTTCTAAGTGATCCAACAGATCATGTTGCCTTTTTGATAACTTCTTTTCAAGTTACGACCTGTTTGTGGCGCTAAAGAACGAAGGATTTAGGGCAACGGGCACTTTACGAGAAAATCGTTTGCGAAAATGCCCAATCCCGCTAGCAAAGGAATTGAAAAAACAGGAAAGAGGGGGGCTGAAATATGCACAAGAAGAAAACAATCAAATCTTCATTGCGAAATGGAAAGACAACAGCATTTTTACTTTGGGAACCAACTACGACACAGTGTCAAGAGATGGTCCAAAGACATGAAGAAGAACGTCGACACCCAGCGCCCTCTTTTATGTGCAGCGTATGTCCAGGAAATGGGTGGTGTAGATTCGCTAGACCAAACCATCAATGCTCATCGCATTGGAATTTGGAGCAAGAAATGGTGGTGGGTGTTGTTTTCCCACATGCCCAATACCTGCATGGTGAATGCCTGGCGGCTTTATTTGTTAGCAAACAGGAGGATCCCATGGATTTGCCAAACTTCATGAGGCATGTGACTCGTCATCATTTACGGGTACAAGAAAGTGACACTCAACGTGCTGCTACTTCTGCAGCAGTCCCCTAGAGCATCAGGGAGGAACCATGGGGACATTTTCCACAGAAGCTTCCCAACAGGCTCCAATGCCGTCATTGCCACAAACAAGCGCGTTGGATTTGCAAGAAGTGCAAAGTGACTTTGTACATAGGAAAGGACTGCTTTGAGGTGTACCATCAGCCTAAATAAGCACTATTGTGGACACAATGGCATTCATAATACGTGTGCAGTGTTTTTTGATCAAATAAATTGTGTTTTTTCATCATGTTTTGAATACTGTTTTCTATTTCTAATTTTGATTTTTTTATGTTAAAAGTATAACTTGTGACAGCATATATGCCCAGTGTATCCAATTAGGTACGCCGCTGTAAAACACTAACAAAGCAGTAAAATCCTTAAATTTATCTAAATATATGCTAGTCATGCTAATATACACCAATTAAAATGAAAACAACTTTAAAAATATTTTAATTTGGCTTTGGGCATTAATGGGTTAATGTTTACAACAATGGCAACCTATTGCCACTCTGTCCAATCCCAACGTATCTTAGGGTAAAGCTGGATAGATCGCTCACTTTACCTCGAGGCTTTGCGCAAAAACTCTCCACCCGAGTTACGCTGTTGAGGCGACTTGCAGAATCCGGATGGGGTGCAGGTGCCAAGACATTGCGCATCTCTGCTTTTCCCTTGGTCTATTCAACAGCTGAGTACAGCGCACCAGTTTGGTGTCGTAGTACGCATACTCGCCTCATTGATAGCATTCTCAATGATGCTTTGCACTTTGTCACTGGGTGCTTGCGTCCCACACCAATGGAGGACTTGCCTGTCCTCGCAGGCATCCAGCCAGCTGAGCTCCTCCGATTAGGAACAACACTCTCCTTGACAAATCGTGCTATCTATGATTCCGACCATGTACTGCACGGACAGTTGGTTGGGCAGCATGTTGCGCACCTGGGGAGACTTAGATCAAGACGCCCATTTGTACCCGATGCGTGGAAACTATTGAGAGTTTGTCCAAACTAGACATCCGCGTGAAGCAGTGGACGGAACATACATGGAACGCGGACTACATGCAGAGTACTTCAAGGGTCCGTACTTGCTTGGTAGACAAATTATACTCGGCAACTGGAAATTTTAAATTTCAGTCCATTACATTTTTGTTGCCGTATTGTTTGCTTCTTACCATGACAAGTTGCTAATTTTTTAACGACCTTTATTAGTTGAAACCAAATGATTTTTAGATTTTTTTCATAAAACTACCTTTCTCTTAAGCGTAAACAAAATGGCAATCAGCGCTAGATAACCTATACAGTCTATATGCGCTGATAATTCGCTTATTAAAAAAAATGGGATTACGTTTTTCGCTATTATAGCAAGTACTTCTGGAATAGATATCATGTGGGTATAGATGGAAGACGGAATGAAAGATATAAAGAAATTTTGGGATGACATGGAAGATGGAAAGCAACATTTTTACAGTGAAGTGAAAACGGCATGGAAGAAAATGCCAGGGTAAAAGGTGGATAACCGTCTTTCCTTCCATTCCATTTTACACCGTGACTGTGGTTTACATTACAATTGAAAAAAATTTTTGCAATTACAATTGAGTTAATATTAATTTAGGAGTAAAGTTGTTTTGCAAGGAGGCAAAGGTTGGCGCTTAATCATGCTGCGTGTATAAAAAAAGCAAACTGAAAATATAAACTTCAGTGATCTTCTTGGTATGGAGGGGAAAAACCGATAGAATTATATGCTGGCTGTAATAGTGTTAAGCCAGCATCAAGTATCGTCATCCAAAACCATCAGACCAGCCACCCCTCGAGGTGCCCGATGTATGGGGCACGTTGAGATAACGTGGTCTGCGGTTTGATCAGTGGCGCCACACTTGCAATTCTGTGAGGAAGCTAGACCCCATTTGTGCACGCCCAACACCAGTCCGCAGGCGATTGAACTTATCCCACGATGTTCTGGGCAAGCCCTTTTCAAGGGTTTATTTCAGTGATTATGATAAGAGTACCAGGACGGTGATTTTCAAACTGTGGTTTTATTTAAAGACGCCTTGGATATTATGGATTCTATCTCAAATGATTGTTACAGGACAACCCGGTAAAAAGTGAAACGCTGTAAATAAAGTGTAACGAAAGTATACATGTTTTGAGCCAAGGCAGTTGTGAGGTCCAGGGTCTTGCCAGGGGGGGAAAAGGGCAGAAAGATCAATTGCCACCGAAAGATTCATCAAAGTCTTGCTTTTGGCTAAATTTTAGAGCAATCCTGGAAAAGTTATCTCATCAGCTTAATCTCAACAAATACCTCGAAAATTTACTTAATATTTCTAATTCTTGCAAAATTTTTGGAATCACGAAAAAGGTCATCACCAAAAATTAATCCAACATAAAAGAAAAGTTTAAAAAAGTGGCCGCTAATGGTTTAGTGCATGGCATATTAATATCCCATGCAGATACAGTTGAGGTTAAAAACTTCACTAGAACACCCTAGAGGCGCCGACGTAGCTCTTATAATACTACACGTGCACCATTGAGGTTACAAGAGTTCAAGTTTTATAACAAAGAAATTTAATACACGAGATAGCCCATAGTCTACTCAAAAAAAATCACCCTTTTTTTGACAAAAACGCATACTTATTCAACAATGCCCAATGTAAAATTTTTTAGTCAAATTTACCCTTGGGTCAGTTTGTAAAATGGAGTAGCCAAGGACACCCCTTCAAATAACGGTACTCGCACAATTGATAAGCTTTTTCTTGCCCTTAAAAGATTTGTCTACACGATCCAATCTAACCTCTGATCAAGCTTACTGCACATGCGCAAAAAAAAGCAGACGTGGGAAGAAAACGCTACTTCTTCGATAGCAGTAACAATACTATTTTCAAATTTTAGTATTGTTAGTAGAAAGTGCCAATTGTGAAGTAGACGGCAAAGTGAAATTTTGAAATGATTTGGTCATTGTACTGCAACGAAACCATTTTTTGTTTCCTGCGACATATCATACTGCAACAAAATCAATACTTCTTTACCACAACTCCAAAATTTTACTTGAATACATACTCAAAATTGGCACCCCATGCGGTAAAGCCTTTTCTTTTGTAATGAGTAGGTTAGGGTGGATCAAAGAAACTTTCTTTCTTAAATCATGCTATCTACCCTTCAACTGTGAGGTTGCTTTAAAAAACACCACAAAAAGATTCGGCGCTTTTACTCCTGCATTCTCTATGGAAATCAGGTTTTCTTTGTTTTTCTTTAAAATCCAAGAAATCACCTGCTTTAAAAATCCGTTTTTTAAAGTATCGGCTATTTCATTGTCATTTTTTAATTTGCTTTGCTTTCTAGGTGTTGACGACTTGACGTTGATTCAGTGAATGTTTTTTTGTTTCATTAATGACATCACTCTCTTTAGGGGGGAATTACCGATTAGCAATAACTAAAATTAGCATATCTGCTGAAACTTTTTGTAATGTTCTTGATAACTGTTACTACAGTGATAGAGACCAAAACAGCAGATATTATTGAGAGATATAATTTTATATGCTAATTCTAGTTATTGCTAATCGGTAATTCCCCTTAAAGAGAGTGATGTCATCAATGAAACAAGAAAACACTCACGGAATTAACGTCAACACCTAGAAAGCAAAACAAATCAAAAAATAACAATAGGGTAGCAGGTAATTCAAAAAACGCATTTTTTAAAGCTGGTGATTTCCTGGATTTTAAAGAAAAACAAAGAAAACCTGATTTCCATAGGGAATGCTGGATTAAAACCCTGAATAGCTGAACTCAGCCTTTCTTTTTAAGTAGCAAAGTACCCCACCTCAATTTTTGTTGGCTACAAAACAAAAGTTTAAAGTAATAACTGGGGCCCGCTGAAGTCAATAAAGTCAAAATTTTTTCAAGACCTTGTTGCATGATCAAACGTCTACTAACGTTCGTTTCAGGTGTTCAGGAGTCTGTTTTGGTAGATTTTGTAAGTCAAAATAAAGTCAAAATTTTGCATAAAGTCAAAACTTCTCAAAATTGTCTTCATCAAAAATTTCCTTACAAAAGCGAACAAATATAGATTTTTTTTATATTTTTTTCAATTTTTGAGCTGCTATTAAAATTTTATGCGCAGTTTTATTTGATTTTAAACTTCTCAAATAGTTGCAATGGTAAAAATGCGTGCGGTAATTGAGAAGGAAATAGCACTTATTATGTATAAAATGGCTTTGTTCATGCATAAACACATAATTGTTGGACAATTAATCTATTCCTATAAAACCTTTGCGCTCTTTACACGTGGTCTTTTTAAGTCGGAGCTTGCAAAGCAAAGAATGCCTAAGCAAGCCAAATCTTCTACAGCGAAAGTTAGGCAAATTTGCCACGAATATCCGGATGAGTTTTCGGCAACTCCTGCCCGCGACTTGCCATGCAACCTTTGAGACGTGCTAGTCAAATGCGACAAAAAGTTTTTTGTGGAAAGCCACCGAAAAACTAAGCAACACCAAACAAAATTGGAGATGAAGAGCAAATCCCAAAGTAAGCAAACCTTTTTACAACTCGATCAAGTAAACTTCAAGGAACAGATTGTCTCTTCATTCTTAGCTGCAGATATCCCACTTCAGAAACTGAACCATCCTTCTTTAAAGTCTCTGTTTGCTACAATGGGAAAAGTATTGCCTTCGGAAACTGCAGCCCGGACATGTTTTGCTAAATTAGCATCCCAAAAAAAAGAACAAATTCAAGAATTACTTCGTGACAAAAAAATATTTTTAATTGTGGATGAAGCAGAGATTGCTAAACAAAAGTATATTAGTGTGCTTGTAGGCAGCTTAGATGCTCCAAACAAGACATTCCTCGTTGATTGCCATCCACTTGACAGCGGTAGCAATGTTAATAGCAGTAGTATTCTGCACACTGTGGATGACATATTGCGACAACTTGAAATAAAACGCGAGAATTTTTCATTGTTCTTGACTGATGCTGCTCGATACATGTCTTTGGCTGGAAAGACATTAAAGGATTTATACCCTTCTTTGATGCATGTCACCTGCGTTGCGCACTTACTTGATAACTGCGCTATGCGTGTGCGTGTTCATTTTAAAAATATTGATGAAATAATAGCAACGATCAAGGCAGTAACAATCAAATACAAAGATCGCAAGAAAGATTTTCATGATGCTGGTCTGCCATCTTCTCCTGACCCTGTAATTACAAGATGGGCAACTTGGCTTTGAGCTGCCTCATATTACAGTGAGAACCTTCGAGCTGTTCGTACCATTGTCAACAATTGGACAAGTGCAGGCCTCTTAGTCAGCAAAGCAAAAGACGCTATCAATGTGGAAGATTTGGTGCCGGACTTGGTTAAAATAAATCAATACCGGACTCTAGCAGCCAACGTAGAGTTCTTAGAAGGAAGTGCCTGCACGATAACCGAAGCATACGGACTGCTGAAGAATATGCAAGTCGATGATGATCCGTGCGCAATTAAAAATTACATTAAAAAACGACTATCCAACTCTGATTTAGAAACAATAATAAACTATACCAACTTGACAATTGACCCAACAAGCTACGCACTATTGCAAAAACCGCAGCCAACCTCTGCTGCTATTGGGAGGTCGTTTTCGATGCTCAGTAAATTACTGAGAAAAGACAGAAATTTTGATGTTAAAAACATAAAAAAATATTTGATACTGTTTTACAATAAAAAGTCCTGGTAATGATACTGTGTTGCTTTCGTTAAAAACATCATAGACAGACTGTTAATGTACAGTACAGTTGCGATAACAACACATTTTTTGTATTACACACTAATTGATACCGGTACACACAATGGCTCGTTATCCTAGGTTTTGACGTCATGCGTCGCTCTGTTGCATTAGCTTCAAGACTGAGTGATTGAGAAAATGTTTAAAATAGGCTACCTTCTTCTTTAAAAACTTATGTAAAATGCGGATTATAAAACATTTTTAATCAAAAAAAATGTAACAAGACATAAATAATAGGCGAAAGCGGTTAGGTCAAAAAAAAGTCAAAATTTTGCTAAAATAAAGTCAAATATATATTTTTTTAGGTCAAAAAAATGGCCCTTGTAATAACTATTCTACAGCTTTTAATCGTAGAAACTAAAATTGCAAACTATTCTTTGCTGCATGTTTAATTTCATCTTTACTACGTTGTCTTAAAAAAATACTCCTTTCATTCCTTAGTACTAATGGACTCAGGAACATTTAACAACGAGCAAAGCTGTGAATCTTATTAAAAGATCTTTCATCCATTTAAGCGTACTTTATGCAAGATTTTTCGCATGTGTATCTGCCAGGGAATCTGGCTGTATTCCTGAGTCTGTCAATGGAAGCGCGGTCTCCAACTGCGTCTTCATAAAGTTTATACAACGCTAACCACAATATTATTCACTAATGCGTTTTAGTCGCGTATTGCAATATGACAAATGAAGCGCATTGTTTAATCGCATCTCGATAGTGTTTACCAATCGTCTTGTCGAAGGAACGGAAATCGAATGATTTCCAGCTGAAGACTGATTGGTATAATTGCTTTTTGGTCAAAGAAGGTTGCTCTTAAAATATAATTTGAATCACTGTATGTTTCTGTGTGAATTTTAGATCAATTTATTTGTTTTTATCAATGATTGAATACTACTGTACTTCTGATTAAATATGATGTAGAAGAATGGCAGTTGACAATCAAAACGAGATTAATAAATACCAGCTAGCCCTCCCATTCCCATAGCTTAAAAAGAGTATGGCACTAGTGCCGTCACATGCACTACTCGGGTATGCTGTGCTTGTTTCGTAAACTGTGTTTGTATGGCAATCAATGTAAACGTTATAGTCAATTGATTTGAAACAGTATATAAAATATTAGTCAAATTATGTGTTGCAGGATTATGGTTACGTTACTTTTCAAATAAAAGTTAACTAGGAAGCCCACCCACAACCGCTAATGCAATTTTTATTGTATCAATTTGAATAAACTTGGCCTCGCTGCTAAAACATAGCAACGCAAAAACTTGCTTGTTCCTAGTTGGTTTGATATTAGTTGTATAATTGCCTTTTACTTGCTTGCTGGTCGTCAATATGCTGACTGCTTAAAATTTCCTGCAAGAACAAGTTAATCGTAACCGTGTTTTCAAGCAGTAGATCTAGTAGTGTTTCACAAAGCGTTGAGTCATTTTAAACCTAAGTTTAAACACGATTCGGCGAATTTCATATCTGTTTTGTATTTTTTTTATGTTCTTTCAGCAGCACAGCCAATATTTTGGTTACATTTTTATACTTTGATCTAGCATTCACGATTCACCTGATCTGGAGGACGCACCTACTTGGCACGATAAGACTTGCTATGATTTTGTGTGAAAAAGCCTAAAAACCTTCAATAAGGCTCCACAAATCAACTGAATCCGGGTCTACCGACTTCGAAGTAGACCTTTTAATAATTATTGCAATACTGTATTTCAAACTTTTAGTTAATAGAAAAGTTGGTTAACTAAAACTAGGAAAAAGAGTACTCCCCTTGATAATATCTTATTGTGATTTTTGAATGCACATATCTGGTTCGATGCAGATTGTGTGAAGAATAATCTCAACTCGCTCAAAAATAGAGGTTCTTCAACTGGAATTGGTGGAGTTTCAATTAAAATATTAGAGCAACCACTACTTTTATTTTTCGATAAAAAAAGCGATGAATTTAAATAGAAACATATAGATCTTCTATTTGGAGACCAATCGGTTTTCGGCGCTGATTTTGAAATACGTACTCGCATTTCTTTCTCAAGCCCAAGGCAACATGAAGATCTTTTTTTTATGGAAAGTAAGTCAGTAGTTTGCCAACACCACTCTGGATTACAAATGAGCCCAGACAAGCCAGAAACTTAATTTAATTGTCCGTGTTGCAAAAAGTTGAAGAACCACTGCTCTTAAAGCATAACATAAAAACCGCCAAGAAACCGCGCATTTCTGAATTTTTTCAGCACTTGCAAGTTTTTCAAAACATGTTTCAATCGTGACAAAAACGCCTAAAGTTTAAAGCAGTTTAAACGGTCTTGTCGAAGTGAGTGAATAAAATCAAAATAGTTGGATACCTTCCCTTAACTAATGCTACCGAATGCGAAAATATATCGAAGCTCTTAAGAAACTACATCGCTAGTCTCTTGCATCACTAGCCTCTTACATTGCTATAAGAGCTTCTGACCACTAGGCTGTGACAGCACTATTGTTCTAGCAGTTGTTTGACTTATTGCACATGCGACAACCACCACTCATTCACGAGTGATACGGCTTCGCAGAGTACTGACAGACCATCCATTACAGTGGACCTAGTATAGGTCCCACAAGTGTGGCGGTCTAATCTATGCGTTATTAAGGTTTGCTAAGTATATCCAAGCTGTTTCAACACCAACATCATACCTATTTGCAATCCTTCAGTAACTTGTCATTATATTTTGTGATTGCTGCTGAGTGCTGACTGTCGAGACTTCAAAGACTGAAATACTGTTTTCAAAAGTTATTCCACAATACGTGGGCGTAACCAGCCCAAAATTTTGTTAAGATTAAAAGGTTTTTCTTGGCAAAGTTCTTGCTTTTATTTCTGTAGTAACTTATATTTTAATACTTCTTGACGTATATGCTTGAACAATTTTACTATCAAACTTTACTTCTACTTGCCAAACTGCTCGAAAAGAAGCACTCTTTACAACTGATGTTGCTCAGTGAACTACGCACAAGCATTTTTTCATGTTTCTTCATCCTCTGGTCACGGGAAAACCTTTTGTCGGTTATGAGTAGAACATAGTTTTGGTGCTTTGCAGTTATTTGTACCTCTGAAACAGAACACTTCCACCACAAGCAGGATAAACTATGGCCGTAAAGTGCTTTCCGACTGCGCAATAATGTAGCCATTCAGAGGTTGGAACACGCGATCATTGTCAACACAAACGGCATTACAACTCATTCGATCGCGTTCCTGACTCTTCTCGTGGTTACCGCTGTTGTCCTTGTTGGTAAAAGATTATATGAAATAGCTTATTGTGAAACTAGCTTCAACCTTCAGAAAATGTTGGGACAAAGAGCGTTGATTGTAAGAACAGCATCGAAATGGTGTGCCAAAGGTGCTGTTTTCTAACATGACTAATTTTCGTTCCTTAACTTGCACTTTTAAAGTTGCTTTTAGCAAAAAAAGCCCCCTGCAAAAGCGTTCTTCCATGTTGACAGAGCTATGCTATTTGCCTGACTTGCGGGTTGTTCATGTGCCGGTTCCGTATGTTTTCACAGTTTTGAAAGATGTTTCAAAACAGGATATTTTTACGTGCACCTTCCCCTATTATCAGGGTCAAGGCGCTAAGTGCTGTGTTTTTCTCCAAGGTGCTAAGTGCTTCTATTCTTAATTCAAAACTGTTTGAACCAAAAAAGTTGTTCGACCTATATGTAAGTTTTATTTGCAAATAGCTTATTTTATTGTTTTAGGTCAGAGGTGTGCAACCTGCAGCCCGCGACGCGAAATTTGTGGCCCGCGAAAATATTTTAAATGTGGCCCGTAACGCAAAATTTAATGGCCGGGAGGGGTAAATCTACCATTTAAATCTCGGAAAAACCGATTTCAAAACAAGGTTTTCACACGGAAAGCTCAAAAAATTAGCGCAAAAGTTGCTTTGAAAGCATTGATCCTCAAACCAAACAAAAAGGGGGGTCTTCACCGTCATTTTGGGGAAACCCTGTTATCGGCTATTTCCTAGAAGTTTGTTTGTACGCGGAAACAACATCAATTACGAGCTTTGATTGGGCCGCGAAATTTTCAAAAAGTCTCAAATTGGCCCACACACAAAAAAGGCTGCGCACACCTGTTTCAGGCACTACTCAAAAATAAAAGCAGACTGATGATCGCATTTTTCATGTCATCCAACTATTCGTATAAATGTAATTTTTTAAAAAATGATAAGTCACTTGCTTCTTTTTACGAATTATAGGAGCTGGTGTTAGCCTGTTTAAGATATTACTTTTAATTAATTGATATTAAGGTATATATGCTAACTGCAATCAGTTGAATAAAATACCACTTCCACGACCGGTTTCGTTCCTATTAGAACTCGTCAGGTAGACTCAGGTATTGAACCGACGATCACATGAATTGCTTCATGCGGTTTATGCCACTCCGCCATCGGTCCTTTCAATTAACAGCATCAGTTGAAAGGACCGATGGCGGAGTGGCATAAACCGCATGAAGCAATTCATGTGATCGTCGGTTCAATATCTGAGTCCACCTGACGAGTTCTAATAGGAACAAAACCGGTCGTGGAAGTGGTATATTTTATTCAACTGATTGCAGTTAGCCTATATGCCTTAATATCAATTAATTAAAAGTAGTTGCTTCTTTTTGTTTGTGATCATAATAATCCACGTAGTTAGAAAATGTAGGCTACAAAATCCGCTTTGGTTGGTGGCGTTATTACAGAAGATTCCTTCAAAATAAGAAAATCTCTGCGATAATATGATCTGTTGTTACGAGAACATTTCAAATCAAAACCAAACTTTCAAAAGCAAATTTTCTCGTGGTTTGGCTGTGTCTAGGGACATGCTTATTTAAGTCATCAAATAGAAGATAACACGAAGAGTTCTGGAGACGGGAAAATGACCTTACTGTCTTCAGCTAAACACGTAGTATACACGCATATCTCAGCGGTCAGCGCAAGTGGTAGTTGAACCCATAGCATGAGATTGAGAACAAGCAGCGGTTCCGCTCAGCCACAACGCACGCATGGAGCTGATGCAACACAGCGCTTTGAACCTCTGAATGCCAGAATTAATTCTATATTTGTCCGGAATATGGCATAAAATTTCACCCAGTGAAAAAGCTCAGGTTCGGTATCACGTTTTTTTTTGGGAATTTGGAATCTTCCCATATTTTCTTTGCAAGGACAGGGAAGCCCGCTGCCCCTACCTGCCATTTTCTAAGTGATAACAACATAGAAGTAAAATCCGGGAAACGGCGCTTTTAGCTATTTAGGGCTGCATCATGTTGCAGCATTCCATGGAGCATTTTGTATTCGCTTCGTACATGTTTTTAAATATTTCCATGAAATTCCAAAGTAGCGATTCAGGATATTAAAACCGTAGGTTTGCTATTAATCTTTTGGCGCTGTCGTTTCCTGCATAGTTATAAACAAATGCGTTTCAAACGCCCTGCTGCGATAAGTACTGATTGGTGGAGGCAGATTTAACTTGCTGGAAGCCAAAAACTTTGTCTTAGCTCTAAGCTATCTCAACGAAATTATCGCATGATTCTTAGACGAGCAATCGAAACAATCTGTGTTATAGAGAAGACCAAACAGCCTTGCTTAGAGGTAATGCTTACTCAATCTAATTGGTTAAGGCTCTAGAAAAAGTGGCCTAAAATCATCAGTTTTTACTTAATATGGACGGACAAATGCGTTTATTGGATTGCCTTCTAAATGGAATCGAAACACTTGGCTACAAAAATTTCACCCATATTACCATTTGCAGCCTGTAATGATTGCACATTGCTAGATGCGGACCTTATAGCCATTAAAGCACTCGTAAAAGTGTTAGATTTTCTAGAAAAAGTAGCCGACTTATCGCTCCGCAATATCCATCGAAAACAATATATTTTTAGCAGGTTTTTTTTTCTATTTTTGCTTTTTTTTGAAAACAACATTTAATGACTAAATTACAAGGTGCACGTGTGAATCGACGGAAACAACTTCTACAATTGATTCAATTCGTCCAACACAAGTTTTGAATGGACTTTTTGCGCTTTCAACTTAAAACAAAGTGAGCGTTTGCAACAGGCTAAACTGTTCTGAGTGTTGTACCTTTAACTTAAAACTTTCAACTTAAAACAAAGTGAGCGTTCGGAATAGACTAAACTGTTTTGGAAAAAATAATATGAATTTTGGGGGCTGCGCTCCCGGGCACCACCTTCCCAGATCCGCTACTGCTTACGTTGTGCTAGATAACTGTTTTGACCGAAATATGCAAGTGTGTCAATAGACTTTGAGCTAAAATTCAGCTTTGCCTACTCCCTGAATCCAGACCTATAATTCAACAGAGCAACACAAATGTGGTCTATTTGAATTTTTATACGAAAACCTCAAATTTCATCGGTCTATATAGGTCGGTCCAAATCGTTTATTCTACCAGAACGGACTGCTTTTAGAGCGCTAGATTTGACTACAAAAATATCGGGATCAAATTGAACGTAATCCATTGTTGCCCTGTAGAACACAAAAAAATCATCAGCAAGGAAAAATTTATAAATTGAGAAGAAAAGATAAGCTCTCCGAAGTACTGCTGAGCATAAGTTTTTTGAAGAGACGCATGAAGTAGTAACAGAGGCCACTTACCTGGCTTGTCCATGAGACATATTTTTCTGTCCTATCCCATCCCATCCCATCCCACAGCAATTTATGCCTGTCCCATTCCATCCCATCCCATGGGATTCCCATTGGAATACAATTCAATAAAAATAATTAAATTTATTAAAATTTAGGTTTATTGTCTACTAAATAGGACTACATGTACAAAGAAACATGCAAAACGACAAAATATGTTACATAATGTTACGCACAAAACGTAATCTTATATAAAAAAAGACTATTTGTATTTATTTATCCGGTGTCCCACCACAAAATAAATAATAGATACAAGTATATAAAGAAAAAAGGAGAGTAAAAAACATTAAAAAGGAAAAAAAGTATAATAACTAAGGTTAGCTCTCACGTAATCAAGTTGCTATGACATGGCTACTGTCCCATGGGAAATACAAATGTGTGCTGACCCATCCCATGGGATGTTTACTATGGGAATCCCACGGGATTCCCATTCCTATGGACAAGCCTGCCACTTACAAACTTGCCAAAAATAGGTATTTTGGAAGTAAAATTAAATTGAACACTTTTTTTGAAGATCACTTGCAAAGTCAAATAAAGCTTTTCGATTGACTGGCAAAGGCTAGAAGAGTTGGCTCTTGGCATAGTCCTTTTATAACCCTATCAACGTATTTAGGCGGTCATTGTTTCATGGTTCTGCTTTACATCTTGATAGATCGCTCTTTTGAGCTTGACACAGGGATTTCCAAAGAAAGGGCATCATTGAGAAAAAGGGTTTCCACCGAAATTTGATGGCCAGATAAAGGTCTCTATTCTGCATAGCAGAGGTCAAAATGTTGTCACCATTTAGTGCTGCCTCTATAAAAAAGCAAAAAGTCAGCATATGTTGCCTTTCCCAAAAAATCAAGTGCATTTACCTTTGAGCCCCCCCCCCCCCCCCTCTCTCTCTCTCTCTCTCTCTCTCTCTCTCTCTCTCTCTCAAAAATCCTTAGTGAATCACCGCTTAACCCCTTTGGAGATATACGCGTCGGTATTCCGTATGTTGGCACTGTTATTGTTGAGGTTGCTTGTTGTTCACATAGCACGTCTGACTCCAGAAAAACGAATATATTTTCGAATCATAAACCGCCACAATAAATGCTCGAATGATGACTTTGAAGCGAATGCTTTTTGAATACTTTTTTGAATCAATTACCGTGATCCTTTTATACACTTCTATACTAGATTACTTTGCCATACGTTCGACTGAACTACGCCTGGCCATACGGCTTGGTCACCCACTATTTTTTTCATTATAAAAGATAGCGAACATTATTTATAATGTATAGATATGTCTACTCTTTTATGACAAGCTTTAGAACAACAATATATTCAAATTTAGGTCAACGAATGATTTTGGTATCGAGGTCAACGAATGATTTAATACAATAATAAGCGCGCGAACAGAGCGAGAATGTTTATGAGTCATTCACAATGTTTGATTTCAGAAAAATATCTTTTTCCAAAGTTTGTATCCTGCAGAGTCGCCATACTCCTCGTTCACCGAATGCGCTAAAGCTTCAAAGTGATGGTAATTAAATGGCAGAAAATGCTTTTGTAAAAAACTAAATATTTCAGGCAGTCTCGAGAAAGCAAATCATCAAAAACTAAGAAGTTTGGAATCTACTTTTTAAAAGGATTTAATCTTTCTTCAGAGCATCAACGGGTTTTTGTTATCACTTCCACTACTTAAAGAATGAATCTTACACTGATCCAGTTTCTAACAAGAAAGCGTCCGTGAAGTTTTGAACAAATCTCATATGTGTCTCTGCCGTGATACAATAAAACCGAATAACTGCAAAAATCATGTTTTTGAGAATATGATTTTGCTGTCATTTATGATTGTTCAACAAGAGAACAACTAAACCAACTTTTTTCAGCTTTGTCTTATGGCAGTTAGTTGCACAAACAATAATTGTTTCTTTGCCTTTGCTAATCAGTAGCTTCGCAAAAATAAAAAAAAATGAGGGTTGTTTATCTTATTTGAAATATAATTGTAAGGTTTTTGCAAGATCACAGCAGACCTTTTCTTTTCCATTGATAGTTATTGCAATTGCAGTTTACGGATATTCGCTTGCTTTGCTGTGAGAATAAAGTGATATAACCTACTAGCGGTAATAGCGGTATAATGGTTAGTGCCATGTCATTTTTTAATAGTTAGTTTATTACTGAGTAGATCTGCCATATTTTTAAGTAGCAAAAGGAGAACAGGTTATTGGGATCGTAATTAGAGAGTTGCTTTGTTTATTCCTTAGCTAGAAAACTTTTTATCCGACTATTCAAACGCGTTTTCTTAAGTCAGTTTCGTCGCACAGACTTCTTCCTTACTGATTTCTCAAATTGAGGACCCTGTTTTGGAGATCAACCGTTCGAAAGCGCTTTTTTGCCCAATTTGTTTACACAAAGCTTTTCTTTATTAAATTTTTTCAAGTTGATAAGTTTATTTTGGAGGTAAATTATTCGAAAGCAACTTTTGCCCTTATGCCTTTTGCCTGATTCTGATTTTACAACCATTTTGTGAGCTTTCATCTTAAAATATGCGATCGATTGCAACATGGTGGACATTTGTACTTATTTTGAGGTCCTCCGAGGACAATTACTTAATCTTGCAAATGGAGGGCATGCCTCAAAAAGGAGTGCGTGTGATAGCCCAAATCCTAAGTAAATCTGGCATAGCTGTTTATTCTCCACATTTCTGCCGGAGACAAGCAGGAAATCCATGTGCAGCGACGCCAGATAAAAATCAAGTCTCAAGTCTGCTAGTACAGCGGTTTGTTGCATAGGTGGCAAGGAAGAGCGTAGCCACCGAGTGCTTCCAAGCTCATCCTTCGGACTTTAAAAGTATGGCTTATCTTGACAGCAATGTCATCTACGTGTAGTTGCTGACTGGAAGAATGTAAGACCATTTCAAAAAATGCAATACTTATCGTTTTAACATGTTTCAGCTGTTGAATAGTCGCAATTATCAATGAACATCATTTTCAAGGTCTTTTTGCTGAAGAATTACTTGACAAGAAAATTGTTATAAACTACATAGACGCTCTAAAATCATGATTTTACCTTTTTTGAGGTCGAGCTAATTGTTCGCTCCGAGCTGTGCAAACCGCTATTTTAGCAGAACCAGAAACTGGCAGAGGAAATTCTTTATCAGGAACAAATTCAGGATGTGGAAGTCTAGGCTGAGCAAATTTAGCAATATTTTCTGTCACCACGTACTTCTTGGAACCTTCGTTTACCTGCGAATTGGCTTAATTTATCATAAAGCGTAGTTTGTCTTCCGTTACCGAAATTGGTTGTCGTTGTTGCAAAGCACATTCTTCGAGTAGAATCTCGACAGTAACAGACCACAAAGTACTAACAGAGAGATAGGACGATTCTCATAAAACTCGCGACTTGATTAAAAACCAGGCTTCGTTGGCTGGCGACTCAACTCAGACTGATCGTTTCTAAATATGCGACTCGAGTCATAGTTTTTCAGTTGTTGCGTGAATTAAAAGTTTTTGCAATTTTTTTGTCATCCACTCACCGTAATTAGGTTTACATTAGCCTCAAAAAGCTTTTTAGATTTTTTTGTGGTAGATATTTGAAGCTATGCATTTTTGTTTGCCTTTGGGTAGTGATGTACGAGCATAGAAAAAGTAATGACGCCGTAATCGTAATGGTAAGTTGAAACAAGCGGCAGCGTAAAGTTTGGCGTATACATGTTTTATATCCGTTAAAATGCCGAAGCCATTGGGCTTGGATCTTTCCAAACCTGCCTGGGTTAGATATTAACTTAACATTGTGGTGTCGATAACAGTGTGGTTTACAGTTATATTGGTGTTGAACTTTTGCGATCACTGATTGGTATTTTCCAGTTTGGTTCTTTGTGTGGCGCGAAAGAACACACTGGTTGCTTTTAATTGAAATTGGGTGGCGTATGAACAATGTCGCACCTACCTATTCCGCTAGACTGTATTTTATGCCGAGTTCTTCCGCCGTTCCTCACAGCCGCACAGCATGTAAAACCTTGTTTACTGTGATATCATTAGAGTGTATGGCCGCTGTTTATTTATTGCCCATTTGTTATCATTATCAAAATTGTTTGACTGTGAAAAAATCGCCTATTGAAATGCTTCCGAACAAAAATTTACGCTGACAGTATACGCTAGAAAGTCGCTGAAAGTATACGGCGTACTCAGTTCCGTAAGCCGCTCAAAAAAATAACGGCGCAATTGCCAGCGTAGACAAAAACTTTACGCCGTAACTATACGGTGTATAATCTATGATGTATACGTACATCTCCGGATTTAGGCCAAGCTAAATCTCATAAAAGTGACTCAAATCAAGTCGTAAATTTTATTTATTTGACTCTACTGGAGTTTTATTCTCAAAATAGCTTTAATGGACATCAATTTCAATTTTCAATTGGTTCTACTGAACTTAACGTATATCTCACAATGACTTACTTTGATTTCAATTTCATTTTCAACACGATTCGATCTACTTTTGAAATGACTTGAAATTGATCCAAGTTGTATTTTTTCAGATGACTTTGATTGACTTTAATTTTATTTTCCAAACAAATCTTGATTTGAACTCCTGTTCTCTTTACGAAGCAATGTGGTTTTGACGTAATTGACTGAAGTATCGTTTTGAAAATGTCTCGACCCGACTCCAATTTGATTTTTAAAATGGCTTTACTTGATACATTGACTCTAGAGTTGAGTCGTGATAATATTTCACAGATTTGTTCTGAACTCTGCCACTAATCTCAGAAATTGCAATGCTTGTCTTTTGGGACTACGTACTTTCTACAGTATAGGCCAGTGTTTCTCAACCCCGAGTCCGCGGACTCAAATGAGTCCGCGGAAGGGCCTGGATGAGTCCACGAGCACAGCTGCTTTTACTAATAGTCAGTTCATACAGTAGGCGCCGCTTATTATGACCACGGATGATATGACCAGCCGCTTATTATGACCCATTTGGTACGGTCCGGAATTTCGCGATTTAAAATTCTCCGTTTAATATGACCAAATTTCGGATAATATGACCAACATTTTCTCCATCTTTCTTGTTACAGTACAGTATTTTTTCCCGCCACGCACTTACAACTTCGCCTTTTCAACATATTGTTACATACTGTACTAAATTTTACCGTCACTTGTAGTGTTACAGTACTGTACTTTGTTTTACTGCCAACGTCACGCTGTTACTTCGGTTAAACGATGAATTTGACGGTATTTGGACTTCTTGTGGCTTACGGCGTCGATTCAGGAGCTGTTGTGGCGGCTTCGGTTTTTATAACCATTCGCATATTATGACCAAAATGGTCTGGTCCCAAGGTGGTCATACTAAGCGACGTCTACTGTATTGTATTACAAATAAACCGTAAAATACTCCTATTTCACCAACTTTATCTCTGGTATGTCATAATGAAGATATTTATTGTGTTCTTCTTATCAGCCTGAGTGTGTTGATCAGTGTACGGTACGGCAAGTTACAGGGTTGACCTCCCGTACTTTGTGCTAGTCAACGAAAGCTCGCAAAGATTGAATAGAATTACTTAGTCTTAAAGACACCATTGATTTCTTTCAGACATTGATTAGTGTAGTTACTTAAAATGGCTAAAAGAAAGCAAGATTTACATATAATGATGAATACTTAAAGCTTGGATTTACTTCGATTGAGGTGAATGGCGAAGTGAGGCCGTAGTGTATGTTGTGCTTAACAGTCTTAGCTCACAGCCAGAGACAGCCGCCCCCCAAACCCCCCAATTGGGGGGGGGGGCCCAGGCCAACTTTGGGGGCCCAAGTTAGTCTGAAATTAATTTTTGGCTAGGTGACTATTTTCAGTTCAGCAGACTTGTTTACAACCGATTTAAACTGTAGGAAGAAATTGGCTTGTGACATCATAAGTGAATGCTAGGTCATTTTATCTCGCAGAATCTAGAATATTTCGATTGATTTTCTGGTGGAATCTTGAATATTCGATTGACGTAACAATGCCGTTGTTACGCAACAATCATAGAATGGTCTGGAATTCTGTTTGGCTATAAATACCGGGACAATATATATACACTGCAGAGTGCAGATAAAGTATTTTATTGACATTGTATAGAATGAAACGTTCAAAAAGTGGTGCTCAAAAGAGAAAAGAAGCAGCCACTGCTCGAGATGCTGTAGCGAAATTGCCCAAGATGACAGATTTTTTCAAGATTACTCAGCAGAGTAGACCTGGCACTAGTACCGAGAGGGATGAAGAAAACTATAGTGTACAAGAAAAAGAAGACTATGACGATCAGCATCAAAGTGATTGTGAATTTCCAGAAAATGGAAGTTGTGATTTACCTGCCAATACGCAACCTTCAATATCAAAAATAACTCAATCTCAATTTACCCCTATCCCTGATGACCCATGTAAATGGCCTGAAAGTATTTCTGATGCTCAACGATGTGATATAGTAAAGCGTGGACCACATCAACTAATAATGAATTTTCCATATAATAACACAACTCCAAGGCGACGTTTTTCCTCCAACCATTATAAACGTGTGTTACCTAATGGTGAAAGTGTTTCACGGTCGTGGCTAGTTTATTCTGGGGAATCAGATCAAGTTTTTTGCTTTTGTTGTAAGCTATTTGGAAAAACACTAAGCCCCTTTTGTAGTGGTATAAATACATGGGAGGGTTTTTCGAAAAAACTGAAAGACCATGAAAACGGCATTTCCCATCAAGAATGCTGCAGTCAATGGATGTTGCTAGCTGAAGGGATAAGAAATTCATCCACTATCGACAAACGCGAGATGAATATTTTTTTCAATGAAAGACGTTTTTGGAGAAATGTTTTAGAGAGACTTATCGACATTTCCTTGTTTCTATCGGAAAGGAATCTTGCTTTTAGAGGATCTGAAGAAGTCTTAGGATCTCGTCACAATGGAAATTTTCTGGGTATATTTGAGCTTTTGGCAAGAAGAGATCCGATCCTAAAAGAGCTTCAAGGCAGAATCAAGAATAAAAACACTAAAGACCACTATTTGAGTCCTACCATACAAAATGAACTAATTGAATTGCTAGCGACAGAAGTTGAAAAAGAAAATTTACAGCAATTGAAATTGGCAAAATATTTTTCTATAATTTTGGACTACACTCCAGATATGTCACATCATGAACAAATGTCTGTCATTCTCCGTTATGTACTATGTAATGAAGAAGCTGCTGTTGTTAAAGAAACATTTTTTGGCTACTTGAGAATAAGTGACAGTACTGGGAAAGGCTTGTTGGACGCTTTCTTAGAAAAAGCGACCGAACTGCAACTCGAATTGTCTGATTGTCGAGGTCAGTCATATGATAATGGTGCTAACATGAAAGGAAAACATTCTGGGGTCCAAGCAACAATGCTAGACATCAATCCCAAAGCTGTTTACGTGCCCTGTGCAAACCATACCCTTAACTTAGTTGTTGTTGACAGTGCTAATTGATCGACGGAAGCATTGACATTTTTTGGAGTACTTACAAGGTTGTATGTGCTGTTTTCTTCCTCTGCTCAGCGTTGGGAAATTTTGAAGAAACATGTGGAGCTGTCCATAAAGTCACAATCTGATACTCGTTGGGAAAGCAGAATTAAATGCATCAAACCTCTTCGATACAATTTAAAAGAGGTGTTGCTGGCACTGAAAGACTTGGAAGCCATTTCCATAGAAAGAAAAGATGGAAGAGCTGCCTCAGAAACAAAATCGTTGATAGCTCATTTATCAAAATGGAGTTTTCTTTTGTCGGTGTTTATTTGGTATGATATCCTATTCCAAGTCAATAAAGCAAGCAAGATTCTTCAATCGTATGAAGTCTCCCTTCATACAATGGAAACGGAAATCCAGGCAACTGAAAAGTTTTTGCAAAACTATCGCACAACGGGTTATGACAGTGCCGCAACATCTGCTGTTGAAATAGCACAGGAATTGGATATTGATCCTTCTTTTCCTCCGTCAAGAAGTGAAAAGAAAAGAAGATTGTTTGATTACCAAGGTGAAGAGGAACAACGAGCTACTCCTGAACTGAAATTTAAAAGCAACTTTTTCTATCCATTAGTAGACCAGGCTATTATGTCAATAAAGGAGCACTTTAATTTGTTACGTGAGGTTTCTTCCGCCTTTTCGTTTTTGTACACACCAGACAAACTTTTGCTTGTGCAACAAAAAAATGCTCTTCTTACTTGCTGTAAAGAGTTCCAAAAAAAGTTCGGTGACATTGATTCTGATGAAATGAGCGCTGAGCTACAGCGGTTTGTTTTAATTTTACAAAAAAAACGCAATCTCAATACGGCTCAAGACTTTCTGAACTATCTTCTAAAGACTCATTTAATTGAATTGTATCCGAATGTGTACATCGCACTTCGAATCTTACTAACTTGCCCCGTGACTGTTGCCAGCGCTGAAAGAAGCTTCAGCAAATTGAAACTGATCAAAACTTTTAATAGAACGTCTATGACAGACAGTAGACTATCTTCATTAGCCATGTTGTCAATCGAAAATGACTGCGCCCGATCTCTTAATTATGACAATGTCATAACAGCATTTGCGAACAAAAAGGTTCGCTCCAGACTATTTAAATGATACTGTGTTTTTATAACTTTTTCATGTTGTTCAGTGTCATTGCTTTCGTTTTGCAGTGTCTGCATAAATGTCCTACTGAACTCTGGCATCGGTGCCGAATTTTTTATGACTTGCACCTTCGGTATCGGCATGCTTTATTCTGACATTAGCCTGTTTACTTATGTACAAATTGTGGTGTATTTTCTTAATGCAGCTTTTCAATTTTACACCTCTAAAGTGATATGACCTGTGCGCAGGGGCTCTTGCGCTTACTTTGCGGGGGGGCCTGAAGTTGGAGTGCTACGGGACTGGGAAAGGATATTTCAGAAATAGGCTAAAAACAGTATAATTTTGTAGACAACTTAATATTAAGCTCAATTAAGCTTTACGTCCATTTTGTAAACGTACTTGAGGTTGAAATTATGTTGTTCTGAATCATAGAGCTATAGGGCCCGATTTCAAGTTGGTTCAAGTTTTCAAAGACTGAAGTGAACTTTTGAAGTGGATAAATAAATAAGTGTAATAATTTTTTTTATCAAAATTAAGGAAAATTAATTGGAATTATTTAGTGCTGGTCAATTGAAACAATTTTTAGGGCCAAACTGTATATTTGGTGATGACTATTTAAATTTAATTCATATTTTTCTACTGCTGAGCAACGAGCACGAAGTCTGTTACTGACATTTTTTAAATTTTGAAACCTGTGTAAGTCAATAAGGCATGTAAAACATCGAAAGAAGTAAAGCTGAATCGACAATAAAAGCTCGGCGTGAGAGAGTCAAAAATACTATATCGCTAAAGTTCTTTTAAAGTTGAGTTGTAGTAAATTTCCTTTGACAATGACAAGTTGGAGCACTTGACTTTCATTTTGTGAGAAAATATGTTCAGTCTAGATATTTGGGCAAGAAATCAAAAGAACCCCGAAATACTATCATCAATTGGGCTTTTGTGCAGGTGACGATACCTAAATACCATGCTCACACTAAGCGATAATTTTTTTTTATAGAAAGCATTTAGGCTGAAAATTTAACCGCTTCCTGCCAGAATTTTTATAATACATTCATACCCCTGCAACGATATTTTTTTAGTAAAATTTGCAAAATTTTGAAACTGCATTTTTCTATAAAATATTTACACAAGAACACTCCGTAGTTAGTTTTTTTTTGTGCTTTAATTAAAATAATGAGAAAAAATTATTAAATACAGGCAAAAATTAAAAGTTTAGTTTTGTGTGGAAGTCCTTGAATCAAGGAAATATGCATAGGGGAACTTCACATTTATGGCATTGAAATTTGGTTTCCTTTCTTTTGCCATGCTTCAGACAAACAGAACATCTTTTGTAGAAAACTGCTCAGCCATCAGGTGTGGAGTTGTATTCAGGGAAATGCCCATCTTTTTCTCTCAAACGATCAGGAGTTGGCAATGATCTAGAACGGCCTCGACTTGAATAATCCGATATTTCAGCCACCTCTAACAACCGACGGGCAAGATCAACTTTGACTTGTGGCAAAGTTATTCTCTGTTTATTTTTACGTAGCTTTTTGAAAATTAAAAACGCATTTACTACTGCAATATCCACCATATAAAAAAATAATTGTTTGTATCATTTAGTGTGTTTCCTTACAGACCTACATGTTGCTGACAGTTGGTCTGATCGATCCACACCACCCATTCCATGATTATAAGCAACAATACAAGCAGGCTTGATTATTGCATTGACTTCTCTACTCTCTACTGTACTAAGAGCTTTTCCCAACCTTTAACTGCAGTAAATTTCATTGCTATTTATACACGGTTTCCGCACTGGCAGCAAAAACATTTGCGTGATATCACGCTTTACGTTGAAGCGGCAGAAAAATTTTCCGTGATATCACGCTCTCCATTGTTATGGCAAGACAACGCAGAGCGGCATTTGCCGCTCTCTGGCGGGAAATTTAAAAAATCATTTTGAAATTGAGGAATGCATCACTGCTGTGTTGGCTTTTTGTCCAAGTGCAACCGGTTCTGCAATACTAATAGATTGGTACCTAAAAGGGGGTTTTACCTTCTATAGATCGGCATTTAACATAGAGATGTACAAAACACTTTTAACTCTAGAAACTTGTTGAAATTTTTTAATATCTAATCAAGGAAAGAAATTAATTTAGTCCACATTTTATTGATTTGTACTTAACATAGAACATTCTACCTACTTTCAGCCTAACGCTGAATAAAGTGTGCAGCAGTAGCCTACTGTGAATTAGCTTTAATTTTTATACTGAAAACTGTAAAAAGCCGCTTGAGTTGTTTGCTTCTTAATTTATCAAAGTTTACTGTTAATATTTTATTGCCAGCCACTTTTATTGTATTTCGTATTTATCAATTATAAAATAACTGACACTTCGGTCAGGAATGTAACCCTTGTACTGTTCCTTAGGTCTTGCAAGTTCGGCCGTTCTCGGTCTAGGAGGAGCATTTTTAGCTGCCTCGCTCACTTTCCAGATCGTTGAAGGCATTCCAAAGTCAAGACAGACATGGTATCTGAAACAAAACCTTATTAAATATGTAGCCTAAATACGTCAGAAACATGCAACCAAAAGCCGAAACACTGGAGGCAAAATCTGTGTTAAATTTATTTCAATCGTTTTCTAAAAATTTCAGTTCTCTATAGATCACGGCTGCGAACTCGATCGATTCCTATTAGAGTTCAATGTGAGTTCGAGTTCACCAAGATATCTCGAGTTCAAGTTCTGCATATAAAATATATTGAATTCGAGTTCGGAAAAATGATCGAATTTGTTTAAATTGGGATTTGAGTACGCGGCCCGGCTGTAAACACAGTAAGGAATACCTGCAAACACAGAAAATCTAGTAGGACTACTCATACACGATTTCCTCAAAATGTTTGGAAATTACTTTGATTGACTGTTGAGCGAAACGAAAAACAAAAATAAAAATCAAAAACTGCCCATCAGCAGTCGGAATTGCGCAAATGTAATGAAAATTATTGTGCTTCGGTGGGAAATTAAAGCTGAACACACTGCACAGAAACAGGCTGCTTGGCATACATTATAATTTCGTTTGCATATTTCATCCATAGTCTCAAATGCGAAACAAGCCAAAATTTTTGGGAGAAAACAAAGAGGTATAGGTTTGGTAATAACTTTATTTTATAGGTTCCATAAGATTTTGTAGCATTTTCAAGAGAGAGTCTAACATGAGGGCTTTTTCAAAAGATTTATGACTATGGGAAAAGAATAGCTCCTTTTCACGCCGTTGTCAAATTAAAGCAAACAGCGCAGGCAAAATCTTGATGTCACAAATATTGATACGAAAGCGGGCCCACCAAATCGTCAAATACGCCTACTACCATATTCCTTATTTCTTCAATTGTCAAAACAACCACCATTTGGGCGCCGCCATCATTTTTAACTATTTTTCACCCCCCATTACACTTTTTAAAAGTACGAATGGTAGTTTGTGACATCATTGTTTCGTTTTAGGTTCTTCCAGTCTTGATTAATAGACCAAAACGATTACCATTACGTGTGCAGAAACTATGGCCTGTATTTTCTACAACTTTTCTTTGCTTCTCTCACAAATCTATATCCCGCGAAGCCGGAGCAACTGCCTTAATTGATACGTTCTAACTCGGCAGAGGTGATGACATGCCCTACCAGGGTAAGATCGCACCATACTTAGGGGAAACAATTTTTGGTTGATAATAACTTTATAGAGCTATCGGGAGGAAAGCTAAAAATTTTGGGAAAAGCAAGGACTCTTTTAACTCCTTCTGAGCACGTTTTAACAAGGAAAACAAACATGCTACATAAAGAATAGCCAGCAAGGACTTGAGAAAGTTTGAGGGGAAATCAAATGAAAACAACGTCACTGTGTCAAATCGCATCACACAAAAGTCATTTTTTGCTATATTGCTTGAAAATAGCTCAATACCAAAAATGTGTTCCCTACTTCCAAACCACGGGAAAACGCAAGACTCCCTGGGGTTCACGTAGGCAATGAACTGAGCACATAGACCTACGGCATAGCCAGCACCTTGAAATCAGAAATTCTATTAGGAAAAGGAACACACCAAGTCGTCAAGATATGTACAGAAAAAACAAGTGCGAGTCTAGCAGGGCTAAAAAGCCGGAGTCTAGAAATGATACTATATGGATGGAGCTGGAGTCAGAGCTGAATCAGCAATTTCAATGGAGCCAGAGTGTGAATTTCACTCAGCTCAGGAGCTGAAGTTAGAGCCTTATCATAGTTTTGCCGGAACCCCATCCCTGCTATTATCAATGGATCGTCTCTAGATATTTATTTGTCAGATGAGCCTCATTAGACCGAAACCAGCCAGTGGGAAGTTATTTGCAACTGTCTACATTATGTTGTTATGATGATAAACATCTATTTACAACTATTGCCTTTTTTTTTCACAAAACAGTGAAGTAATGCTTACTAAATGCATTCACAATTTCAGCTCAGAGATTTATATCGATAAAAGAAAAATTGATTGCGCTAGAAAGCTTTATATTCCAATTTTTATTTAGTCAAATCTAAATACAAAGGCATAACAAAATCGCATGCAAAATCGATGCACTTGCTTGGTAGCAGGCTAGCACCCGCTCGTAAACCAAACTTTTTATGATGAGATGAAGCAGATCAAGAGCCAAGCGGTGATATTGAAGCCCGTGAAGCGGAAAATGCATTGTGTAAATATAACTTTTAAAACTTTTCTAGTGTATATTGTGGGAGATAGCTTCGGAAAACAATATCCTGTTCCCAGTAGCCACTGAACTCAAAAATAAATTTACAGTATAAAAACTCTTTTATAAAATAAGGACTACGAATGCTGTCAGTGGGATATTGGAGCTAAGAACTGTCTTGATTTATTGAAATATTCTCTAGCATTGACCACAGGAAGATATCCAGCGATTTTCATTATATCCTGGCACATCGATTGAACGAATTGAACCAATGGAAAAGTAAGACGTTGTCGCCAAGATTGGGACACGTCTTTTGAAATTCTTGTAAGAGCTAAAATCAAAATAAAATTTTGTCAAATTTATTTGGTGCTTCTACTGCGTTTTTTGGCACAAAAACATGTTTTTTATTTGTCTATTAGTCCTTAAAAGCAAAACGTCAAACATCAAACTGTCGTGGATACTATACGTGTCTCAAAAAATTATCTTCCGGGTCTAGCTGGTAATTATGTTTAGGAAGATTGCACAAACTTCGTGTTAAACTTGCAAAATCCCTTGTTAAGACAGAGGAAAGCAATAAGACTAACGGGCTTCCTTGCAAAAGGGTTTTGCTTACCGTGACGCTCTCATCGGTGGCGGTATCGCGTCAACAACGGAAGAGCAAGAGTGACTAAGTTGTTTTATCTCATTAATTTGCACGGTAGCCAATCAAGACAAGCCAATGATAGGGCTAGCATCGTAATGCGCGCCAAAGAAATACCTTTCGCATTAGCGAAATGCTCGAGGAAACGCAGCAAGAGGCCCAATTAGAACTTGGTAATTGTCGAAAGAGTTTGAAAATGTAAACAAACTCTTTCAGTTTGTATAAGATTACGCCAGTGGTTCTTAACCTTTTGTGGTTCACGGACCCCTAAAACGTTTTTTCAAAAGCGATGGACCCTTTTGGCTTGGTAGAAAAAAACAAACTGCAATTACAATATTAGCTGTAATCAACGTAATAGTAGTCAAATAGTTTTTGGACTAAACATAGCGTTTAAGTAAACGAATATCAGTCCATAACAATTCAATGCAGAATTAACTAAATTATACAGCAATAAATAAGCAGTACCTTTGCTTTAACTAACGTGAATCATTAAGAAAAACACTCGTGAAACATCAGTGAAAAAAAATCAAAAAGAAAATGGTTGAAGCAACTTAGAAAACTCGTAAAATGCATTTAATACAATTCAGTTTTTAGGTTTTTATTTTAATGCGAATGTTGTTGTTGCTTTTTTTCAACAAGAACATGAAACTGTGGGATGGTTTTCGACATGGCCACGCGCATGTCATCCTTAACGTTCAACCTATTTCGTTGTTTTGTTTTAATAGCAAGAAGAGCCGAAAATCCCGACTCGCATAGGTAGCTTGTAGCAAAAGGCAAAAGAGCAACCATGGCTCTCTTTAACAGGCGAGGATAAGCGTGTGTCAAGGAACACCAGAATTCTGTTACGTTCTTTGAGTTGAAATCGTTTCTTAGCATTTGCATTGTCCTCAACTCAATAAGATCATCTTTCGCCAGACCGTCGTCACAAACAGCATCTAGATCCGCAAGAAATGGATTGCGAATCCACAATTCAAAATTTAGATCATCTGGGCAATAACTTTTGAAAGACTGCTGTAATCTATCTAAATTTTCGCACATATTTCCGCGCAGGGAGGGAGATAGGGTTTCAATATTATGGATTCGGCTTTGCGTGATTACTTTCTCCAGCATTGGGAAGTTAGCAAAGTTGTCTGTCTCTAATCTTCTTTTCCACAGAGGAAGCTTTGCTTGAAAAGCTTGCAATCTTTTCATAGCGTCTATGATCGTTATATCGGTCCTTGAATCGACAGGTTTATTTCATTTAGGTGTCCAAAAATATCTGCCAAGTACGCTAAACCACAGAGAAACTCTACAGCCAAATTGCACTGAGAGAGGATTTTGTTTTTCCCTTAAAAAGAATGAAACATCCTTTCTCAGTTCCATCAAACGTTTTAAAACTTGACCTTTTGAAAGCCAGCGAACTTCTGTATGATAAAGAAGAACTTCATGTTGCGCACCCATTTCTTGACAAAGCTTTTTGAATATGCGATGGTTCAAAGCTCGAGCTCTGATAAAGTTGACAACCTTTACAAAAGTCGACAATATCTCTTGTAAATTTGAGGGTAGAGGTAGAGTTTTTGACGCCAATGCATGTCGATGCAAAAAGCAATGAGTCACAATAATTTGAGGAGCTTCTTTCTTTACCAAAGTGGCAAATCCTGAGATTTTTCCAAGCATTGAAGGCGCTCCATCGGTACATAAACTACCAATATTTCTCTTCCAGTTGAAGTCTTGCTTGGCAAAGAAATTATTTACTGTCTGTAATACATCTGCAGCCTTAGTACTTTCAAAAAGAGGCTCGCAAAATAGAAACTCTTCCTTAATTGCATCGGCGTGCATATATCGAACATACGCAAGAAGTTGCGCACACTGAGAGACATATGTGCTTTCATCCAGTTGCATGCTAAATGGAAATGGTGAAGCTTTCAGCTCCTCCATTACTTGTTCCAGAATATTATTGGAAATGTCATTAATTCTGCAGTTGATGGTATCATTTGACAAAGGAATGGCTTCAAGTTTCTTTCTATGTTCTATGCCACAAACCAGCTCAGTCATTTCCAAAGCAAACGGTTTTACCAATGTCTCTCCAATCGTGTGCGGTTTCTTTTCCTTGGCAATGCGGTAGGCTACTTTGTATGATGCTTCGAGGCAAGGCTTCTGTGTCTTGATGAATCCGAACTTTGGCAAAGTCCCACTTTTCTCGAATCGAACTTTCTTAGAACGAAAATATTCAACACTATCCAGCGCATTTTTAGGATGCATAGATATGAGGTGCTCCTTTAGTTTTGCTGGTTTCATACTTGCATTGGCAAGGACTTTACCACACAGAAAACACTGCGGTCTTTCACTGCCATCACTATTACTAATGAAGGTAAAACCAAAAGCTACATAGTTTTCACTGTACTTCCTCTTTTTTGACATTTTCTGAATGGCTAATTTTTCTAATTTATTTGCCTTGCCTAGTTATCAACTTTTTAAAATACGTTTGAAGCGCAAAATTCAGCCTCACACCTACAGTTTCTAGTTCACTCTGTTATGACATAACACGGTGTATGTTACGTCACAAACACTATGTTGCCTTTTTCTAGGGTAGTCGTGGTGCATATATGGAGTTGCCATCTATCTTAATTCAAAATAAGAACAACCAAAAACCTAAACAAGATTTGTAACGCTAGAAGTGTTTGATTGATATTTATTCATGCGCAAGAACGGTATGGCAATCCTATGTGTATATATAACTGCGATTGTGACCAATCAAGCGGACCCCTTAAAGTACCTTTATGGACCCCTAAGGGGTTCATGGACCCCAGGTTAAGAACCCCTGGATTAGGCATTGATTTTTTATATCAACAGGTTCTAATCGATTAAGGCGGAAAGAAAGTATTCTGAAAAGGATTGAAAATCGCTTGTTGTCATAGTTAAATGCGCATTGCTCATTTTCTAAAAGATGCTGACCAATGGCACAGTCACAGTCCGGTTTAGTGTCATTTCGTTTGCACAATCTGTTTGATTGGCCGGTCGGTTCTGGTTGAGATCGACGTAGACGAGTCAGTTGTTGTCTTAAGCATTTAGTAACATGTTGCTTGATGCAATCCTGTAGTTGTTGAGGTGTTTGCCCTACCGTAAAAGCCAAGCGGGTATTGACGGAACCATAGCAGCTTTCCACGGCTGTTTTGACTTCTTTTTTCCAAGTTTGTGGAAGGCCTGTGTCCTGATGTCTTCATGTGATCCTTTGATGTGTTTAGCTTGTTTAGCAATGTTCCCCTTGATGAAGCCGTCCAGATCTGTTTTGAAGCCATTTATGATTAGTCCAAAATACAGCCAGACCTTTCAAATCACGTGTTTGTTTGATTGATGAAGAGCGCTAAATGCTCATTTGAGTTTAGCTTCAATAACGCTATGTACAAGAAAACAGACGGAGTAGCTATAGATTCACCACTTGATCTTGCTTTGGCTAATCGGATAGTATGAAGAATAGATATTTTCTGACACCGGAAAGCCTCCAATATACTTTAGATACGTTGACAACACGTTTGGCATCCTCGATTTCGAAGCTGAAGCAGATGAATTTCTGACCACACTTAACTGCTTTCATCCATCCCTCGAATTCATTTTCAAACAAGAGAAAGACAAATGTCTACCGTTTCCTGAAGTCTATGTCGAAAAACAGATATTGGTTTTGAAACCATGTGTAAGCCGAAAACCTTCTTTCACTGGCCAGTATTTACATTGGGAGTCTTTCAGTCCTCGTAAACGTAATATAAGTGAAGTCTAATATCTACATTAGTGCATTGATCTTTAATGATTTACACCAAACGTAGACTAAGTGTAGAAATAGAACGGATCAAAACAATATTACTATACAATGGCTATCCTAAAAACGTCGTCAACGCTCACATCACTAAAAAATTGCTTAGTTCTCCACCCTAGAGCAATTTGGCTCCGAAAAGTGCCCTGTGTACTTGAGGGTACCTTAAATAGATAAGCATTCCACAAACTTGAAAAAAGAAGTCAAAATAGCCGTGGAAAGCTGCTATGGTTCCGTCAGCACCCACTTGGTCTTTACGTCGAAGCGAATGCTACCAGTAGCTCGCAAGAATGTTCTACCTACCACTCAGAACAGCTTTGTCGTATACAATTACAAGTGTGATAGTTGTTACGTAGAGCAAACACCTCAACAACTACAGGATTGCATCAAGCAACATGTTACTAAATGCTTAAGACAACAACTGACTCGTCTACGTCGATCTCAACCAGAACCAACCGGCCAATCAAACAGATTGTGCAAACGAAATGACACTAAACCGGACTGTGACTGTGCCATTGGTCAGCATCTTTTAGAAAATGAGCAATGCGCATTTAACTATGACAACAAGCGATTTTCAATCCTCTTTAGAATACTTTCTTTCCGCCTTAATAGATTAGAACCTGTTGATATCAAGACTCAATGCCTAATGTTACGCAAACTGAAAGAGTTTGTTTACACTTTCAAACTCTTTCGACAATTACCACGTTCTAATTGGGCCTCTTGCTGCGTTTCCTCGAGCATTTCGCTAATGCAAAAGGTATTTCTTTGGCGCGCATTACGATGCTAGCCCTATCATTGGCTTGTCTTGATTGGCTACCGTGCAAATTAATGAGATAAAACAACTTAGTCACTCTTGCTCTTCCCTTGTTGACGCGATACCACCAAAGACGAGAGCGTTACGAAAAGCTCATGCCTAAAACAGCTTTTTTGAAAGCTTAAGTCATTGGCAAAAGTTTAATACCAGTGATTCAGATTTACATCATATGTAGGTTCTATCATTATGATATAGCTTATAGCATAGATTTTTTATTTACTTTTTTTATTTTTTATTTTATTTTATTTACTTATTTTTATTTTTTATCAATATGATACTGCCTATAGTAGCTTAAGGTAATAAAGCTCAATGGATAATGTATTGCTGGAGCTAAACATAGCTATTCATCACTATTATCAACTGATTTCCGCAAAGGAGGCAGGCATTTAAGTTAGAAGCATCCCGGGCTGCTTCGAAAAATGTTACCCAAGGGAGGGAAAAAATGCTTTTAAAGGAAAAACTCTTTAATGAAAAAAAAGGCCTACAACATATCTTTACTTTGATTTCCATCCAGAAAGGTTTCTTTGAAAGAGTAAAAACATCTTCTCCAAACAGTGCTACTCCCTGACCCTTGAAAGGCAGCAAAGTATTGAAAGCTTTGTTGCTCTTTTGTTGAATATAAAATTTTATGATGGAAGAAGTTTCGTTGAAGGCTTACGCACTGATCTTAAAGATATGCAAAAGAAAGCTGATTTAAGTACAACAGGCGAAACCACAATACTTACAAAATCGATCTTGCGCTAGTTTAATTGCACGAGCGTCAATCTTGTGATACACCTCCCTGTTAACACAACACTCAAATAGATAATCGTGTCGGCAGCTCTATGGAGTGAGTACAAGACTTGTGATCTAAAGACGGCGGGTTGAGCCTCAGGGAATTACTTTGCGTGCAGCATGGCCCAAATTAACTGGCTTTATCTAAAAAACTCGCGTATAGAGTTTACAACTATGGCTTGCACTTGAGAAAAATTCCAGAAATATGTCTGAGTAAAATTGGTTTACATTCTGTCCTGCAAATCGAAAGCGAAAGTGCTCATCATTCAACGGCGAGAATATAAAACAAAGAGCTTAAACGTTGGCAGATTGCGACAATAAATTCAATGTAAATGGAAACGCAAGGCCAAAACGGAACCCGTTTTTCAGCTCTAAGCAGAGAGATGCCGCAATGTTTGGTTGAATCATTTGCAACCAGCACAGTGACTTATTTACTAGAGCGTATGCTTTGCAGTTCGTAGATCTAGGTTTCCCTCCCTTTGCCGAATCATACTAACAGTCTTAAAACAATATTTACACCTTCACTGAACGCTGCTTAGCACAAGAGGAGTAGTGTGAAGAAAAAGTCACCAAGTAGGCTAGTTGTGTTGGGTAAACACTTTGCCAGCCAATATTCCTCCACCTTTACGTAAAAAACAGTTGGTGGGCCAAGCAGCCAATCTGAGGCGGTGGCCCAGTTTAACTAAAAACTTGCTAACAGAGTCTGAGCTCAAACGCTTAAATGCATAATGATTTGGATTTAATTTCTTAGTCAATTTAAACTGAAAAGTTTAAAAATGACAAAATGAAGATGTTATTGCGATCACAAAAGAACAGTAACTAGTCAATGGAATTCAATTTCTTTATTCTATCGGGTGAGATTTTGATTTACAAAGCAAACCTAATTGCTTTGTAGAAGCTGATTAATGAAAGAAACAAAGCGATTAGAGTTTCATTGCACCAAACTTATGTGATGTAAACGATACGTGACTCTTAAAGTAAAAAAGCAGGTGGCACCTACTTTTGCAGAAAAGTGTTGTTAACTATCCAGTCACGAACACTTTGTTTCATATCAAGACCGACAAACTCGAACACCTTTTTAGCTGCACCAAGAGGATCGCTGGCAACATCTTCATAACGAAACATCTACAAGCAAAAATGTTAAGACAGTGATTCTCAAAGAGTGCACCCGGGCGTATTGGTCCGCCCCAGAGGTGGTCTAGGTATACCCCACTGCATTTCTGAAAAATATATCCCAATATGAAAAGCAAATATGCTGTTGTTATACTATACCATTTTCTTACGAACATTCCTCTCGTTTCGATACAAAATTATCATGATAATTATAAGTTACTTTTCTTGCAACTAACTAAAGTTGTGCGAATAGTAATTGTTTGTTCAGAAGTAAGGAATAGCAACGGATTCGTTTTGTTGGTGAAAGTAATGGACAACGAAAATTCACGGTAACACTTATTCTAGACATGCGAATAGTATGCGACAACACTAGGGCTATCAATACCGATACAAAATGGGGTTGATCACCAAAAAAAAGATCTTCCTGTTCTCCGTAAAGTCTTCTAGTTGTTTTCTGTACAGTCAAACGGATTGTCAACACCGCCACCGTAATCACAATATTATGGTATATGGTGCGCCTGTAATTATTTTTAGAATTGAAAGTGCACCCAGACTGTACAAAGTTAGAGAACCACAGTGTTAAGATGTTACAAATTTGAAAATCAAGAACATTTTTTCAAAAGAATGAGTTACACAATTGCATTTTTGATTGACTATCGACAACGCAGATAAGGCGATTGATGCGCAAATTATATACCAGTTCTGTTTGCGTATTGACATTTTATTTGTTGTTTTAGCTGATGCTACAAAGGGTATCCATTTCTGAATCAGTGATTGCCCTTCTTGATTATGCAATTCGATTACGCTAGTCAAAAGTTTCTAAGCAAAAAAAATGCAACTTTAGTGTGCTTTTTTATTTTTGACGCGAGAGACTCTCTATTCACCCGTGCTTTATCAGATTAGAATAGTAAAGCTGCTCACCCAGCACGTTGTAATGGGTGACTTTTGGGTACCTACCAATGGCTGCCCCCCTTGCTAGTGGTGGGGCTACCAGTCGGTAAACTGCATTCATGACTAGTTCAAAGTAGGCTACCGCTTTTCTCCTTGCCCAAGTTAATCAGGTTTGCGACAGGAATCTAGAAAATGGTTTAGTGCTGTGCCACAATCCCAAGGAAGAGGAGAGTTGACCATAACAGCACAACAATAACCACTACCGTAGTTTCTCAGTTCTGCTGGCACAGCGCACGTTCACTGCAATCACTGCAAAAAGCAGGAAAATCATCTAAAAGTGCCTTTTACATGAACAACAGCATAAATATGAAGTGGCGTAGTTACACCTATCCAATTTATTTTTCTAGAACGAAAAGGCTTTTATATATTTTTTTGATCAAGTTGTTTTTGGTAAAATACTTTGGGCGCATTGCAATTGTACAATTTTGTTTACAGCACTTTTGTGCCACAGATTTGCCAGACTTCAACAGAAACGCTAAGTTAATGGTAAGTCATTTGTCAAAACCTGCTTTCGAGTTTTCAAGTTTCAACATTAAGCCTGAACTACTAGGTATTTTCTTCAATCAATTTCTACAAGTTACAATCCAAAAGATGGAGTAAACTATCTCAAATTGTCTTTCCAAACGCAATCACCTTGAGATGTACAAACCTGACCATTTGATGATTGTCACTATAAAATAATTTCTAAACCTCCATCACAACCCACTGACACAAGAACACCAGTAAAGATCTATGATCAGTTGATCACATTTGAGTGTTGCCTCGTGAAAACCTACATCATGGCTCCAAGCGCTGGTCTTGACGCTAACACTTACCGCCTTGTTTGAGATACAAAATCTTGTACAAACGTCTTAATACAAAAATACAAAATCTTGTCAAGCTTCTTAAAACTCCCCGCATATTTCTGTTTCGTATTCTGGGTATTCACCCACTCCCAAATTTTATCTACTGTATGTTTTACCTTATATTTACCATTCAGCCAATCGGGTCGCTCATATAAGCCCAATTCGGCGTTCTTTTTCAGCCTTTCACAAGTGGGAGCGAAGTTTTCTTTGGATATAGTACCATATAATGCTTTTCTAGAACTATAAATTCCTCTGGGATCTCGGACCAAGTGAATGACCTAAATAGTTTATATTTTGTCAACTCTGTATTTAAAGATTAGTTTTTAGGAGGTGAAAAATAAATCTATAAAATGAAATAATCATCCGTAAACTCGCTAGAAGTATTAATTATGACGCAAGACGTAAGTTCTAGAAGACAAAAATAACTGCATCTTGCAAGCACAACACAGTTGTTTTCACGCTCAGAGTGCTTAAGTAAGCTAATAGCGACTGTTTCTTGCTTTTTGAGCATACCACCAGTTTCTTGCTTAACGCGGTCTGGAGGTGTAGTTCTGCCATTTGTTATTTCAGTGGTGAACATTTTATCAATGGTCCACACTGTTTCCCGAGTTGTTTGTTTTTCCTACCAGCCACTGTGTGGCGTAGTTTACATCTCCCTATGAGCAGCCGAGACCGCTACTTGCTGCGGCAAGAATCTTGGAATGGAGTGCAGGCTACTTCTCGGCAGAAGTGCTCGTCGAGTAAGAGACGCAGTAATCATTTTCTAACAAAGCTTGTGTAGTACCGTAAAAAGTGAAAGTTTGTTTGTTGATCTGAGACGAAAACATGCTGTCGCAATACGCAACTAGTGTTAGTGAAAATGTTAATCCGATGGAAGTAAGTGCTGCGGTACAAAGCAAGAGCTGTAAAATAGGCCAATACTAGCCAGCTGTACGCATGAGATGTAAGCTTTCGCGTCTTTATTCGAACTCGCAAGGCTTCTGAGAAATGCGCATCGAGATGTTAGTTTATGGCGTAGCCGCATAGTGGTTCCAAGGTTCGGCTATCCGTTTGCGACCAGCACAGGGTTATTGCAAGATATTAAGTTTTAAAGCAAAAGGGTAGCGGCTCACCATTGACGTCAACAAATAATTCGTGTTTGGCTTCTTTGTTGTTGAGATCAAAGACCGCTGGCACTGTTATAGTTTTGCTGAGCTTTAATTTCTAATACCGAAAACGACGATTAGCTAGTCATGCTCAGGTTCTCCTATATCAAATTCTCCACATTTTTTCAAGTGCATGATACGGAGCACTGTTGTAACATACTCACTGACCAGCCAGTAAAGTTGTTAATTGTACTCCATGAAAGCTGGAGTTAAGGCGAAGTGCAAAAAAACTAAATTGCGAAATGTCTGTTGTGTTAATTGCTGTTGTCCAAAGTTTCATGGAACGCCCATGTCTACCATTACAGCTTCTTCCTATTAACATGTGCTAGTAATTTGGCTGTTGCTGGTTCGGAGGCAATGCCTGGTGAAGCAAAAAGAAAAGGTCTGTAAAGGCTTCCAAACTCGCAGCAATAAATCTTATCCATGTTAATGGTACTACATTAACTGATGGTAAGTGTGCGAAGGATTTGTTTGTGAAAAACTATAGCAATTTTATTTGGCCTTTAGTCGCTTTACTGGCTCTGATAGAGCCGTGGTTTTGGAGCAGAGATCAGTAAAAGTAAATGCTAGGATTGTGGGAACTAATCCAGTGCATGTCTGTTTGGTGTCTATACCTGCAATGGAGCATAAAAAAAACAAAAGCGGATTTGTCACTGTTCTTTGAAATCAGGAAAAAAATTGGCGACGTTCTTTGAATCATTTAACTACTGTAGTTGTTGTATGCTGACAAATGTTCATTTTGTTGGTGACACTGTAAACGGTGTGTGAGCAATTGAACCGCAAAAGAAAAAAAACTTGAGGAAGTGAATATGAGGATTGTATCGCGTACAAATAAGTATATGTGAGATGGAAGGTTAAACGTTAACAATTTAATACTTATCTCATATTGATAGTCGTTACCAAGCACAAACGAAACGAATTTTCCAGCGTTATATAAATTGTGAGGCAAAGATGCGCCACAGAATGCTCGGTGCTCCGCTAATAAACGCTACAAAGGCAGCCCTTTGGAGATCGAGTGATGTCAATCACTTTCAATTACATTACATTCAAAGGTATTGTGCCGGAAGGCTGCAATTGCATCCCTCAGGTTTTCTTAAAGCAACTATGTAGCTCTTCACTCCAACAAAAAATTTATTAATAAAATTTAACGTTTTATAAACAATGCACAGGGCGATTAGGAATTTTGTACCCCCTCTAGTGATACAGCAATAAAATTTAAAATCCATGTTTAGGATGGCAACTAGTATATGTCAATTGCTGCTACAAAATCCCACAAAATTATATTCCAATGGGATGACGGGCCACATCTGCCGAGGGAAATGGGAGCAAAAGTTTTAGCTACGATATTCTTGGTACCTTTAAATCAAAACTTGGGTTTGTAAACAGGTTCTTGAACAATTTCAAATCACTGACGCATATCACTTTAAGAGCAGTCATTTTTTTTCTCCTGCATACATTGTTGACAAGATTTACGTTGATGGCACCACAGTCAATACGAGGATCGCAATTCCTGTATAATAACGTAAGTTGCAATTAAATTTTAAAACTGTTACCATTATCATTTAAAAAGTGAACATACAACATAAACCCAAAAACCCGTAATTCATAGACAATGAAAAGAGGAATTTTCTTGGGAAGAGGGGGCCCACCTTAAGTATCCCTACTTTTTAGCCGGTGATAAAATACCGAAACAGTTTCACGCAGCCCAACGCGAGAAGCCTCAGGATAGAAAGCGTGAGGTGATTAATTCAACGCTCCAGTGGTTCATCCGTTGTAGTGCTTTAGGAAAGACGTTTGTCGCAATTTTCCAGCTCCGTTGCAGCTTTTGTGGAAGAAATGCAATGCGTGCATGCACAGCAGAACTGGCAACTTTGAGGCGTGTTTGAACTTGAACTTGAACTTGAACTTTTGAAGTTGTTTGTTGAAGCGTGTTTGAAGAAAAGTTAATACTTTGGCGCTGTTTGACTGCAGAGATATTTTGGCACAAAGAAATATTTTAGTTGTTGCTGACTAAATTCGCTTTCGCATTTCATCCTCCATGTTACTTCTATAGCTGAGCACCAAGCAGATCTGTGGATACCATCTTTATAGTCTTTGGAATGATTTTGAATAAGTGAATCGAACCACGTCCAACTTGCTTAACTTGAAATTTGCCTTGGGCCCTGCTGGTGAACAAAAATGAAAAACAATAACAACTTAAAACAACTGGACCGCTAAAAAGTATCGGCCTACCAGCTAAAAAACCATACAAAAACACAAGATTCTATAATCCGCGGAATTATTTTTAATGACTAAACTAGCACTCATACAGCTTTCCAGTCTAAATTCAAAACATACAGTTTCGGACAAGCTTCACTTTCAAGTAATTCCTTTGTCATATGAATAAAGCAGAAGTTTCTTCCAATACAACCTTTTATGCCTTCGCTATAGTCTATGTACGGCTTAGAATAACGCGAACGAAAATCTAAAAGCAAGTTTATAAAAATTTTTGTAAATATTTAAAAGCTAGTAACAAGTGTTTAATCATTTAGTGATGGTGAATCTCTGATTGTGAGTGATATTTTTTTGTTTTAGATTTTTAACTTCCAAACAACATCAAGACAACGACAGTGGTACTAAGAGCTGGATAGCTGCATAGACTAATATCGGAGTTTGCTGGTTTCAATGTTCCACTTGAATCGCTTGGTATTAAGATAGCTTCAAGATATAATTTTCCTCAATCACACTTTCGATAAATCTAATTCTTGTGTACATTCAACAACGTAAGGAAGTTGTAACTAATCTACATCTAGAGTGCATTCATTTTAAAAGTTCGGAACAAAAGGAGACAAACTACATGTAATGCCACAGATATAGCAATAATAATACTGGTAGCGAATAGTGTTGCAAACTTCTCTCGCGAGATATCGTTAAAACTACTTTGTCTGTTTTACTTGGCGATTATGTCGTGTGTACTTTCTCGCAGCGGAAACCAATAGTAATCTGTCATCATGTTTTAGTTATTCTACCCTGGTAGACTATTACTTTTCCATCTCTTTGATCTCTCAACAAAACCGCTCACCATTTTCCAGGAGTTTAATCTTGGAAGATTCAACATCCATCACAATCAAGGAAATGTAAAGGATGTTGAATTTTTCAGGAATAAACTTTTGGAGTTTGACTCGTACCTTTCTGTAGCATTGATGATCACCATCGCCACTATCCCAATAGCAAAAAATCATTAATACTTCACGTAGCCCATTTGCATGCCAAGAAGAAGGCAAATTACTTTCAGTTTTTCACAAATGCTCCAATGATTATGAAGCGCAAAATAACTTCCAAAGTGTAATAGGCTTTTTTTAATCTAACGGCATGCACCAAAAGAACGGATGCCATGTGTCGCGTGCAATAGAATTTCCGTTCTATCTCAACCTTAATTTTCTTCTTAAAATTGAGGCGACTTATGGTATCGCTCGAATAATTATTTCTGGCTGCAACTTAACCGCTAGGTGAAGATTGGCTTCTACCAAATACTTTTAACCACACACTTCTCGATCACGAACTGAACAAATATGTTTACAAGACACTTTAAAACTTTGAATTCCTTCGCTCGTCGAACACACAAACCAAAGCATTTTAATATAACAATCAGGAAACAGCCAATACTAAATCCACCAATTAACCGCTAATAGAATCCACAATTAGTCACCATAGAACACCACACTTCTTTCTTCAGCCTTTTTGCACTTTTACTCTCTTAACACTCTACTCTCTACAATTACAACTCTCTCTACTGAATGCGTAAAAAATCTCGCCGCGTTATATATGAATGAAACGAGATTCCAGAAAATGCCAGAACAATATCACGTGACAAAGGGAAAACACTGCTAATAAATTACGTAATCGGCAATCAAAAATCTTCGAGAAGAAACAAGATTCACTCGATAACTCTGGAAATTAACGCGTCATTAACAAGTCCATTGTGACGTAAGAGGAGGCGTTTCTGTTACAAATCTAAATGCGAAAGAAAAAAGGTCTTTTGCGAAAAACACCCGAGATTTGAAAGGCAAGTTTAGGGCTTAACTCTTTCGCTCCCGCGATCATCGATTGATGATCTCGTGTTTTCAGTGTTCACCTCAAATTTTTTTAAATTGAGTTACAAAATTAGTTTAATAAAAAATCGGTTTGTGACTTTATTTTTCATCCGATTTTCATAAAATTTTCAAAAGATCACGCTTATTTCCTCACGCATCGGAAGATGTTTAATTTGTGCCCTAATTCTTGGATTTTTATACCCAAAATAGGTTAAAAAACCACGAACCCAGTTGCAGACGACAAAATCTGCCAAATTCTCAGCACGTGCCAACTACACTAAAATCAAATTGAGATTACATCTTTACCACATAACCAAACCCTTTATCATTAACACAGTCTGAAAACTACTCTTTTGGGGCATCATTTGACAAAATTTCAAGCGATAACAATAAATTTTACTTTTTTAAATTTCCAAATTTTTTAGGGGTCTCAAAACCCCCCAAACAAATTTGAATGGTAAGTAGATAAAAGTAAATTTAGTGCGTAAAAAATATGATATGTTGCTAAATACCGATCACATTTGAAAGCTTAGGAAATTTGCTTTCCAGCAATATATAACTTTAAATAGTTTAGACTAAGTGGTATACGATATTTACTGATCGAAAATGAGTACTGTACATCATATCAGTTCAAAACCCCCAAAATTTTTGACTTACCTTCACTAAATTATAATTTTAAAAAAACTACACTCTATAAAAACATAAAATAAATTGCAAATGTTTCACCAATAAAGTTGTCATTTTGTATCAAATTTCCAAGGAGACAAGAAGCGAAATACGAGTTTAAAAGCTAGCAGAAGTTTGGCTTCTCTAAATCAATGTTTGCTGTATCCCCCTTGTTTCTCAACAAATGGGATGGGTGTAAACAAGCTGCTGTTTCATTGTCAGTGACAGCATATTCTATTTAAACTTGATATTTTCTGAATCTTGAAGAAATTCCCTGCTCAAAAATACTTAATGTTACATGGTTTAGGCTAACCTGTAGCAGATAATAACTGATCATATTTTAGGTACTGAATTTAACTACCAAAATTTGGTACCGGTCGGTACCGGTCAAAAAAAAGGTCATGTGCCTCAGAAAATTGCAAATTGTAGAAAACCTAAGCTTTTAGGTAAGTTTTGACTGATGTACCTTGAAAGCTTATTTCCTTAGCATCATTTTGCGACCATTTCTAAAGAAATTGGTTGAAAATAAAATCTGTAGTGATCTTTGAGGTGAGGGTACCTCTTTAATTTTGAAGACAACTACCCTCCAGTTGGGGGGGTTAATTTGCATAAAATTTGCATATTCAAAAAAAAAATGTTTTTTTTTCTATTTGAAATCCTCAAGAAATGTAGATTTCAACGATATATCACACTTAATGTAGAAGTAGACAGCTGAGTAATGATTTATAAACAAACTTGAGGTACATAATTATGATTAATTATGATTGATTATGACAGTTTTTCGTGCTGCCACCTTACGGACATTTTTTTCGCTTTTCACGCGGGAGCAAAAGAGTTAAGACAATCCAGATTTACAAATTACATAACCACGGCAGAACAAAACCAACAGATTACAAAACTATACCTATATATAAAAACTATTCCTACAACGCAAATTTACTTGTTCGTGACACCATGTTACCTTCGTTGTGCAGCGATACAGCTTTTAAACTTGCTGCACTGGAACTGATAAGAATCTCCACTTAGTGAGATTATAATCAGCACCTAATGATTCAAACAGGTCATCAAATTGCTACATTGGCATACATTATTCTGCTCAGAAGAGTAACCTTGCGATTTGAATGTCTTGTACAGAAATAAGTGTTGTTAACTCCCTTTTCCATTAAGTTCCATGGCTTTAGTACTGAAGCAAGAAGATCTAATTTGTCTTTGGTGAATCCTAAACTCTAACCAAATCGTTAATGTCATTTTGATTCAATTTAATTGGGGCTGTTAGACAAGAATAACCAATCCGAAAGTGATTTGTTGGCTCACGCCATATCATAGGTAGGCCTACTAGAAAAGGCATACTGTTTCTTTTGCCATTTAATCTTTGAGTTGGATCAACATAGCAATGGTTACAGCAAATATGAGGCGCCCAAGCCTTGTCTTGGTCTTCAATCTTACACCCAAAGTAATGCTTACGTTACTGCCACACTTCTTGTCATGTTCTTATTTTTGGGATGCAGGTGTAAAATTTCCACAACGCTGCAAAACTGATCTGGATGATTTAAAGACGATCCTTGATTCTTGTCCTGATAGCTGATATAAAAATTGTAACTCAAAAATATCTAATTCAATTCAGTAATATTGTACAATACTGCAAGGCTATACAATTAATGAATTTAACAATGACTTTTCATGAAACTCCAAATATTTACTAACACTTCAGACTTGTAAAGTTAACAAAATTTGCGTTTCGCTTCATGAACTGCAACATTGCTTACAGGCTTCACCTACTAGACGGTAGTTGTGGGCTACTTTTCAACACGACTATTGCCGTTATCAAAATTTTGTAATTGCAATCCCCAGCATTAGCAAGTAAATTTGTTGAATGTTAACAAGGGGAGTTGTTTTCATGAACCAAATTATTTGTAAGGCAATGCATTGCCTACCTAGTACTTTTTACAAGCTGACAACGTAGTATGTTTGATTAGTTCAACTGAGCATGTCATGTCCTGTCAAAGTATGAACAAAAATTGATACAAGTGAAGGAATATCAGTTCTTATAAATCATAAACAACAATGCATATTTTGTCACATTAACAGGCTTTGAACAAAATTGTTAGTTGAAACATTTGAAAAGCTATACGTCAGAGAAAAAAATGGATTATATTTTCCCGAATCAGCGTCCTAAAATTAACATACTGTTGAACATTTGCAAAACACTAGTATGACCTATTTTTTGTAGTGTAGGTTTCCGTGGGTCAAACTACCCGGCTTCGACCAATAGATAGTGGCGAAAACATTAATGAAAAGATGATGTTTTTTGACAGAGTGAAATCTCGTTTCCAAAGAAAACTAACGTTGTTTGATAGGGAATCGAGGAAAGGACATTGTGGGAAGTTGCGCATAGCTGCTACATGTCATCCAAGTTTCTCGAGTCCTTGGCAACGTCTTATTTCCCATGTTTTCGGCATACAGGCTTTCTTTAGCTTTACAAAATTTTATCCATTCAACTCAGCAAGTGCTTGAAGGCATATCAAAGTAGTGCATGGGCGCCAAGATGATCGATACGTATTTTCAAAAATAAGCTATTAAATATTAGGACCACTAATTACAACATTTTCATAACTGTAGATAAATTGCTATTAGCTAAGTTCTTTGGCTACGGGTATTTTACTTCGTCTTGGTATAAAGGCCGCTAGAAAAGAAGGTATCAAAGCGAAACGAAGCACTTACAGTTAAGTTATTGCCACTGCGGTATCACCATCGTTAATATCTAGGTTATAAATATCGGATCAGAAAGCTGCGTCGGCTTCATCCAATTGGTAGGTAGGAGAATAGTATTAAAACGTTTATGATTTATTGACATAGCAAATTCTCGCTCCAAAATCAAATCGTTTAGAAAAAGCATTATCATACATCCCCCAGAGTTTCTGGAGTACCTGGCTACGTCTTGTTTGCCCTGTTTTCAGCATTGACGTACTTAAAAACTGATCTCAATCATAATTGAAACAGCCAATGATTTCACAAACGTTTATGCGTTCATTTGATGAAGTGCAGAGAAACACAATTTCGAGTTTGCGAAAGGGCGCCAAAATGTTCGATTAGTTTTAGAATCAACCAGATAAATATAAAAACCACTACTTAGAACTTTTTCTTAATTTCATGCCTATTTGTACGACGTAACGTCTGTGAGTGCGCGCATGTTGCTAAATTTTGGCATAAACACAGCCAAAAAAAGCAAACTAACCATCTATTAAAGTTCCCCATCTAATCGGGATGCTGAGACGACCGTGTGGTAAATGCGTTGTTACCTATTAGAACCTCCTTTTACTAAAGACCTGGTTCTACACCCCTTGGTAGCCGGAGCAAATCGTGCACTCAAATCGCACCCAAAATCAGTTTTTATTGATACTGCTTTATGGCGGTAATGTATTGACTAATTTTCATTAAAACTAACAGCAAAATATTGGGTTAGATCTCCGTTCTCGATGAATTACTCTTTCAGACTTTAAGGAGAGGATCTTACACAGCGAGAAATAGTCTTGGTTTTCTTACACACAGAGCTCTAATCAGTACCAGCGTACCAGGGCCACAGCTGGGCGTGGTGTCACAGGTAGATTGAGTGTAAATAAACAAAAAGAGGTACCTTCATAAAACTTATAATAATCAAACATAACGCATTGGAAAAGATTTTGCAAGATGGACATCTTGGCAAAAGTATCGTTCGTTGCTTCGGTTTTCCATAGTCTGTGAACTGATACCAGAGGCTCAAACATATAAAAAACATCTGGATGCATATTGAACAATTGTCCGAAAAATGAAGAACCTACAGTACATAGAAATTTTTGATTAAAGTCTGAGCAAAGATTTCTCCATTTCGATAAACACATCTCGTTGGCAGTTGATAGAGTGTTTCTTGACTTAGATTTTACTGTTTGGTTGAAGCTCAGAAATGAGTTTGAACGCAGTTTTATAACATGCTGCTTTCTCTTTTTCTTTTTCTCTCCCTCGGACTCTTTTTATTGCTTTTTTCAATCAAGCATATAACCCAGGAACAAAACTATGTAGGGAAAAGGGAAACTTTCTTTTGAAACTTTTTTCACAGATAAAAAATTTTTTACTCTCAGGCTGCGTTCGCAACCAGGAACAAAACTTCTTACTGATATTTAGAGCAGGTTTTGAGATTAAATTTTGCTGCTTGATACTCTGTGCGAAGAGAGAGTCCCTGTGTTTGCATTCAGCACCAAGCAAGAAAATCTCGTCACAAAATCTGCTCTAAATACCGGTAAGAAGTTTTATTCCTGATTGCGAAAACCACCATTTGCGAAATCCGCCTTATTTATTAGGTAAGTACTTACCATTTAAATATATAAGTATTTCAAAAATTTGAAAAAGATACTGTCTTTTTTGCCTTCTGATATTCCCGATGTTGTCAATCGAAATATTTATCCACAAAATTGTAATCGGGGAAGAGGAATGACAAGGCTACACTTTAATTGTGTAAATACTAGTTTTTTAAGATCTGATACAGTCTGTAATGTGGTCAAGTTTTTTGAAGGAGAATTTTTATATCAATCCAAAGTGCTTTTCAAAACAAATTGCCACATAAGATTTTACCCACCAATATAGCCTAATTTGATAAGGCTGTAATTAAAATTTGGTTTTGATAGAAAGTGGGTTGTCGTATTTGGAAAATACCAAAAAATTTTGAGAGCCATCAGTTGATATAAATGTTCAAAAACTTTGAAAGAAGTTAAGGTCTCAAGCAATTTGAAAGGGCAAGATACTAAAGTACGCAAATACAATTTGACATAATGTGTGAGTCTAGAGCTGGATTACCCCATTCAAGACGAGCGATAGATCTCTTTCCAGGGCCCCCTTGTATTCTTCAACATAAAACGTCGGCATGTGAAAGAAATATTTATAAACGTAATGTAGTTTGTGTTGATGAAGACCAATTTTTTTACTATATCGTGATTGCCCAATTTAAATAAATCACTTACTCCGAGCAATTTTTTATAACCTATTTAATTTGGCCAGAATAATTAATTTTGTGGTGTTCTTTAGCAAATGGAGGTTAAACTTCCCCCCAAATAAAAAAAAACTTGAATATGGCTAAGTGACTGTAGCCTACCTGATCTGTCGTTTGTTAAGATAAAAACACCTTTAGTTTGCAAAGGTAATTTAGGCTCCGTTTTTTGTAAGTAGGCCAAATGCTTTTCCAGTTCCTGTGGATGTTTCTTGTAAAAGGATGGAATAAAAGGATTCCATGATCTTGCTTTGTACTGAAATCAATATTTTCACCATAAAAAAGATTAAAGCATCGTGATTAAACACAAACATTCAAACAGAATTTGCCACAACAGTATTTGATTACAATAAGCATTATCGCCATAAAGTAGATGCAGTGGAATAACCAGAGCGGGGGAGCAAATTGCGCCTCGCAATTCTTTTTCAAAAAAAATTTTTTATCCTTGGAAATACAGAGATATGATTCTTTCATCATGATGAGCAAAAGTAATATTCTTTATTACTTTTCTAGTTGCACTTTTGAATAGGTCTATGACAACCTATGTGGTAGCTTAAAGTACCAACAACATGTGTTGCTCTGCAAAAAAATCTAAAACCGCTTTTCGCTATTTCAACTTTTAAACCATACAAGCCTCTCAAAGGTATCAAAAGTCATTAAGCAATCTTTTACTCCAGATGTTCCAATTAGGGTTTTCGGAAAGATTATCTACAATTGCACAACGCTGGCTGCTTTTCTTTAAAACATAAAAGCGTCGCCTTACTTAAAATTAACAAATTTTGGTAAATGTTTTGCCGCGATAACGTTACTATATCGTCATTGAACCGTTTATGACATTCCTTTTGATTAGAGGCGTATGCAGAAATTTATTGAGGGCGGGCGCAAAAGTGCCTTTTTTGCAAACTTCACGGGACAGTCAGGGTGAAGAATTTTTTTTTTGGAGATCCAATATACTCAGAGCAATACCAAGGGACTTATTTGTAACAGCTACCGGCATAATGGCTGAAAATGACATTTCACACTTTCCTTGAGGAGGACCTGAGGGGGACGCGCACATATGAGACCCCTCCGTACCACACTTCCTTTGACATTGAGATCAACTTTGCTTAGTTCCTCCTTTTTAACCATCATCATACGCGCTTTGGAAAAATTGAAACTCACCACTAAAAAAATGACTTCTATTTCAGCCCATTTCTGCAAATGAAACGATAATTAACTGATAAAATTTTATCCGTTTTATTCCCATTTATGCGAAGAAAACGGCTAAAGTCTTTATCAGTTAATCTTTGTGTCCCATCCCCTGAATATACAGTACAAGGCCTTCATGAAAAATTGCTACAATTTTAAAAAATCAAAATTTTTTTATTTTTTGAGATATTTTTATTGAATTTTATTTTGTAGTAATGAGAATTATTCCATTTTTTTTACATGTATTAGTACACCTGTACGTATGCGCCTTCAGTCGCACGAAGGATATCCGACCGGTGTTCAATTTCTTGCCATGTTTTTGCCGTAATATCTACACTGTCTGTACTAGTTGCTTCAGTTGTTTGGTTCTGTAAATAAAGAATGTCTTGAGCTTTGGTTTGGTAGAACATATTTTTTGCGTAGTTTCACATGAAAAATCCAATTGTGTAATGTCGGGGGAGCAAGACAATAATGGAGTGAGAATATCACATTCAATCCACTGATCTACAAATGTTTCGTTATGAAATTTGGGGTAGCCAGCTCCCTCTCTTTGTACCACACTACCTGTCTCCATGAATATGCCATGTCATATGCAATTATCGAATGGTAAACCTTGCAAGCAACTTTCTTGCATATTTGTGTTTTTAGTTTTGCTGTGTTCGAATGTCTAATGTTGTCTTTATAAACCATGAAACACATTGGGCTTTTTCCTGCTGAGTGCTCATTTTCACAAACTCCACTTTTGCAGCTAAACTCAAAAAATTTTGCTTAATCGCTAAACAAATTATAATTTCGAACCTGATCATTTTGAAAATTACCTGTCAAAAGAGAAAAGCTGTAAGTATTTTCTTTTGCTACAAAACAAGCCTAATGAAAATATCTCCAAAAAATAAAATTTTGTTGAATTTTTCAAATTGTGGCGATGATTTGTAGACACCCAGTGCACTTGCTCCTAACTGCGTTCTCCACAATGCAAGCAGATTCTCTTTTGTTTCTGAATATCTTGTGAAAAAGCCAAACAAAACTTACAAGTCAAGTCAGTTTGGTTCAAGTTTGCCAGCATGAAGGGCCACATTAAGCTTGGAGAAAAACTTTGCGGGTCGCAAAAGAAGACACTCTAAAGTGGTCAAAAAACTGGTTTCGCTGTTCTAATTTGCCTGATTTACCTTCTTCTTTCTTGGGATGCAGGTCAGGTTCATGCCGTCAATCTAATTGAATTAGGTTAGGGGGAAAGTGGCAGCCCATTTTGAACCAGTCATAAATGCAAATTACTGACTGGTTGCCCCACCACCAACAAAGTGGATTACCATTGGTGGGTACTCAAGAGTCGCCTCTAACTACATGTTGGCCGAACAGCTTCACAACTCCAACTCGATGAAGCACGGGTACGCTGTTCTAATCAATTTAATGGTTTGCTGCATCTCCGAGGGACCTTTTGATGTTTCCTGCTTGTTTGCAACTCAAAAAGTGATTTTCTGCGATCAAAAGTTATATAACGCATCAATAAATTTGCATAACAATTTGTAGTTTATTATTTCCATTAACATAACCGTGTGTGCCTTCGCTATGGTACAGTAGTTCTCAAACGTAAGTAGGCAGGATTTATTCAAGCGTTTTAATGGACATTTTATCTGTGAGTAGTTTTTCAATAGCTCCATAGTTGAGAAGTTTTTTCGCAACTACATGTGTTACCAAACGGGAAGCACACCTTCCATGCGAAGGCTCTCTAGCGTAAAAATCTGCTCGTTTCTTACAAACTTACTTCCACAATGATCCCCAAATTTTTTCAACATGATCAAAGATCAAAGGTATTTTGAAGTTTGGCGGCTTTAAAACGTCGATATCCGAAAAAGTCACCAAACCAAATTAAGATAAAGGCTCGACAAAAAAGAGGGGAAAAAGCGATTTTCAAAAAAAAGGTTTCCCAACAAAATTGATAAACGTGCAGATCAAAAAATATATTCCGTTTTCCCCTCGCCAAAAAAAGTTGCTAGTGATTATGCAAATGAAATGTTCATCTGTTCACTGGCAACTAAATTGAAGAGTCTATGCTTACAGCAAAGTGTAAAAATGGATGCATGTCTGCGCCGTCACAAAGCGTTGTGACGTCATAGCATTTGCATATCAACCTGCATTTGGACAATGTGTGGTATATCTAGAGCTGTTAATAACTCAATGAAGAACGTAGGTATAATTTAACACCTGGGGATTTTGCATTGGAAAAGACGGCATACACACAGTGCAGTACACGTGCCAGGGTTGGATTCTCCCGAGTTAAGCTATCACTTACTTGTTCACTTTTAACTGAAAAAGTGATTGGTTCTTTCTGTTTAGTGCAGTTGATTGTTGATTGTTTTCTCAGATACGGTTCTTCATGCTTATGACTTATGAGTGGTGCTTGCTCTGTCAAATTCGCAGTCATTGTTTGTACGAACATTGACTTGATAGGTTTTGCGTGCATAGATTTGACTTGGAAAGTGGTTTTCGAAGCCCAGCGAAAATTAAAAAGCAAAGTAATAAAGAGCATAGCAACTATCAATAATCGAAGTATGTTTCGCAAATTTCTTTGAAGTAAACGCAACATCATTAAAATAAAACAGTCTAAGATTATGGCTATATTTCTAAATAGAAGTAAATCTTGTTATTTTAGCAGCTGGAAACTGGCAAACGGCTGGGGGTGACAAGATCAATGATCAAAAATAAAGAGCTGTATTCTTGTTACCAAAACTTTTAGATTTTGAATCATTGGGTGTTTTACATGATACAACATATCTGCTTGCTGCTGTGCTATTTCTTTATAATTTCATTCAACAAATTTTGGTTGAATAAGTTCAAGCAATGCAAAGGTTTTATAAAGTCACGCGGTTGCAAGATTTTATGGTGTAACCGAGCATTGGCAATTAAAACTTCTTTTTCCGTCTGTAGGTCTATTGTTTAATCAGTAACGTTAGTGTGACCCAAATGACTCAAAGAAACGATGAAAAACATTTCAAAAATGGTCTCACATCATAAATCTTGAGTCAAGAGGCAGTGAAACTTTGTATAGCATAGGCCTACGCTAGCGAAGGCTGAAATATGTAGTAGGCTACTGTATGATGCAGGTAATCTTGTTTATAATCGACTTTTTATTAAAAACGAGTCGGCTCTGCCAGTGTCGCCGGGTAGTGCTACCAGTCAATTACGTCGGGTTAGAAATATCAGTTGAGCCACCTGCGTCGGCTTCGTCCAAATGAGATTTTTTAGAGCAGTAAGAAAAAATTAGTATAAATGTGGGCATGCGCCTTATCACGATCATCGTACCGATACTTTGAATTAAGACTGGTTTTACCCACCAACTCTTTATCACATCATAAATTTTATTCGTTCATTCCAATAAACACAAGAGGGCAAACTGAAAGTTGGTGGTGGTCGCAGTGTTGGTTTTTGTTTTACGAATACAGAAATAAGTAAATAGATGGTAAGTTTACATTACGACTTTGTGGAATCCCCTCGTAATGATATTTGTGGCAGTAAGTCCATTGACTGCACCTAATGTGCCTTGATCCCGGAATAAAGAAGTGGCCAGGATCGGCGCCAGCTCAAAATAAGTAGTAGGAACACATAACAGGTGAGGTATCGCAAGAAAAAACCTCGATCAAACGTAGTCCCAAGTTACGACCAGTAGCATTGTTACAACGCGAGGGTTTTCTCAGCACGACATATCGTAGAGCTTAACTAAATCTATTTAGTTGTATGGGCTAAAGCTTGCTTTGAGTATGTGAGTTAAAGGTTAAGTTGATAGGAATATTTATGGACCGCTTGGTGGCGATGCCTATAGGGCAACAGTCTACAAAGAGGGTCTATTAAGATGGTCTAGAAGACTTTCCCCTTAGAAAATTTTGAAGAAATAGAATTGATTTGGTGTAATCTGGTGTATTTGATCCTTTTGTTCAGAAAATGGCTTTTGCATAAAATTTTGAGTGTTGTGAGAAATGAAGATATTTTTGTTGGTGGTTAAATCCGGCCCGCTGGCAGACCAAGAATAGACTATGGAAAATCTATTATAGATCTAACCGGGCAATATTAAATCACCAACTCTATGTTGCTGTTATGCATCACTTCAAATTGTCCACTTCAGGACATCTTAGTTTTCCAGCATAAAAGAGCAATAACTTGCAGAGTTGATCGTAGCAGCTGAGCTACTGTAACACTGCTATTATTACGTATATAATTATGTATCGGCGACGAAACAGATAACGCAATGGGCATTCGGAAATTTTTAATGACTTATTCGCAAAAAGAGCACCGGCAATGTGCTTTCATAGCAAATCACAAGTCAACAAACTCATGTACTTTGCTTGGATCATTCCGATTACATAAAACTTTAAGCAAAGTAATTTTTCAAAATATTTTTTTTGCTTCAAAAGCTAGGAAGGTTAGAGCATTAGAGTCAATTTCCTCACCCTCCCAAAAACCTCAACGAAGACTTGCACGAGTTACAGAAATGGCCCTAAACAGAAGTGGGGAACAAGTTCATCCTATATCTTTCCAGTGGCACCACGCGGAAAGGGGGTCTTTCCTCAGTGGGAGATTCACAAAGGGTGTGTAGGATGCATTCCAACCAGCCTCTATTAGCTTTGGTTGCGTTAACTGATCTATTTGTATTTGTTTCGAAACAGAAATTTATTTTAAAAAATTGGACTTCAAAAATTTTACTCTCAAAATAAAGGTCATCATTTCCACTTTGGATTGCTTGGTAATGAGTCAATTTACACTTTTCACCTCTCCATCAATAGTGTGTGCATCCGCTAATAATATACCTCCTGCTTTCAATTGCCCGGTTGGTCTAATAATCCATTTTCGAAAAAAAGGTTCCTTCATTGGTACGATTTTATATGTGGCGGCTATAATTTCACACAGTAGTTTACCCTTACTAACCTAGGATAGTTTTTCTGTTGATTGCTTCTTAAACTTTGGATTTCATAAGCTATGCCCGTAATACCGACCTTCCAACTAATAAATTTGAGATTGTGCTTATCTACAGACAGCACATAATTTCACGAATTTCTTGCGTTCATTTGACGGAGTGCGTAGAGGGATAAATTCAAAGTATCGGAGGAACACTGAAGTATTTGATGTATTTGCTGAAATTAAACTATAAAATATTATTCCTACTACTCATAACTTTTCTGTAATTGTAGACCAAGTTAAAAAAACTTAAAGTATTTTTAATATTGCTTTGAAAAAAGCTGTTTGAGCCATAAGCTTTTCGTGACGGTCTCATCAGTGGCGGTATCGCGTCAAAAGGGAAGATCTAGAGTGAATAAGTCTTTTGTGTGAATAATTTAGACGTTAGGCAATCAATACTAGCCAATGATAGCGCTAGTATTGCAAAGCGCGCCAAAGAAAGATTTTGCAATTGCGAAAGTTAGAGGAAGCGCAGCAGGAGGCCAAATGCCACGATTATCGAAAGAGTTTGAGAGTGTAAACGAATTCTCTCTGTCTGCACAACACCGGGCGTCGGGTCTTGATATAAGCAACCTCTAAGAGATTGAGATGGAAAGAGTTGCGCGCTGCGGCGAGGATTGAAAACGGCTTATCATCATAGTTTAATGCACACTGTTCATTATCTAAAAGATGCTGACCAATGGCGGAGTCACAATCCGGTTTGGTGTCGGTTCGTTTGCACGATCTGTGTGGTTGAGATCGGCGTGGACGAGTCAATTGCTGTCTTAACCATTGCGGAACATGTTGCTTGATGCGATCCTGTAGTCGTAGAGATGTTTGCCCTACGTACCAACTATCACAGTGGCACTTGTATTCATATATGACAAAACTTTTCTGAATGGCAGGTAGAACATCCTTGTGGGCCACAGGCAGCATTCGCTTTGACGTAAAGACCAAGCGGGTGCTGACGGAACCATAGCAGCTTTCCACGGCGGTTTTGACTTCTTTATTCCAAGTTTGTGAAATGCTTACCTATCCAAGGGACCCTCAAGTATACAGGACACTTTTCAGGGCCAAATCGCTTAAGGGTGGAGAACTGAGCGATTTTCTTGGTGATCTGAGCGTTGATGATGTTTTTAGGATAGCCATTGTCCAGTAATATTTTCTTGATCCGTTCTATTTCTTCATTGAGTCTACGCTTGGTGCAAATCATTAGAGCTCGATGCACCAATGTAGATATTAGACTTATTTTAACTTTGAGAGGACTAAAGGACTCCCAACGCAAATACTGGCCAGTGAAAGTGGGTTTCCGGTATACACTGGTCTCCAAGCCAACATCTGTTCTTTCGACGTAGACATCAAGAAACGGTAGACGTTTGTCTTTCTCTTTTTTGAAAATGAATTTGAGGGATGGATGAAGGCAGTTAACTGTGGTCAGAAATTCATCTGCTTCAGCTTCGTGATCGAAGATGGCAAACGTGTCATCAACATATCTGAAGTATGTTGGAGGCTTCTGCGTTTGAGAAAATAACTTTTCTTCATAATATCCAACGAAGATGTTGGCCAAAGCCGGACCAAATGGTGATCCCATAGCTACTCCATCTGTTTGCTTGTACATGGTGTTATTGAAGCTGAACTCAACTTAGGATGTAGCGCTCTACATCAATTCAACAAACCCGTCCTTTGGAATGACTGGTCGGGAATTAGACTGGTCATAGAGGGCTTCCGAACAGATTTTGATGGTTTCATCAAGGGGAACGTTGATGAACAAGCTGGATACATCAAAAGAACACATGAAGACATTAGGGTCCATGTCAAGATTTTGCATGGTCTTAGCAAACGTAAACGAATCTGATATGCCGTGTGACGAAAACCGCTCCAACACAGGTTGTAATAGGCTAGCCAACCACTTGCCAAGTTCATGATGGGACGAACCTGTCATGGACAGTATTGGGCGAAGTGGAGTGCCTTCTTTGTGTGTTTTCAGCTAACCATACATTCGAGGTCTTGAAAATTATCTTCGGTATTGACGTCATCGTGACCAAAGGATCAAAAAATACACTGTATATGGCACCCACTCCACCATGCTGATCAATCGTGCCAAGTTCCATGTATGTACGCTCTGCTTTAGTTTTGGAGGAGTTAAAGCACACACACACGCGCGTGCACGTACAGAACTTCGCTTTATAGTATTGATATCTACAGGGTATCAACACTAACCAAAGCGCTACTCAAACGTAAAAATCATTTCAGACATGACAATATCATTAAAATTTGGATCAAAGTAGTAGCTATAAAATTGCTTTTCATATGCAGTAAAAGTCACATTCTTCAAAATTGCTTGACATCCAATATACACTATAAAGCGCAATAATATTCTTTCAGTGTTCGAGAATGAACTCAGTAACTATTAAGTGTAGAAGTAAGAAACTTGGTACAATTAAACTCCTTTTTCGAAGTGAGTATCATAAGAATCACTGACGTAATGATGACGTCTTGATGTAATCGGCAAAAATAACTGTTTTAAAAATCGTATCTCTTCACGGTAAACGAGTTTTAGTTCAAACATAAGCCAGCACTCAACTCATCATTTGGTGCAACCCTGCACATTTTTCAAAAGACACCCAGAGTAGAATCATTGTTAAAAGACTGTACGGAAAATATCAAATAGCTACTTTGGAAAAAAAATGTTGCTATTCGTTTTGCCAAAGAACCAAAATGATCAATTGTATTTCAAAAGCTAATAGTAGTCTTTTGCATTTTTCAGCGACATGTTTTCGGCAGTTTCTTTTTTTTTGCATTCTTGATTACGTGATCAAAGCCACACGTTGGCTACTATTTCTATCACTGATATGTGGACGAACAAATGTAATGAAATTGCAGCTATAATTTTAAAATGTTCACACTGGTTTAGTGGCACAAGGAATTCGTTAAATGTCATTAAAGAGGCCCGCGTTGTAGGGTATTACTTGGAGGATACGCTCTGCAGTCGTTTGCCTTGGATTCAGTTGCCTTGTTGCCTCGTAGCAAAAGAATTTAATAAATGTTGTTTACAGCTTCCTTGCTTGATGCTCAGCGTGAAAGAGATGGTGAGGATAGTAATCCGCCAAGTTCGCTTGTTGTGACTTTGTGAAAGGCACTTCAGAAAATACTTTCTCTTTACGTGGTAGACAGGCAGTAGGGCTGAATTGTTTACCTGTCGTGGTAGTCCAGTGTCTCTAAGCACAAAAACACAGAGCTCGAGTTCATAGTTATAGATTAAAATGAATTGAAGCGGCCTAATTGCATTATAAATAAAGTTTATTCAATTGTCGTGTTTTTTGAGATACAAAGCTGCTTTATAGAAAGTCCGGACGCTTTTTGTGATACAAAGCTGCATAAAAACAAAGTCCGGACGATTACTTTTGCCAATTGCATATTCCTGTCAGATTCGATACAGAAATTGGATTGTTACTTTGGTGTGAGCTCCTGATTTTCATAAAGTATTATCTCAGTCTTTTTAGCTTACCGTAAGTGTATTGTTATTGGTTGCACGAAGAATGGCGCAGTCCTTTTGTGATGTTTGAACACTACGTAAAAGTATTTTGCTCCAAAAAATTTGTCTAGCAGTTTCAAGGCCAGAGGTAACAGATAAACAGCTTGAAAGCATGGGTAAAAGAATGTTATAGGCGCCAAAGCGAAATTGTGCAATGTTTAGGTCAAGGTATTGCAACAAAACTATTTTTCAGTTCCCAAGACATTCTATTGCAACAAAATCAATACTCCTTTGTCAGAAGTACAAATTTAACTTTTTCGCGTACTTAAAATTGGTACCTCATACGGTAGAGTCTTTTCTTTCGTATTGTGTTGGTTGGGATGGATCAAAAAACGTTTTATTGTTAAATCATGCTATCAACTCTTCAAGGTGTGAGGTTGCTTTAAAAAACACCACAAAAAGATTCGGCGCTTTTACTCCTGCATTCCCTATGGAAATCAGGTTTTCTTTGTTTTTCTTTAAAATCCAAGAAATCAACTTCTTTAAAAAATGCGTTTTTTGAATTATCAGCTATTTTATTGTTATCTTTTAATTTGCTTTGCTTTCTAAGTGTTGACGTAGATTCTGTGCATGTTTTCTTGTTTTATTAATGACGTCACTCTCTTTAGAGAGGGATTACCGATTAGCAATAACTAGAATTAGCATATCTGCTCAAAGTTTTCATAATGTTGTTGATAACTGTTACTAATACCAACAAAACAGCAAATAATGTTGAAAAGCATAATTTTATATGTTAATTCTAGTAACTGCTAATCGGTAATTCCCCTCTAAAGAGAGTGATGTCATTAAGAAAACATTCACGGAATTAAGGTCAACACCTAGAAAGCAAAACAAATCAAAAAATAACAATAGGGTTGCAGGTAATTTCAAAAACGCATTTTTAAACGCTGGTGATTTCCTGGATTTTAAAGAAAAACTAAGAAAACCTGATTTTCATAGGGAATGCTGGAGTAAAAACCCTGAATAGCTGAACTCAGCCTTTCTTTAAAAGTAGTAAAGTACCCCACCTCAATTTTTGTTGGCTACAAAACAAAAGTTTAAAGTAATAACTATCCTACAGCTTCTAATCGTAGAAACTAAAATTGCAAACTATTCTTTGCTATATGTTTAATTTCATCTTTACTACGTTGTCTTGAAGAAATACTCCTTTCATTCCTTAGTACTAATGGACCCAGGAACATTTAACAACGAACAAAGCTGTGAATCTCATTAAAAGATCTTTCACCCATTTAAGCGTACTTTATGCAAGATTTTTCGCATGTGTATCTGCCGGGGAATCTGGCTGTATTCCTGGGTCTGTCAATGAAAGCGCGGTCTCCAACTGCGTCTTCATAAAGTTTATACAAACGCTAACCACAATATTATTCACTAATGCGTTTTAGTCGCGTATTGCAATATGACAAATGAAGCGCATTGTTTAATCGCATCTCGATAGTCTTTACCAATCGTCTTGTCGAAGGAACGGAAATCGAATGATTTCCAGCTGAAGACTGATTGGTATAATTGCTTTTTGGTGAAAGAAGGTTGCTCTTAATATAATTTGAATCACTGTATGTTTCTGTATGAACTTTAGATCAATTTATTTGTTTTTATCAATGATTGGCTACTATTGTACTTCTAATTAAACATGATGTAGAAGAATGGCGGGTAACAATTGAACAGAGATTAATAAATATCAGCTAGCCCTCCCATTCCCACATCTTAAAAAGAGAATGGTGCGAGTGCTATTACATGCACTACAATTACTTTGATCTTCCCTATTTACATAGCGGTTCATGTCGTGCTAGAGCCGTAATAAAACCAACCCTTATCCATTTTTTCTTCAAAAAGCCTTTCCTAAACGAGTATATTGGGTTTGTTTCGTTAACTGTGTTTGCATGGCAATCAATGTAAAGGTTACAGTTAGTCGATTTGAAACAGTGTATAAGATTTTAGTCAAAATTGGTGTTGTTGGATTTTGGTTTTGTCATTTTTAGTGCAATTTAACTAGGAAGCCCACCCACAACCGCTAATGCAATTTTTATTGTATCAATTTGAATAAACTTGGCCTAGCTGCTAAAACATAGCAACGCAAAAATTTGCCTGTTGCTAGTTTGTTTGATATTAGTTGTATAATTGCCTTCTACTTGCTTGCTGGTCGTCGATATGTTGACTGCTTAAAATTTCCTACAGGAACAAGTTAATCGTAACAGTATTTTGAAGCAGTAGATCTAGTTGCGTTTCATTAAGCCTACCGGCGCGATGGCGCAGTGGTTAGAGCGTCCGCTTCTCAATCGGTAAACCTGGGGTTCATTTCCCGAGTCGAGTCAGACCAAAAGACTTTAAAAAATGGTATTCACAGCTTCCTTGCTTGGTGCTCAACATAAAAGAGGAATAGTGTGGAGAACAAGCCTACAATCTTGCTTGTTGTGTCTTTGGGCAAGGCACTTAACCGGCTGCCTCAACTTCATGTGGCACACAGGTGGTGGGGCCAAGCAGTCTACCTGTTGTGGTAGCCCAGTCTAACTTAAGACTCGCAAACCAAGCCCGAGCGTACACGCAGTGGATCTTCCTGCATAATGCTCAGAATAAACAGCTCAAACGACGAAGAAGACTAAGTGTTGAGTCTCGAGTCTGAACGGCGGCTAGTCATACAGCTTTCACCTTTCAACCTCACATAGGCAGTTTATTTCATGAGAAATAGAAACTTCTTGATTAAAACCAAGCAGCTTCAAGCATTCAGCAACAAATAAAAATTATTATTGCATAATAAATGAATTCTTAAAGTTTTGAAATTTTTGATTTGGAAAACGTATTACTAGATGTAATGCCTGGATCTGCCTTTGGATCTCATAACTTTCAAGGTGTTAGAACAAAGTTGGGAGTAGGATTTAAGCCCACAACAACAGGCATTTAAAGTAGACTAGAAATCTATTTAAGTAAAATTATTGCTACTCAAAAAATCTAATATATAAAGCGCAATTCTGTCTGTCTGTCTGTATGTCTGTGTGTCTGTCTGTTTGTGTGTCTGTTTCAACACCTCTGAAACTGCTTGAGGTACAAGCATCAAACTTGAAACGATTGATCATCACCCCGTGGTGAGTATCATAAGGGAATTCGTCACGTCATCATGATGTCATAATTAAAAATAATTTTTTTAGAATTTGCGTTACTTAACCCTTTGAGGATCATAAGATTTTATTTCATAAAATATGAGACAATTCCTCAATTATTAGGTAACAACAAAATTACAATGAATTTTAGAAAAATGGTTATTACATCATAATGATATAACAATTAACAATCATGTAACATATGTGTTACATTGTCCCTTAAAGGGTTAACAGAGAACAACCGCTTTTTGCTCAAACAAAAATCAGCTTCCGACTTACTAGATTTCAAAAACTTTCATTTGCTTGGGGTTGAAAATGACGTCGCAATCAACGATTTATTGAACAATCTGTTTTTTGTTCTATCTCAAAAAGTACTCGTCGCACAAACGCGATTAAATGTTCTTTTAGAAAATATTAATAAGCTGCTTTTGATAAAAACAACTTTACAACAATTAATGTTTATTTGATTATGCTACGAGCAATTCTTTATTTAATCATTTCAAGCCCTAAGCATTTTTTCTTAACTATTTTGCTTGCACGCTTATACTGGGTTTATGACGTCATTACATGTCTCGTACTATTAACACAAATCTTCGCTACCGCAGATCATAAAATCAAGATGTTTTTAAAACTTGCTACCTTTTTGCAAAATTAATTTATTAAAAACTGATTTGTGACCTTATTTCTCAACTGATTTTCAAACTTTGTTCAACAAATTAAAGGTTATTTCAAGGTGAGTTTGTTAGTGTATAATATGTACAATTAATATTAGTTTTTGTACAGAAAAAACTGAATTTTAAGACCTGTGGTGTAACTTGCTACCCCTTCCAAAAGTAGTGAGTTCAGTAAAAACAGGTGACTTTAATACAAAAACGTTATAATAAAGTACTAACAATTACTGTCCCTTGAAAGCTTTGGAAATTTCTTTTCGAGCAATACGTATGTGACTCCAATTACTTAAGACTAAGGATTAGTTTATAATGGCTAATCAACGGTTGGTTGCCATACATGATGTTTCATTTTTAGTTGTACAATTATCCTACCAGAGCTAACAAACTTGCATTTGTTAAACAAAGTTAGTTCCTGGGTACATTTTGACTACTTTTCCTCACAAGCATGGTTCTTTGCAATGTCCGTCGACGTTTTCAAAACAATCCATTATAAACTGAAGTCTCCAAATGTTTATGAAATATAGTCTACCGGTTAAAAATACACAAAATTTTAGTGCCTGCAGTTCACAAAATTGCAATTTCTAGAAAAACTAAGTCCTTTGATACCTTTTGTCTATTCTTTCTTGATAGCATGGATCTTTGGCATAATCAATTAAATTTAGTAATGCAAGAGGCCAGCGATGCACTTAGCAAACTGCAGACAGTGACACTGTTTCGACCTATCAGGTCTCAATTAAATTTAATTATTCAAAAGACTCAAAGTCTACAAATTTTGATATGTAGCCTACTCCAAGCAAAACACTTGGTGATCACTCAAGAAAAAAACGATGGGCTAAAGATGGTCCTTTCTTATCGTTTGCAACAAAATGTAGGGGTCGAGCTACATATGATCTAAATGTTGAAGCAATTTCATTTGCAATTGGGCAAGGCTGTCGCAGCAGCCAGCTGATTTGATGTTTTTAGCCTCGACATTATTGATGGGGGCTCCCGCTACGACTATAACTCAACTGTGAGTGCTTCATTTTGAGTTAGTTTGCTCTTTGCATGGCGGCGTTTATGCCAGTGCCAAGAAACATGCACGCAGTCAGAGACGTTAGTTCATATTGATTCGCCTACAGTGACAAAGAAGTGGTAAGTAGCAATCCCAATAATAATGGCTCAAAACGCATTGTGAGGTCATAATGTTAAATGACATTAAATGCTTGCCACGAGTCAGTGGAAACAGAAGCAGGCAGCAAAATTATCCACTATCATTTTGATAGCAAACATAAATGGTAAAGCCCATTACTAATATTTGTAATTGCAAGGATAGGCCTATCGGTACAAAACACCAATCTTCATTTAAAAGTAGGAAGGTCTGGATTAGGGACAAAAATTAAATGTAATAAAATCCCAAATTTAAGAAAAGATCAAAATTAAACAATAATAGCATTAATCTGTAACACTGGATTAAGAGGAAATGTTTTTGTTTCAAAAGAGCTTAATAGGCGCCTATTGCAATAGGTCACATGAGATAAAGGAAAGGCAGGGCCGGTTTTCATGCTATAGCCGAATTAAAGCAAACAGCGCAAGCAAAAAAATATGAACGGTAGTTTGTGTCATCGTTCTTTCTTTTTGCATACTTTCAGTCTTCATTAATAAACCAACATGATCACCATTACGTGTACAGGAGCTCTGGCTTATATTTAGTAAAACATTTCGTTGTGGATCTAACAAATGTTTGTACGGTTAAGCTGGCGCAGCTGCATTAATTGATGCGTTTTTAATGGGCGCGGGTGATAGTATGGTCTGCCGGGTTTAAATCGTACCGTACTTAGGAGAAACATCTTTTTCTATTTTGCTTGATAATAGCTTTATAGAGCTACCGGAATCAAACCTGAAAATTTGGGAAAAGCAAGAACTTATATAACTTCTATGAGCACACCTACGCAAGGAAAAGCAAATATGAATCATAATACGTAGCCAGCAGGGACTTACGAAAGTTTGAGGCGAAATTAAAATTAACGTCACTCTGTTAAATCGCACTACATAGAAGATATTATTGATATTTTGCTTTATAATAGCTTTATAGAGCTACCGGGGTCAAACCAAACATTTGAGGAAAACCAAGGACACTTTAAACTTCCCAGGGCACGTCAAGCAGGGAGAAAAAATCATGCTACAAAATGCGTAGCCAGCGAGACTTGAGAAAGTTTAAAGGGAAAACAAAAGAAAACAGCGTCACTGTGTCAAATCGCACCACATGAAAGACATTTTTGTTTTTTTGCTTTAGAATAGTCTAATGTCAGAAATGTGTTTTCTACTTTCAAACTGCGGGAAACGCAAGGCTGCTTTGGGTTCGAGTCAGCAATGAACAGAGCACATTGACCTAAGGCATAGCCAGGATCTTGAAATGAGATATTTTATCAGGAAAAGAAGCACAAAAAGTTGTGAAAATCTTATGTGCAGAAAACAAATAAACTTTTGGTAACTCTTCATGATAGGTAAAGCCGGCTTGGCCGGCTGAACCGACACTCTCAATCTCGACGTTACTGACAGAGTCTCTGCAGGTGACGCCGTCATATACTGTATACTATAAAGCAAGGATTTTTCCTTATGCTGATATGCTGCTTGTTATGGTATTTATGTCATTTATGTCTATACTCTACATCATTGTAATAAAATCCCAAGTTTAAGAAAAAATTAACATAAAACCATAACCATAACCATAACCATGGCAATTTGTAAAACTGAATATAGAGAGAGAGAACAATAGCCGCTTTTGTTGCTAAGCAGGAAACAAGACCAACAGCGCAGCCAAATTTGAAACCTAATGCCACAAATATAAATTGGAAAGCGGCAGCACCAATTGGCAAAATAAGCTTACCATTAAATAGTTTTTTTCTTTAACAGTGAAAGCAACCACCATTTTGCCGCTACAATCAATTTTGATTATGTACAATCCCTGCTCCCTCACAAGTATTAACAATAATATATGGCAAGTTTCTTTGTGAGCATTGCCAGTCATGAGTAAGTGAATATGACAATCTCAATTTCGTGTAGAACAATTGTGAAAGTGCATAAAATTTATTAACTTTTCGTTACTGCTTACACAAGAGCCGGATGGGTGAAGCTGGTTTGGCCGGTTGAACCGAAATACTAAACCCGGACATTACTAATGAAGGGTCTTTGCCGGGCGTCGCCGGCTAGTTACTTAAATAAAAGCAGAAAGTAGTCATAGGTATTTCTACTTGACTAAAAGTAAAAATTTAGTTCTAAATCAAACTATTTAAGCAGTGAAAATAGAAAGTAGTTTCATTTTTTAAACAGTTTTGTCCCGCATATCTCCAAACCAGTGGTTCTCAATTATAGATGCTCGCCCCATATGTGATAGAAGAATTTCAAAAGATGCAAACTTTTCTGCCAATTCGCAGCTTAATTTACATCACTTATCAGGTTAAACGTTTACGTGTAAGGAAATCCAATGTCGTTATAAAAAAGAGTCCGCAGAGCAAAATCTTATGGTAGGAGGTGACATTTTTTTCAAAACACTCTCGAAATGGGGTTGCTTCAATTTTGGATGATGAGCTTTTTTCTTTTGAATATTTAGGTTAAAAAACTTTTTTGAGAAAAAATCTTTTATTTTGGGATGTCATTTTTGGAATTTATCCCGCGTGATACAATCGTCCCGGATGAAACGAGATTTGACTAGGCCTTGGTCAAAAGACACAAACTATTTATTACTGTTCTAACAACAATCAATTGGAGGAAGCCGGCAGAGCCGTCTAATATGATATTTTAACCTCGATGTCAATGATGGGACTCTGCAATTGTAACTAAAACGAGTGCTTCGCTTCGGGTTAATATCCTCTTCCCTAGCTACGTTCATGTTAAGACGAAGCAACATACCCGCACCAACAGAATTTTGCTCGTGCAGATTCGCCTACACTGTTAAGTTTACGGACGTTTATGGTAAAAATTGAGCAAATAAGACGATGCTAGGGACTCTAGAGCAGTGGTTCCTAAACTAGGGTCCGTCACGACTAAACAAGGAGCCTGCGGCTTCGTCCCGGTCAGTCAATCAAAAGTGCCGGTTGACATTCAGTCAGCCAGTATAGACTAGTTTGTGCGATTTTTATGTGCATTAAAAAGAATATTTCAGTATTATATTAAAGAGTATCAAAAAACACTTTCCTATCAAAATTAACATTTATTAGCTTTTTCGTATTGTTCCTCGCTCGATCATTTTTGGGCACGTTAGGTTTTTGGTGATGAAAAAGCTAGACTACTGTTGATTTTGATTTCAATACATAGTAACAACTAACTTTCTACACATACAATTTCTATAATATTTTTGTTCAAAACTAATCCGGGAAAAAACTTCTCAATACGTAGTAACAACCACTAGGTATAACTCACTGTGTTTACTGATACCGAGAAATTAACAGAGCACTGCCAATACTACCATACCAGACTGCCGTAGTTTATCACATTTTAGTTATGATGTCAGATTTTTACTTTATTCAAGATACACAGTGTCACACAATTCCTCATAGCCTGCTTGTCTGAATAAATAAATACCTCTATCGCATAGGCTATGATTTCCACAAAGACATTTGCACAATATCTTACAACTGTGCAATTCATTTAAGCCAGTCTTATCTGCAACATTAAATTGAATAAGAATGGGATCATACTTGTTGGATAGTACACTCAGTTAATGTTCGCTTATAGATATGTTATAGCCGAGTTGAAAGGAGCAATGCTCTCAGCATTGTTACCGGTCAATAGGATAGGCCCTATAGGTAAGCAGCATAATAATGCAGTCTGCAAATTTAAACCATTTTTCCGTATCACAAAAATTCTCCCTAACTTACCGCCTACCAGTCGGCTTCAAACATTCATGGTCTCATTTTAAATCTAAGTTTGAACACGACTCGGCGAATATTAAATTTCAAATCTATTTTTTTTATGTTCTTTCTGCAGCGCAGTCAACATTTTGGCACTTGATTGGCCCGATAAGACTTGCTATGCTTTTGTGTAAAAAAGTCTAAAAACCTTCAATAAGGCTCTACAAAGCAACTTAATCCGGGTCTGCCGACTTCGAAGTAGACGCTTTAATAGTTATCGCAGTAATGTTGTTCAAACTTTTAGTTAATAGAAAAGTTGGTTAACTAAAACTAGGAAAAAGAGGACTCCCCTTGATAATATCTTATTGTGATTCTCGAATGCTCATCTTTGGTTCGGTGAATGTCTAGAACAGGTTATGTGCAGAATAATCTCAACTGGCTCAAAAATATGGGGTTCTTCAACTGGAATCGGTGAAGTTCCAATTGAAATGTTAGTGCAACAACTACTTTTATTTTTTGATCAAAAAAGCGATGAATTTGAACAGAAACATTAAGATTTTCTATTTGGAGACCAATCGGTTTTTGGCGCTGATTTTGAAATACGTACTCACCTTTCTTTCTCAAGCCCAAGGCAACATGAAGACTTTTTTTATGGAAAGTAAGCCAGTGGTATACCAATACCAATCTAGATCACAAATGAGCCCAGACAAGCCAGAAACTTAATTTAGTTGTCCGTGTTGCAAAAAAGTTGAAGAACCGCTGCTCTTAAAGCATAACATAAAAACCGCAAAGAAACAATGCATTCCTTAATTTTTTCAGCACTTGCAAGTTTTTCAAAACGTGTTTCAAGCGTGACAAAAACATCAAAAATTTAAAGTGGTTTAACTGATCTTGTCGAAGTGAGTGGATAAAATCAAAATAGTTGGATACCTTCCCTTAACTAATGCTACCGAGTGCCAAAATATATCGAAGATGTTTCAACACCAACATCATACCTATTTGCAATCCTTCAGCATATTATATTTTGTGATTGCTGCTGAGTGCTGACTGTTGAGACTTCAAAATCTGAAATGCTGTTTTCAAAGGTTAAGGCTGGTTTCCATCAGGCGTAGAATGCCAGCGTGAAAAATTCTTTGTTTCTCTATTCAGTTTTATGCGCGAAGCGAAAGCGTTTGGCTAAATTCTTGCTTTCATTTCTGTAGTAACTTACATTTTGATACTGCTTGAGGTATATGCTTGAACAATTTTAACTGTCAAACTTTATTTGTACTTTCCAAACTGTACGAAAAGAAGCACTGATGTTGCTCAGTGAACTACGCACAAGCATTTTTTTCATGTTTCTTCATCCTCCAGTCACGAGAAAACCTTTTGTCGGTTATGAGTAGAACATAGTTTTGGTGCTTTGCAGTTATCCGTGCCGCTGAAAAAAACACTTCCACCACAAGCAGGGTAAATTATGGCCGTAAAGTGCTTTCCGAGAGCGCAATAATGTAGCCATTCAGAGGTTGGAACACGCGATCATTGTCAACACAAACGGCACTACAACTCATTCGATCGCGTTCCTGACTCTTCTCGTGGTTACTGCTGTTGTCCTTGTTGGTAAAAGATTATATGAAATAGCTTATAGTGAAACTAGCTTCAACCTTCAGAAAATGTTGGGACAAAGAGCGTTGATTGTAAGAACAGCATCGAAAAGGTGTACCAAGGTGCTGTTTTCTGACATGACTAATTTTCGTTCCTTAACTTGCACTTTTAAAGTTGCTTTTAGCAAAAAAAGCCCCCTACAAAAGCGTTCTTTAATGTTGACAGCACCATGTTATTTGCCTGACTTGCGGGTTGTTCATGTGCCGGTGCCGTATGTTTTAGGTTTTTCTTCAAAACCCTTCTATTCTTAATTCAAAACTACTTGAAGCCGAAAAGTTGTTCGACCTATATGTAAGTTTTATTTGCAAATAGCTTATTTTATTGTTTTAGGTCAGAGGTGTGCAACCTGCAGCCCGCGACGCGAAATTTGTGGCCCGCGAAAATATTTTAAATGTGGCCCGTGACGCAAAATTTAATGGCCGAGAGAAGTAAATCTACCATTTAAATCTCGGAAAAACCGATTTCAAAACAAGGTTTTCACACGGAAAGCTCAAAAAATTAGCGCAAAAGTTGCTTTGAAAGCATTGATCCTCAAACCAAACAAAAGGGGGTCTTCACCGTCATTTTGGGGAAACCCTGTTATCGGCTATTTCCTAGAAGTTTGTTTGTACGCGGAAACAACATCAATTACGAGCTTTGATTGGGCCGCGAAATTTTCAAAAAGTCTCAAATTGGCCCACACGCAAAAAAGGCTGCGCACACCTGTTTCAGGCACTACTCAAAAATAAAAGCAGACTGATGATCGCATTTTTCATGTCATCCAACTATTCATATAAATGTAATTTTTTAAAAAATGTTAAGTCACTTGCTTCTTTTTACGAATTATAATAGCTGGTGTTAGCCTGTTTAAGATATTACTTTTAATTAATTGATATTAAGGCATATGCTAACTGCAATCAGTTGAATAAAATACCACTTCCACGACCGGTTTCGTTCCTATTAGAACTCGTCAGGTGGACTCAGGCAACTGATGCTGTTAATTGAAAGGACCGATGGCGGAGTGGCATAAACCGCATGAAGCAATTCATGTGATCGTCGGTTCAATACCTGAGTCCACCTGACGAGTTCTAATAGGAACGAAACCGGTCGTGGAAGTGGTATTTTATTCAACTGATTGCAGTTAGCCTATATGCCTTAATATCAATTAATTAAAAGTAGTTGCTTCTTTTTGTTTGTGATCATAATAATCCACGTAGTTAGAAAATGTAGGCTACAAAATCCGCTTTGGTTGGTGGCGTTATTACAGAAGATTCCTTCAAAATAAGAAAATCTCTGCGATAATATGATCTGTTGTTACGAGAACATCTCAAATCAAAACCAAACTTTCAAAAGCAAATTTTCTCGTGGTTTGGCTGTGTCTAGGGATATGCTTATTTAAGTCATCAAATAGAAGATAACACGAAGAGTTCTGGAGACGGGAAAATGACCTTACTGTCTTCAGCTAAACACGTAGTATACACGCATATCTCAGCGGTCAGCGCAAGTGGTAGTTGAACCCATAGCATGAGATTGAGAACAAGCAGCGGTTCCGCTCAGCCACAACGCACGCATGGAGCTGATGCAACACAGCGCTTTGAACCTCTGAATGCCAGAATTAATTCTATATTTGTCCTGAATATGGCATAAAATTTCACCCAGTGAAAAAGCTCAGGTTCGGTATCACGTTTTTTTTGGGAATTTGGAATCTTCCCATATTTTCTTTGCAAGGACAGGGAAGCCCGCTGCCCCTACCTGCCATTTTCTAAGTGATAACAACATAGAAGTAAAATCCGGGAAACGGCGCTTTTAGCTATTTAGGGCTGCATCATGTTGCAGCATTCCATGGAGCATTTTGTATTCGCTTCGTACATGTTTTTAAATATTTCCATGAAATTCCAAAGTAGCGATTCAGGATATTAAAATCCGTAGGTTTGCTATTAATCTTTTGGCGCTGTCGTTTCCTGCATAGTTATAAACGAATGCGTTTCAAACGCCCTGCTGCAATAAGTACTGATTGGTGGAGGCAGATTTAACTTGCTGGAAGCCAAAAACTTTGTCTTAGCTCTAGGCTATCTCAACGAAATTATCGCATGATTCTTAGACGAGCAATCGAAACAATCTGTGTTAGAGAGAAGACCAAACAGCCTTGCTTAGAGGTAATGCTTACTCAATCTAATTGGTTAAGGCTCTAGAAAAAGTGGCCTAAAAACACCAGTTTTTACTTAATATGGACGGACAAATGCGTTTATTGGATTGCCTTCTAAATGGAATCGAAACACTTGGCTACAAAAATTTCACCCATATTACCATTTGCAGCCTGCAATGATTGCACATTGCTAGATGCGGATCTTATAGCCATTAAAGCACTCGTAAAAGTGTTAGATTTTCTAGAAAAAGTAGCCGACTTATCGCTCCGCAATATCCATCGAAAAGAATATATTTTTAGCAGATTTTTTTTCTATTTTTGCTTTTTTTTGAAAACAACATTTAATGACTAAATTACAAGGTGCATGTGTGAATCGACGGAAACAACTTCTACAATTGATTCAATTCGTCCAACACAAGTTTTGAATGGACTTTTTGCGCTTTCAACTTAAAACAAAGTGAGCGTTTGCAACAGGCTAAACTGTTCTGAGTGTTGTACCTTTAACTTAAAACTTTCAACTTAAAACAAAGTGAGCGTTCGGAATAGACTAAACTGTTTTGGAAAAAATAATATGAATTTTGGGGGCTGCGCTCCCGGGCACCACCTTCCCAGATCCGCTACTGCTTACGTTGTGCTAGATAACTGTTTTGACCGAAATATGCAAGTGTGTCAATAGACTTTGAGCTAAAATTCAGCTTTGCCCACTCCCTGAATCCATACCTATAATCCAACAGAGCAACACAAATGTGGTCTATTTGAATTTTTATACGAAAACCTCAAATTTCATCGGTCTGTATAGGTCGGGCCAAATCGTTTATTCTACCAGAACGGACTGCTTTTAGAGCGCTAGATTTGACTACAAAAATATCGGGATCAAATTGAACGTAATCCATTGTTGCCCTGTAGAACACAAAAAAATCATCAGCAAGGAAAAATTTGTAAATTGAGAAGAAAAGGTAAGCTCTCCGAAGTACTGCTGAGCATAAGTTTTTTGAAGAGACGCATGAAGTAGTAACAGTGGCCACTTACCTGGCTTGTCCATGAGACATATTTTTCTGTCCTATCCCATCCCATCCCACAGCAATTTATGCCTGTCCCATTCCATCCCATCCCATGGGATTCCCATTGGAATACAATTTAATAAAAATAATTAAATTTATGAAAATTTAGGTTTATTGTCTATTAAATAGGACTACATGTACAAAGAAACATGCAAAACGACAAAATATGTTACATAATGTTACGCACAAAACGTAATCTTATATAAAAAAAGACTATTTGTATTTATTTATCCGGTGTCCCACCACAAAATAAATATTAGATACAAGTATATAAAGAAAAAAGGAGAGTAAAAAACATTTAAAAGGAAAAAAGTATAATAACTAAGGTTAGCTCTCACGTAATCAAGTTGCTATGACATGGCTACTGTCCCATGGGAAATACAAATATGTGCTGACCCATCCCATGGGATGTTTACTATGGGAATCCCACGGGATTCCCATTCCTATGGACAAGCCTGCCACTTACAAACTTGCCAAAAATAGGTATTTTGGAGGTAAAATTAAATTGAACACTTTTTTTGAAGATCACTTGCAAAGTCAAATAAAGCTTTTCGATTGACTGGCAAAGGCTAAAAGAGTTGGCTCTTGGCATAGTCCTTTTATAACCCTATCAACGTATTTAGGCGGTCATTGTTTCATGGTTCTGCTTTACATCTTGATAGATCGCTCTTTTGAGCTTGATACAGGGATTTCCAAAGAAAGGGCATCATTGAGAAAAAGAGTTTCCACCGAAATTTGATGGCCAGATAAAGGTCTCTATTCTGCATAGCAGAGGTCAAAATGTTGTCACCATTTAGTGCTGCCTCTATAAAAAAGCAAAAAGTCAGCATATGTTGCCTTTACCCAAAAAATCAAGTGCATTTACCTTTGAGCCCCCTCTCTCTCTCTCTCTTTCTCTCAAAAATCCTTAGTGAATCACCGCTTAACCCCTTTGGAGATATACGCGTCGGTATTTCGTATGTTGGCACTGTTATTGTTAAGGTTGCTTGTTGTTCACACAGCACGTCTGACTCCAGAAAAACGAATATATTTTCGAATCATAAACCGCCACAATAAATGCTCGAATGATGACCTTGAAGCGAATGCTTTTGAATGCTTTTTTGAATCAATTACCGTGATCCTTTTATACACTTCTATACTAGATTACTTTGCTATACGTTCGACTGAACTACGCCTGGCCATACGGCTTGGTCAACCACTATTTTTTTCATTATAAAAGATAGCGAACATTATTTATAAGGTATAGATATGTCTACTCTTTTATGACAAGTTTTAGAACAACAATATATTCAAATTTAGGTCAACGAATGATTTTGGTATCGAGGTCAACGAATGATTTAATACAATAATAAGCGCGCGAACAGAGCGAGAATGTTTATGAGTCACTCACAATGTTTGATTTCAGCAAAATATCTTTTTCCAAAGTTTGTATCCTGCAGAGTCGCCATACTCCTCGTTCACCGAATGCGCTAAAGCTTCAAAGTGATGGTAATTAAATGGCAGAAAATGCTTTTGTAAAAAAATAAATATTTCAGGCAGCCTCGATAAAGCAAATCATCAAAAACTAAGAAGTTTGGAATCTACTTTTTAAAAGGATTTAATCTTTCTTCAGAGCATCAACGGGTTTTTGTTATCACTTCCACTACTTAAAGAATGAATCTTACACTGATCCAGTTTCTAACAAGAAAGCGTCCGTGAAGTTTTGAACAAATCTCATATGTGTCTCTGCCGTGATACAATAAAACCGAATAACTGCAAAAATCATGTTTTTGAGAATATGATTTTGCTGTCATTTATGATTGTTCAACAAGAGAACAACTAAACCAACTTTTTTCAGCTTTGTCTTATGTCAGTTAGCGGCACAAACAATAATTGTTTCTTTGCCTTTGCTAATCAGTAGCTTCGCAAAAATAAAAAAAAATGAGGGTTGTTTATCTTATTTGAAATATAATTGTAAGGTTTTTGCAAGATCACAGCAGACCTTTTCTTTTCCACTGATAGTTATTGCAATTGCAGTTTACGGATATTCGCTTGCTTTGCTGTGAGAATAAAGTGATATAACCTACTAGCGGTAATAGCGGCATAATGGTTAGTGCCAAGTCATTTTTTAATAGTTAGTTTATTACTGAGTAGATCTGCCATATTTTTAAGTTGCAAAAGGAGAACAGGTTATTGGGATCGTAATTAGAGAGTTGCTTTGTTTATTCCTTAGCTAGAAGACTTTTTATCCGACTATTCAAACGCGTTTTCTTAAGTCAGTTTCGTCGCACAGACTTCTTCCTTACTGATTTCTCAAATTGAGGACCCTGTTTTGGAGATCAACCGTTCGAAAGGGCTTTTTTGCCCAATTTGTTAACACAAAGCTTTTCTTTATTAAATTTTTTCAAGTTGATAAGTTTATTTTGGAGGTAAATTATTCGAAAGCAACTTTTGCCCTTATGCCTTTTGCCTGATTCTGATTTTACAACCATTTTGTGAGCTTTCATCTTAAAATATGCGATCGATTGCAACATGGTGGACATTTGTACTTATTTTGAGGTCCTCCGAGGACAATTACTTAATCTTGCAAATGGAGAGGGCATGCCTCAAAAAGAGTGCGTGTGATAGCCCAAACTCTAAATAAATTTGGCATAGCTGTTTATTCTCCACATTTCTGCTGGGGACAAGCAGGAAATCCATGTGCAGCGACGCCAGATAACAATCCAGTCTCAAGTCTGTTAGTACAGCGGTTTGTTGCATAGGTGGCAAGGAAGAGCGTAGCCACCGAGTGCTTCCAAGCTCACCCTTCGGACTTTAAAAGTATGGCTTGCCTTGACAGCAATGTCATCTACGTGTAGTTGCTTACTGGAAGAATGTAAGACCATTTTAAAAAATGCAATACTTATCGTTTTTAACGTGTTCCAGCTGTTGAATAGTAGCAATTATCAATGAACATCATTTTCAAGGTCTTTTTGCTGAAGAATTACTTGACAAGAAAATTGTTATAGGCTACGTAGAAGCTGTAAAAATCATGATTTTACCTTTTTTGAGGTCAAGCTAATTGTTCGCTCCGAGCTGTGCAAACCGCTATTTTAGCAGAACCAGAAACTGGCAGAGGAAATTCTTTATCAGGAACAAATTCAGGATGTGGAAGTCTAGGCTGAGCAAATTTAGCAATATTTTCTGTCACCACGTACTTTTTGGAACCTTCGTTTACCTGCGAATTGGCTTAATTTATCATAAAGCGTAGTTTGTCTTCCGTTACCGAAATTGGTTGTCGTTGTTGGAAAGCACATTCTTCGAGTAGGATCTCGACAGTAACAGACCACAAAGTACTAACAGAGAGATAGGACGATTCTCATAAAACTCGCGACTTGATTAAAAACCAGGCTTCGTTGGCTGGCGACTCAACTCAGACTGATCGTTTCTAAATATGCGACTCGAGTCATAGTTTTTCAGTTGTTGCGTGAATTAAAAGTTTTTGCAATTTTTTTGTCATTCACTCACCGTAATTAGGTTTACATTAGCCTCAAAAAGCTTTTTAGATTTTTTTGTGGTAGATATTTGAAGCTATGCATTTTTGTTTGCCTTTGGGTAGTGATGTACGAGCATAGAAAAAGTAATGACGCCGTAATCGTAAACGTAAGTTGAAACAAGCGGCAGCGTAAAGTTTGGCGTATACATGTTTTATATCCGTTAAAATGCCGAAGCCATTGGGCTTGGATCTTTCTAAACCTGCCTGGGTTAGATATTAACTTAACATTGTGGTGTCGATAACAATGTGGTTTACAGTTATATTGGTGTTGAACTTTTACGATCACTGATTGGTATTTTCCAGTTTGGTTCTTTGTGTGGCGCGAAAGAACACACTGGTTGCTTTTAATTGAAATTGGGTGGCTTATGAACAATGTCGCACCTGCCTATTCCGCTTGACTGTATTTTATGCCGAGCTCTTCCGCCGTTCCTCACAGCCGCACAGCATGTAAAGCCTTGTTTACTGTGATATCATTAGAGTGTATGGCCGCTGTTTATTTATTGCTCATTTGTTATCATTATCAAAATTGTTTGACTGTGAAAAAATCGCCTATTGAAATGCTTCCGAACAAAAGTTTACGCTGGTAATATACGCTAGAAAGTCACCAAACGTATACGGCGTACTCAGTTCCGTAAGCCGCTCAAAAAAATAACGGCGCAAGCTCCAGCGTAGACAAAAACTTTACGCCGTAACTATACGGTGTATAATCTATAATGTATACGTACATCTCCGGATTTAGGCCAAGCTAAATCTCATAAAAGTGACTCAAATCAAGTCGTAAATTTTATTTATTTGACTCTACTGGAGTTTTATTCTCAAAATAGCTTTAATGGACATCAATTTCAATTTTCAATTGGTTCTACTGAACTTAACGTATATCTCACAATGACTTACTTTGATTTCAATTTCATTTTCAACACGATTCGATCTACTTTTGAAATGACTTGAAATTGATCCAAGTTGTATTTTTCAGATGACTTTGATTGACTTTAATTTTATTTTCCAAACAAATCTTGATTTGAACTCCTGTTCTCTTTTCGAAGCAATGTGGTTTTGACGTAATTGACTGAAGTATCGTTTTGAAAATATCTTGACCCGACTCCAATTTGATTTTCAAAATGGCGTTACTTGATACATTGACTCTTAGAGTTGAGTCGTGATAATACTTCACAGATTTGTTCTGAACTCTGCCACTACTCCCAGAAATTGCGATGCTTGTCTTTTGGGACTACGTACTTTCTACATGTATAGGCCAGTGTTTCTCAACCCCGAGTCCGCGGACTCAAATGAGTCCGCGAAAGGGCCTGGATGAGTCCGCGAGCACAGCTGCTTTTACTAATAGTCAGTTCATACAGTAGGCGCCGCTTATTATGACCACGGATAATATGACCAGCCGCTTATTATGACCAATTTGGTACGGTCCGGAATTTCGCCATTTAAAATTCTCCGTTTAATATGACCAAATTTCGGATAATATGACCAACATTTTCTCCATCTTTCTTGTTACAGTACAGTATTTTTTCCCGCCACGCACTTATAACTTCGCCTTTTCAACATATTGTTACATACTGTACTAAATTTTACCGTCACTTGTAGTGTTACAGTACTGTACTTTGTTTTACTGCCAACGTCACGCTGTTACTTCGGTTAAACGATGAATTTGACGGTATTTGGACTTCTTGTGGCTTACGGCGTCGATTCAGGAGCTGTTGTGGCGGCTTCGGTTTTTATAACCATTCGCATATTATGACCAAAATGGTCTGGTCCCAAGGTGGTCAAACTAAGCGGCGTCTACTGTATTGTATTACAAATAAACCGTAAAATACTCTTATGTCACCAACTTTATCTCTGTGATGTCATAATAAAGATATTTATTGTGTTCTTCTTATCAGCCTGAGTGTGTTGATCAGTGTACGGTACGGCAAGTTACAGGGTTGACCTCCCGTACTTTGTGCTAGTCAACGAAAGCTCGCAAAGATTGAATAGAATTACTTAGTCTTAAAGACACCATTGATTTCTTTCAGACATTGATTAGTGTAGTTACTTAAAATGGCTAAAAGAAAGCAAGATTTGCATATAATGATGAATACTTAAAGCTTGGATTTACTTCGATTGAGGTGAATGGCGAAGTGAGGCCGCAGTGTGTGTTGTGCTTAACAGTCTGAGCTCACAGCTCTTTAAAGGAAACGAAACTTCGTCGGCACCTAGAATCAAACCATGGAAATTTTGTTAACAAATCTCTTGAAGTACCGGTATTTAAAGAAAAAGAGCATCAGGTAAAGCGAAGTCGCATTGATCGCCCAACTGCTTGGGGAGGAATGATATATTCTCACAGTCATGCAGTGCGTGCTTCTTTTGCGGTTGCATGGAAAATCGCTCGTGCAAAAGCACCTCACACAGCTGGAGAAAATTTGATTAAACCAGCATCTGTTGAAATGGCCAGGATAATGTGTGGTGATGCTCTTGCTAACAAATTGGAAATGGTTCCTTTGTCAAACGACACCATGAAGCGATGTATCAAAAAATTCTCAAGAAATGTTCTGCAACAAACAATCGCTGCCATAAGACACTGTGAAAGATTTAGTTTGCAACTGGATGAGACAACAGATATCGGAAGTGATGCACAGCTCATGCTGTTTGTGCGATATTTTGACACAAATGATTTCGTTGAGCAGTTTCTGTTTTGCCGTCCACTTGCTAAAGATACCACAGGAGAGGAAATATTCAAGAAAGTGGATTTCTTCTTTGAAGAACATCAGCTTGAGTGGTCTAATTGCGTCTCTGTTTGTGCTGATGATGCTCCAGCCATGATGGGAAGTAATAAAGGCTTCATGAGTTTTGTGAAAAGGAAAAACAATAACATTTCGGTTGCTCGTTGTCTTCTCCACAGAGAGAATTTGGCAACAAAAAAATACAAGAAAATCTTGCCATAGTTTAGAAAGAGGTTGTATCTGTGGTAAATTATATTAAATCTCGTCGTTTGAACACTCGCTTATTTCGTGCTTTGTGTGATGAAATGGAAGCGGAACTCAGTGGGCTTCTGTTCCGTTCAACTGTTCGTTGGTTGTCACGAGGAAAGGTGCTTGAGAAAGTGGCTACTCTTAGAGAGGAAACCCATGCTTTTTTAAAAGAGCAAAATCATGAACTTGCAAATCGCTTTCGTGATGATGAATGGATTGCGAAGTTGCTATTTTTGGCCGATGTTTTCAGCCATGTAAACCAACTGAATAGTTCTATGCAAGGAAAAGAAAAACTATTTTTTGATGTTTTGGAAAGTATTGATGTATTCAAAGGTAAAATAAAGCTGTGGATGCATCGAATAAAAAGTGGGAAGTTAGCTGCTTTCCCAGGATTGAACTTATTTGTGGAAGAGAAAGATATCCATTTGGGCGTCATTCTTCCCATCTTTCTTGAGCACCTTAACACATTTCTTTCTAAATTGGATCGTTAAATTCCTTCCAATGATTATTGCAGGATCTTTAATTGGGTTCGGAATCCTTTTCAGGTGTCAGCGCTAGAAGTTCATTCAGATATGGACTGCATTGCTGAAGAGTTGCTTGTATAGCAAAGTCGACAGATGTGGAAAGACAAGTTTAAAAAGGCTTCTTTGACTCAATTTTGGGCAAATGTGCAGTCGATGGAGCCTAGTCTGCACCAATCAACAGCCGCCTCAACGTGGTGGTGCGGTCCCCGGCCCCGTTTGGGTTGGGTCGAAATGGCTGTTGGCCTTCCCGAGGGTCCCAGTTACCCCGGGCACTCCCCATTCATTTTTTCGCTATGCTGCCCCCTGAACGACCGCAGAAGGGCAGCACACAGCATCTTTAAAATCGGTCGCCTGTTCTTACTTTTTCTTCTCTCCTGCCCTACTCTTGCCCTCCTTCGTCTCCTCATTCTTCTTCTTCTCCTGATGAGCGGTAACGTTCATCCTAACCCTGGCCCCATCTTTCCTTGCTCTGTGTGCGCTGGAAATGTGACCTGGCGGGGCAAGTCGGTGCAATGCTGCGCTTGCTCCAAATGGGTCCATCTAAGGTGCTCACAACTTTCTTTATCTAACTTCAGAGCTCTTGGCAGCTCTCACTCTTGGAGCTGCCCCCCCTGCCGTAACACTGTGACTCCCCCCTCCTCGGACTCCTCCGGCACGTATACCTCCACTGTGGAATCTGGCCCCCCCTCTGCTAATGCTGCACTCTTGCCCCACCCTCGTCTCCAAACTTCTTATCCCCCATCTGCCCATCTTATATCTCCTTCCCCTACCCTTCCACCACCGTCCCTTGCTCCTGGCTATACTTCTGCACCTCCTGCCTCCTCTCCTCCCCCTGACTCTCTCAGGGTTCTTCAATGGAATGCTGGAGGTCTTCGAGCCAGGAGCACTGAACTACTTCACTTTCTTTCATCCCATCCTGTCGATCTTATCTGCATTCAGGAATCCAATCTTAACTCCTCTTCCTCTTTCCGGATTCCTGGATTCTCTGTTCTGCGTTCTGATCGTACTCACTCCCGGTCTGGCATTCTCTCCTCTGATGCCTCGCATGCCAGTGGCGGCGTTGTCATTTTCGTCAGACAGGGCCTATCCTTTTCTGAACTTTCTACCACCTCTCTTTCTTCGCTCGATCCCTACTCTGATTATGTAGGGGTCAACATCTCTCTAAACAAATCCTCCTCGGTGTCATTTCTTAATGTGTATGCCCCCCCTATTCGCTCCTCCCCAACGGATGGCAGAACCGATTCCTTCTCTCCCTCAATTCTTCCCTCCTCCAGAAATCTCTTCATTCTGGGGGACTTCAATTGCCATCACCCGCTTTGGGACTCAAGAGGTACTTCCGACCCCCGTGGGGAGGAAGTATTCGACTGGGTCATCTCCTCAGACCTCCTCCCCCTCAATGACCCTGACACACCCACCCTTCTCCATCGCTCCTCCGGCAGTCGCTTCTCTCCTGACATCTCCTTTGCTCCTTCTACTCTTGCTTTTTCTTGCTCCTGGGAGGTGCTTCAGGACCTGGGTTCTGACCACCTACCAATTCTTCTATCTATCCCTCTCTCTCCGGTCTTTCACCCCAACGAGCGCCCCCCTTCCTTCAATTTTCAGAAAGCTCGCTGGGATGACTTTGCCTCCTACTTTGACTCTCACTGTCCTACTGCAGAGGAATACTCGTCTCTTTCTCTTTCCTCTGCAGCTGCTCTCTTTACCTCTCTGGCAATGAATGCGGCCAAATCTTCCATTCCTTTCGGCCGCATCAAACGCCCTCCTAAAGCCTGGTGGTCTGCTGAGGTGGAAGAAGCGGTTGGTGAAAGACGCAAGACTTTCGCTACTGCTCATAGAAGTGATGAAGATCGCCAGGCTTACATCTCCGCCTCTCGACGTGCCTCGTCGGTCATTGCCAAGGCCAAGGCTGAGGCATGGCAGACGACCTGCACTTCTCTTTCACCTAAATCTAATCCTAAATCTGTGCACTCTCTTCTTCGCTCTATTGCTGGCTCTCCTTCCTCGTCTTCCTCCTCTCCTAACTTTCCTAACTGTTCCTCTCCCAGGGAATCGGCTTCGGTCTATGCCGCTTACCTGAGGTCTCATTTTTCCGTGTCTCAGCCAAAGGCCCTGCGCAGCAGAGCCAGAGGCTACCTCACTGAGCTCCGCCGAGCTACGTGCTCTGTGGAGTCTCACTCGTCCTTTTGCTCTCCCTTCTCTCCCGCTGAATTTCTTGCGGCTGCCTCCAACCTCTCCTCATCCACTGCCACTGGTCCAGACAAAGTTGCCTATCCCATGCTAAAGCATCTTCCTCGCTCTGGCATGGATTTTCTTCTTCACATCTTCAATCTTTCCTGGTCTTCACATTCCTTTCCTTCCACCTGGAAGACATCTTCTATTATTCCCATACATAAGATGGAAAAACCTCTCGACTCTCCTGCTTCCTTCCGGCCTATCTCTCTCACCTCCTGCGTATCAAAGCTTTTTGAACGCATCATACTATCCCGTCTTCTCTTTTTTCTGGAATCTAATTCCATTCTCTCTCCCCGCCAGGCCGGTTTCCGCCCTGGACGGTCTACACTTGATCAAATTCTGTACCTTTCTCAGTCCATTTCGGATGGGTTTAACAAACCCAGGCCGGGCTCCCGGACGATCCTGTCTACTATCGATTTCTCTAAAGCTTTTGACTCTGTCTGGCACCCCGCCCTTTTCCACAAACTTATTTCGGCTGGCCTCCCTCCTTGCTTTGCTCGTTGGACTCAATCTTTCCTTTCTGACAGGCGCGCTTCTGTGGTTTTTCAAAATCACAAAAGCCGCTCCTTTCGAGTCCGTCGAGGTGTTCCGCAAGGATCCGTTCTTGGCCCTGTACTTTTCTCTCTCTTCATCAATGATCTTCCGGCTTCTCTGCCTTCTTCCGTCAGCTGTTCTCTTTACGCTGACGATCTGGCCATTTGGCCCTCCTCCCCCTCGGTCCCCACTGCGGTGGAGGCCACACAAGGAGCTCTGTTTCGATTGGAGCGCTGGTCTGAGTACTGGTGTCTTCCTCTCAATCCGAGCAAATGTGAGGCCTCCTTCTTTTCAGTGGATCCCCACCAGGCTAACCTCCAGCCCAACCTCCTCCTACTCGGCTCCCGCCTCCGTTTTAATCCCACTCCAACTTTTCTTGGGGTCACCTTCGACCGCACTCTTTCCTTTTCTAGGCATGTATCTTCGCTGAAGGCCAAATTTTTCCCACGTCTCAAGGCCTTACGCTGTATCTCTGCTTCCTCTTGGGGCCCCTCTAAGGAGTCCCTCTCTGTTCTGTATAAATCTTTTCTTCGGTCCCTTCTCACTTACGCTTCACCCGGATGGTTTCCTTTCCTAAGCGCTACCAATATCACCAAATTGGAACGCCTTCACCGAGCGGCCAGTCGCGCCATCACCGGCTGCCTCTCGTCGTCCCCTATCCCTCTACTACTCACCGAGGCTTCTCTACCTCCCCTACGAGTCACTCTGACTCACTTCACTCTTTTTTCTCATGAGCGGGCTCTTAGTCTCCCAACCTCCTTTCCCATCTCAGGTTTGGCCAGACTAGGAGTGAAACCAAGACTCTGCAGATCGTCCTGGAGAGCTTTTGCGTCCACTCACCCGCTCATGCTTCCTTCTACTTGTTCTAGGGAGGCTCTTGTTGCTTGCCCTCCCTGTCCTCCTTGGAATCTTCCCTCGTTCACGGTGGAGTCCACCCTTTCCACTCCATGCTCTCGCTCTGATCCCCCTCACTCTCGCCAAGGTGCGGCTCTCGCCCACCTTGACTCTCTTCCTCCTCATGATCTGGTACTCTGGACAGACGGCTCTGTTCCTTTTCCTTTTGGCAAGGGCGGCTCCGGCGTTCTTGCCAACTGCTCTCTCTGTGGCACTGAGGCCACTCTTTCCTTTTCGGCAGGCCCAGTTTGTTCCAGTTTTTCCGCTGAAGCCTGCGGCATTCTGCACGCTCTTTGCTGGTCTCGGCAACACCATAAAGTCTGCCGTTTTTCTTCTCTTCTTCTCCTGTCTGACTCTCGTTCTGTCCTCGCCACCCTGTCCTCTCCTCCACCTTTCCTGTTATCTCAAACTCTGTGGCAGATCTGGCAGGAACTGTCCTTCTTCTCCTCCTGTTCTATCAGGCTACAATGGGTCCCCGGACACTCGTTTCTCCCGGGGAACGACACAGCTGATGAGCTTGCCAGACGGGGAGCGCTGCTTGCGCCCTCCGCAATCCCTTGTAGTCTCTCTCCTCTTATCTCTCGTATCCACTCTCGTCTTATCTCGGACTGGAGGCGTACTGTCTCCTCAAAGTATTTTGACACACAGGTTCCCTCAATTTCCACTGAGGAACTTGTGCTCCCTCGTCATGCTCGCTGTGTCCTCTCTCGTCTTCGCTGCAATGGACACAGCCTTCTTTTAGGTTCTTATCTCTCCAGGATTGGCAGAATCGAGAATCCTTCTTGCAGCGCCTGTGGACACTCGTCCCAGGACATCTCTCATCTCATTCTGCACTGTCCAGCTACGGACTCTTTGCGCCGCTCACTCTTTGGCGACTCTCTGTCTCTTTATGACCTCTGGTCCAGACCCTGGGGAGTTGCCCGGCTTCTGGGGCTCCACGGTCTTCCGCCATGCCCCCATCCCTCGGAAGGGGTCGGGTAAACAACAACAACAACAACAACATGGAGCCTAGTCTTTCAGATTTTTGCAAGCAAGCTGCAACGGCTCTTTTGCCATTTCCAACCACATACCTGTGTGAATCTCGCTTTTCAACTCTGACGATGATCAAAACGAAGTATCGCAATAGACTTCAACCGGAAGATGACATCAGATGTGCATTGGCAACCATAATTCCGGAATTCGACAAACTTGTCAAGCAAGTTCAAAGACAAGGCTCTCATTGAGTGTGTGTTGAATAAAAAACAGTGCTTGGTTTTTTTCGTTGATACCGTATTAAACTCTCTTATTTTGAGAAATACTGTGCTCGCGTTTAGGACCTAAACAATTTAAAAAAACTTTTTAGGAAAAGCTGTATTTACATTTAGCGTGCTGTATCGAACACGTTAGGAAACAATGCTTTTCTACTGTTAGGATTTCGTCACCCTTGGCCAAGAGGTTTTCCTCTTGGATAGAAATCAAAAAATCTATTTTTCATTAATATATACTAGCTTGAGTCCACGGATATATAGGCGAGCTTGAGAATGGTCCTTGGGCCAAAAAGGTTGAGAACCACTGGTATAGGCCTTAATTAAGCCTATATATTTTATGACTCAATCTGAATTTCAAAAAGATGAGCTGAATCGAATACTACGTTTTCTATTATATTTTTGTTCATTAAAATTGAAATAAGCTTAGAAAAAATTTGTTTTTGCCAATACTCTTTCGTCACGCTCTTTTCAGCGGCGGCATAGCGTCGAAAAGAAAAAGATAGAGTGAATAAGTGCCTATTTCTCAAACTAAATTTCTGCACCGCTGACAAAAGATCCAAATCTACATAAATCTATTATAAAAATTATTCAAATGGACTTGAATTTTATTGTTAAATTGACTTTAATTGACATTAATTTCAAAATTTGTTGTCTTAATTGATTCAAGTTTTATTTTAAAAACGACTCGTTTTAACACCAGTTTTATTCACATAGTAAGTCCACTTGAATTGGTATATTTAACTCAAAACGTGATTCGTTTACAGAAACTCAACACTCCAAAGAATCTCTAAAAGCAGGTCTACTTCCCTTTCACCAGGCTCAAGAATGTTAAAAACTTTCCTTTTGTTTAAAGAAAGAGTTTCGTGACATCAAGTATCGATTAAAAATAGAAAATCGCTTGTCAAGGCACTATTTAAAGAGAATAGCTTTGCTCTTTTCTAATTTGATGCATGCCTATCAATGCTGGTGTATCCCAAACTTACTGGAACATAAAACAACAAAACACTCACTGGCCATATTGATTTGTGAGGCATTCCCAGATCGAAATAGGGTCCTGTCAATTTTGATTTTGGTTTTGCAAGCTCACCAGTACGTTCGGAAGTAAATGCAGCGCGGGCTGGAAAGGATATTTCAGAAATAGGCTAAAAACAGTATAATTTTGTAGACAACTTAATATTAAGCTCAATTAAGCTTTACGTCCATTTTGTAAACGTACTTGAGGTTGAAATTATGTTGTTCTGAATCATAGAGCTATAGGGCCCGATTTCAAGTTGGTTCAAGTTTTCAAAGACTGAAGTGAACTTTTGAAGTGGATAAATAAATAAGTGTAATAATTTTTTTTATCAAAATTAAGGAAAATTAATTGGAATTATTTAGTGCTGGTCAATTGAAACAATTTTTAGGGCCAAACTGTATATTTGGTGATGACTATTTACATTTAATTCATATTTTTCTACTGCTGAGCAACGAGCACGAAGTCTGTTACTGACATTTTTCAAATTTTGAAACCTGTGTAAGTCAATAAGGCATGTAAAACATCGAAAAAAGTAAAGCTGAATCGACAATAAAAGCTCGGCGTGAGAGAGTCAAAAAATACTATATCGCTAAAGTTCTTTTAAAGTTGAGTTGTAGTAAATTCCCTTTGACAATGACAAGTTGGAGCACTTGACTTTCATTTTGTGAGAAAATATGTTCAGTCTAGATATTTGGGCAAGAAATCAAAAGAACCCCGACATACTATCATCAATTGGGCTTTTGTGCAGGTGACGATACCTAAATACCATGCTCACACTAAGCGATAATTTTTTTATAGAAAGCATTTAGGTTGAAAATTTAACCGCTTCCTGCCAGAATTTTTATAATACATTCATACCCCTGCAACGATATTTTTTAGTAAAATTTGCAAAATTTTAAAACTGCATTTTTCTATAAAATATTTACACAAGAACACTCAGTTGTTAGTTTTTTTGTGCTTTAATTAAAATAATGAGAAAAAATTATAAAATACAGGCAAAAATTAAAAGTTTAGTTTTGTGTGGAAGTCCTTGAATCAAGGAAATATGCATAGGGGAACTTCACATTTATGGCATTGAAATTTGGTTTCCTTTCTTTTGCCATGCTTCAGACAAACAGAACATCTTTTGTAGAAAACTGCTCAGCCATCAGGTGTGGAGTTGTATTCAGGGAAATGCCCATCTTTTTCTCTCAAACGATCAGGAGTTGGCAATGATCTAGGACGGCCTCGACTTCAATAATCCGATATTTCAGCCACCTCTAACAACCGACGGGCAAGATCAACTTTGACTTGTGGCAAAATTATTCTCTGTTTATTTTTACGTAGCTTTTTGAAAATTAAAAACGCATTTACTACTGCAATATCCACCATATAAAAAAATAATTGTTTGTATCATTTAGTGTGTTTCCTTACAGACCTACATGTTGCTGACAGTTGGTCTGATCGATCCACACCACCCATTCCATGATTATAAGCAACAATACAAGCAGGCTTGATTATTGCATTGACTTCTCTACTCTCTACTGTACTAAGAGCTTTTCCCAACCTTTAACTGCAGTAAATTTCATTGCTATTTATACACGGTTTCCGCACTGGCAGCAAAAACATTTGCGTGATATCACGCTTTACGTTGAAGCGGCACAAAAATTTTCCGTGATATCACGCTCTCCATTGTTATGGCAAGACAACGCAGAGCGGCATTTGCCGCTCTCTGGCGGGAAATTAAAAAAATCATTTTGAAATTGAGGAATGCATCACTGCTGTGTTGGCTTTTTGTCCAAGTGCAACCGGTTCTGCAATACTAATAGATTGGTACCTAAAAGGGGGTTTTACCTTCTATAGATCGGCATTTAACATAGAGATGTACAAAACACTTTTAACTCTAGAAACTTGTTGAAATTGTTTAATATCTAATCAAGGAAAGAAATTAATTTAGTCCACATTTTATTGATTTGTACTTAACATAGAACATTCTACCTACTTTCAGCCTAACGCTAAATAAAGTGTGCAGCAGTAGCCTACTGTGAATCAGCTTTAATTTTTATACTGAAAACTGTAAAAAGCCGCTTGAGTTGTTTGCTTCTTAATTTATCAAAGTTTACTGTTAATATTTTATTGCCAGCCACTTTTATTGTATTTCGTATTTATCAATTATAAAATAACTGACACTTCGGTCAGGAATATAACCCTTGTACTGTTCCTTAGGTCTTGCAAGTTCGGCCGTTCTCGGTCTAGGAGGAGCATTTTTAGCTGCCTCGCTCACTTTCCAGATCGTTGAAGGCATTCCAAAGTCAAGACAGACATGGTATCTGAAACAAAACCTTATTAAATATGTAGCCTAAATACGTCAGAAACATGCAACCAAAAGCCGAAACACTGGAGGCAAAATCTGTGTTAAATTTATTTCAATCGTTTTCTAAAAATTTTAGTTCTGTATAGATCACGGCTGCGAACTCGATCGATTCCTATTAGAGTTCAATGTGAGTTCGAGTTCACCAAGATATCTCGAGTTCAAGTTCTGCATATAAAATATATTGAATTCGAATTCGGAAAAATGATCGAATTTGTCTAAATTGGGATTTGAGTACGCGGCCCGGCTGTAAACACAGTAAGGAATACCTGCAAACACAGAAAATCTAGTAGGACTACTCATACACGACTTCCTCAAAATGTTTGGAAATTACTTTGATTGACTGTTGAGCGAAACGAAAAACAAAAATAAAAATCAAAAACTGCCCATCAGCAGTCGGAATTGCGCAAATGTAATGAAAATTATTGTGCTTCGGTGGGAAATTAAAGCTTAACACACTGCACAGAAACAGGCTGCTTGGCATACATTATGATTTCGTTTGCATAGTTCATCCATAGTCTCAAATGCGAAACAAGCCCAAATTTTTGGGAGAAAACAAAGAGGTATAGGTTTGGTAATAACTTTATTTTATAGGCTCCATAAGATTTTGTAGCATTTTCAAGAGAGAGTCTAACATGAGGGCTTTTTCAAAAGATTTATGACTATGGGAAAAGAATAGCTCCTTTTCACGCCGTTGTCAAATTAAAGCAAACAGCGCAGGCAAAAATCTTAATGTCACAAATATTGATACAAAAGCTGGCCCACCCAATCGTCAAATACGCCTACTACCATATACCTTATTTCTTCAATTGTCAAAACAACCACCATTTGGGCGCCGCCATCATTTTTAACTATTTTTCACCCCCCATTACACTTTTTAAAAGTACGAATGGTAGTTTGTGACATCATTGTTTCGTTTTAGGTTCTTCCAGTCTTGATTAATAGACCAAAACGATTACCATTACGTGTGCAGAAACTATGGCCTGTATTTTCTACAACTTTTCGTTGCTGCTCTCACAAATCTATGTCCGGCAAAGCCGGAGCAACTGCCTTAATTGATACGCTCTAACTCGGCAGAGGTGATGACATGCCCTACCAGGGTAAGATCGCACCATACTTAGGGGAAACAATTTTTTGGTTGATGATATTTTTATAGAGCTATCGGGAGGAAAGCTAAAAATTTTGGGAAAAGCAAGGACTCCTTTAACCCCTTCTGAGCACGCCTTAACAAGGAAAAACGAACATGCTACATATTGGATAGCCAGCAAGGACTTGAGAAAGTTTGAAGGGAAATCAAATGAAAACAACGTCACTGTGTCAAATCGCATCACACGAAAGTCATTTTTGCTATATTGCTTGAAAATAGCTCAATACCAAAAATGTGTTCCCTACTTCCAAACTACGGGAAAACGCAAGACTCCCTGGGGTTCACGTAGGCAATGAACTGAGCACATAGACCTACGGTATAGCCAGCACCTTGAAATCAGAAATTCTACTAAGAAAAGGAACACACCAAGTCGTCAAGATATGTACAGAAAAAACAAGTGTGAGTCTAGCAGGGCTAGGGAGCCGGTGTCTAGAATTCAGTCTATATGGCTGGAGCTAGAGTGGGAGCTGAATCAGCAACTTTAATGGAGCCGGAGTGTGAATTTCAATTTGCTCAGGAGCTAAATTTAGAGCCATATTATATTAATAGTTTTGCCTACTTCCCAGCCCTGCTATTATCAGTGGATCGTCTCTAGATATTTATTTGCCAGATGAGCCCCATTAGGCCGAAACCAGCCAGTGGGAAGTTATTTGCAACTGTCTACATTATGTTGTTATGATGATAAACATCTATTTACAACTATTGCCTTTTTTTTCACAAAACAGTGAAGTAATGCTTACTAAATGCATTCAAAATTTCAGCTCAGAGATTTATACCGATAAAAGAAAAATTGATTGCGCTAGAAAGCTTTATATTCCAATTTTTATTTAGTCAAATCTAAATACAAAGGCATAACAAAATCGCATGCAAAATCGATGCACTTGCTTGGTAGCAGGCTAGCACCCGCTCGTAAACCAAACTTTTTAATGATGAGATGAAGCAGATCTGGGGCCAAGCGGTGATATTGAAGCCCGTGAAGCGGAAAATGCATTGTGTAAATATAACTTTTAAAACTTTTCTAGTGTATATTGTGGCAGATAGCTTTGGAAAACAATATCTTGTTCCCAGTAGCCACTGAACTCAAAAATAAATTTGCAGTATAAAAACTCTTTTATAAAATAAAGACTACGAATGCTGTCAGTGGGATATTGGAGCTAAGAACTGTCTTGATTTATTGGAATATTCACTAGCATTGACCACAGGAAGATATCCAGCGATTTTCATTATATCCTGGCACATCGATTGAACGAATTGAACCAATGGAAAAGTAAGACGTTGTCGCCAAGAATGGGACACGTCTTTTGAAATTCTTGTAAGAGCTAAAAATCAAAATATAATTTTATCAAAATTATTTGGTGCTTCTACTGCGTTTTTTTGGCGCAAAAACATGTTTTATATTTTTTTCTATTAGTCCTTAAAAGCAAGACGCCAAACATCAAACTGTCGTGGGTACTATACGTGTCTCTAAAAATCATCTTCCGGGTCCAGCCAGTGATTATGTTTAGGAAGATTGCGCGAACTTCGTTTTAAACTTGCAGAATCCCTTGTTAAGACAGAGGAAAGCAACAAGACTAATGGGTTTCCTTGCAAAAGGGGTTTGCTTACCGTGACGCTCTCATCGGTGGCGGTATCGCGTCAACAAGGGAAGAGCAAGAGTGAGTAAGTTGTTTTATCTCATTAATTTGCACGGTAGCCAATCAAGACAAGCCAATGATAGCGCTAGCATCGGAATGCGCGCCAAAGAAATACCTTTCGCATTAGCGAAATGCTTGAGGAAACGCAGCACGAGGCCCAATTAGAACGTGGTAATTGTCGGAAGAGTTTGAAAGTTTAAACAAACTCTTTCTGTTTGCATAAGATCAGGCATTGATTTTTAATATCAACAGCTTCTAATAGATTAAGGTGGAAAGAAAGTATTCTGAAAAGGATTGAAAATCGCTTGTTGTTATAGTTAAATGCACATTGTTCATTTTCTAAAAGATGCTGACCAATGGCACAGTCACAGTCCGGTTTAGTGTCGTTTCGTTTGCACAATCTGTTTGATTGGCTGGTCGGTTCTGGTTGAGATCGGTGTGGACGAGTCAGTTGTTGTCTTAAGCATTTAGTAACATGTTGCTTGATGCAATCCTGTAGTTGTTGAGATGTTTGTTCTACGTACCAACTATCACACTTGTAATTGTATATGACAAAGCTTTTCTGAGTGGTAGGTAGAACATTCTTGCGAACTACTGGTAGCATTCGCTTCGACGTAAAAACCAAGCGGGTATTGATGAAATTATAGCAGCTTTCCACGGCTATTTTGACTTCTTTTTCCGAGTTTTTGTAGGGCCTGTGTCCTGATGTCTTCATGTGATCCTTTGATGTGTTTAGCTTGTTCAGCAATGTTCTCCTTCATCCTGCTTTGGCTAATCGGATAGTATAAAGAATAGATATTTTTTGACACAGGAAAGCCTCCAATATACTTTAGATACGTTGACAAAACGTTTGGCATCTTCGATCTCGAAGCTAAAGCAGATGAATTCCTCACCACATTTAACTGCTTTCATCCATCCCTCGAATTCATTTTCAAAAAAGAGAAAGACAAATGTCCACCGTTTCCTGAAGTCTATGTCGAAAAACAGATATTGGTTTTGAAACCATGTGTAAGCCGAAAACCTTCTTTCACTGGCCAGTATTTACATTGGGAATCTTTCAGTCCTCGTAAACGTAATATAAGTGAAGTCTAATATCTACATTATTGCATCGATCTTTAATGATTTACACCAACCGCAGACTAAATGGAGAAATAGAACGGATTAAAACAATATCACTACACAATGGCTATCTTAAAAACGTCGTCAACGCTCACATCGCTAAAAAATTGCATAGTCTTACACCCCAGAGCAATTTGGCTCTGAACAGTGCCGGTGTACTTGAGGGTACCTTAAATAGATAAGCATTCCACAAACTTGAAAAAAGAAGTCAAAACAGCCGTGGAAAGCTGCTATGGTTCCGTCAGCACCCGCTTGGTCTTTACGTCGAAGCGAATGCTACCAGTAGTTCGCAAGAATGTTCTACCTGCCATTCAGAAAAGCTTTGTCATATACAATTACAAGTGTGATAGTTGGTACGTAGAGCAATCATCTCAACAACTACAGGATTGCATCAAGCAACATGTTACTAAATGCTTAAGACAACAACTGACTCGTCCACACCGATCTCAACCAGAACCGACCAGCCAATCAAACAGATTGTGCAAACGAAACGACACTAAACCGGACTGTGACTGTGCCATTGGTCAGCATCTTTTAGAAAATGAACAATGTGCATTTAACTATGACAACAAGCGATTTTCAATCCTTTTCAGAATACTTTCTTTCCACCTTAATCTATTAGAAGCTGTTGATATTAAAAATCAATGCCTGATCTTATGCAAACAGAAAGAGTTTGTTTAAACTTTCAAACTCTTCCGACAATTACCACGTTCTAATTGGGCCTCGTGCTGCGTTTCCTCAAGCATTTCGCTAATGCGAAAGGTATTTCTTTGGCGCGCATTCCGATGCTAGCGCTATCATTGGCTTGTCTTGATTGGCTACCGTGCAAATTAATGAGATAAAACAACTTAGTCACTCTTGCTCTTCCCTTGTTGACGCGATACCGCCACCGATGAGAACGTTACGGAAAACTTATGCCTAAAACAGCTTTTTTCAAAGCTAAAGTCATTGGCAAAAGTTTAATACGAGTGATTCAGGTTTACGACATATGTAGGTTCTATCATTATGATATAGCTTATAGCATAGATTTTTTATTTACTTAAGCTACTATAGGCTGTATCATTATGATACATCCTATAGTAGCTTAAGTTAATCAAACTCATTGGATAATGTATTGCTGCAGCTAAACATAGCTATTCATCACTATCAACTACCGATTTCCGCAAAGGAGGCAGACATTTTAGTTAGAGGCATCCCAGGCTGCTTCGAAAAATGTTACCCAAGTGAGGGGAAAAATACTTTCAAATGAAAACCCTACAATGAAGGAAAAGAAGCCTACAACATATCCTTACTTTGATTTCCATCCAGAAAGGTTTTTTTGAAAGAGTAAAAAAATCGTCTCGAAGCAGTGCTACTCCCTGACCCTTGAAAGGCAACGAAGTATTGAAATGCTTTGTTGCTCTTTTGTTGAATGTAAAATTTTATAATGGAAGAAGTTTCGTTGAAGGCTTACGCACTGATCGTAAAGACGTGCAAAAGAAAGCTGATTTCAGTACAACAGGCGAAACCACAATACTTACAGAATTGATCTTGCGCTAGTTTAATTGCACGAGCGTCAATCTTGTGATACACCTCCCTGTTAACACAATACTCAAATAGATAATCGTGTGGGCAGCTCTATGGGCTGAGTATAAGGCTTGTCATCTAAAGACGGCGGATTGAGCCTCAGGGAATTACGTTGCGTGCGGCATGACTCAGGTTAACTCGCGTTAGCTAAAAAACTCGCGTTTAGAGTTTAAAATTATGGCTTGCATCTGAGAAAAATTCCAGAACCACGGCTGAGTAAAAGTGGTTTATATTCTGTCTTGCAAATCGAAAGCAAAAAAGTTCATCGTTTAACAACGAGAATACAAAACAAAGAGCTGAAACGTCGGCAGATTGCGACAATAAATTCAATGTAAATGGAAACGCAAGGCCAAAACAGGAACAAGTGAAGCCGGTTTTCAGCTCTAAGCGGCGCGATGCCGCAATGTTTGGTTGAATCATTTGCTACCAGGACAGTGGCTTATTTATTTGAACGTATGCTTTGCAGTTCGTAGATCTAGGTTTCCCTCCCTTTGCCGAATCATACTAACAGTCTTAAAACAATATTTACAGCTTTACTGAACGCTGCTTAGCACAAGAGGAGTAGTGTGACAAAACGTTATCAAGTAGGCTGGTTGTGTTGGGTAAAACACTTTGCCAGCAAATATTCTTTCACCTTTACGTAAAAAACAGGTGGTGAGCCAAGCAGCCAATCTGGGGCGGTGGCCCAGCTTAATTAAAAATTTGCTAACAGAGTCTGAGCTCAAACGCTTAAATGCATAATGATTTGGATTTAATTTCTTAATCAATTTAAACTGAAAAGTTTAAAAATGAGAAAATAGAGATGTTATTGCGATCACAAAAGAACAGTAACTAGTCAATGGAATTTAATTTCTTTATTCTATCGGGTGAGATTTTGATTTACAAAGCAAACCTAATTGCTTTGTAGAAGCTGATTTATGAAAGAAACAAAGCGATCAGACTTTCATTGCACCAAACTTATGTGATGTAAACGATGCGTGACTCTTAAAGTAAAAAAGCAGGTAGCACCTACTTTTGCAGAAAAGTGTTGTTGACTATCCAGTCACGAACACTTTGTTTCATATCAAGACCGACAAACTCGAATACCTTTTTAGCTCCACCAAGAGGATCGCTGGCAACATCTTCATAACGAAACATCTACAATCAAAAATGTTAAGACAGTGATTCTCAAAGAGTGCACCCGGGCGTATTGGTCCGGCCCAGAGGTTGTCTACGTGTAACTCAAAGCATTTCTGAAAAATGAATCCGGATATGAAAAGCAAATATGCTGTAAACATGCTATACTATTTTCTTACGAGCATTCCTCTCGTTTCGTTACAAAATTATCATGATAATTATAAGTTACTTTTCTTGCAACTTATTAAAGTTGTGCGAATAGTAATTGTTCGTTAAGAAGTAAGGAATAGCAACGGATTCGTTTCGTTGTTTAAAGTAACGGACAACAAAAATTCACGGTAACACTTATTGTAGACATGCGAATAGTATGCGACAACACCAGGGCCATCAATACCGATACAGAAAAAGGTTGATCACCAAAAAAAAGATCTTCACCATGTTCTCCGTAAAGTCTTCTAGTTGTTTTCTGTCAAGTCAAACGGATTGTCAACACCGCCACTGAAATTACATTTTATCACAATATTATGGTATATGGTGCGCCTGTAATTATTTTTCGTGTTGAAAGTGCATCCAGACTGAACAAAGTTTGAGAACCACAGTGTTAAGATGTTGCAAATTTGAAAATGAAGAACATTTTTTTGAAAAGAAGCTAAGCAGTTTGAAACAAAAAAATTTGATTGTCACCTTTCCGTGATGAAACGAATTTGTTGGGCTTTTCGAAAAAATTCTTATTTTTTTGAAATTATTGAGTTTCTTAAGTGTGAGTTAAACAATTGCATTCTTGATTAACTATCGACAACGCAGATTAGGCAATTCCTGCGCAAATTATATAATAATCCTTTTTGCGTATTGACATTTTATTTGTTGTTTTAGCTAATGCTACAAAGGGTATCCATTTTTGAAGCAGTGATTGCCCTTTTTGATTATGCAATTCGACTACGCTAGCCAAAAGTTTCTATGCAAAAAAATGCAACTTTAGTATGTTTTTTGTTTTGGACGCGAGAGACCCTCTATTCACCCGTGCTTTACCAGGTTCGAATAGTGAAGCTGCTCACCCAGCATGTCGTAATGGGCAGCTTTTGGGTACCTACCAATGGCTGCCCCTTGTTGGTGGTGGGGCTACCAGTCTGTAAGCTGCATTCATGACTGCTTCAAAATGGACTGCCGGTTTTCTCTTAGCCGAAGTTAATTAGGTTTGCGACAGGAATCTGGAAAATGGTTTCGTGCCGTACCACAATCTCAAGGAAGAGAAGAGGTGATCATAACAGCACAACAGTGACCTCTACCGTAGTTTCTGAGTCCTACTGGCACAGCGCACGTCCGTTGCAATCACTGCAAAAAGCAGGAAAATCATCTAAAAGTGCTTTTTTCATGAACAGCAGCACAAGGATGAAGTGGCGCAGTTACACCTATCCAATTAATTTTTCTTTAACGAAAAGGCTTTCATATATTTTTTGATCAAATCTTTTTTGGTAAAATACTTTGGGCGCATTGCAATTGTATAATTTCGTTTACAGCACTTCTATGCCACAGATTTGCCAGACTTTAATAGAAACGCTAAGTTAATGGTAAGTCATTTGTCTAATCCTGCTTTCGAGTTTTCAAATTTCAACATTAAGCCTGAATTACTAAGTATTCTCTTCAATCAATTTCTGCAAGTTACAATCCAAAAGATGCAGCAAATCATCTGAAATTGTCTTTCCAAACGAAACAACTATGCAATCATCTTGAGATGTAAAAGCCTTATTATTTGATGATTGTCTCTATAAAATGATTTCTAAACCTCCATCACAACCCACTGACAAAAGAGCAATAGTAAAGATCTATGATCAGTTGATCACATTTGAGCGTTGCCTTGTAAATACCTTTGTCACGGCTCCAAGGGCGGTACATCTTGTGCAAGCGTCTTAAAACTCCCGCATATTTCTGTTTCGTAAACGGGGTATTCATTCTCTACCACCTTTAACCTATACTTTACAAATATGATTTTACCTTATATTTACCATTCAGCCAATCGGGTCGCTTATACAAGCCCAACTCGGCGTTCTTTTTCAGCCTTTCACAAGTGGGAGCGAAGTTTTCTTTGGATATAGTACCATGTAATGCTTTTCTAGAACTATAAATTCCTCTGGGATCTCGGACCAAGTGAATGACCTAAATAGTTTATATTTTGTCAACTCTGTATTCAAAGATTTGTTTCAGGAGGTGAAAAATAAATCTACAAAAAGAAATAATCATTCCTAAACTCGCCAGAAGTGTTAATTATGACGCAAGACGTAAGTTCTAGAAGACAAAAATAACTGCATCTTGCAAGCACAACACAGTTGTTTTCACGCTTAGAGTGCTTAAGTAAGGCAATAGCGACTGTTTCTTGCTTTTTGAGCATACCACCAGCTTCTTGCTTAACGCGGCCTGGAGGTGCAGTTCTGCCATTTGTTATTTCAGTGGTGAACATTTTATCAATGGTCCACACTGTTTCCCGAGTTGTTTGTTTTTCCTAACAGCCACTGTGCGGCGTAGTTTACATCTCCCCATGGGCAACCGAGACCGCTACTTGCTGCGGCAAGAATCTTGGAATGGAGTGCAGGCTACTTTTCGGCAGAAGTGCTCGTCGAGTAAGAGACAAAGTAACCATTTTCTAACAAAGCTTATGTAGTACCGTAAAAAATGAAAGTTTGTTTGTTGGTCTGAGACGAAAACATGCTTTCGCAATACGCAACTAGTGTTAGTGAAAATGTTAATCCGATGGAAGTAAGTGCTGCGGTACAAAGCAAGAGCTGTAAAATAGGCCAATACTAGCCAGCTGTACGCATGAGATGTAAGCTTTCGCGTCTTTATTCGAACTCGCAATGCTCCTGAGAAATGCGCATCGAGATGTTAGTTTATGGCGTAGCCGCATAGTGGTTCCAAGGTTCGGCTATCCGTTTGCGACCAGCACAGGGTTATGGCAAGATATTAAGTTTTAAAGCAAAAGGATAGCGGCTCACCATTGACGTCAACAAATAATTCGTGTTTGGCTTCTTTGTTGTTGAGATTAAAGACCGCTGGCACTGTTATAGTTTTGCTGAGCTTTAATTTTTAATACCGAAAACGACGATTAGCTAGTCATGCTCGGGTTCTCCTTTATCAAATTCTCCACATTTTTTCAAGTGCATGATACGGAGCATGAGAACAAAAAATGTGACATACATACTGACCAGCCAGTAAAGTTGTTAATTGTACTCCGTGAAAGGTTGAGTTAAGACTAAGTGCAAAAAAACTAAATTGCGAAATGTCTATTGCGTTAATTGCTGTTGCCCAAAGTTTCATGTCGCCCATGCTCACCATTCCAGCTTCTTCCTATTAACATGTGCCAGTAATTTGGCTGTTGCTGGTTCGGAGGTAATGCCTGGTGAAGCAAAAAGAAAAGGTCTGTAAAGGCTTCCAAACTCGCAGCGATAAATATCATTCATGTTAATGGTACTACATTAACTGATGGTAAGAGTGCAAAGGATTTGTTTGTAAAAAACTATAGCAATTTTATTTGGCCATTATTAAATTTGTCGCTTTACTGGCTCTGATAGAGCCGTGGTTTTGGAGCAGAGATCAGTAAAAGTGAATGCTAGGATTATAAGAACTAATCTAGCGCATGTCTGTTTGGTGTCTATACCTGCAATGGAGCATAAAAAAGCCAAAAGCGGACTTGCCACTGTTCTTTGAAATCAGAAAAAAATTGGCAGCGTTCTTTGAATCATTTAACTAGTTGCTCTATGCTGACAAATGTTCATTTTGTTGATGACACTGTGGACGGTGTGCGAGCAATTGAATCGCAAAAGAAAATACTTGAGGAAGTGAATATGAGGACTGTATCGCGTACAAATGAGTGTATGCGAGATGGAAGGTTAAACGTTAACAATTTAATACTTATCTCATATTGATAGTCGTTACCAAGCACAAACGAAACGAATTTCCAGCGCTATATAAATTGTGAATTGATAATGCGCCACTGAATGCTCAGTGCTCCGCTAATAACGCTACAAAAGCAGCCGTTAGGTGATCGAGTGATATCAATTACATTACAATCAAGGGCATCGTGCCCAAAGGCAATTGAATGCTTCAGTTTTTCTTAAAGCTACTATGTAGCTCTTCACCACCAACGAAAAATTTATAACCAACGAAAAATTTAAATTTGACGTTCTATTAACATTGCGCAGAGCGATTAGGAATTTTGTACCCCCTCCAGTAATAACGCAATAAATTTTAAAATCCACATTTAGGATGGCAACTAGTACATGTCAATTGCTGCTACGAAATCCCACAAAATTATGTTCTAATAGAATAACGGGCCACAGCTCGCGAGGGAAATGGGAGCAAAAATTTTCGCTACGTTATTCTTGGTACCTTTAAATCAAAATTTGGGTTTGTAAACAGGCTCTTGAACAACTCCAAATCACTGACGCATATCACTTTAAGAGCAGTCATTTTTTTTCTCCTGCATACATTGTTGACCAGATTTACGTTGATGGCACCACAGTCAATATGAGGATCGCAATCTCTGAACAACAACGTTAATTACAATTAAATTTCAAAACTGTTACCATTATCATTTAGAAAGTGAACATACAGCATAAACCCATAACCTCGTAATTCATAGTCGATGAAAAGAGGAATTTCCTTGGAATAAGGGGCCAAACTTAAGTACCCCAACTTTTTAGCCGATGATACGGTACCGAAACAGTTTCACGCAACCCAACGCGAGAAGCCTCAGGGCAGAAAGTGTGAGTGATTGGTTCAACGGTCGAGTGGTTCGTCCGATGTGCTTTAAGAAAGGCGTTTGTCGCAATTTTCCAGCTCCGTTGCAGCACTTGTGGAAGAAATGCAATGCGTGCATGCACAGCAAGGTTGGCAACTTTGAAGCGTGTTGGAACTTGAACTTTTAAAGTTGTTTGTAGAACCGTGTTTGATGAAAAGTTAATACTTTGGCGCTGCTTGACTACAGAGATATTTTGGCACAAAGAAATATTTTAGTTGTTGCTGACTAAATTCGCTTTTGCATTTCATCCTCCATGTTACTTCTATAACACAGCACCAAGCTGACCTGTAGATACCATCTTTATGGTCTTTGGTATGATTCCGAATAAGGGAATCGAACCACGTCCAACTTGCTTAACTTAAAATTTACCTTGGGCCAAGCTGGTGAACAAAAATGCAATACAATAACAACTTTAAACAACTGGGCCGCGAAAAAGTATCGGCCTACCAGCTAAAAAGCCATACAAAAACACAACATTCTATAATCCGCGGAATTATTTTTGATGACTAAACTAGCACTTATATAACTTTCCAGTCTAAATTCAAAACATACAATTTTGGACAAGCTTCACTTTCAAGTAATTCCTTTGTCATATGAATAAAGCAGAAGTTTCTTCTAATACAACCTTTTATGCCTTTGCTATAGTTTATGTACCGGGAAAAACGCGAACGAAAATCTGAAAGCAAGTTTATAAAAATCTTTATTAATTTTTAAAAGCTAGTAACAAGTGTTTAATCATTTAGCGATGGTGAATCGCTGATTGCGAGTAACTTTTTTTTTGTTTTAGGTTTTTAACTTCCAAACAACATCAAGACAACGACAGTGGTACTAAGAGTTGGATAGCTGCATAGACTAACATCAGAGTTTGCTGGTTCCAATGTTCCGCTTGAGTCGTTTGGTATTAAGATAACTTCAAGATATAATTTTCCTCAATTGCACTTTCGATAAATCTAATTCTTGTGTACATTTAACAACGTAAGGAAGTCGTAACCAATCTACATCTGGAGTGCATTCATTTTAAAAGTTCGGAACAAAAGGAGACAAACTACATGTAATGCCACAGATATAGCAATAATAATACTGGTAGCGAATAGTGTTGCAAACTTCTCCCGCTAGATATCGTTAAACCTAGAATGCATGCACAAAAAACTACGTTAATGCATAACATGGGTCATTTTGACCCGCATTGATATGCCAGCTAATTTGCATTTTAAAGGCAATTTTTTTTTAATTTTTTTTAGAAAGTGACTATTTCGTCGGTACCTGTCTTTAGCTAGTACTTTATATTGTCGCTGGTCAAAGGGTTTCCGGTCAGAATTTTGTAAAATGACAAACTTTCTTATATTTTGTATAAGTGTTAGCGTTAGGGTACAGGATAAGAAGTTAGTGGTTTTGTTAGATATTATTATTGCTTTCATTTTTTGTTTTCTAAATTTGGCAACACTGCTTCGGGTAATTTAGCAACTGCATTCTTTTTACTGTCATCTCCTTTTCTATTGCAACAGCATTATGAAGAAAGTACTACCATGTTTGTATCATTTTGTTGGCAAAAACATGAGAATGAAACATAATACAGCAACGAAAAAATACAACGAACAAAATAACGATGTGGCAAGCGAAAATAAAGAATTGCTACAAAGTTCACAGTACTGCTGCACATGGATCACAGGTTCATTTATTGCATTGGTTGCATGTGATGCTAGTTTGGCTGTGTTCCGGGCACACGGGTCTGCAACATGTTGAGCAACACTTTGCAACCTTTCTATCCTTGGATGCTGGACAAAAGAAGCATCGTTACCTCTTCTGCAAGGTGATCCCCGTTAGCAAGGACGTACTTGAAAGACCTAAGCCACATCGCATCATAGCTTCCTTTGTGGCTTTGTGGAGTTAAGGAATTTTCTGCGTAGTCATCATATGGGGCATGATGAGGCTTTCAGCAAGGTCTGTTATGAAACGTCGTCGTCTTGAACAATGGTCACTCAGATAATCAGGGTATACTTGTCAGAAAACGGTATAAGCATTTAGTGCTGCGATGTCCAGCACGTTGTAAAAGAGAATGAGAGGCCATCGGCGGGTTTGTCTTTTACAGGTGTGAGTTTGACCCATTTGATCAACGAGGTCAACACCAATCTTGGTCTCGTTATAAAACTTGATAATCTCCGGCCTCTTTTTTCGATCTTCTTCAACAATACTTATGCCATGATTCATTGTGCTCAAAAGTATCATAGCTTATTCTTTTTGGCACATAGCTGACCACTGTCAATCGATCGTTGAAACCAAATACTGATGTCTTGGTTTGTCGAGACTTTGCAGCTTTTAGGCATACCGGAATTTCTCGTTTGCATTTTCTCATAGTCCCAACAACAGTCAGTTGGCGTTGAAGCAACGTTCTCGCCCCTGAAACCCTTGTAAAAAAGTTGTCCATCGACACATTCCTTCCTGAGCCTTGAAGTGGTGCCGTTAGATTGACAACTACATTATGACCAAGATTTTTCTCGGACGGTGACCCTGATTGTCTTCCGACGTAAATCTTTGCATTGAAGGCATAAGGTAATGATGCATCGCACAACCAAAAAAATTTTATGCCGTATTTGGCTGGCTTGTTTGGCATGTATTGGGTAAAGGGATATCTCCCTTTAAATGGTACTAGCGGTTTGTCTACAGTAGTATAAGCGCCAAGGGAAAGTTGAACCTTACAGTTTTGAATGAATAAACACCATATGTAGTTAAATGCAGCCAGTTTATCCTGCTTCAGTTTCTCGGCTCGTTTTCTCTTATCATCGAATCGCAGATGACGTCGTATATTTTCAAATCTGTTGACACCAAATGCAGCTTTGTAGGAAGGATTTTGTTTTGGGTCCAAAAATAATTGTCGTGTATCCAAATCCCAATTTTTTTACTCCTGCAAGGAGCAAAATACCAAACAAAGCCAAGAATTCCTCCTTTTGTGTAGCATTCTATTGTGTAGCAGCCCGTCGACCTTGCAAGTTTTTACACAACATTTCCTCAACAATATTGTCACCGAAAAAAACCTGAAAAGCATCTTTAGGAGAATAGATTTCTGATGATGCAACGGTGTGCAATCTTGTACGAATGACATTGTGAGATCTATATCTTCCTTCAGGAGATGAAGATGAGTTCCAGAAAGTTCCATCTTTTCCAGTCCAAAGGATTCCGTCGGATGCTGACAATGAAGTGTCGGGTGCTGATGGTGAAATGTTTAGAGGACTTTCATCTTCTTCCTCACTTTCTGATTCATAATCAGTCGAATATGTAGATTCAATCGTTACTTCGGTACCTGAATAACCAGTTTCAAGAGTAGGAGCTACATAAGTTGGATCATCTTCATCTGAAAGATCAGATTTACTGCTTCCACTCCCGCCAAGAATGCCTTCGTGACCTTCTTCCTCCAAAGCAGCAGTTATTTGTTACACAGCTGTTTCAATACACATTCTAGGCTTGCTATAAAACTCAGCCATTACACTTAAAATGTTCATTAAAAACCTGCTAAACAAGAATATGAAACCTCAGCAGCTTTAAGACAACACTTTTACAACCTTAAACAATCCATTGCCTATCAAACTCACTTTGGGTCAAAATGACCCATGTTATGAAAGCTCGAGGTATCCTATGAAAAACAACACAAAATCTTACCAAATCTTTCATCTCATGCGGTAGTGTAGTAAATTGCTGACAAAGTCGAGGAACGCTGAAACGAAATTCGCAAAATGCTTCAAGCAATCAACATGAGAAGCATCGTTCGGGTCAATTTGATCCATGTTATGCATTTTAAAGTTAAAACTACTTTGTTTTACTTGGCGATTATGTCGTGTGTACTTTCTCGCAGCGGAAACCAATAGTATTCTGTCATCATGTTTTAGTTGTTCTACCCTGGTAGACTATTACTTTTCCATCTCATTGATCTCTCAACGAAACCGCTCACCATTTTCCAGGAGTTTAATCTTGGAAGATTCAACATCCATCACAATCAAGGAAATGTAAAGGATGTTGAATTTTCCAGGAATAAACTTTTGGAGTTTGATTCGTGCCTTTCTGTAGCATTGATGATCACCATCGCGACTATTCCAATAGCAAAAAATCATTAATACTTCACGTAGCCCATTTGCATGCCAAGAAGAAGGCAAATTACTTTCAGTTTTTCACAGATGCTCCAATGTTTATGAAGCGCAAAATAACTTCCAAAGTGTAATAGGCTTTTTAATCTAACGGCATGCACCAAAGGAACGGATGCCATGTGTCGCGTGCAATAGAATTTCCGTTCTATCTCAACCTTAATTTTCTTCTTAAAATTGAGGCGACTTATAGTATCGCTCGAATAATTATTTCTGGCTGCAACTTAACCGCTAGGTGAAGATTGGCTTCTACCAAATACTTTTAACCACACACTTCTCGATCACGAACTGAACAAATATGTTCACAAGACACTTTAAAACTTTGAATTCCTTTGCTCGTCGAACACGGAAACTAAAGCACTTTAATATAACAATTAGGAAACAGCCAATACTAAACCCACCAATTAACCGCTAGTAGAATCCACAATAAGTCACCACAGAACACAACACTTCTTTCTTTAGCCTTTTTGCATTTTTACTCTCTTAACACTCTACTCTCTACAATTACAACTTTCTCGACGGAATACGTAAAAATCTCGCCGCGTGATATATGAATGAAACGAGATTCCAGAAAATGCCAGAAAAATATCACGTGACAAAGGGAAAACACCGCTAATAAATAACGTAATCGGCAATCAAAAATCTTCGAGAAGAAACAAGATTCACTCGATTACTCTAGAAATTAAACACGTCATTAACAAGTCCATTGTGACGTAAGAGGAGGAGTGTCTAAATGCGAAAGAAACAAATCTAAATGCGAAAGAAAAAAGGTTTTTTTCGAAAAACACCCGAGATTTAAAAAGCAAGTTTGGGGCTTTAGACAATCCAGATTTACTAATCACATAACCACGCCAGAACAAAAGCAAGAGATTACAAAACTATACCTATATATAAAAACTATTCCTACAACGCAAATTTACTTGTTCGTGACACCATGTTACCTTTGTTGTGCAGCGATACAGCTTTTAAACTTGCTGCACTGGAATTGATAAAAATCTCCACTTAGTGGGATTATGATCAGCACCTAGTGATTCAAATAGGCCATCAAATTACTACAGTAGCACACATTATTCTGCTCAGAAGAGTAATCTTGGCGATTTGAATGTCTTGTACAGAAATAAGTGCAGTTAATTCCCTTTGGCATTAGGTTCCATGGCTTTAGTACTGAAGCAAGAAGATCTAATTTGTCTTTGGTGAATCCTAAACTCTAACTAAATCGTTAATGTCATTTTGATTCAATTTATTTGAGGCCTTTAGACAAGAATAACCAATCCGAAAGTGATTTGTTGGCTCACGCCATATCATAGGTTGGCCTACTAGAAAAGGCATACTGTTTCTTTTGCCATTTAACTTTTGAGTTGACCAACATAGCAATGGTTACAGCGAATATGAGGCGCCCAAGCCTTGTCTTGGTCTTCAATCTTACACTCAAAGTAATGCTTATGATACAGCCACACTTCTTGTCATGTTCTTATTTTTGGGATGCAGGTGTAAAATTTTCACAACGCTGCAAAACTGATTTGGATGATTTAAAGACGATTCTTGATTCTTGTCCTGATAGCTGATATAACAATTATAACTCAAAAATATCTAATTCAATTCAATACTATTGTACAATACTGCAAGGCTATACAATTAATGAATTTAACAATGACTTTTCATGAAACTCCAAATATTTACTTAACACTTCAGACTTGTAAAGTTAACAAAATTTGCGTTTCGCTTCATGAACTGCATGATTGCTTACTGGCTTCACTTACTAGACGGTGGTTGTGAGCTACTTTTCAACACGACTATTGCCGTTATCAAAGTTTGTGATCGTAATCCCCAGCATTAGCAGGGAAAGTTGTTGAATGTTAACAAGGGGAGTTGTTTTCATGAACCAAATTATTTGTAAGGCAATGCATTGACTATCTAGTACTTTCTACAAGCTGATAACATAGTATGTTTAATTAATTCAACTGAGTATGTCATGTCTTGCCTAAGTATGAACAAAAATTGATACAAGTCAAGGAATATCAGTTCTTATAAACCATAAACAACGATGCATATTTTGTCACATTAACAGACTTTGGACAAAATTGTTAGTTGAAATATCTAAAAAGCTATACGTCAGAGAAAAAATGGATTGTATTTTCCCGAATCAGCGACCTAAAATTAACATACTGTAGAACATTTGTAAAAAAAGAAAAAGCATGGCCTATTTTTTGTTGTGCAGTGTCTTGGCGGTCTGGCAACGCTAAAGTATTTTTTGGTATTATTTTCAACTATTCGGCTTCGACCAATGGATGGTGGTAAAAACATTAATGAAAAGATGATGTTTGTTGACAAAGTCAAATCTCGTTTCCAAAGAAAACTAACACTTTTTGATAGGGAATCGAGGAAAAGGCACTATGGGGAGTTGCACATAGCTGCTACATGTCTCCCAAGTTTCTCGAGTCCTTGGCAACGTCTTATTTGCCATGTTTTCTGCATACAGGGTTCCTTAAGTTTTACAAAATTTTATCCGTTCAATTCAGCAAGTGCTTAAAGGCATAGCAAAGAAGTGCATGGGCGCCAAGATGATTGATACGTATTCTCAGGAATAAGCTATTAATTAGCAGGACCGCTAATTACAACATTTTCATAACTGTAGATAAATTGCTATGAGCTAAATTCTTTGGCTACGGGTATGTTACTTCGTCTTGGTGTAAACGCCGCTAGCGAAGAAGGTATTAAACCGAAACGAAGCACTTACAGTTAAGTTATTGCCAGTGCAGTATTCCCATCATTAATATCGAGGTTATAAATGTCGGATCAGACGACTGCGCTGGTTTTATCCAATTGATAGGTAGGAGAATAGTATTAAAAAGTTTATGCTGTTTTGACATAGCAAGTTCTCACTCCAAAATCAAATCGTTTGAAAAAAAAGCATTATCATACATCCCCCAAAGTTTCTGGAATATCTGGCTACGTCTTGTTTGCCCTGTTTTCAGCATTGACGTACTTAAAAACTGATCTCGCTCATAATTGAAACAGCCAATGATTTCACAAACGTTTATGCATTCATTTGATGAAGTGCAGAGAAACACAATTTCAAGTTTGCGAAAGGGCGACAAAGTGTTCGATTAGTTTTAAGATCAACCAGATAAATATTAAAACCACTACTTAGAACTTTTTCTTAATTTCATGCCTATTTGTACGACGTAACGTCAGTGAGTGCGCGCATGTCGCTAAATTTTGGCATAAACATAGCCAAAAAAAAGCAAACTATCTACCTATTAAAGTTCCTCCATCTAATCGGGTGCTGCGACGGCCGTGTGGTAAATGTCTTGTTACCTATTAGAACCTCCCTTTACTAAAGACCTGGTTCTACACCCCTTGGTAATCCGCGCAAATCGTGGGCTCAAATCGCACCCAAAATCAGCTTTTACTGATACTGCTTTATGGCTGTAACGTATTGACTGATTTTCATTAAAACTAACAGTAAAATCTTGGGTTAGATCTTGGTTCTCGACGAATTACTCTCTCAGATTTCAAGGAGAGAATCTTACACAGCGAGAAATAGTCTTGATCTTCTTACACACAGAGCTCTAATCAATACCAGCGCACCAGGGCCACAACTGGGCCTGGTGTCACTGGTAGATTGAGTGTAAATAAATAAAATGAGATACCTTCATAAAACTTATAATAGTCAAACATAACGCATTGGAAAAGATTTTGCAAGATGGACATCTTGGCAAAAGTATCGTTCGTTGTTTCGGCTTTCCATATTTTGTGAACTGCTGCCAGAGGCTCAAACATATAAAAAACATCTGGATGCATATTGAATAATTGTCCGAAAAATGAAGAACCTACAGCAAATAGAAATTTTTGATTAAAGTCTGAGCAAAAATTTCTCCATTTCGATAAACACATCACGTTGGCAGTTGACAGAGTGTTTCTTGACTTAGTTTTTACAGTTTGGTTGAAGCTCCGAAGCGAGTTCGAACGCAGATTTCTCTTTTTCTTTTTCTTTCTCTCTCCCTCTGTCTTTTTTGATCACTTTTGTCAATCAAGTACATATGCCAGGAACAAAACTATGTAGGGAAAAGAGTAACTTTCTGTTGAAACTTTTTTCGCAGATAAAAATTTTTTATTCTTAGGCTGCGTTCGCGCAGAACGGTTTTCGCAACCAGGAACAAAACTTCTTACTGATAGTTAGACCGGGTTTTGAGATTACATTTTGCTGCTTGATACTCTGTGCGAAGAGAGAGTCCCTGTGTTTGCATTCAGCACCAAAGCAAGAAAATCTCGTCACAAAATCTGCTCTAAATATCGGTAAGAAGTATTATTCCTGATTGCGAAAACCGCCATTTGCGAAATCCGCCTTATTTATTAGGTAAGTACTCACCATTTAAACATATAAGTATTTCAAAAATTTGAGAAAGATACGGTTTTTTTGCCTTCTGATATTCCCGATGTCGTCAATCGAAATATTTATTCACAAAATCGTAATCGAGAAGAGGAGAGACGAGAAGGCTACACTTTAATTGTGCAAATACTAGTTTTTTAAGATCTGATACAGTCTAATCTGGTCAAGTTTTTTGAAGGAGAATTTTGCAACAATCTAAAGTGCTTTTCAAAACAAATTGCCACATAAGATTTTACCCACCAATATAGCCTAATTTGACAAAGCTATAATTAAAAATTGGTTTCGATAGAAAGTGGGTTGTCGTGTTTGGAAAACATCAAAAAATTTTGAGAGCCATCAGGTGAGATAAATGTTCAAAAACTTTGAAAGAAGTTAAGGTCTCACGCATTTTGAAAGGGCAAGATACTGAAGTACGCAAATACAATTTGACATAATGAGTGAGTCTAGAGCTGGATTACTACATTCAAGACGAGCTATAGATCTCTTTTCATTGCCCCCTTATATTCTTCAACATAAAACGTCGGCATGTGAAAGAAATATTTGTAAACGTAATGTAGTTTGTGTTGATGAAGACCAATATTTTTACTAAATCGTGATTGCTTAATTTAAATAAATCACTTACTCCGAGCAATTTTTTATAACCCATTTAATTTGGCCAGAATAATTAATTTTGTGGTGTTCTTTAGCAAATGGAGGTTAAACTTCCCCCAAATAAAAAACACTTGAATATGGCTAAGTGACTGTGGCCTACCTGATCTGCTGTTTGTTAAGATAAAAACACCTTTAGTTTGCAAAGGTAATTTAGGCTCCGTTTTTTGTAAGTATGCCAAATGCTTTTCCAGTTCCTGTGGATGATTCTTGTAAAAGGATGGAATAAAAGGATTCCATGATCTTGCTTTGTACTGAAATCAATATTTTGATAAAAAAAGAGCAAAGCATCGTGATTAAACACAAACATTAGAACAAAATTTGCCACAACCTTATTTGAATACAATAAGCACTATCGCCATAAAGTAGATGCAGTGGAATAACCAGAGCGGAGGAGCAAATTGCACTTTGCAATTCTTTTTCAAACAAAATTTGTTATCTTAGGAAATGTACAGAGATATGATTCTTTCATCATGACAAGCAAAAGTAATATCCTCCATTACTTTTCTAGTTACGCGTTTGCATAGATCTACGACAACCAATGTGATAGCTCAAAGCATCAACAACATGTATTGCTCTGCAAAAAAACCTGAAACTGTTTTTCTTTATTTCAACTTTTAAACCGTACAAGCCACTCAAAGGTCTCCAAAGTCATTAAACAATCTTTTACTTCAGATGTTCTAATTAATGTTTTAGGAAAGATTATCTACAATCGACGCCGGCTGCTTTTCTTTAAAACATAAAAGCGTCGCCCTACTTAAAATTTACAACTTTTGGTAAACGTATTGCCGGGATAACGTTAGTATATCGTCATTAAACCCTTTATGACAGCGCTTCTCAACTGTTGGGTCGTGAAGGCCCTTCAGGTAGGCCGCGAAACGTTCTGCCATGAATTAAAGATTTTATTGGAAAAAATTATGAATTACGAAAGCTAAAAATGTACTATAAACTTAACACTCTTTCGTTTCGTAGCAACTTTCCTCCTGGAATAAATGATTGATCTGAAACAAATTTTTCATGAAGTGGGCCCCAAAACAAAGTCTCGGGGAAAAGTGGTCCATGACATCAAAAAGGTTAAGAAGCACCGCTTTATGACATTCCTTTTTATTAGAAGCGTGTACGGAAATTTATTGAGGGAGGACGCCAAAGTGCCTTTTTGCAAACTTCACGGGACAGTCAGGGTGAAGAGTATTTTTTGTGGAGATCCAATATACTCAGAGCTATACCAAGGGACTTATTTCTTGTAGTTTCCGCATAATGGCTAAAACTGACATTTCACGTCTTTCTTGAGGAGGACCTGAGGGGGACGCGTGCATATGAGGCCCCTCCGTACGCCACTGCCTTTGACATTGTGATCAACTGTGCTTAGTTCCTCCTTTTTAACGACCATCATAAGCGCTTTAGAAAAATTGAAACTCCACCACCAAAAAAAATGATTTCTACTTTAGTCCATTTCAGCAAATAAAACGATGATTAACTGATAAAATTTTATCCGTTTTATTCTCATTTCTGCGAATGAAACGGCTAAAGTTTTTATCAGTTAATCTTTGTGTCCATCCCCTGAATATACAAGGTCTTCATAAATAATTGCTACAATTTTAAAAATTCAAAAAGTTTTTATTTTTTAAGATATTTTTATTGGGTTTTATTTTATAGTAATGAAAATTACTCTATTTTTTTAGATGTATTTGTACACCTGTACGTATGCACCTTCAGTCACACGAAGGATATCCAACCGGTGTTCAATTGCGTGCCATGTTCTTGCTGTAATATGTGCACTGTCTGTACTAGTTGCTTCAGTTGTTTGGTGCTGTAAATAAAGAATGTCTTGAGCTTTGGTTTGGTAGACTATATCTTTTGCGTAGTTTTACATGGAAAATCCAACTGTGTAATGTCGGGGGAGCAAGACAATAATGGAGTGAGACTATCACATTCAATCCACTGATCTACAAATGTTTCGTTGTCAAATTTGGGGTAGCCAGCTCCCTCTCTTTGTAGCACACTTCCTGTCTCCATAAATATGCTATGTCATATGCAATTATCACATGGTAAACCTCGCAAGTGGCTCTCTTGTATATTTGTGTTTTTAGTTTTGCTGGGCTTGAATGCCTAATGTTGTCTCTATAAATCATGAAACACATTGGGCTTTTTCTGGCTGAGTGCTTATTCACAAATTCAACTTTTGTAGCTAAACTCAAAAAATTCTGCTTAATCACTAAACGAAAAATAGTTTCGAACCTGATAATTTTGAAAATTACCTGTCAAAAGAGAAAAGCTGTAAGTATTTTCTTTTGCTACAAAACAAGCCTAATGAAAATATCTCCAAAAAATAAAATTTTGTTGAATTTTTCAAATTGTGGCGATGATTTATGGACACCCTGTTCACTTGCTCCTAACTGCGTTCTCCACAATGCAAGCAGGTTCTCTTTTGTTTCTGAATATCTTGTGAAAAATCCGAACAAAACTTACAAGTCAAGTCTGTTTGGTTCAAGTTTGCCAGCATGAAAGGCCACATTAAACTTAAAGAAAAACTTTGCGGGTCGCAAAAGAAGATACTCTAAAATGTTCAAAAAACTGATTTCGCTGTTCTAATTTGGTTGATTTATCTTCTTCTTTCTTGGGATACAGGTCAGGTTCATGCCGTCAATCTAATTGAATTAGGTTAGGGGGAAAGTGGCAGCCCATTTTGAACCAGTCATAAATGCAAATTACTGACTGATAGCCCCACCACCAACAAAGTGGACTACCATTGGTGGGTGCCCAAGAGTCGCTTCTAACTACATCTTGGGTGAGCAGCTTCACAATTCGAACCCGATGAAGCACGGGTACGCTGTTCTAATCAATTTAATGGTTTGCTGCATTTCCGATAGACCTTTTGATGTTTCCTGCTTGTTTGCAACTCAAAAAGTGATTTTCTGCGATCAAAAGTTATATAACGCGTCAACAAATTAGCATAACAATTGGTAGTTTATTATTTCGATTAACATGACCGTGTCTGCCTTCACAATGGTACAGTAGTTCTCAAACGTAAGCAGGCAGCATTTATTCAAGTGTTTTAATGGACCTTTTATCTGTGAGTAGTTTTTCAATAGCTCCATAGTTGAGAAGTTTTTTCGCAACTACATGTGTTACCAAACGGGAAGTACACGTTCCATGCAAAAGTTCTCTAGCGTAAAAACCTGCCCGTTTCTTACAAACTTACTTCCACAATTATCCCCAAATTTTTTCAACTCGATCAAAGATTGAAGATATTTTAAAGTTTGGCTGCTTTAAAATGTCGATATCCAAAAATGTCCCCAAAGCAAATTAAGATAAAGGCTCGACAAAATTAGGGGGGGAAAAAGCGATTTTCAAGATAAAGATTTCCCAACAAAATTGACAAACTGCAGATCAAAAAATGTATTTCGTTTTCCCCTCCCCCAAAAATTTGCAAGTGATTATGCAAATTTAATGTCTAACTGTTCACTGGCAACTGAATTGAAGAGTCTATGCTTACAGCAAAGTGCAAAAATAGATGCATGTTTGCGCCATCACAAAGCGTTGTGACGTCATAGTATTTGCATATCAACCTGCATTTGGACATTGTGTGGTTTATCTAGGGCTGTTATTAACTCAATGTACAACGTAGGTGTAATTTAACACCTGGGATTTTTGCATTGGAAAAGACGGCATACACATAGTGCAGCACACGTGTCAGGGTTGGAATCATCTGAGTTAAGCTATCACTTACTTGTTCACTTTTAACTGCAAAAGTGATTGGCTCTTTCTGTTTAGTGCTGTTGATTGTTGATTGTTTTCTCAGATACGGTTCTTCATGTTTATGACTTATGAGTGGTGCTTGCTCTGTCGAATTCGCAGTCATTGTTTGTACGAACATTGACTTGATAGGTTTTGCTTGCACAGATTTGACTTCGAGAGTGGTTTTCGAAGCCCAGTGAAAATTAAAAAGCAAAGTAATAAAGAGCATGGCAACTATCAATAACCGAAGTATGTTTTGCAGATTTTTTTCAAATAAACGCAACATCATTAAAATAAAACAGTCTAAGATTATAGCTATAGTTCTACATAAAAGTAAATCGTGTTATTTTAGCAGCTGGAAACTGGCAAACGGCAGGGCGTGACAAGATCAATGATCAAAAATAAAGAGCTGTATTCTTGTTACCAAAACTTTTAGATTTTGAATCATTGGGTGTTATACATGATACAACATATCTGCTTGCTGCTGTGCTATTTCTTTATGATTTCATTCAACAAATTTTGGTTGGATGATAAGTTCAAGCAATGTTAAGGTTTTATAAAGTCACGCGGTTGCAAGATTTTATGGTGTAACCGAGCATTAGCAATTAAAACTTCTTTTTCCGTCTGTAGGTCTATTGTTTAATCAGTAACGTTAGTGTGACCCAAATGACTCAAAGAAACGATGAAAAACATTTCAAAAATGGTCTCACATCATAAATCTTGAGTCAAGAGGCAGTGAAACTTTGTATAGCATGGGCCTACGCTAGCGAAGGCTGAAATATGTAGTAGGTTACTGTATGATGCAGGTAATCTTGTTTATAATCGACTTTTTATTTAAAACGAGCCGGCTCTGCCAGTGTCGCCGGGCAGTGCTACCAGTCAATTACGTCGGGTTAGAAATATCAGTTGAGCCACCTGCGTCGGTTTCGTCCAAATGAGATTTTTTAGAGCAGTAAGAAAAAATTAGTATAAATGTGGGCATGCGCCTTATCACGATCATCGTACCGATACTTTGAATTAAGACTGGTTTTGCTCACCAACTCTTTATCACATCACAAATTCCATTCGTTCATTCCAATAAACACAAGGGGGAAAACTGAAAGTTGGTGGTGGTCGCAGTGTTGGTTTTTTTTTACGAATACAGAAACAAATAAATTGGAAGTAGGCTTACATTACGGATTGTGGAATCTTTGTGGAATTGTTTTGTGGAATCCCCTCGTAATGATATTTGTGGCAGTAAGTCCATTGACTGCACCTAATGTGCCTTGATCCCGGAATAAAGAAGTGGCCAGGATCGGCGCCAGCTCAAAATAAGTAGTAGGAACACATAACAGGTGAGGTAACGCAAGAAAAAACCTCGATCGAAAGTAGTCCCAAGTTACGACCAGTAGCATTGTTATAACGCGAAGGTTTTCTCAGCACGACATATTGTATAGCTTAACTAAACCTATTTTGTTGTATGGGCTAAAGCTTGCTTTGAGTATGTGAGTTAAAGGTTAAGTTGATAGGAATATTTATGGACCGCTTGGTGGCGAAGCTCATAGGGTAACAGTCTACAAAGAGGGTCTATTAAGATGATCTAGAAGACTTTCCCCTTAGAAAATTTTGAAGAAATAGAATTGATTTGGTGTAATCTGGTGTATTTGATCCCATTGTTTAGAAAATGGCTTTTGCATAAAATTTAGATAGTGTTGTGAGAAATGAAGATAGTTTTGTTAGTGGTTAAATCCGGCCCGCTGGCAGACATAGAATAGACTATGGAAAATCTATTATAGATCGAACCGGGCCATATCAAATCACCAACTCTATGTTGCTGTTATGCATCACTTCAAATTGTCCACTTCAGGACATTTTAGTTTTCCAGCATAAAAGAGCAATAACTTGCAGAGTTGATCGTAGCAGCTGAGCTACTGTAACACTGCTATTATTACGTATATAGTTATGTATCGGTGACGAAACAGATAACGCAATGGGCATTCGGAAATTTTTAATGACTTATTCACAAAAAGTAGCACCGGCAATGTGCTTTCATAGCAAATCACAAATCAACAAGCTCATGTACCTTTCTTGGATCACTCCGATTACATAAAACTTTAAGAAAAGTAATTTTTCAAAACATTTTTTTTGCTTCAAAAACTAGGAAGGTTAGAGCATTAGGGTCAATTTTCTCAGCCTCCCAAAAACCTCAACGGAGACCTGCACGAGTTACAGAAATGGCCCTAAACAGAAGTGGGGAGCAAGTTCATCCTATATCTTTCCAGTGGCGCCACGCGGGAAGGGGGCCTTACCTCAGTGGGGGATTCACAAAGGATGTGTAGGATGCATTCCGACCACCCTTTAATAGCTTTGGTTGCGTTAACTAATTTATTTGTATTTGTTTCGAAACAGAAATTTATTTTTAAAAATTGGACTTCAAAAATTTTACTCTCAAAATAAAGGTCGTCACTTCCACTTTGGAGTGCTTGGTAATGAGTTAAGTTACACTTTTCATCTCTCCACCAAAAGTGTGTGCATCCGCTAATAATATGCCTCCTGCTTTCGATTGCCCGGTAAATCTAATAATTCATTTTCGAAAAAAAGGTTCCTTCATTGGTACATTGTATATGTGGCGGCTATAATTTAACACAGTAGTTTAGCCTTACTAACCTAGGATAGTTTTTCTGTTGATTGCTTCTCAAACTTTGGATTTCATAAACTATGCCCACAATACCGACCTTCCAACTAATAAATTTGGGACTGTGCTTACCTACAGACAGCACATAATTTCACAAACTTCTTGCGTTCATTTGACGAATTGCATAGAGGAATAAATTCAAAGTATCGGAAGAACACTAAAGTAATTGATGTATTTACTGGAATTAAGCTATAAAATATTATTTCTACTACTCATAACTTTTCTGCAATTGTAGACCAAGTTAAAAAAACTTAAAGTATTTTCTTTACTTTCGGCATAATTGCAACCAGGGGAGGGCGAAGTGATTTGGAGTTCAGAGACCAGCATTTACAGTTCAGTTATTACAATAAGTTAAATTATGGCTTAACCCATCGACCAGCTTTTGTGCTTGAGGAGAATTTTTTCCAAATCCTGCAAGATTTCACATTAAAACTCGGCGTTTTATTTCACTTTGCTGGGCGTGATAAAAATATTTGAAGGAGTTAAAACTGCTCAGGCACGCCACATGATTTTACTGCGAGGATGCTCTAACGTAAAGTCCACCTACAGTTTAATTGTTTTAATTTTCTTGTTTGCCATTGGCTTATTTCAAAAATCAGATTTAATCTGGCATGCTAGAGCTGTAATATATCATTGTACTTTATCAGTCAGCATATCTCAAATAGGTATTACCTTTGACGTTTGCTTTCAAAATGACAGTAGATAATAAGCGCAGGTGATGCCTACTGCTGTTTTCACTAAAATGGACCAGAGGTCATGATAACGTTACTTAATATTATGACGATACAAAGCAATTTTAGAGTGTATAAAAAATAGCATGCTTATAAAAGCGCTTAAATGCTTAATCGGTTGTTTCATCTTCGATAAAGCTTAGATTGTTAGAAAATTTCTCTTATCTTGAGCAGCTTGTTAATATTTTCTGAAAAAGCTTTCAATTGCGTTCCTACGGTCAGTATTTGTGGCGGCAAAAAGAAAACGATTTTTACTACCAATCATTAATTATGATGTGATTTTACTTTTTGAGAGACTCAAATTTCTTGAAGTTATCAAGTCTGATGCTCGTTTTTATTTAAGCAAAAAAATGTTTTCTCCGTCAAGAAATGCAACCTTTCAAAAATTATCTTCAGTGTTGACGTCATCGTGACCAACAGATCGAAAAATACACTGTATATGGCACCCCCTCCACCGTGCTGACCAATCTTGCCGAGTTCCATATATGTACGCTCTGCTTTAGTTTCGGAGGAGTTAAAGCACACACACACACACACATGCGCACGCGCGCGCGCACAACTGCGCTTTATAGCATTGATATCTACAGGGTATCAACACTAACCAAAGCGCTACTCAAACGTAAAAATCATTTCAGACATGACAATATCATTAAAATTTGGATTAAAGTATGGCTACAAAATTGCTTTTCAAATGCTGTAAAAGTTACATTCTTCAAAATTGCTTGACATCCGATATACACTATAAAGTACAATAATATTCTTTCAGCGTTCAAGAATAAACTCAATAACTATCAAGTGTAGAAGTAAGAAACTTGGTACAATTAAACTCCTTTTTCGAAGTGAGTATCATAAGAATCACTGACGTAATGATGACGTCTTGATGTAATCGGCAAAAACAACTGTTTTAAAAATCGTATTTTTTCGCGGAAAACGAGTTTTAGCTCAAACATAGGCCATCATCCAACTCATCACTTGGTGCAACCCTTGCACATTTTTCAAAAGACACCCAGAGTAGAATCACCGTTAAAAGGCTTTACGGAAAATATCAAATAGCTACTTTGGAAAAAAATGTTGCGATTCGTTTTTCCAAAGAATCAAAGTGATCAATTGTATTTCAAAAGCTAATAGTAGTCTTTTGCATTTTTCAGCGACATGTTTTCGGCAGTTTCTTTTTTTTTTGCATTCTTCATTGCGTGATCAAAGCCACACGTTGGCTACTATTTCCATCACTGATATGTGGACGAACAAATGTAATAAAATTGCAGCTACAATTTTAAAATGTTCACACTGGTTTAGTGGCACAAGGAATTCGTTAAATGTCATTAAAGAAGCCAGCGTTGTAGGGTATTACTTGGAGGATACGCTCTGCAGTCGTTTGCCTTGGATTCAGTTGCCTCGTTGCCTCATAACAAAAGAATTTAATAAATGGTGTTTGCAGCTTCCTTGCTTGATGCTCAGCGTGAAAGAAATGATGAGGATAGTAATCCGGCAAGTTCGCTTGTTGTGGCTTTGTAAAAGGCACTTCAGAAAATACTTTTCTTTACGTGGTAGACAGGCAGTAGGGCTGAATTGTTTACCTGTCGTGGTAGTCCAGTGTCTCTAAACACAAAAACACAGAGCTTGAGCTCATAGTTATAGATCAAAATGAATTGAAGCGGTCTAATTGCATTATAAATAAAGTTTATTCAATTGTCGTGTTTTTTGAGATACAAAGCTGCTTTATAGAAAGTCTGGACGCTTTTTGTGATACAAAGCTGTATGAAAACAAAGTCCGGACGATTTGTTTTGCCAGTTGCATATTCTTTTCAGATGCGATACAGAAATTTGATTGTTACTTTGGTGTGAGCTCCTGATTTTCATAAAGCATTACCTCAGTCTTTTTAGCTTACCGTAAGTGTATTGTTATTGGTTGCACGAAGGATGACGCAGGCCTTTCGTGATGTTTGAACACTACGTAAAGACATTTGGGTCCAAAAAATTTGTCTAGCAGTTTCAAGGCCAGAGGTAACAGATAAACAGCTTGAAAGCATGGGTAAAAGAATGTTATAGGCGCCAAAGCGAAAATTTGGAATGCTTAGGTCAAGGCATTGCAACAAAACTATTTTTCAGTTCAAAAGACATTATATTGCAACAAAATCAATACTCCTTTGACAAAAGTACAAATTTAACTTTTTCGCGTACTTAAAATTGGTACCTCATACGGTAGAGTCTTTTCTTTTGTAATGTGTAGATTGGGATGGATCAAAAAACGTTTCTTTATTAAATCATGCTATCTACCCCTCAAGCTGTGAGGTTGCTTTAAAAAACACCACAAAAAGATTCGGCGCTTTTACTCCTGCTTTCCCTATGGAAATCAGGTTTTCTTTGTTTTTCTTTAAAATGCAAGAAATCAACTTCTTTAAAAAATGCGTTTTTTGATATAGCAGCTATTTTATTGTTATCTTTTGATTTGCTTTGCTTTCTAGGTGTTGACGTTGATTCTGTGCATGTTTTCTTGTTTTATTAATGACGTCACTCTCTTTAGAGAGGGATTACCGATTAGCAATAACTAGAATTAGCATATCTGCTCAAAGTTTTCATAATGTTGTTGATAACTGTTACTAATACCAACAAAACAGCAAATAATGTTGAAAAGCATAATTTTATATGTTAATTCTAGTAACTGCTAATCGGTAATTCCCCTCTAAAGAGAGTGATGTCATTAAGAAAACATTCACGGAATTAAGGTCAACACCTAGAAAGCAAAACAAATCAAAAAATAACAATAGGGTTGCAGGTAATTCAAAAAACGCATTTTTAAACGCTGGAGATTTCCTGGAGTTTAAAGAAAACCTGATTTCCATAGGGAATGCTGGAGTAAAAACCCTGAATAGCTGAACTCAGCCTTTCTTTAAAAGTAGTAAAGTACCCCACCTTAATTTTTGTTGGCTACAAAATATAATTTTAAAGTAATAACTATCCTACAGCTTCTAATCGTAGAAACTAAAATTGCGAACCATTCTTTGCTGCATGTTTAATTTCATCTTTACTACTCTGTCTTGAAAAAATACTCCTTTCATTCCTTAGTACTAATGGACCCAGGAACATTCAACAACAAGCAAAGCTGTGAATCTTATTAAAAGATCTTTCACCCATTTAAGCGTACTTTATGCAAGATTTTTCGCATGTGTATCTGCCAGGGAATCTGGCTGTATTCCTGAGTCTGTCAATGGAAGCGCGATCTCCAACTGCGTCTTCATAAAGTTCATACTACGCTAACCACAATATTTTTCACTCTACAAATGCGTTTTAGTCGCGTATTGCAATATGACAAATGAAGCGCATTGTTTAACCGCATCCTTATAGTGTTTATCAATCGTCTTGTCGAAGGAACGGAAATCGAATGATTTCCAGCTGAAGACTGATTGGTACAATTGCTTTTTGGTCAAAGAAGGTTGCTCTTAATATAATTTGAATCACTGTATGTTTCTGTATGAACTTTAGATCAATTTATTTGTTTTTATCAATAATTGGCTACTATTGTACGAGTACTTCTAATTAAATATGATGTAGAAGAATGGCGGGTAACAATTGAACAGAGATTTATAAATATCTGTTAGCCCTCCCATTTCCACAGCTTAAAAAGAGAATGGTACGAGTGCTGTTACATGCACTACAATTACTTTGATCTTCCCTATTTACATAGCGGTTCATGTCGTGCAAGAGCCGTAATAGGACCAACCCTTATCCCTTTTTTCTCCAAAAAGCCTTTCCTAAAGAGGTATGTTGGGTTTGTTTACTTTGTTTCGTTAACTGTGTTTGCATGGCAATCAATGTAAACGTTACAGTCAGTCGATTTGAAACAGTATGTAAGATTTTAGTCAAAATTGGTGTTGTTGGATTTTGGTTTTGTCATTTTTAGTGCAAGTTAACTGGGAAGCACACCCACAACCGCTAATGCAATTTTTATTGTATCAATTTAAATAAACTTGGCCTAGCTGCTAAAACATAGCAACGCAAAAATTTGCCTGCTGCTAGTTTGTTTGATATTAGTTGTATAATTGCCTTCTACTTGCTTGCTGGTCGTCGATATGCTGACTGCTTAAAATTTTTTACAGGAACAAGTTAATCGTAACAGTATTTTGACGCAGTAGATCTAGTTGCGTTTCACTAAGCGTACCTGCGCAATGGCGTAGTGGTTAGAGCATCCGCTTCTAAGTCGGTAGGCCTGGGGTTCATTTCCCAAGTCGAGTCAGACCAAAAAACTTTAAAAAATGGTATTCACAGCTTCCTTGCTTGGTGCTCAGCATAAAAGAGAAATGGTGTGGAAAACAAGCCGGCAATCTTGCTTGTTGTGTCCTTGGGCAAGGCACTTAACCGGCTGCCTCAACTTCATGCGGCACACAGATGGTGGGGCCAAGCAGTCTACCCGTCGTGGTAGCCCAGTCTAACTTAAGACTCGCAAACCGAGCCCGAGCGCACACGCAGTGTATATACAGTGGATCTTCCTGCATAATGCTCAGAATGAACAGCTCAAACGACGAAGATGACTAAGTGTTGAGCCTCGAGTCTGAACGGCGGCTAGTCATACAGCTTTCACCTTTGAAACTCACATCGACAATTTATTTCATGAAAAATAGAAACTTCTTGATTAAAACCAAGCAGCTTCAAGCTATGAGCAACAAATAAAAATTATTATTGCATAATAAATGAATTCTTAAAGTTTGGAAATATTTGGTTTGGAAAACGTATTACTAGATGCAATGCCTGGATCTGCCTTTGGATCTCGTAACTTTCAGTGTGTTAGAACAAACTTGGGAGTAGGATTTAAACCCACAACAACAGGTAGTTAAAGTAGACAAGAAATCTATTTAAGTAAAATTATTGCTACTCAAAGAATCTAACATATAAAGCGCAATTCTGTCTGTGTGTATGTCTGTCTGTGTGTATGTCTGTTTGTGTGTCTGTTTTAACTCCTCTGAAACTGCTTGAGATACAAGCATCAAACTTGGAACGATTGATCACCACCCCGTGGTGAGTGTCATAAATGTACTTGTGATGTCATGGTGACGTCATAATCAATAATAATTTTTTTAGAATTTGCATTACTTGACAGAGGACAACCGCTTTTTGCTCAAACAAAAACCAGCTTCCGACTTACTAGATTTCAAAAACTTTCATTTGTTTGGGGTCTAAAATGACGTCACAATCAATGGTTCATTGAACAATCTGTTTTTTGTTCTATCTCAAAAAGTACTCATCGCAGAAACGCGATTTAATGTTCTTTTAGAAAATATTATCAAGCTGCTTTTGATAAAAACAACTTTACAACAATTAATGTTCATTGGATTATGCTACGAGCAATTCTATATTTAAGCACTTCCAGCCTTCTGAGCATTTTTTCTTATCTTTTTCATCTGCGCGCTTAAACTGGGTCTATGACATCATAACGTGTCTCGTACGATTAACATACGTGTCGCTACCGCAGATCATAAAATCAAGATGTTTTCAAAAATTGCAACCTTTTTGCAAAATCAGTTTATTAAAGAACCGATTTGTGACCTCATTTCTCGACCGATTTTCAAGCTTTTTTCAACAAATCAAAGGTTATTTCAAGGCGAGTCCGATAGTGTATAATATGTACAATTCATATTAGTTTTTATACTGAAAAAACTGAACTTTAATAGCTGTGTTGTAACTTTTTACCCCTCCCAATAGTGGTGAGCTCAATGAAAACAGATGACTTTGATACAAAAACATTATAATAAAGTACTAACAATTACTGTCCCTTGAGAGCTTAGGAAATTTCCTTTCGAGCAATACGTATGTGACTCCAATTACTTAAGACTAAGGATTAGTTTATAATGGCTAATCAAAACTTGGTTGCCATACATGATGTTTTATTTTTAGTTGTACAATTATCCTACTAGAGCTAGCAAACTTGCAATTGTTAAACAAAGTTAGTTCTCTACTTGATGCTTACCCTTTGCCTAACATAGACATGCAAGTGGCCAAAATTGATAAGTGTGTTGTGTTCAGTACTCTCGATTTAAAATCGGCTTATTACCAGGTATCTTTATCGGTTGAAGATCGTCCTTATACCGCCTTTGAAGCAGAAGGTAAATTATATCAATATACTCGATTACCCTTTGGTGTTACCAATGGTGTTTCATTTTTTCAACGTATTATTGACAATATTATTGCTAAGTATGATTTACGTGACACTTATGCTTATTTAGACAACATAACGGTTTGTGGTAAAACTATGAAAGATCACGAACATAACCTCAAAGCGTTGTTTTCCGCTGCTAAGTCAGAAAACTTAACGTTTGACAACAGTAAATGTGTTTTTGCTCGTACTGAAATTGACTAGTTAGGATACAGAATTTCTCATAATCTAATCCAACCTGATCCTGATCGATTACGACTTTTACTTGAGTTACCTCTTGCTCAAAAAAAAGCTGAGTTCCAAAGAGTCATCGGTGTGTTTTCATACTACGCTAAATGAGTTCCTGAATTTTCTACCAAAATACGACCCTTAGTGCAAGCTAACGTTACTTCTTCATTTCCTCTTTCTTCTGAAGCTGCCAATGCCTTTGAAACCTTACGTTTGCAACTCACCTCAGCATGCTTGGCTAGCATTAGAGAAGGAACTCCGCTTACTGTTGAATGTGACGCTTCTGAGCACAGTCTTGGGGCAACGCTCAGTCAAAATGGTTCGCCTATCGCTTTTCATCTCGCACTTTTACTGCCACTGAAAAACGTTATTCTGTAATTGAAAAAGAAGCTGCAGCTATAATGGATGCTGTGAGAAAATGGAATCACCTTCTCCACGGACATCGATTTACTCTTGTGACTGATCAACGAGCTGTAAGTTTCATGCTTGACCCCAAACGATTAGGCAAAATCAAAAACACCAAACTACAGCTCTGGCGTGCCGAATTGGGCAATTTTGATTATCACATCGAGCACCGACCAGGAAAACTAAATGTTGTAGCTGATGCCCTAACACGAGTCCCTTCCATTGCCTCTTTCTATTTAGATCTTGCCAAAATCCACCAACAGCTTGGTCACCCTAGCGTATTTAGACTATCTCATTTTGTAAGATTTAAGAATCTTCCGTTTGCTACAAAAGATGTAAAAAGAGTCTGTCAAGCATGTAAAGCCTGTGCTGAACTTAAACCAAAGTTTTTTACTAAAGCTCCTGAACAATTAATAAAAGCTTTTCATCCTTAGGATCGAGTCAGTATTGACTTCAAAGGCCCATTAGAAGGAACAAATACATCCTTTTGCAATTGATGAGTACAGCCGTTTCCCCTTTGCTTTTCCTTGCCGTGACATGATTACTTCTACAGTGATCAAATGCTTGAGTAATTTATTCTGTCTCTTCGGACTTCCATCATACGTTTACAGTGATCGAGGTTCTGCTTTTCTATCTAGTGAATTTAAGAAGTACTTGACTGAAAGAGGAAACGCAACAAGTAAGAGCACTCCATATCATCCTACCGGGAACAGTCAGTGCGAACGAATGAACCAAACTGTTTGGAAAACAGTGCAACTTATTTTAAAAACCAATTCCTTTCCTTTCCTCGTCGGAGTATGATTGGCAAAAGCTTGCCCTGTTGGCTGATACAACCTGGCCCGGTTCTTCCACGGCGTTTCGTGAGAAACAAGAATGAACCATTGGTTGACGAAGTCGAGCTTATGGAAGCGAATCCCAACTTTGCTCACATTCGCTTCCCAGATGGCAGGGAGTCCACAGTATCAGTTACTGATCTGGCCCCGTGCCCTTCCGAAACAACTACCTTTCCGGAATCTAATACTTATCATGATAAAATTACAAACGATGAGCAGCCAACCACTACCTCTGACAGTTCTCCTCTTCATAGCTGTCAGAGACATGATTCTGTTTCAACAGACACAATTGATAAATCTCTTCCTGCTGTTGCCACATCCCCAGATCACTCTACTAGACCTAACTCTTCTGACTCTTTACTTTTTCAGCCTCTTGTCATACGCCGATCTTCTAGAAATACCCGCCCTCCTAATAGGTTTGGAAACAATATGTATGATATTTAACAATAGCGAAATTAATGTTTAGGAGGGAAGAATGACATGACCTGCGATCAATTGTTACGCGCCGCGTGCTTCTGTGCTTTAAACTACATGTGCACTAGATCAGGGGTCGGCAACCTTTTGAACGCAGTGTGCCAGTTTACGAATAATATCAAGATGTAAGCAGCTTCGCGTGCCAAGCATTTTTATGTGTTAGGTTTGCACAGTCAACGATGTGAATAGCAAACGGATAAGAAACAAATTTGTTTATTAATTTTATTGGATAAGGTCGAATACAGTCAAAAGACTCTTTTTAATGAAACTACAGACAGACTCCTTGTCCTTGCTTTTCCTTGCTCAGCTTAGTAATATTGGACTAAATTTAGATACACTCAGTTGAACACACAATTTTCATTGATCTTCCGTAAGTCGGCTGCGATGGGCACTGAGAATAAACTTCATTTGGGAAAATATTTGTTCACACAAATCAGTGGCTTGAAATGCAGACAGCAAAACTATTGCCCTCTTCTTCAGACAGCTAAATTTCTCCTGCAAAGATTTCCAACGTGGTAAAATGTTTTTTTGCTTGTTTTCAATCGTTTCCCACGATTTCCGCAAATCAACAAATTTCGATGTCCACAATAAAGAGGCTTTGAAATCGATCAGCTGCAATTGGAAGTCTTTAATATCCATCCATTCAAATGCACATACGAGTCTTCGCTGCTCTCGGGCTTGATGAGAAAAGAAACCAATGAACCAAAATGTTGAAAATCTTGAAATCTGGTGCAAAATTGAGACGTTGAACCCTTGATATACATATCAATTTTAACCGAATTAACTTGGTAATCCACTAAGAAAGCCTTCAGGTGTTCAAAGTAGCGAAAAGTGGCGATTCGGATGTCCCGTGTGTAGACATCCAGTTTAGATGCGAATCCTTTTCATACCACAAAAAGACACATCACTGTTTGTCCTGTACCCTGCAGACGAAGATTAAGTTCGTTAAGGTGCGTGGTGATGTCCGCAAGAAACATCAGTTTTACAAACCACTTTTCATCCTGCAGTTCGGGGTCGGCCTTTCCTTGTCCCCTGAAAAAGACCCTTATCTCGATTAGACATTCGACGAACCTCAAGAGAATCTTACCGCAACTTAACCATCTGACACTGCAGTGCAGCAGCACATCATAGTATGCACTTTCCATCTCTTCAAGCAAAACTGTCTGTGAGTTGTAGCAGAGTGTGCGACAACGAAACACAGTGTTTTCGTAACTGTTTTGGTATTAGGCGTGTCTACACCAAAATTTTTCATTCTTGCTGCGTATCGCATCTTTGTTTACTCTAATTTGTTTGTGCTAATGGGAAATCGCATAAACTGGATTGTCTTGAGCCAATTTTTTCGCTTTCACTGCGAACCAGTTGTGAGTGTCATTGGCAGAACCACAACAGACATCGCCGACATAGAAATTGTCAAGTGAATTGCATGCTTGACAAATTTTAGGACTGTTGATTTCGTGCAGTGTAAACAGTTCGAGCTTGGGAGTGCGCCGCGCACGCTTATAGGGTAGATTTCGCATGCGCGTCAAGTCACTTGGCGTGCCATAAAAAATCCTCTCGCGTGCCACCTGTGGCACGCGTGCCAGCGGTTGCCGACCCCTACACTAGATCATTGCCTTGAACTGCGCAATTAACGTTAAGTAGTTCACTGATCCAACGCATTAGTAGTTAAGCACTCGTTGTGCTGTGTTGCATGCATTGTAACTATAGTTTTGCATTAATAGCTCTTATGTCAGGATTTGTGTTTTTTTACAGATGTAATTTGTTATTGTGTTGCTGAGTTTTAAGTGAATAAAAGCCTAAGTTTGGTTCTTACAATGGTCTTTGCAGCTGTGAGTAAGAAAAAGATTCTTTCAACCACTGCGTTACTGAGCCGAGTAACAAGACAAGTTAGAGCATATTCAGCCAAATCCTTGAAAGGGGATGCTGTAAAATCGATACCCAAAATTTTTTCGGATCATAGACTGGAATTTCTTCTGCTTTAAAAATTTTCTCAATTTTCCAATCGACAAGAAAAAAACTTTCGATGCCAATCTTCTACTACAGTTAATTTGTCAGCAAATAACTTCAAAAATGATAAATCAATAAATGAACATCTGCTTATTTGGCTTAGAATAATCTTGGGATTTATTGTTGTCAGATTTTCAAACACGTTTTGTGTAGAGGGCAATCTTTTTTTTATTTGTTCTACAGCTACCAGCATCATTTGCTTGTAAGTAGTCTTTGTTGCAACAACATCACGAGATCTTTCCAAGCCATGATCTTGAATAAACTTTTTACATTCTGCCATAAACTTGACTGCAAAATCCACATTTGCCAAGATTTTTTTGTTTTCTCGCAAATCATAGAGTCTGTCATACAAACTATGATAGCGGAGAATGCTAGCCCTGCTCTTGAGTGAAATCAATCCAATTAATTTAACTGGTTACAGATTATAGCCTACTGGTCCACTCACTCTACTGCCACAGGCTGGTTAGTTTTTCCAGGTTTTAAAATTTTTATAACCAAAAGTTTCATAAAAACCCGCCAGAGTGGCCAAATTAAAAATTTTATGGCTAAAAACAAACAAACAAATTGAAAGATAAGGATACTGTTGGCAATTGTAGTAACGGTACCAAATTGCTGAATGATCCTTGCTATAAATAAGACAAGACAAAGATTTTTACAGCTTTCCATCCTTTTGCATTTTCAACAAATGAATAATTTTCATTTCCAACATCTGCCAGCTGCCGAAAGCAAGCTTGCAAACCACCCAGTATGCTTAAAATTAGGTTATGATTGGCGGAAAATAGCCAATCTGGCTACACTTGCGCGGATCTTGTTTGGTGATAAATCGTTAATACATAGTTTTTCCTATGACGAAACAAGTGAAATATACTCTGCGTAATTGGTGAGTAGACACGATTCATTAATCAAAATTGTAACTGGTGTTGCTACAAATCAGACCTTAGCTGAAATATCAATTCTGCACCAGTACTAACGTTAGACTAAAAAAAGCCCAAAAAAAGCCAAAAGGCTAAAACAAAAATTGGGCAGTCAAAGGCTTTGAAAAAAGCCAAATTTTTGGTTTTTGGCCGTAAAAAGGCCAATCTGGCAACGCTGATTCTTAACCTCAAGTATTTGGAATGACATATTGATAGAAAGGAAATTTCCTAAGCTCTCAAGGGACAGTAATTGTTAGTACTTTATTATAATGTTTTTGTATCAAAGTCATCTGTTTTCATTGAGCTCACCACTATTGGGAGGGGTAAAAAGTTACAACACAGGTATTAAAGTTCAGTTTTTCAGTATAAAAACTGATATTAATTGTACATATTATACACTATCGGACTCGCCTTGAAATAACCTTTAATTTGTTGAAAAAAGCTTGAAAATCGGTCGAGAAATGAGGTCACAAATCGGTTCTTTAATAAACTGATTTTGCAAAAAGGTTGCAATTTTTGAAAACATCTTGATTTTATGATCTGTGGTAGCGAAGATTTATGTTAATCGTACGAGACACGTTATGACGTCATAGACCCAGTTTAAGCGCGCAGATGAAAAAGATAAGAAAAAATGCTCAGAAGGCTGGAAGTGCTTAAATATAGAATTGCTCGTAGCATAATCCAATGAACATTAATTGTTGTAAAGTTGTTTTTATCAAAAGCACCTTATTAACACAGTAGGCGCCGCTTATTATGACCACGGATGATATGACCAGCCGCTTATTATGACCAATTTGGTACGGTCCGGAATTTCTCCATTTAAAATTCTCCGTTTTATATGACCAAATTTTGGATAATACTGTATAACCAACATATTATCCGAAATTTGGTCAACATATTATCCGTCAATGGAAGAGTTCGATACTTTTGCTGGACAGATAAGTGATTTTTTGTGAAAGCATTTTGTTCAGCGCGACATTACCGAGTTTTTTGAACCAAAAACTAACTCACGTACGTGCGTGACATTTTGAATTTGTTTTGCGGTGCTTTGATATGTTACATTGATTAAACGTTAGTTGAACTATTATTACTTTGTTATACTGTACCACCGATTGTACATATTGTACTTAATTTTATCGTCACTTGTACTGTTACAATACTGTACTTTGTTTTACTACCAACGTCACGCTGTTACTTTGGTGAACGAAAAATTTGATGGTCTTTGGACTTCTTGTGGCTTACGGCGTCGATTCAGGTGCGGTTATGGCGGCTTCGGTTTTTATGACCATTTGAATATTATGACCAAAATGGCCTAGTCCCAAGGTGGTCATATTAAGCGGCGTCTACTGCATATCCTGAAAGAACGTTTAATTGCGTTTCTGCGATGAGTACTTTTTGAGATAGAACAAAAAACACATTGTTCAATGAACCATTGATTGTGACGTCATTTTAGACCCCAAACAAAAGTTTTTGAAATGTGGTAAGTCGGAAGCTGGTTTTTGTTTGAGCAAAAAGAAGTTGTCCTCTGTCAAGTAATACAAATTCTAAAAAAATTATTTTTCATTATGACGTCACCATGACATCACAAGTACATTTATGACACTCATCATGGGATGGTGATCAATCGTGCCAAGTTTGATGCTTGTACCTATAGCAGTTTCAGAGAAGTTGAAACAGACACACAGACAGACAGAATTGCGCTTTATATATGAGATTTCCGATTATGGTAGACAGCACTTGTAAAGGTTGGTTCACAACGCATTCGACATTGGTTTTCTGCAGTTTTAGCAACAAAAATGTGGCAAACAAAAAAAATCTTACAGCAGATTTGACAGAATATTCTAAGCAATCCCACCTACGATACCGTGCAGCAATGAGGCATCTTTTCTTTGCCACAAACATGCTTACAAGGCAAGCATGCAGCCCAACTTGTTTTAAGCGTTCAACTTCCAAATCACTAGCATTGGCAGATTTTCGATTGCTCGTAGGCCTACTTGCAGCGGTTGCAGGCGAACTGCTGCTAGAGAAGAAGCTGAGACTTTGCAAGCACACTGATCTTTCACTTGAATTATGTAAAGAATCTCTCAAATTCGTTGTACGCATTTTAATATCATGATAAAGGGCGAAGAGAAAACATACGCTGTACTGGCGAAAAGACATTTCTTGCGTTATGTTGGTTAAATTGCGTCAAAACTGTTCAAAAAATCAACACGTTGAAGAAGAACAGATTATTGCGTCACAGCGTTAAACTTTTCGATTGATTAAGTATTCATTTTGCAATAAAGTTTTAACTTACTTATCACTTAGATATTGTCAAGTGGTTACGTGGTGGTCTTAGTAAAACAAGAAATTCAGAGCAGTCCTAAACAAGGGCCACAGGTAGTGGTTTGGAGGGACACGTCCTCCCCTGGCATGCTGTAGCAGCGGCACTGGACAAATACGAAAATTACAGTAACTGAACTGTAGTTGAACTCCAAGTTAGAAAACATTAGTAAACTCTGCAACTGACCAAATTTAATCCCTAACGATAAGACGTACCGATCACGTGTGTCAAACTGGAACAAAATGCCAAAGTGGTATGTAATATTTTACAAAAGGTAATATGCAAAACAGCTCAAAAAAAACTATCCGCCTGGTTAGCACAAAAATATTGTCGGTAGATTATTAATCTAAGCCATAGCCTGATCTCATAATGTAGCAGAACTGTAAATGCTGGACGCCGGGTTACTTCGTTCTCCCTGGCTTCGTTTATGCTGAGGCCAAGGAATACGCGAGCAGCTAAAGGCTGTAGGTCATAACTAAGCATAAAAATACAAAAAAGGTACCAAGTAATATGCCTATCAGGTCCATCAAAATTACGTACAACTTGATCCTGCAAATACAGGGTGCAGTAGAAGTGACGCCCTTTTTGTTATTTGAGTTTTCTAGTTTCTGCTTGATTTCAGGGATGTGGAAGCGTTTATTTTTCAACCGCTTCCGCTTCCGCTAACAAAAAACAAAAAAACGACCGTTGACAATCTTTTTTAACTTTTGTGGGTCTGTAGCCTGCCTTCTCCTACACTTCATCATTTTGAAAAGACAAAAACCTTCATTTATTGCTATTACTTTACCTACTTCGCTTGAGCTTATTGTTCCAATCCACTCTGTGTTTCTTTTATTTAGATATTAGAACTCGTGTTGAATGTAGAGCAGTGCTTTTCAATCTTTTTGTCATCGCGGAGCCCCTAATGTACTTTCGCTTTGGTCACGTAACCCCCACTAGCAAAAATTTAGAAATCACGAATTGCTTGCAAGAAAATCAAATATTTCACTACTACAATTCAAAAAATAATTAAACACTTCAACAAATAGACAGTTACTACAAGTTCCTTCACTACTTACAACCACTTTTACAACAGTTAGCCTAATGCTTCTCAGATCTAAACCGTATGACCACATATTACAACTCTCGACAATATCCTGTCGTCGCAACAACAAATTACACTGTATAGCGCTGATTTGCTCTCTCTATCCTCAACTAACTCTGACTTTGAGATAACTTTAACTCTAATTATCATTATGGACCTTCTGTCTGTCCCCAAAACACGTATTGACTCCGATCTTTTTGGATAGTGAAGTGCGAAATTTCTGTCGTATATATAGCTTATACATGTAAAGCAAGCAAAATTAAACTGTACCAATCAACAGCCGCCTCAACGTGGTGGTGCGGTCCCCAACCCGTTTGGGTTGGGTTAAAATTGCTGTTGGTCTTCCCGAGGGTTCCAGTTACCCCGGGCACTCCCCTCACACAAACCATTTTTTCGCCATGCAGCCCTCTGAACGACCGCAGAAGGGTAGCACGCAGCCTATTAAAAATCGGACTGTCTTCTCTTTTCTCCTGTCTTTCTCTTGCCCGTCTTCTCATTCTTCTCCTTCTCTTGATGAGCGGCAACGTTCATTCTAACCCTTGTCCCGTCTTTCCCTGTTCAGTGTGCGCTGGAAATGTGACCTGGCGGGTTAGGTCAGTGCAATGCTGGACATGCTCTAATTGGGTTTATTTAAAGTGCTCACTACTCTCCTTTTCTAGATTCAGAACACTTTGCAGCTCTCACTCCTGGAGCTGCCTTCCCTGCAGCGTCCCTGCTTTTTTTGGAGATTCTACATCTACCAGCACTGTGGCTGCTTAATCTGGGCCATCGGGCTCCCTTCTGCTAACGCAGCACTCGCACCCCACTCTTGCCTTCAAATCTCTTATCGTTTTTCCACCCAATTTGTATCTTCTCCCTCTGCACCCTTACCATTGCCTCATGATCCTGGCTGTTTCTCTTTACCTGCTGCTTCATCATCCCCAAACTTACTCCCTCAGGATTCTTCAATGGAAGGCTGGGGGTCTCCGAGCAAGGAGCAATGAACTGCTCCACTTCATTTCGTCTTATACCGTTGACCTTATTTGTATCCACGAATCCAACCTTACTTTATCTTTCTCTTTCCGGATCCCTGTATTCTATGCTCTGCAATTCGATGGCACTCACTCCCGATTTGATATTTTTTCTACTGATGTCACAGACGCTAGCGGCGACGTGGTCATTTTCGTCAGGCGGGCTTATCCTTCTCTAAGCTTTCTGCCTCCTCTCTTTCTTTGCTTGACCCCTACTCTGATTATGTAGAGGTCAACATCTCTCTAAACGACCCCTCCTCGCTCTCATTTGTTAATGTTTGTGCTCCCTCTATTCGCTCTTCTCCGAAGGATAGCAGAACCGACTTTTTTCTCCCTCCATTTTCCCTCCTATGCGGAAGCGGTGGAATTTTCGCGCTACCGCTTCCAGCTTCCGTTTTCGATTCCACATCCCTGCTTGATTTCCTCTTTATTTTACATTGTTTTTTACCTGAGTTTTCTCATTAATTATTGTTTCTTTTTTTGTTTAGAAATTGTTTATATATAAATAATTTCATACTTAAGAAATACAAAAATGGCGTTACTTTTGCCGCACTGCATAATAATGGCAACTAAGAATATTACAATAACTAATCTGCAAATGAATTCTCTTCCCCTTGATAGTACAGTCATGTGGCAGGCCTGAGTGTTCTCAAATGCAAAGAAATTTTTATAACGTGTAGCAAAAACTGATGAAATTCCGAGTTTTATTCTGGTGCGGAGCAGCATACGCGCAGCCAGTCATATGTTTTAAGTTGTACAGAGTGCGGCAAAAGTAACGCCATTTTTGTATTTCTCAAGTATGAAATTATTTATTTATAAACTAAAAATAAAACAATCATTAATTAGAAAACTCTGATACAAAAACGGTGTATTTCTAAAATAAAGAATAAATAAAGCAGAAACTAGAAAACTCAAATAACAAAAAGGGCGTTACTTCTGCCGCACCCGATATATCAATCACTTAAGCGTCCTTTCACAACTTTCAACTTATATCTACATGAGCTTTGTCAAGGGAACCGATAGAAGTTTATAAAATTACTATCAGTGTGTAAGTGACGGCAATATTGATTTAAATCCAAAAAAATTCGGTATCAGGGAAATGAGGGATCATAATTCATAAAATTTAAAGTCTGAGAGGAAATTAAATAAAAAAATGTGTACCACCACGTGAAATCGCTTCTATGAAAGGAAAGTTTTTGCATGAGCCTGGGACATCGGGCCACGGGGTAATCACATGCAAGGCAGTTGGGGGAGCTTTGGCCCATTTTGTTCTATGCCGGGACCATAGCACATTGGGATAACCATGAAATTTGTTGTCATAACATGTATTAGGAAAGAGTCCCTCCAAGTCGTGAAATAAGCCTACACCTAGTAACGTATTTATGTGATTATAAAACAAAACCATTACGGCACCCGACATTGATCTTGTGCCCTTATCAATACAAATAACATTTTTGAAATATTACAGACCTTGTGAGTAAAACCTGTACGATGATCGAGATAAAGGGCTTGGGGCCATGCTACCAATTATTTGTCCTGCTCTCAAAAATGTTATTTTGGTGAAGCCAGCTGAACTGATATGTTTTGACTCATTGAAACTGAGTGGAAATGAGTAACTCCTACGCCACAAACGTATTTTCAGTGACATCGTCAGTTTTCCCGCAGAAACTGCTTCAAACTCAGCAATGCTATCTATTAACTTTCCAGTTTCATTTTCTCCCAAAAATTTCTGCTGTTTCTCTTCATTTTGTGGTTTGCGAAATGACTGAGCACAGCGACATTCTTTCGTTTTGCGTTTATGAGCATAGTTTTCGAATCTGGTTGATCTTTTTGCTTCATGTACAAATTAATTTGAATCACATGTGGACCCCAAACGTCATATATTATGACATAACAAGGGTCTTTTTAATTTCGGTTGTTATCGTTGACAGGAAACATGGCTCTTTTATGACAATAGAATAAAATATCGCAAAATCACAAATTGATTACAGGAAATATGTTTCAAAGCAGTTGAGTTTGTTATTGGTAGATGATTCAGGTTACGCAACAGTTTATTTGCACAATCACACCAATCAAAGCATTTAGATTTACAGACAAAACTAATATTTGAAAGAGAACCAACAGACCAGGTGTGTGATTGCTCTTGCTGGAAACAGATGCAAGATGGCTTACTAAACAAATTAATGAAAATGTGTACAAAAGGACATGGCTCGATTTTGTGCTCGCCCAGATGCGCCAGGCGGAGTAAATTATTCTGTTACCTAGGCTTTACCTACATTTATTTTTTAACGATTTTCAGTGATGAGAGATTCTCTTTCGTCGATGTTATTGACATCTTGGCAATTTGTGCCTACTTCCAAACGTGCGTACTTGGGTTTTAGAAACAAACTAACAGCAAAGGATAAACTATATAAAATAATCATGTAAATAAACAAAGCGTCATTTCCAAACGTGCTCATAAAAAACTTGGTCATGCGGGTGAAAATCAGACCACTACCACTGCTTACCATAAAAAGAAGCACTGTTAAAATTTCGGTATCCATTGGGAAAAAATGCTGATAAACAATATCAAAACTTGGAGTAAAATATATCTTCGAAAAAACACCATAGAAACCAATAAAAATATAAACCACAACTGGAATAAGAAAATAATAACCAATAAACATACAAATCAGTGACAAAATACTAAAGAATATACCAATGGATATTTGAAAATGATAATTTTGATATCGGTGTGTAATTTTGCCAGATAAGAGGCAACCAATAACGGAGCCTATTTCAAATACTATCAACACATAACTGGAATGAGCATTAGCAGACCTGAAATCACTAATTTTTTCAAAGAAATCCCGTAAAACTTCTCCAACGTAAGCTTTGTAGATAGCATAGCCACTATAATGTACTGCACAAACAAACAAAATTTGAGCAAAGAAAATATTCAATATTACTTTTTTAACTGTTTGGAGAGAAACAACCATTCTAGAATAAAAACTTTGTGGTTCAATTTCACCTGAATCTTTACGTAGCATGGCTTGGGCAATCGTTGGAGGTTTCGGAGGCTGATCAGCAGCGAAAAATATTAAGAACAACAACACAATGACTGACAAAAATAACAAACTTCCTGAGAATGCAATTAATCGAAGTTTGTTATCATTTGACCAGTTATCGTCTTGATTTTTGACGGTAGTATTGGTACAATTCAATATAGAAGACGAGTGGGTTTTCAAAGGAGAAATCAATATATTTCCAGGTATCAAAAAAGCCAGCATACCACCAATTGATCCGAAAACTTCTTTCAAATTTAATGCAATGCCAATTTGATTTTCAGGAAACCATTTCAACGTAAAAACTGGAAAAACAATATCTACGCTGATGACAGATAAACCCATAACAAACATACTAACGAAAATCAAAGGATACAGCGGAGGGTAGCAATAAGCTGCTAGTAAACAGACAATTGTAAATATTACACATCCAGCCATAATTGTTGATAGTTTTTTGTTGCTTGTGTTATTCAAGGGAAACAATAGCATCAATGAAGTAAAAATAAACATAGTTGGAAGTTGTATCAAAGTAAACCAATCCACAGTAAGAATGCTTATTTGAAAATATGCAGCGTAAACGTTGCTCACAATTCCAAACGATCCACGCACTAGTTTTGTTATCAAGTAATCAACGGCCAGAAAAAATATGATCCACCATCTTAGGCTGTACAGCTCTATATCACCTGATATTATTGGAACGCTTTCTTGTTCAGTCATATCCCATTTAAAGAAAAACTCTGCAAAAATGAAACTTTTTTTAAGCACTGAAGCAGAAACTTGTTTTTATGGTTTTGCTTAGTAAAGCTGAGCTACCCAACCATTGTTCAGCGGTCGTCCACTCTTACTTACGTAGCGGTCGTATTATTACCCTAAAGGTGTTATGAAAAATTGACCTGAAGGTGTTATGAAAAATTGACCTGAAGGTGTTATTATTACCCTGAAGGTGTTATGAAAAATTGACGACGATTACATGCCTTTATTTTGTTGTTACTGTAAATACTCTCAACAGTTTACGAAGCTTTTTATCACTTTTGTCAAGCTTGACTTGCTACATTATCCTGCAAAAATTTAAGAAAGAATTTTTCATCTGTGTACCCGTGGGAGTCTCCACGTTTTAGTTACATCATCGGCTATAAAAGAAACGTTTTATTTAGCGCAACGGAAGATATTTTTATCACAACTCTGGGATTACCAATATATTTTGCTGATCGCAATCTGGTTTTTCGTTACAATATGGTATTTTTTGCGACATCTATCATTATCGGCTGCATCTTAGCTAATGCAAACCAGTAAATAGTGTGAACCTTCTATACTCGTAAATTTTGTCTGGTCCTTCAAGTGGGTACAAGTACTCAGGGTTTGCAAACCCATGCATTGACTGAAGGGACAAAGCGAAATAAAATAATATGAAGTTACTAACTAAACTTTGTTTTTGACAAGAACTTACCTCGATAAAGCACACTAAGAATGATATACCAAGACCTCGTCTTCGATTTATGCTGCTTAGACTTTTAGATATCGTTATATGACGGCAAGTATTTTCTGTGTCGGCTACTGAGAAACACATTGAATAATGTAATACCAGAAAAAATCGATGCACTTTGAGCATACTGCCGACAATGTCACTGTCTCTACCTATCAGGTCTACTTGATAGGTCAAAACAGTGACACTGTCGGAATTTTGTTAAAAAAAAAAAAACGTTGAATAATTTTGCACGTTTTTTTTGCGATTGCATTGTGACGTATGGGTTCGTGTTGCCCTGGTTTGTAATTTCGCTCTACCACTTCAAACATCGTACTACCGCAACTAATCTTAAAGGTAATTTTCGATATATATCAAGCAGTTTTTAATTGCCATGGAGTATTTTCTACTAAAATGAAAAACAAACGCGCTAACTATATTAAAGGTCTTGTCAATTAATTTCGTGGTATTTCATTGCTAAGGTGTCGTCAACTTGAATATGAGTTTATCGCATCAGATAAACAAAAATTTCAAATATGCGAAACCGAATCAAGAAAACAGGAGATAAACTCTCAGTTAGGCATCAGGCAGCAACATCAGGAGCAAGAGTAACGACTTTTGAATAGCCTATTGTTAAACATTTATTCTGTAATTGATGTGGTGTATTTGCAAAAACAAAATATCACTTGAAGCAAAAGGCATATAGGCTACCTCACAACATTGATAAAACAAGATAAACAACCACTCAAGTGCCCTATGCAATTGTCATATTTAACCAATTCGAGAATAACTCGCAATAATGGAGCAGCCAACCGGTTCTTGTACGCTGAATAACGCCCATCTCAGTATATGGCTACTAATTGGTCATATTAAACTTTATCTCAAAGAGGCAAAAAATTAGGTAGCTTTCAGCTCTCCATATTTTCATTACAATTTTTATAACTTACATACACTAACTTATCGGTAGACTTTATTTTCAAGATAGGGACAAATGTTTTATTATGTGATAAATAACATAGAACCTACCTACACCATATGGGAATGAACAAAAGATGTAGGTCTTAATCGTAAATGTCTCTTTCGAATATATCATGTACTAGCCGTATTTGCCGGCGTCACCCGGCAGAGGCCCTCAAAAATGTCTTTTGTGTGGTGCGATTTGACACAGTGACGCTGATTTCTTTTGATTTTCCCTTAAACTTTCTCAAGTCTCGCTGGCTACGCATTATACAACATGTTCTTTTCTCCTTGCTGGCCGTGCCATGGGGAGTTTAAAGTATTCTTGCTTTTCCTCAAATGTTTGGTTTGACCCCGGTAGCTCTATAAAGCTGTTATAAAGCAAAATATCAATAATATCTTCCATGTGGTGCGATTTAACAGAGTGACGTTGTTAATTTTAATTTCGCCTCAAGCTTTCTTAAGTCCCTGCTGGCTACGCATTATGATTCATATTGGCTTTTCCTTGCTTGGGTATGCTCACAGATGTTAAATAAGTTCTTGCTTTTCCAAAGTTTCAGCAAATTTAGCAACTTTTCCAAAGTTCAGGCTTGACAAAAGTGAAAAAGTTTTTATCAAGCAAAATAGAAAAAAATGTTTCTCCTAAGTATGGTGCAATTTTACCCCGGCAGGCCATACTGTCACCAGTGCCGATTTAAAACGTATCAATCAATGCAGCTCAACCGTACAAACATTTGTTAGAGCAACAGCGAAATGTTTTAGTAAATATAAGCCATAGCTCCTGTACATGTAATGGTGATCAAGTTGGTTTATTAATCAAGACTGGAAGTATTCAAAAACAAAGAACGATGACACAAACTACCATTCGTAAATTTTTGAAAAAGGGGTGGGGGGAGATGAAACATAGTCAAAATTGATGGCGTTGACCAATGGTGGTCGTTTTGACTCATAAAGAAATCAGCTGTTTGGTGGTAAGCATGTTCGACAATTTAGTGGGTCCGCTTTCGTATTAATATTGGTGACATTAAGGTTTTTGCCTGCGCTGTTTGCTTTAATTTGGCATTAGCATGAAAAGGGGCGCTGTTTTTCTTTAAGTCATACAACGTATAGGCGCCTATTAAGCTCTTTTCAAACAAAAACATTTCCTCTTGATCCAGTGTTACAGATTGATATATTATTGTTCAATTTTGATGTTTTCTTAAATTTGGGATTTTATTACATTTAACTTGGCCCCTAATCCAGATCTCCCTACTTTTAAATGAAGATTAGTGTTTTGTACCAATAGGCCTATCCTTGCAATTACAAATATCAGTGATGGGCTTTACCATTTATGTTTGCTATCAAAATAATAGTGGATAATTTTGCTGCCTGCTGCTGTTCTCACTACATAGTGGCAAGAATTGTGTTGTCATTTATCATTATGACCTCACAATGAGTTTTGAGCCATTACTATTAGGATTGCTACTTACCACTTCTTCTTCACTGTAGGCGAATTAATATGACCTAACGTCTCTGACTGCGTGCATGTTCCTTGCTTCTAGCATAAACGCCGCCATGCAAAGAGCAAACTATTTCAAAATGAAGCACTCACAGTTCAGTTATAGCAGTAGCGAGAGCCCCATTAATAATGTCGAGGTTAAAAACATCAAATCAGCTAGCTGCTGCTGCTTGCTCAGTTGCAAAGGAAATTACTTTAACATTTAGATCATATGTAGCTCGACACTTGCATTTTGTTGCACACGATAAGAAAGGAACATCTTTAACCCATCGTGTTTTTCTTGAGTGATCACCAAGTATTTTGCTTGGAGTAGACTACATATTAAAATTTGTAGACTTTGAGTCTTTTGAATGATTTGATTGATAATGCCAAAGAACCATGCTATCGAGAAAGAGTAGATAAAATGTACCAAGGGACTTAGTTTTTCTAGAAATTGCAATTTTGTGAACGGCAGCCACTAAAATTTTAAGTATTTTTAACCGGTAGAATACATTTCATAAACATTTGGAGACTTCAGTTTTGATGAATTTTTTTGAAAACTTCAACAGACAATGCAAAAGAACCATGCTTGTGAGGAAAAATAGTCCAAATGTACCAAAGAACTAACTTTGTTTAACAATTTCAAGTTTGTTGGCTCTAGTTGGATAATTGTACAACTAAAAATGAAACATCATGTATGGCAACCAAGTGTTCATTAGCCATTATATACTTATCGTTAGCCTCAATTATTTGGAATGACATATTGATAGAAAGGAAATTTCCTAAGCTTTCAAGGGACAGTAATTGTTAGTACTTTATTATAATGTTTTTGTATCAAAGTCATCTGTTTTCATTGAGCTCACTACTATTGGGAGGGGTAAAAAGTTACAACACAGATATTAAAGTTCAGTTTTTTCAGTATAAAAACTAATATCAATTGTACATATTATACACTATCGGACTCGCCTTGAAATAACCTTTAATTTGTTGAAAAAAGCTTGAAAATCGGTCGAGAAATGAGGTCACAAATCGGTTCTTTAATAAACTGATTTTGCAAAAAGGTTGCAATTTTTGAAAACATCTTGATTTTATGATCTGTGGTAGCGAAGATTTATGTTAATCGTACGAGACACGTTATGACGTCATAGACCCAGTTTAAGCGCGCAGATGAAAAAGATAAGAAAAAATGCTCAGAAGGCTGGAAGTGCTTAAATATAGAATTGCTCGTAGCATAATCCAATGAACATTAATTGTTGTAAAGTTGTTTTTATCAAAAGCAGCTTGATAATATTTTCTAAAAGAACATTAAATCGCGTTTCTGCGATGAATACTTTTTGAGATAGAACAAAAAACAGATTGTTCAATGAATCATTGATTGTGACGTCATTTTCAATCCCAAGCAAATGAAAGTTTTTGAAATGTGGTAAGTCAAAAACTGGTTTTTGTTTGAGCAAAAAGCGGTTGTCCTCTGTCAAGTAATACAAATTCTAAAAAAATATTTTTGATTATGACGTCACGATGACGTCACAAGTACATTTATGACACTCACCACGGGGTGGTGATCAATCGTTCCAAGTTTGATGCTTGTATCTCAAGCAGTTTCAGAGGAGTTAGAACAGACACACAGACAGACAGACAGACAGACAGACAGAATTGCGCTTTGAACAGGGTGCGCCAAAAAGACCTGACACATTTGAAAATTTAATAGAAATCAAACGTGTTGACGAAAATAATTGATGTTTACATTTTTGGAAAGCGTATAGCATGCCATTTTGTGCGGTGTCCAAAAACAATCTACAATGCATTTGTGACGTCATAATGGTTGATTTTTAAATTAATGTAATTTTTAAAATTGTGCTTTATTTGCTAAAATGAAGTGGTTGGGCTCACACCGTTCTTTCGTTGTGGAAACTTTTTTGACGAACAGTGGATCAATAACTGCAACTCAAAGATTATGTCGTACGCACCTCAAGCTTGGAAGACACGATCCAGTGCCAAGTCGAAACACAATTTTGTTGTAGATAAAGAACTTTAGAAAAAATGGATTTGCACTAAAACGACGATCGACCGGCCGACCTCGGACTTCCACAACTCCAGAAGATGCAATGGCAGTAAAAGCGTCAGTTCAACAATCTCCACAACGTTCTGCGAGAAAACACGCAGCTGCTTTGAGGATCTCCGCAACCAGCGTAACAAGAATTCTTCACAAAGAACTGCAAATGCATCCGTACAAGATTATGTTGGCACAAGAACTAAACAAAAATGACTTTGAAACTCGAAGAGCTTTGTGTTTGGAAATTCAACAAAATGTTCGTATTGATGCTTTGGTGCTATACAGCGATGAGGCTCATTTTCACTTGTGTGGTACTGTTAACAAGCAAAACTTTCACTACTGGGCTGAATCTAACCCTCGTTTGCTGCATGAACGTCCGTTGCATTGCATTGTCCCAGAGTGACGGTGTGGTGTGCAATAGCAAGGTTTGGCATATGGGGTCCGTATTTCTTTGAAGAAAAAAACGTTGTGGCAACTGTAAATTCTGATCGACATTGCAAAATGCTAGAGAATTTTTTGAAACCAAGATTGAACGAGCGTGAAGATTAACACCAACTTTGGTTTCAACAGGATGGAGCAACAGCCCACATTTCCCGAAATGCAATAAAGACTTTGAAAGAAATATTCCCTAATCATTTGATTTCCATGCGTGGTGACATTGGCTGGCCACCAAGATCACCTGACTTGAATCCATGCGACTATTTTCTCTGGGGTTACCTGAAATCGAAAGTGTACACTCAACGCCCACGATCAGTAGAAGAGTTAAAAGACGCAATACGACATGAAATTGCTGCCATAACACCCATGATGATCACCCGAGTAATCGACAACTTTCATAAGCGTGTTAACCTCTGCGTAAACAATCACAGCAAGCACCTAACTGATTTAATTTTTAAAACCTAATAAAATGCATCGTTGTTATTTTGTTATTTTACGTTTTTATTTAAAAATGTTGTAGTGTTTGGTTTTTAGTGTTATTTTGGTTTTTATATTGCATTAATATAATTGTTATTTTGCATTTAAAAAGCACTTTGCTTACAAAATGCCATAATTTTCAACATCAACTATTATTACGTCACAAAATGTAGTGTTCATGTTTCGCGTATTCCACACAAAATGGCATGCTATACGCTTTCCAAAAATATGAACATTTCCTGTTTTCGTCAACGGGCTTGATTTTTATTAAACTTTCAAATGTGTCAGGTCTTTTTGGCGCACCCTGTATATTAGTTGAATTAAACGAGATTCCAGAAAATGCCAGAACAATATCACGTAAAAAAGGAAAAAAGTACCGTTAATAAATTACGTAATCGGCAATCAAAAAATTTTTCGAGAAGGAACAAGATTCAGTTGAATACTCTGGAACTTAGTTATTTAGTCAACCATTGTGACGAAAGAAGAAGCGTGTGAGTTGCAAATCCAAATGCAAAGAGAAAGGGTCGGTTTTAAAAATAGCCGAGATATAAAAAAAAACAAGTTTAGGGCTTAAGACAATTCAGATTTACAAATAAAATAATCACGGCAAAACTAATTGACAGATTGCAACAACCATACGTATATAAAAACTATTCTTTCAACGCAAATTTACTATTCGTGACACACTTTATGTCCCATCTCTACCTTTGCGAGGGAGACATGTGACGGACGGACTGCTTAGCCAGCTGGGTGGCGGCAACTTGTGGCTAAAGCAGCACAAAGGCGTCCTGTGACTAGTGGTTCTACGGTGACATCAGGTGGGCTTAGTGACGTACGCACGGTGGGGTTTTAAATGCCAACACTCCCCTTTAACATTGTAGGTACACAATTTTTTAACGTAATAAAAATCCATGCAAACATTTGCCTAAAACTTGTTCAAGAAAGCAAAAGAGTTTTTGTTTTTAGTGTAATTTTGATTGAATTTTTCCGGGAAAGCATTATCCCGAATTTCTTAGAATAATCGTGCCTTCGGCATTTTTGAGCAACCAAAACCCTCTCCTCGACAAATTTCTGCGTAGCATACTGGACGGATTGGTTCATCAAAATGATTAAAGTGGTATTCAATGCTTCTTTAAGCCAATAAGCAACTCGTCAAAGATGACTTACATTCAGTAGCGAATCTAGAAAGTATTTTTTGGGAACACACAATTTTAAATATTTCAACTAATTAATAACCTTATTAAATGTTTTTCGGCTTGGACAGACAAGATAAGCCAGCGTATTTTTTTTCTTTTCGGTATTGGGGAGGATATTTGGAAGTGTATACTACCATGCTGCTAAAGTGAGCATTTGGAATAGGCTAAACTATTTTGCGAAAATGATATAAATTTTGGAGAGCCGCGTGCCCAGGCACCTCTTTCCTAAATCTGCCACTGCTTACATTGTGCTAGTTAACTGTCTTGACCGAAATTGCAAGTGTGCCAATAGACTTTGAGCTAAAATTCAGCTTTGCCTACTCCCTGCATACAGACCTATAATCCAACAGAGCAACACAAATGTGGTCTGTTTGAATTTATATACGAGAACCTCAAAATTCATCGGTCTATAGGTCGAGCCAAATCGTTTATTCTACCAGAACAGACTGCTTTTAGAGCGCTAGGTTTGACTATGAACGAGTCGGGATCAAATTGAACGTAATCCATTGTTGCCCTGTGAAATACAAAAAAATCATCAGCAAGGAAGAATTTAAAAATCAAGAAGAAAAATCTAGTCCTTCGAAGCACTACTAAGCAAAAGTTTTTTGAAAAGATGCATGAACTAGTAACAGAGGCCACTTACAAACTTGCCAAAAGTGGGCGTTTTGGAGATAAAATAAAATTGAAGACTTTTCTTGAAGATCACTCGCAAAGCCAAATAAAGCTTTTCGATTGACTGGTAAAGCCTAAAAGAGTTGGCTCTAATTCTACTAACGAATTTAGGCGGTCATTGTTTTATGGTTCTGCTTTATATCTTGACACATCGCTCTTTTGACCTTGACAAGGTTTTTCTAAATAAAGGTGCGGGGACGCCTGATAAAAATCAGATCTCAATTAGTAGGGAAAGTTTGCTAGTACAGGGCTTTGTTGCATTGTTGGCAAGGAAGAGCGTAGCTGCAGAGTGCTTTCAAGCTCACGCTTCGGACTTTAAAAGTATGACATGCCTTGACAGCAATGTTATCTACGTGTAGTTGCTGACTGGAAAAATGTAAGACCATTTTGAAAAATGCAATACTTTTCGTTTTTAACGTGTTCCAGTTGTTGAATAGTCGCAATTATCAATGAACATCATCTTTGAGGTCTTTTTGCTAAAAAATTACTGGACAAGAAAATTGTTATAGGCTACGTAGAAGCTGTAAAAATCATGATTTTACCTTTTTTGAGGTCGAGCTAATTGTTCGCTCCGAGCTGTGCAAACCGCTTTTTTAGCAGAACCAGAAACTGGCAGAGGAAATTCTTTATCAGGAACAAATTCAGGATGTGGAAGTTTAGGCTGAGCCAATTTAGCAATATTTTCTGTCACCACGTACTTCTTGGAACCTTCGCTTACCTGCGAATTAGCTTAAATTTACTCATCTGAGACTGATCGTTTCTAAATATGCAACTTGAATCACAGTTTTTCAGTTGTTGCGTGAATTAAAAGTTTTTGCAATTTTTTGTCATTCACTCACCGTAATTAGGTTTACATTAGCCTCAAAAAGCTTTTTAGATCTTTTTGTGGCAGATATTAGGAGCTATGCATTTTTGTTTACATTTAGGCAGTGATGTACGAGCGTAGAAAAGTAATGACGCCGTAATCGTAAACGTAAGTTGAAACAAGCGGCAGCGTAAAGTCTAGCGTATACATGTTATATATCCGATAAAGTGCCCAAGCCATTGGGCTTGGATCTTTCTAAACCTGCCTGGGTTAGATATTAACTTAACAGTGTGGTGTCGATAACAGTCTGGTTTACAGTTATACTGGTGTCGAACTTTTACGATCATTGATTGGTATTTGCCGGTTTGGTTCTTTATGTGGCGCGAAAGAACACACTGGTTGCTTTTAATTGAAATTGGGTGGCGTATGAACAATATCGCACCTACCTATTCCGCTAGACTGTATTTTATGCCGAGCTCTTCCGCCGTTCCTCACAACAGCACAGCAAGTAAAACCTTGTTTATTGTGATATCATTAGAGTGTATGGCCATCGTTCATTTATTCCTCATTTGTTATCATTATCAAAATTGTTTGGCTGTGAAAAAATCGCTTATTCAAATGCTTCCAAACAAAAGTTTACGCTGACAGTATACGCTAGAAAGTCGCTGAAAGTATACGGCGTACTCAGTTCCGTAAGCCGCTCAAAAAAATAACGGCGCAATTGCCAGCGTAGACAAAAACTTTACGCCGTAACTATACGGTGTATAATCTATGGTGTATACGTACATTTCTGGATTTAGGCCAAGCCAAATCTTATAAAAGTGAATCAAATCAAGTCGCAAATTTTATTTATTTGACTCTACTGGAGATTTACTCTCAAAATAGCTTTAGTGGACATCAATTTCAATTTTTGATTGGTTCTACTGAACTTAAGGTATATCTCACAATGACTTACTTTGATTTCAATTTCATTTTTAACATGACTCGATCTACTTTTAAACTGACTTGAAATTGATCCAAGTTGTATTTTTTCAGATGACTTTGATTGACTTTAATTTTATTTTCCAAACAAAACTTGATTTGAACTCCTGTTCTCTTTTCGAAACAATGTGGTTTTGACGTAATTGACACAAGTATCGTTTTGAAAATATCTTGACCCGACTCCAATTTGATTTTCAAAATGGCTTTACTTGATACATTCACTCTAGAGTTGAGTCGTGATAATACTTCACAGATTTGTTCTTAACTCTGCCACTACTCCCAGAAATTGCGATGCTTGTCTTTTGAGATTACCCACTTTTTACACGCCTTGATTAAGCTTATACAGGGTGGGCCATAAATAACGCACCAAAGCATATAACACAATTCAGATAATAATAACAAACGTTTTGGGCCATAAATAACGCACCAAACATATAAAACAATTCAGATAATAATAACAAACGTTTTGGGCCATAAATAACGCACCAAAGCATATAAAACAATTCAGATAATAATAACAAACGTTTTGGGCCATAAATAACGCACCAAAGCATATAAAACAATTCAGATAATAATAACAAACGCCATCGGCACCAGACATTAACACTAATTCAACTCGTTCTTTAATTGTTAAGTGCATACCCTAAAAATGATATAAATTTTTTTTAAAAGGCAAATCATAACTAAAAAACTTTGATTGAAATTAAATTTAACAGTTATAGTAACTGATATTGAAATTAAATTTAACAGATACCCAAAGAAAAGATATTTACGTTATTTCACATCACAATTTATTTTAAATCTTTGGTGCGTTATTTACGGCCCACCCTGTATATTTTATGACTCACTCTGAATTTCAAAAAGATGAGCTGAATCGAATACTACGTTTTCTATTATATTTTTGTTCATTAAAATTGAAATAAACTTAGAAAAAATTTGTATTTGCCAATATCCTTTTGTGACACTCTTTTCAGTGTCGAAAGGAAAAAGACAGAGTGAATAAATGCCTATTTTTCAAACTAAATTTCTGCATCACCGACAAAAGATCCAAATCTAGATAAATCTATTACAAAATTCATTCAAACCGACTTGAATTATTGATCTTAATTGACATTAATTTCAAAATTTGTTGTCTTAATTGATTCAAGTTTTATTTTGAAAGTGACTTGTTTTTACCCCAGTTTTATTCACGTAGTAAGTCGACTTGAATTGGTATATTTAACTCAAAACGTGATTCGTTTTCAGAAACTCAACACTCCTAAGGATCTCAAAGTGCAGGTCAACTTCCCTTTCACCAGGCTAAAGGATGTTAAAAAACTTTCCTTTTGTTTAAAGAAAGAGTTTCGTGACATCAAGTATCGATTAAAAATAGAAAATTGCTTCTCAAGGCCCTATTTAAAGAGAATAGCTTTGCTCTTTTCTAATTTGATGCATGCCTATCAATGCCGGTGTATCCCAAAGTTGCTGGTACATAAAACAACTAGCCAATGCAAACAACAAAACACTTACTGGCCATATTGATTTGTGAGGCATTCCCAGATCGAAATAGGGTCCCGTCAATTTTGATTTCGGTTTTGCAAGCTCACTAGTACGTTTGGAAGTAAATGCAGCGCGGGCTGGAAAGGATATTTCAGAAATAGGCTAAAAACAGTATAATTTTGTAGACAACTTGATATTAAGCTCAATTAAGCTTTACGTCCATTTTGTAAAGTCCTTGAGGTTGAAATCATGTTGTTCTGAATCATAGAGCTATAGGGCCCGATTTCAAGATGGTTCAAGTTTTCAAAGACTGAAGTGGACTTTTGAAGTGAATAGATAAATAAGTGTCATAATTTTTTTGGTACTTACGTATTATCGGGAGGACCTTTAAAAAAACGACTCAAAAATTTGCAGTGTACACTGCCCCGTACATTTACATACCGGGCCTACCTCTCAGTGTACACTGCCTTTCTTTTAAAGCCCTGGCCAGCTGAGATTCGAACCCGACCTTTAAAAAAACGACTCAAAAATTAAGGTCCTCCCGATAATACGTAAGGACCATTTTTTTTTATCAAAATTAAGGAAAATTAAATGGAGCTGTTTAGCGCTGGTCAACTGAAACAATTTTTAGCGCCAAAACGTATTTTGATGATGACTATTTACATTTAATTCATATTTTTCTACTGCTGAGCAACGAGCAGGAAGTTTGCTTTTGACATTTTTCAAATTTTGAAACCTGTATAACTTAATAAGGCATGTAAAACATTGAAAAAGGTAAAGCTGAATCGACAATAAAAGCTCGGCGTGAGAGAGTCAAGAGTACTATCTCTCTACAGTTTCTATAAAATTGAGTTGTAGTAAATTCCCTCTGACAATGACAAGCTGGAGTACTTGACTTTCATTTTGTGAGAAAATGTGTTCAGTCTTAAATATCTGGGTAAGAAATCAAAAGAACTCCGGCATACAATCATCAATTGGGCTTTTATGCAGGTGACGCCATCTAAGTGCTATGCTCACTAAGCGATGGTTTTTTAGAAAAAGCACTTAAGTTGAGAATTTAAACAACCACTTTGAAATTGAGGAATGCATCACTGCTGTGTTGGCTTTTTGTCCAAGTGCAACCGGTTCTGCAATACTAATAGATTGGTACCTCAAGGGGTTTTACCTTCTATAGATCAACATTGTACACAGAGATGTGCCTAGCACTTTTAACTCTAGAAACTTGTTGAAATTGTTTAATATCTAATCAAGGAAGGAAATTAGTTTAGTCCACATTTTATTGATTTGTACTTAACATAGAACATTCTAACTACTTTCAGCCTAACGCTGAATAAAGTGTGCAGCAGTAGCCTACTGTGAATTAGCTTTAATTTTTATACTGAAAACCGTAAAGTCGCATGAGTTGTTTGCTTTTCTATTTATCAAAGTTTGCTCTTAATATTTTATTGCCAGCCACTTTTATTGTATTTCAAATTCATCAACTACAAAACAACTTACACTTCGGTCAGGAATATAACCCTTGTACTGTTCCTTAGGTCTTGCAAGTTCGGCCGTTCTCGGTCTAGGAGAAGCATTTTTAGCTGCCTCGCTCACTTTCCAGATCGTTGAAGGCCTTCCAAAGTCAAGACAGACATGGTATCTGAAACAAAACCTTATTAGATATGTAGCCTAAATACGTCAGAAACATGCAACTAAAAGCCGAAATACTGGAGGCAAAATCTGTGTTAAATTTATTCAATGGTTCTCTAAAAACTTCAGTTCTCTATAGATCACGGCTTTGAACTCGATCGTTTTTATTAGAGTTCAATGTGAGTTCGAGTTCACCAAGATATCTCGAGTTCAAGTTCTGCATATAAAATATATTGAATTCGAGTTCGGCAAAATGATCGAATTTGTTTAAATTGGGATTTGAGTACGCAGCCCGGCTGTAAACACAGTAAGGAATACCTGCAAACACAGAAAATCTGTAGGCCTACTCATACACGACTTCCTCAAAATGTTTGGAAATTACTTTGGTTGACTCTTGAGCAAAACAAAAAACAAAAACAAAAATTAAAGGCTAACTATCAGCAGTTGAAATTACGCAAATGTAATGAAAATCACTGTGCTTCGATGGGAAATTGAAGCTGAACTTACTGCACAGAAACTTGCAGCTTGGCATATCTTATAATTTCGTTTGCATATTTCTATCCATAGTCACAAACACGCAACCAGCTAAAATTGTGGGAGAGAGCAAATTGGTATGGTTTTGGTAATAACTTTATTTTATAAGCTTCATAAGATTTTATAGTGTTTTTAAGGGAGAATTTAAAGTGAGGGCTTTTTCAAAAGATTACTTAAATATTTACTCAAAAAACCGGGACTAAATTGGATTAGAAAGGCTTGCTAAATGTTTTGGAAGAGGCGATTGTCTTTTTTGGCCCCTTTCAATTTTAGGGTACGCCCGAGACTATTCATCAAAAAACAATTTTTAGAAAAACTTTAGTCCCACTCTATTACTTAACAATCATCAACTTTTACCACACTGTAAACAAAATGGAGAAATTCGCGTCAAGTGTCTCATCCAAATAGGATACAACATCGCGACAAAAAACGTTCTAGCGCACGCGAAACTTCAAGATTTTGCTTTTAACAATTCATCAGGCCGGGCAACGTTTGGCAGCGTTTTTGGAGGTGTTCATTGTGCTAAACCATCTTTTTAAACCTTGGCATAACTCAAAAAAGGACAAAAAGACCCCTAGCTCTAGTTGATCTCCAAAAAAAGGTTTCAACCCCTTAAAAATAATAAAAATCTGGCTTTTGGCATATCCCCTCGTTTGCTTTCTCTCCCACTTTCATTCTACGAAAGGCTGCTGAGATTTGAGCACGATTTCACGACAGCAAAAATATCAAGGTATATCAATACCGTTCCCATCAGCATTGATAGCCTTGGAAATCAGGTCCTGGCGACATTGCTTTAGGAAGGTGGCTCCTTTTTTGAGTTCCTACTAGAAAAAGACATCTTTCCAGGAAGCCTCGTATGTCACTCACGCTAAATATGTCATTGGCTTCCACATTTTTTTGCACACTTCACATTGTTTTCGATGGTGTTTAAACACTTTTACAAATGCTCAAGACCCACTTTTTATTTTCCGCCTTATTATAGACCCGTTTCGGATTGGAGAGCGTTTTTATGCGCTCACTTGGCTGAACATTCAACGACGATTGACTGACTTCCCATATTTTTGACTCTCTGCCGCAACTGTAAAAGTACAGCGGTCGGTTTGTCTGAAAATTAATCACAAAACGTTATTCTTGACAAATCAGCTTTCCATGCACTTGCCTTTGGCATCTCCTCCAATCTAAATGATTGGCACAGGCAATATCAAATTGCTTTTTTACCGTTTTAATTAACTGTTTGTGGTTCACAATTTTGAAAAAAAGATGTTTTAAATTAGGCATTGACGTACATGTCAGGTCTGTTTGGTTATGTCAACATGTCCAGGCAAATACATTGCAGTAGATCTAAATTAAAACTTATCATCTAAGACTATAACCTGCTGCCACTACCAAGTACACTACCAGAATTTTTGTAAAATAAAGGGCTAATTAAACAATGAAAATACATGTATATGAAATACTTTTTCAATAGACATAAAACTTTACTAAAAAATATCGTTTGTTCTACCAGTATTATTTCACAATGAACATTTGTGGTAGGTCTATCTTCATTTTAACAAACGTTTCGTAGGTCGAAACAGCCAACACCATCAAAGCCAAAATGGCAACTTATTTACAATAAAGGTTCCACCAAGGTAATTTGTGTGACAATTATGACTCAACGGTTGATCAAAAGATAGGATTCCATTTCGAAAGGTAGAAAGTTGTTTTAGTTGCCAAGCATTTAATTGGGTCGTCGTCGACAACGACGACGACGACAGCGATTTAATTCGGTGTTAGCAAAAAACTTTTCATCCTTTTTTGATACGTAATGTCATGATTAAGAGGAACTTTAGCTTCCTTAGCCCCCTTTTGGTTTTTGGAGTGCAATTAAAAATACTGCAAAAACTTCTTAAGTGACATAAGCAAAATTCATCCTTACTTGGTCAGTTCCTATTTGAAAGTTTTTCTTTGGTTTGGCGAGTTCTTTCATTCTTTCAGTAGCTTTTGCTTTTAAAGCCGCTTTTGGAATATCGTTTATCGGTTCTTGAGTGCCCCATTTTATTGTGCGTCTAACACAACATCAAAGCTTTAAATAAAACGCATATTTTATGCAAATGAATTTTGAAGCAGAAATAAAAATTGGTTATAATATCATATACGTCATAGCGTGATAAAAAAGCCCTTATATGACGTCATAAGATATTAACTAAAAAGCATTTAATAACTGAGGTCATTTTGCACGGAGCAGTGCTTAGGCAAAAAACGACTATAGATAAGATCTGCACCAATCAAAAATCATTGCAATGTGATGGCGCGTCCTCATCGTGGCCTTCCCAAAGGCATCGGATAACCTAACCAAACATTTTTCGCAAAGCTCCCCTATGAAGGATTGCGTTGATTTTAGAGTGAGAGCAGCACACACTCAGTCTAAAATCGGTCATCTAACTTTTCTTCGTTTGGTCTACGACCTCTTTCTTCCTCTTCTTCTACTTCTGATTAGTGGCAATGTTTATCTAAATCCTGGTTCTCCCATCATCTTTTCTGAGTGAGCCGGCAGTGTGACCTGGAGGAGCAGGTAAGTGCATTGTTGTACCTGCTTTAATTAAGTATATTCAAAGAAAACCTTTCTCTATTCCTCGGAATTCACTTCATTTTCCACATCTTTCCTTACAAGCTGTCCTTCCTGCTGCATCTTGGCTTCTCCTTGGAGTCCCAGTCCACCAACTCTGTGTCATCTTCTCTGGGGCTTTCCAGCAAGTATACTTTTCCTGTTCACAACAACCCACCCAAACACCTTTCGGCCAATGCAGCTCTTTTCCCTCATCATCGCATACAAATCTCATACTCTCCTTTTTTCCTGTCATCAACTGTTACTTTAGTCTCTTCTCTTTCCGCTCTTTTTCCACGCCCACTACTTCCTTTCCGACTCGATCAGGATTTTCTAATGGAACGCAAGAGATTTTCGTGCCAGAAGTTTTGAACTTCTTTGTTTCCTTTTGTTATTTCCTGCCGATTTTATCTGTATCCAGGAATCCAATCCAAAAAAATTCATTTTTCAAGATCTCCAAATACTCTGGTCTGAGTTCGAATCGCACTCATTCCCGGTCTAGTTCCCTCTCGCATGATCACTTGCACGTAGCGGCGGGGTAGTTATTTTTGTTAGACAGGGCTCATCCTTTTCTGAACTTGCAACTTTCTCTCTCACTTCGCTTGATCCCTATTCTAGCTATATGGGGTGAACATTTCTTAGAAAACTTCTCTCACTTCTTTTTTTTGAACATCTACGCTCAATCTCTCTATTCACCCTTCTCCTGCGGATAATAGAACCGACTCCTTTTCTTCCTTTACACTTCCTTCCTCCAAAAATTACTTCATTTTAATAGACTTAACTGTTATCATCCTCTCTGGGCGCAAGAGACACTTCAGACTCTCGTGGGGAAGAAGTATTCGATTTGGTCATCTTCTCCGAACTCTTTCCCCTCATAATTCTTACACTCCCACTCTTCTTCACTATTCCTCTGGCAACCACTCCTCTCATGATATCTCCTTCGCTCGCCCTTTCCTGATCCTGATGCTGCAGCACGTGGTTTCTGATCATCTATCTATTCTACTTACTGTTTCTTCTTCTTCACTCTCCTGCCCCAATAAGCGTTCTCCTTCTTTGAATTTTCAAAAAACCCGTTCGGATGTCATTGCTAGTTATAATGAATAACATTGTCCTTCTGCAGAGCAATTCTTCTATCTTTTTTCCTCTACTGCTGCACTCTTTACCTTTTTTGCTTTGAATGTGTCTAAATCTTCCTTTTTTTGGCTTGCCCTAAGCCAACTTCAAGCCTGGTGGTCTTCTGGAGAGGAAGAACCGGTAATGGAAAGACGCAAGGCTTTTCCTTCTGGTTGCAGAAGTAATGAAGAACGCCAGGCTTACAACTTTGTCTCTCGGCATGCCTCTTCCGTCATCGCTAAAGCTAAGGATAAAGCGTAGCATGAGACATACTCATCTTTTTCTCTCTCCTAAATTTGATTCCATATTAGTCTATTTTATCTAACGGTCTGAAGCCGATTCTACTTTTTCCACCTCTACCACTAACTTTCTTAAATGCTCCTTTCCCAGGAAGACGACGCTGTTTTATGCCAACAACCTGAGATCTCACGTTTCAGTGCGTTACAAAGCCAGAGCTTACTTGATTGAGCTCCGTCAGGCCAACTGCCCCAAACAGTCACATTCCTCTTTGTGCTCTCCGCTCACCTTCACTGAATTTCTTGCAACGGTAGCCAAACTTAATCTTCCACCGCCATCGCCTCAGACAGAGTTTGAGGCTGTTCTCTTTACACTGACGACCCGACTATCTGTTCCTTCTATCCCTCGATACCTACCGCAGCGGAGATTACAAAAAGAGCTCTGGTGTCTTTCTCTCAATTTAAGCAAATGTAAGACCTCTTTCTTTCTGATTGACCTTTATAAAGTTTATTTCCAGTCCCACCTTCTCTTGTTCAACTCCTCTCTCCGCTTTAATCCCACTCCAACTTTTCTTGAGGTCACTTTTAACCGTATCCTTTTTTTTTCTTTAGAGATGTATCTTCGCTTAAGGCCAAGTTCTTCTCTTGTCTCAAGGTCTTATGTTGTTTATCTCTGCTTTATACTTCAACCGGATGGTTTCCATTTCTCAGCATCAAGAACTTTACTAAGCGGCCAGTCGCGCCATCATTGGTTGTCTCTCCTCCTCCCCTATCCCCCTCTCTGCTCTCAGAGACGCACTTTCCTCTTCTAGAAGTCACCTGACTTATTAGTCCGGTCATCTTATGAGCGAGGTCTTCGTTTCTTAACCTTCTTTTTCATTTCGGATTTGGTCAGACTAAGAGTGAAACCTTGACTTTATAGGTTATTTATTTGAGTTCACTTACGCACCAATGCTTTCTCTTTTTTCCACTAGGGAGGCTCTCAGCCTGTCTTTCCTCTCCACCTTGAACCTTTCTTAAGCGTAGAGCTCCCTCTCTCTACTCCTTCCTATCGCTTTGACCCTCCTCTTCTCGTCAAAGTGTGGCTCTTTCCCACCTTAACTCTTTCCCTTCGTGATTTAGATAAATTTCTTTGTTCCTTTTCTTTTTTTGCAAAGGCGGCTCTGTCGTCTTTGCTAAATGCTCTTGTTGTGATGCTGAGGCCAATCTTTCCTATTTGGCAGGCCCAGTGTGTGCAAGCTTTTCGGCAGAACCCTGCGCCATTCTGGAAGCTCTTTGCTGGTCTTGGCAGCACCAACAACACTGCCACTTTTCTTCCCTTCTACTTATCTGAAACTTTCTCGCTGTCCTAGATACACTTTCCTCGTCTCCGTCCTTCCTTGTACCTTGCATACTGGGGCATATTTGGCAGGGGCTATCCTTTCTCTCCTCTTTCTTTTCGATTAGTCGCTCCTTTCTTCCGAGTAATAACACTACCCGTGAGTTTGCCAGACAAAGAGCTCTGCTCCAGCCATCCATTAGAGATGACGGACCAGAAATGGAGCCTGAAAGCCGTTTCTCTACGGAGCGGATGGAGCCGGACTGAGATCTATTGTTGAATCGGATAAGACCCGGATTGTCTAGATTGACATAGTCATAATTTTTTCACCATACTGTGTATTTAATGAAAGTTAATGAAAAAAATTGTTTTCAGCTCTTGCTGCTACTTTATTGTAATATGGATATGTTGTATCTGGATAGGAATTGTGGGATGAAATCTTAAGGCTATTTTTGTATCATAATATAAATAGTCTATGGTACTGTAAGTTGAATCGCAATTAAAATTGTTGCCATGTGAAAGCATTGTAAAACAGTTACAGATCATATAATCATAGTTTCAACAACCACAAAGTTTTTTAAATCGATTGGATTGTGGACTCTCACTGTTGTCTGCTTTTTTGGGCTTGGATTGGATTATTATTTCCAAAAATCGGGCTGGTCGAGAAGTCTAAAAACACGGTTCGCTCATCTCTACCATCCACTGTTCCATGCAGTCTCTCTCTTCTCACCTGTCGTATCGACTCTACTCTACTCTCGGGCTGGAGACGTATTGTCTCATCAAAATTCTTTTACACACAGGTTCCTAAGTATCCACTGAAGAACTTGTGCTTCGTCGTTGCTTTGACTGTGTCCTCTCTCGTCTGTGCTGCAATGGACACAATCTTCTGTTAAACTAATCTCTCTAGGATTGACAGAATTGAAAATCTTTTGTGTAGCGCTTGTATTTTTCCGACTCAGAACACCTTTTATCCCATTCTGTACTGTCCTTTTACGGACTCTTTGCGCCGCTCACTCTTTGGCGACTCCTTTTCTCTCTAAGATCTCAGGTCCAGGCATTGAAAAGTTGCCCGGTTTCTAGGCCTCCATGGTCTCCCGCCTTGCCCCTATCTCCAGGAAGAGATTGGGAAGTAACATTAATAACGCCAAAACCATAATAATATTGGAACCCACTGCCTCCTGATTACTAGTTAAATACTCTACCATTTGACCTACGGAATACTATGTCTCACATAACTATAATATCCTCTCATTGGCTTGGTGCCCAGCTATTTTCTGCTTTTGAAACAAGACTTTAGCCCAAAAAAAGCAGAATTGTGGCCAATTAATAATTGTTGGTGATGAGTTTTTACTGGACTTTTTACACTTAAGGTATAATAATCAAAATTTTATCCAATTTTAGAGAAAAAACCTAAGGTGATTGTCTTTTGTTAAAGGTTTTTCAGAAATATAATTTGCCTCTTCTCCATGGCTATGTTCATAGAACTACTCAGCATTGGAGACTCGAGTTAATGACTCGATTCGAATCAGGATAAAAAAAAACATTCGACTTGACTCGAGTTGTTTGCGCAAAATGACTTGACTTAACTCAGTAATCGACACTAGTGACTCTGGACTTGACTTCTACAAAGCAAAAAAACGTAGCCAACTCTGAAAAAACCAGAGGGCGTTTTTTCAAAACAGCCTTCTCTCTGAAAAGCATTCATAAACCAAAATCTTCAAAAACATGATGTCTCAAGTTAATTGTTGGTTAAAATCATAAAATTTAACACTGGATAACTATAACTTCAATGTTATTTCTTTTTTAAATTAAAAGCTGTAAAACCTACTAAGAATATTTTACTTTCATTTTTGCGAACGTTTAAGTACCACTGTCCAGTAAGATGCTATTTTCGAGTTTTTGAAACAAAATTTTAATAATCCTACCGGCAAAACGAAAGTAAATGACTACATTTCGTTTGGTTGTAATGTTTCAAGAGCGCATAGTAAGCTACATGTAATAACCAATAATCACGTTAAACCGTCAATGTCGATAACGATAGCTCCGTGTGGTAAAGCATTGGCTATAACCAATAGGTTGCGAGCTTAAACCTCGTACGCACTGCAAAGTTGTGTGATGGGAAAAGGCTCTTGTCAAACACATAACGGTAATATTCCTAGCTTGGTGCTATGCTTGTAGTAGAAAAACCATCGCTACAATATCTTTCGCCCTACACTCCAATTATTAAAAAATGTCAGTAAACTAAACATTGGCAATCAAGAGTTAGAAAGACTCAAGTAATTGTAAACAAGACACATTTCACTCAAATCGTTTGCACGAGATGACTCGACTGGAGTTGAGACTCGATGTCACGGACTTGTGACTTGAGTCGAGACTCGACTTCAAGCGATTCGTCCCCAACACTGAAACTGCTGTACATGGCCCTATGAGGGTAGATTGTGGTCGTAATAAAATGAGAACGACTAATCGGTCCACTTTGTTTTGCCAATCACCGTTTATTGCTTCCTGGGTTGATGAACTTACTCGAAAGTGGTTTCCCAAGCTTGTTTGTTTTCTTTCGGACGAGCTAACTTTGTGATATATGCTGGACAATCCGTCGGATCAGTAAGCGGATTTCTGTGAAAGTCAGAATTTACGTTTTTCGATTTTGGTGGTCAGAATCCACGGAATTCTCTAGTTGTATGTTATAGATCTAGATCCTGCGAAGGGGTGGCTATAAAACAAGATTCCTAGGTCTTGACCAGATAGGCAAAAATGGAAAAACCCAAGACTCTGCCCTTAAAATTTGCTATTTCAGCTGAAACTTTTAAAAAATTTTTTTGGGAATTCTTTTTTATTCACCCGACCTTAAAAATGTCCTTTCTTTATGGAAACTTGGAAATTTTTCTAAAACAAAGTTTTGTTGTTTCGCTATGAATTTTTCCAGTATCCTGTGGTTGGCGGGCTAAACCCGGGTCTTAACTTTGGAGGTGAGCTTTGTTATTGCTATGATTAATCGATGATTATAAAACACGTGTCCGTTAGCAGACAGTTTCTCGAATAAATTAGATTATCAGCATTTAGGAGGTCTTGTTTTATTTAAACATGACCTACTGATTGTTCTTTTAATGGTGATACAAGCTGTTGAGGAATAAAATGTGTTTATGATTATAGAGTGGTTGTAAGTTTACGCTCTGTTGTTATCATTTGGCAATCTTTTTGATTGGTTAGTTTATGCCAAAACATGTAGATGGGCTTAAAAACAACGCGCAGCTGCGGTGACAAGTAGGCTTCTTCCAACAAAACTTTTACTTCTGTTCTTTTTTGTCTGGCCAGATTATATCGTGAGACGTAAGCAAATGCGCAACCAGGGAATTTTACTCCATGCCAATCAGAAAAAGATTTATGAGTTTTTGGATAAATTCCTAGGCGCCCTTTAGCATAGAAATGTATAGATATCTCTAAAGGCTTTTTGTCGGCAGGCATTATTTAAATTTTTCTTTATATATCTTTGTCACCAAATTGGTAAAATGTAGCTATTAACCTATCTACAAACTATTTTGGGGGGGCCAGGAGAATCGATTAAGCTTAATTTTGTTTTCAAGTGCAGCGGCGTTTCGAACGTCGAGATGTTTTTTAGGTACCGCGCGTAAAAATAATTTTTTTGTTTTTTCGAAGCTTGATGACTTCCATTCTTGAGAATTAACTTTTCGAAAGAGAAAAGTTTGCACATTTTGGTACCCAAACAAATACGATGAGTTTGAGAAATATATGCTCGAAAATTTTTATTTTTTTATATAATTGCAAGGTACAAATATATCGTGATTTTCAAAACCAGAGACATATACTGCAGTACATTAACAAATCTTTGTAAGTGTATAATTACACTTTAGCTGTTCATTTATTTTTCATCTACAGCTAAAAAACTGTTTTTCAAAAATCCCAAGATGATTGTGGTAACAGTGTTTTGTAATAGCACCCCTTGGATTTAGCGCAACAGAATCCTTTCTCCATCTCACTCTTGTTTCGGTTGGTTACATCTTTGCTTACAAGCCAAAGTTACGACCCTCGTGAAGTATGATTATCAACCGACAAAAATATTTTTACCTTTTGTACTTTTTGATAAGGTTGGCAGCTTTTGAAGAAATCCCAGCTGTGGAAAAAGCACTGTATTAAGAGAAAGTTTTAGACATAAGCTGGGTTTACCATTTAACAAGTAGACACATTGGTTTAAAGTCTCCTCTATTTCAGATATACACTCTACTGTATGTACAGCGATAATTTTCTTATTAAGTTGCCACACGGTTGTCGAAAATCCAGCGGATTTGTAATATGAAGCAATTATCTACAACTAAAGTTATCAACGACCAAAGCTATGAGTTAGTAGCTGGTAGCTCTTTCATCCTTCAACTGCTCCCAGCGGCTGGAAAAATCGAAGCTATACTACACCTTTGCGTATGTGAATAAGCACGGGGGACAAAAATTTGCAATTCAATTGCAAATTAGAAAAAATTTACAAGTATTTTCAACTCTCAGCATTTTCTTTCTGGGAAAACCAGGTCGAAAATGCTTTTCGGGCGTCAAAGTCTGCCGATCTTTGGTATGGACCAAAAAACAAGAACGCTGTTGTACAATGTCGACAAACCCTAAAACGCAATGTTTTGCCTTTTTTAAAAGTTACGATCTTGTTTGGGAAATTTATTTCATAAAATCAGAAGGTACATAGTCTACCAACAAAGAAATTTTACAACAAAAATACGTTTTCCAATACAAATTAATCTCGCCATTTGAAGCTGAGTTGTAGAGGTACAAGTACGGACTCGGACTCAACTCTGGCCCGAGTCTGCAGAACAAAGGCCCCAGACTCAACTCGAGTCCTTAAACAACTAGTGACTTGGACTCAACTCGAGTCTAGTCAAAAAGCGACTCGATGCAATGAACTCAAATTTCTTTTTTGCTGAACCTCATTCACGAAAATCAAATTCATTTTGAGTTACAGTAGATTTAAATGTCAAGAAAAATAGCATCAAACTGATATAAAAAGCCTCTAGCGGCTAGCCTACAACACAAGAAACAGAAGACCTTCCTAAATGTAGTAGTAGCTTTGCGAAATTTAAAATGGCCGCTCTTTGCTTTGTCTATTTGACAATTTTGCGTTAAATTGGATTTGACAGTTGGTCGCTAATGGCAATTTTTGGCTGCCTACGTGCTGGCTACGAATGAGACGCGCATCTGGGGTAATTATTAGGCTATCCACCCATCTGTTTATCACACTGTTTGAAAAGAGTTATTTTTTTGCGGGCATGTACAGAGAGGTTCATAACAGTGCCGTCGCCAGGAAGGGGAAGGGAGCCAGAGGGCTGTGTTCCCTGACAGCTGCTTGTGCCCCCCTATTTTGGGTTACTCTAAATTTTTTGTGTTGTTTGGAGCACCGCGTAATGACAAGACAACAAACAATAGCATTAAGAAACTTAGATTTGTGATGAAAAATAACGTTCGATTCAACATAATTCTCGTTTGACGTCGTCGACTCTTTGTACAGTTGTGGAGCAATCAACTGCTGCAACAATATAATTGTAACGCAACAAACCGTCATATCAACAGTTACAGCAAATGTTTCCATTTCGCTTGTTCATTGAGGATGTTAAAGCGCAAAATGAGTGTGGGAGATTAGTTGCAAAGTTTTGATTCGAGTGAAAGTTCTGAAAGTTTGCAAGGTCTCAGCTCGTATGCTAGCTGCAGTGCACCTACAACATCTGCTGCAAGTAGGCCTATGAGCAAACAAAAATCTGCTGATGCTAATGATTTGGGAGTTGACGACCCGAAGCGAGTTAGGTTGCGTGCTTTTCTTGTAAGCATATTTGAGGCCCAAGAAAAGATTCTTCAAGGCTGCTTGGTATCAGAGTCGAGATTGGTTGGAATATCCTGTCAAGTTTGATGCAATTTTTTGCTTTCCTTGCCGCAATTTTAAATGTAAAGCTGGAGGTGATTTTCAAGAAATGCGTTGAAAATCAACCTTTACAACCGATGGTTTCTGTAGTTAGAAGCATGATGTTGAAATGAATAGAGGATTTTCTAAGTAGCCTCCAAAGAACACTTGGCATTCTACAGTACCTGGAAAGAAAGAATCAAACGGTTTGAAACAGGTAAGGAAATTACTTCATTAGTCAACATATTAGCAATTTAAAAAAATTGCTATTATTTCTCTATCTTAATTGACACAGTAGCTTTTTTGGCTGCTCATCAATTGGCATTTTTGTTTTTTTGTTTTATTTGCCATATTTATCCTCCATTCACGAGAAAGCGAATTGTATCGCTATACTTTGGACGGGAAGTCCACACTCGCTTGGGAGTTGCCTTTTTCGAGGTTTATGGGCCACCTGTCTTCCACATAAAGGTGGGGCGTCCCGCTAAGTGCCTTGCCCAAGGACACAACAAGCGAACTTGCCGGCTTGTTCTCCACAACCTCCCCTAAATGCCGAGCGCCAAGCAGGGAAGCTGCGGATGCCATTTTTTAAAGTCTTTTGGTATGACTCGACAAGGGGAATGAACCCCAGGTCTACCGACTGCGAAGCGGACTCTCTAACCACTACGCCACTACCCATTCAGAAGAAAAATTTAAGAGCAAAGACGAAAAGGGAATGGACTCTTTTTAAGTCTGCTTAATTAGACCTTTGAAAAAGACCAGCGTTTACGTGCAATCATTAAAACTATCCCACCAAATCCAACGTACACCTGTCCCGATATGCAAAACAAACTTATTGCTGCTATAAGATCAGTAGTAATCGAGAATATTAAGCAAGATATTGAAAATTCTTGGTATACAATCAAAGTTGATGACACTAAGGACCCAAGTGGTGTAGAAAACATTTCCATAATTATTTGCTCTTTTAACGAGCATTCTTTGAAAGTAGTTTTTTGGTTTTATCTAGCACCGATTTGGGTGATGCAAAATCAATTACTGATGTGATTTTGGCGGAACTTACTAACGTAAGACTGATTTCGTCAAAGATACATTAAATCAAGTCTATGATGGTTCATCTGCAATGGCACGACACTGTGCAGGAGTTCAACGTCTATTGCAGGATTGAGAAAACAGAAAGATTTCTTATGTACACAGCTTGAAGCATCAATTGCACCTTGTAGTGATGCACGCAATGTCGGTTGAACAAGCGATCGATGA